>BRZM01000031.1:3412601-4027333 GCA_033238685.1 Lates japonicus
AGACTTAAAAAGCAAAAACAAAGCTGCATTTAGTAAATACCAGGAGTTCTACTTTGAACACGGCTGTATCGCTATTATAAGATTCACATGCTCACAGTAGCTTCATGACAAAGCACCTGCATTAAAAAGATGTTTGGACCCAAGTTCTTGAGGACAAAACGTGAACATGAAGGATAGAAGGCCCTCAGGCCACCAGAGCAAATAAGTGTAGTTGTAACACTGCATTTACAGCTAATCAAGCGTTGTTAAGGCTAAGAGGTGTCTCTCACTGATGGTGAAGAGCTGCTGCTGCGTTATGGTGAGTTGTATTTATTACGCAATGTATGTTTGTTTGTTTTTAAGCCTATATTGTGGTGCCCCCCCGTGAAAATATTATCTTGCATGAAAAAGGTTTGTGACCACTGGACTAAAATGATGCAGCTACAAAAGTACAAGAGGCAGACAGTGTGCAGGATTTCTGGTTTATTCTCAGTTCACAGAGATTTTAAGCCCTTTTGGCACACAAGATCTTTTTTGGGTGCTTCTACCAGAGGTCTAAACTTAACCATACCTCAGGTCAGATTGGAAAATGTTCATGAATAATTTCTACAATACTCCTTTTGGGGTTGGCACTGAAATGACTTATATCTGTCCTTTGGGTGTAAGGACTGATAACAACATATTCATTCACAGTTCTCACCGTCTGTTACATGGTGATCAAGCAGCAAGCTGCTGCTGCCAAGATCAAACGCTCAGGGGTTTTAAAAGGCCCTGCACATCCATGCAGGTGTTTTAATGTATTTTGGCTGATTAGACCTCTGCTCAGATTAAAGTTAGGGGGGGGAAACAATGTTGGAATTTCCCAAGGTCGATCTACATGAATTTGTGAGAATGGTGAAACCTAACTATCCCACTCTTAACATATATAAGGAGTGTCAGTGGGATGTCAGTTATACAGAGTTTGAATGCACCCACACACCTTGGAAGAAACCAAATCAGACTCGGTATAGTTGTAGTAGTTGGTATTGTTGATTTGTCAACTGCAGAATGAAAAAGTACATTAATCAAAATGTTTGATTACTAATCTGATTTAGGGACTTGCTGCACATCCTCTACTGGATAAATATGCTGGCCTTGCAGAATGCAGGAGAAGCATTCATTGTTTTTTAACAACCAGTCAGGCCTGCCTGAGTTGTTAATAGTAGCTGTGTTTACTGGAGCCTCCTGTAGAAATAGCCTTTTGGAAGGCAATGGAGTGTTTTTGGTAGGACACAACCAAGGAGAGCTTAGTCTGGAATCACACCAAGGCAGTCAGAAATGTTGCAGCTTAGGGAGGAAGCGCTGCTGGTATCAGCATGTCACATAATAGTTTCACTGGCGGCGTCCAACAGACTCCAGTGCCAAACACCTAAATCCTGCTGTGTGTTACCTTCACGGCTGCTGCGCTTCGCCCTCCACACCTGCTGTTCACCAAACACACGCGGCTGAAGCCAGAAAGAGCTTGTGCCCGGAGTAAAACATAGGATCTTTGATCACCCCTCAGACACCAAATTCAGTCAGTCAGTGTATCGCCGCCTGGCTAAGCCTAAGCTGTCGAATTTAGACCTAGTTAACTTGTGCTCAAAGGACGAGTGGCTTAATGGCTTGTCCTGACTGGCAGAGTGTCAGTGGCAACACTGGCTGCGAGTTACATAACACTACGTCATAGAGCTGGATGTGGCCTTTTTTTTTCTCTGACTCACAGCTGGGAGAGTGCTGTTCTTGGAACCACGACATTTTGAGACATAATTCGAATGTTATGCCAGTGTCCAGCCTTTCGACAAGTTAATCTGGAATTAAGATTTGTGCTGTCCTCAAGGAACCTCTCTGAGCATTGTGGTGAATCACCACTGGACTCATTAGACCTGAGAAAAACCTTCAAAGGCAGGGCCATCAAATATTTACAATTTTTTCTCATGTAAGTTGGACTGTTTTCACCTTTCAAGCCCCAAAGCAAACACTTTTTAGAGAGAATGCACTCGGTCAGCTTCATGAATAAGTTACGTTTGTGCAGGTTCGTGGATTGAGAATGGTTGAAAGGACATACATTTTTTCTGCTTTCCTGAATGTATGGCCGCGGTTGTGAAAGCGTCTCCTAGAGGCCTAGAGAAAGCGATGACTGTGAATAAGCAAAGCAGCAGAGAAAGGCAGCAACACCTGCTCACAGTAATGATGCATGCTCGAACCAATCCTCCCAGACAAGGCTGAAACTAGGCCCTGGTGCTGCCTTGCATGCCTGCTGCACATTAGTCACCACAATGCATTGAAATAAGGGAACATGAGAGTGTATGTGCGTGTGTGTTCCTGCATCTGTGGACATGCTTGTGTGACTCCCAGCTTTACCTGTGTGATGAAATTACAAGGGAGGAAATTTATAATTGCCTTGTTGCTTGGGCTCCAGTCTCTAGAGTGTTAAGGAAGGGGGGTGGTGGGTGGATGCAGGAGGATGTGTGTGTGTGTGTGGGGGGGGGGGGGGGGGGGGTATTTTTAAAGTGCGCAGTTGTGAGCTGGCCAAATTTAGATTGGCAGCAAACTGCTGACTTTCCTACAACGTCAGCGCTTGCAGACACATGCAGAGAAATTAAGAGAAGCGAGGAATACGGTGGAGTGAGGGAAGTCCATGAAGAAAAAGCAGTTTTTAAAGAGTAACCTCATCAAGCTCACCCCAGTCAGCAAAGATGTAGCACTCACACCTTATCTTTCTTTACTGGGGAAAATTAAAGGACCACTCCACTGATTTACACATAAAGTTGAGTTCACTGGTCATTAGGAGTGCTACTCAGCCTGTGAAACAGTTGTAAAATGTCCTCTTTGGCTCTTTAGGGACCTTTCCAAAGCCTGAAAAAACAAACTGATGCTGTCATCAGCATTATCTTGGATTGGGTTTGGAGACTATAAGTTTAGACTACAAACTGAAAATCTGTGTTACAATCTGAGGGCATGGAGCTTGAAAGATGTGGGCATTTGTCAGGCAGGTAGGACCTAATGAAAACATAATATTGTTTGCACCATGAGAAATGTAGGACCCATTCTAGGATATCTCAGCCTCTGCTGTTTGACCATTTTTAGCCACACCAGCAGCAATTTGGAAATGTCGACCTGTCCACCACTTTGGTCCACAATACCTGCTGAACATCAGTATGTTAGCATTATCATTGTTTTTCATGTTAGGATGACATTGGCTACAGTACAGCACAGTCTCTGTCTCTTTTGAGTTCTACAACTTTAAACAAGTGTAGTATAAAATCTCTGGAGTGCCCCTTAAAGAGTTCAGTGGAAGGGCAAACTAGTGTATGTATATGTAAATTTCAAAGAATATGTACAGTAGTTCACCTGGTAGAGCTCAGACCACATATTGAATCTTTACTGCAGTAGTTTGAATCCAGCCTAGATCCTTTGCTGCATGTCGTCCACACTCTCTCCTTGCTTTTCCTTTCTATCTCTGCTGTCACTATCATAATAAAAAAATGGCAAAAAAAATCATATTCCAGGAAAAATCATCATTATTCCTGTGCAAGTGTATTAGATACATTAGTGAGCTGATGAGGTCAAGGTCAAACATGTCAGATCAGCAATCCCTCCCCTTACCCAGAGTTACTGGCAAAAATTTATCTGCGACCTTTGTACATCAGCCTATTCATCCCTATAATAATTCCTGTGCGATAGCTTGGACTTAAACTGTGTCTCAGATCATTTGTGAGTGTGCAGTGACTATGGACTAATCCCTTCCCAAAGACCTAAAAGCTTTGCATTTAATTTTTCAGCCCCTCTGCCTTAATCTGTCTTTCCCCTTAACCCACTTTCTCCCTCCTCATGCTCTCACACAATGGAAAACAAGAACAGTGCAATGGTAAGGATGTCTTTGGCTTTTCTTATCCATGTCCATAAGCTTATTTAAGACAATTAATCTATCTGGGTTTGTGGGTTTTAACACTCCTGATAGAATACAGAGTGTAGAGATTGCATTACAGTAAATGCGGATGATTTTCAAGGGATATTCCTTTTGTTTGTTGTATTCCTTATGGCTCTCTGCCTACTTTAGAGTCAGGACTACTGTAATCTTCTCTCACATCACAGGCATTCACACCCTCACACATACACACACACAGACACAAAGGGCATACACCCTGCATAAATGCATCTTTTTATGCATTACTCAAATAAAAATCATTTTTATTCAAAGCCAGAGTCCTGTATTAAAAGTCATCTTTTATTCTGAAAGCACCGCTGCTGTTACAGCCCTGATGTTACAGCCCCCCAAATAGAATATCACAAGAATTATGACACTGTGTGAGGTGCTGAAAGCAACACAGACCTGAAAATACTTTCGACATGTGTCAGAGATTCATAGAAAATCCCAACAAACAACATGACGGCGTGGCTGGACGGAGATGTCTATGTAAAGACTCTCTAAAGGTTCTGCATCTTTATTTAGAAGCAGATGTCATCCTCACACCTTTACTCCATGCTGTCTACCTGACAGGAATAGGACGGGATGAAGATGGATTAGATGGTGATGTCATGAGTTCATGCTCTAGGAAAATGTCATTGCGTGTTGGAAGTACGTCACAGAGCTTCCCGGAATAACAAAGCTGAGTGAAACTACTCCAGCTGTCAGGACCTTGGCTTTCTTCTGGTCTGTGGAAAAGTAGGCTAATCTTTATTAATTAAACCAAACCCTCTTTAACTCATCTTAGCATTAGCCTGACTAGCATTGTTGGCACTGGTATTAGTGGGGGAGTTATGCTAATTGTAAAAAGCAGCACTCCTCTGTAGTTGTTGTTGCAGAAATGAGATTTCTAACGCTAAGGCAATTCTCCAGAGTAAGACAGGAATAACAGGCATGCAAACGTCTATCTAACAGACTGATTCGCATTCACAGATACTCTTGCTCAGATTATCAGCTCTGTAGTATTATTGCAGTCTTAAACTGCTCCAGAGAATGATGGAGGTTTAGTGTTTTACACAAGGACACCTTTAACATAGCTGTCAAAGGAGGAAAGAACACATTACTCACCTGGGGAGTTGGTCCAGTGACCTTTTGGTATCAAACCTCCATCTTTTACCTTCAGGCTAGGGCTAATATAACTTACCTTTCATATGACATCAACACACCTGCAGGATGAAAAGAAAAAATGCTTCCAAAACAGGTATACAGTGCAATCATATACACCCAGCATTCCACATCTCTTACTAAAGGGCACTGGATGTACATTTGTCCACATTTGTGACAAAGACAAACCACTTAAATGTAATCTACAGGAAATTAGTAATAAAAGAAAAACACAAACCAGTGGCAGGCAGTTTTCACAGTAATATACTAATAAAAATTGTTTTGTGATGTGATAAAAGCAAATAGTAATGAGGAAGGGAGTCAGTTGGAATGGAACGATACGATGACAGCAAATGATGTGTCCAGATATCCCCGGGGGGAAGAAATCCAATGTCAGTATCAATACTGAAGACATTTTAAAGGTGCTATATATAAGTTTTTGCCATTGCTGCCAAAGGCAGCATTTACAGCTGTTTTCTTACCAGTCTAGAAGAAACATTGTGAATTCAGCATCAAACTTCAAACATTCCTTTTCTTGGCAAGAGCTGTCTCCAGTGTAGGAAAGCAATGCCGGTGTTATCTCTTGTTATGCTTCTATCTCTAGCACTTATTCTAATGAAGTTAGCATGCTAACCAGCCAGTCCCAGCTGACCCGTAATACCACTTTGCACTAGTGAGTCATTGTACTTTCCAGTCAGAGGGTTGTGTGCTAGACTTTTTTTTTGGAGGAAGTGACATCTCAGGGTTGCCCTCTTTCCAGACTTTATGCTAAGCTAAGCTAACTGACTGCTGGCTGTCGCTTCATATTTAGCCTACAGGTATGAAAGTGGTATTGATCTTCTCGCTTAACTCTTGGCAAGTAGTCAAGTCACCATATTTCCCCAAATGCTGATGTATTCCTTTCATGTTCGAGGTAAACTGTACTCAGTAAACAAAATCCTGATATGGCTGCTGACACTGGCAGAAAAAGAAGGTGGTTTGACAGTCACAAAAACAGAAATACAGAACAAACGGACCACATACAGACAGCTGGTAGCATCTGATGTGGCCACATTAAAGTGAGACATGTGAGGGTCCACAGCAATACTGCAGCCTCTGCTGTGAACCTCAGACTCCCTTGGTGCTTTTGAACTCAGCCACCTAAAAAATAATGGACCACCTGCTGTCTTTCACTTTAGGAGCCAGTGACTGTACACAACTGAGTTTGTGGACCATTTCACTTGTAAGTGTGTGTGTGTGTGTGTGTGTGTGTGCGTGTGTGTGTTCACCATCTGTTTCCTGAAACTCCTGTCCACTGTCCCGTTTTTCCATTTTCTTGTTGCCCCCACCTTCTTTTTTCTCCATGTCTTGCATCACTGGGGAGGGATTAGATGGCAACGTCTATGGTGGCATCTCACTGCAGCGGTGAACCTCGAGCCAGACTGTTCCTCTGAGCCTGACACTCCTCGCTCCCTCCCTCATCCTTCCTCCCCATTTTTCCTTCTTCTGAGCTTCCAGCCCCTCCTATTTTTTTTTTGATATTTTCCTTGTTCATTCCTGCAATTGGTTTTCCAGCACCCTTTGAGGCTGGCAGGAGTTAACCAGACGTTAATCGTCGTTAATCGCCGTCTCGAACGCTGTTTCATCTGTCATCTCGGTGATTGAACTGATATCTTCTCCTCCGCGTGCAGGTTGAATCTGTTCGCTTCATCGCCGTGGCACCGCGGTCTCGAGTTTTGATACCGACGCTGGTGACGCCAGCTGTGCCAGCGACCCCGACCGACATCCCCATCACACCTTAGCACAGGCGACCATAGGGAGACGACGGATGCACACTGTCACTGCCTCCCAGCTTCTGTTTTTGTCTCGTCACCAGAGCCTGAGCCCATTTGCTGGGCTCAGCTGAGGCCTATACTGAGCCTGGCCCTCCACAAAACAACATGTACCTGAATATTTTTTCTTCCGTATTCACAAAGATAACCTTTATGAATGGTCACAGTGAACTGATCTTCCACATGGGGTCAGGCCAGCGACATCAGACCTCGTACCGCCGATCTGTGCTCTGTCCCAGTTGCGGATTAGATCCTGTCAGCAAGGATGATCTGCCACAGCATCAGGCCCAAACAAACACAGACGTGGCGACATTGCCTCTGGTCTTGCCCCTCACATCCAGCCCAGCAACCTCACTGCGACGCCGGATGGATGGACGGGATCGGGCGGACCGGCGGCGTGATCTCCAGTCTGGCCGCGCGGCCCGCGCACCACCGAGCGCAGCAGACAACCGATCAGCAGCTACCGCCCAGCCATGAACCGATTGTGTGAACCGGAGTGAGAATGCCCCTCATCTGACGTATGCTGGCCCAGACATGGTTTGACATTCGGCGAAACATCACCTTCATCCACCTCAATCTCATCTCTCAACCCAACGTCTAACCTTTCGCACCAACATCAAGACAAACAGCCAGCCTTGAGCCTGACTGCACAAAACGTGCCTGCCCATCTCTGCGACGCAATGCCGGTTTGCTCATCTGCGTGGACCCCGCGGTCACCTGACATTTTGTTGATTTTTTGATCTGATGCCGAGCCTTCGACCTGCCGTGGTGTTAGAGGCTTGATTGCGGAGCGTAGTCGATTGTCAATAAAGAACAGGAAAGCGGAGGGTGAGGCCTGGTCGGAGCCGCCGGAGGCCACAGCACACTGGGACCCAGTTCAGGAACATCCTGCAAAGCCATTTCCACAACGTTCAACCATGGAGGCACACCTCAGCTGTCCCTCAGAGTGGCCTTGCCCTGTGGAGGACCCGGGAGCCGGCTCACGCCCACCCGCCTGGCGCCTGCCACCAGCAACCGCAACATCCGCGCTGGCACGGTATTGGTTTTTCCATACCAGATCAGCGGTCAACGACAACAGGCGCACAGCCACCAGACGGTCAGGGCTGGTTCACGCGGACAGAATTGTAGTTTCTGTTTCAGTCAGCTTTGCCCACACATCCAGGGTCATTTGAGGCTGACCTGCACTGCACCGGGAAAGGCCAGGCTGGGATTGCAGGATGACTGGTCTCCAGACCGATTGAAGAAAGCTCCTTATTTCTCCCTCAGCCTGTGCCCTCACCCTCCTGCTGGCCTGCTGCCGACACTTTGCGGTGCAAGGCGAACGTGGCTCCTCTCGTCTGACAGCCGCCCCGACCATCAGGTTACCCGTGGTCACGCGGTCAGCGTACCCCTGTTTTGCCCGCTGACCGACGATTTCCCGCGACCTTTGGCGTCCTGTCTCAGCCTGCGTCTGCTCAGCCTGCCGCTGGCGCCAGCACTTAGCCGCCCTGACGGAGGTCAGCCCGGCCCGGCCCGCCAGCAGATCCAGGCGACCGCTTTCACCGTTATTTTCAGCATCGAATGACTCTTTCCTTCATTTCCAGTTGAGAGTTCAGATTACGGGAGACCCGCCACCGGCGGATACCACGGTAGATACGGGTACTGGCCTCGGCAGAGACATGTACTCAGCCGAGTTAGTTTGTTTTGATGCGATGCCATCAGTAACGCGCGAAACAGCGAATCTCTGTTGCCCGGAACACGTCATTGCGCTGACCGTTACAAAGAAATTGCCTCGCTGATTGGGCTCCCCGGTGTTCGTTTGTCTTCCGATGAAACAGCAGCTGGAGCCGCACTCCCTGACCAGACTGCAGTCAAGCCCAACCGGCTCCCCTGTCACTGCGTATCTGCCCGACCCCAGCAGTGAGACAGTTTATATCTCACGTATTCCCAGTCACACGAGGATTTCCATTTTCTTGCACAGATGCAGCCCTGAGGCCCTGTTTCCTGAACCAGCTGAGCCCAGAAACAGATGAGGAGGCTGACTCCAGACACTCTCACTGTAGAAAACACACAGACAGTCGTCTTGAGGAGCCAAGCGAGGATGTAAATCTAAAAATAGCTAATGCGTGCATTATATGGCGACAGCGATTTTACAGTCAACCGGAGCTGTTTGCCAACAAGGGGAGAATCAACAGCAACCTCCATGAGGCTTAGCAAATTCCATTACGCAAGAGCTGACTGTGGGGAGGACTAAAAAACAGAGTGGAGATGGTGTCGTATTGAACATTTTACTGGCTAGCCACAAAGTGATATTTTGCTATGGGAATTATCCATCTGATTACGTGGTGAAGTCAGAGGTGAAGGAGCAATGATGGTGAAGAGGGCTCAAGTAATGTGAGCGTCACCTGGCCTTCGGCTCTGTTTGAATGTCACAGTGAGGTCAAGCTCCTGACTACACACACACACACACACACACATGAAACACACAGTGTCAGTCACCTGTTCAGCTCCTTAGTTTATGTGTACCTTGTGCTACTGTCGGCACAGACAGGAATAGCCCTAACAAGGAGCTTAAACACAGACACACACACAGTTCCAGATCATTGAATGGAGGCTAAGCTTCTTTTTCCCATGAGAGATTCATCAATGAAGTGTCTTCAGGACTTAAGATCTTGTTTTCTCCAAGCAATCCAAACAATGCTCTAAGACTTTATTCCCCTCAATGGAAGCATTAAAACCCAGTAACAGGGTAAATGGTGATGACCTTACATAAGAGGAAACACACTATTCAATCAGATGGATAATTCCATAAAATATCTGCTTGTGGCTGGCCAGTAAAATGTTCAAGTGACCTGTCTCCACTCTGGTACAGTCCTCCCCACAGTCGCTCTTACGTAATGGAATTTATGCAGCCTCATGAGTTGCTGATGATTCTCCCCTTATTTGGCAAACAGCTCCGGATGACACAGCAAAATCGCTGTCGCCATGTCATGTTTTTGCGTGGCTATTTTAAGATTACATCCTCACTTGGCTCCTCAAGACGTGTCTGTGTGTTTTTCACAGTGAGAGTGTCTGAGTCGGCCTCCTCATCTGTTTATAACCCGTTAATCTGTTTTTCTTTGCAGGCCCCAGGAGAGTAACAGGTTCAAAATTGAACTAGAGTTTAATAAAAGACTGCATACATGTGTGCAAATGTGGAAATCACCGTGGCCTAGCGTTGTTTGTCCAATTTTGGGTGCATGTGAGATATAAACATCTCGCAGCACTGTGTCCAGGCAGGTCCAGGCAGAATACGCAGTATTAGAAGTGCAGTTTGGAGCCCTGACTTTTATGATTTTGTCACATTAAAGGAACAGCATTTGAGCTTTTCTTTTGAGGGCTCCAAAGCCATGTTTCATGGAAAATCCACAGGCTTGATGGCTCAAAACAGTATTACGTTTTGAGGTGGCCAATCAGTACACTCTACAAAGGCTGAAGACAACATGGCAGTGTTGTGTTTTTGACACTGCTGTTGCCACTAGGAGGCTGTGAAAGATTGTTCAGGCAGCAAGTTAACAACAAGATATATCCTGCATTTACACTGTGAATAACATCATCAAAACTAAACTGGCACTCAGCAGAGTACATATCTCTGCCAAGGCCAGACATACGTATCTCTGCCATGCTCAACAGACATGATCCTACATGTCTGTTGAGCTCCTATAACAGAAAAATAGAAGGAAAAAGGAAGTAGTCTGACAATGCTGAAAAATGCCCTATCTCACAGTGTTTAGAAAAGTGATTAAAAACTCCTGGATCTGCCCCTTTAATGGCATCTGTACCGAAATTTAATTGGCTCTTCCCTGGCCCATGCTCCATCCCTCCACCAAGTGCGGTGCAAATCGGTTCAGTACTTTTTGCTGCTGACAAACGTAAACAAAGACACAAAAAACAGACAGGTGAAAACATAACCTCCTTGGCAAAAAGTCTGCTTTAATCATGCTGAACAATCAATTAAAGCAAACTAAAACTAGGTGCCTGTTTGGCCCTTTACATGTCAGCCTTATTTTGCATTTTAATGATTAATTGCAACTGTATCAGACTTGAGAGAGAGAGAGAGAGAATTTTTTGTTGCTGCTACTTTTATATAAAAGTGCTCCAACAGCAAACCAGCAGGAAGTCTGTAATTGTAAAGCAGGCACAGGAAACGAAATAAAGAGCTTCGCTGGCCAAGCTATTCAGTACAAATTGGTCATCGCAACAAGATATTTAGTGCTGTTTAGTTCGCAGATCCATTGTAAATATTTTCTGGAATAGTACAAGCACAAACAACCAAAGCGAGCTGGTGAAGAGCTGCAGGCAACAGGCTCTTAATGCACTTTGTGTGAACCAGCACACCTCCCACATTTCATCAAGGTAAACAACACCTTTAACCTCGTTGTGCTGTCCTGTGGAAAACCCTTTGTACCGTGCCAGCACTGCTTGAATGGCTGCAGTTGCTCACAGCTCAGCTTGGCACAAGTATCACCAAAAAACACCAACAATATCTCTGTAAAGCAGGTGCAAAATGTGCAAAAAGTGTATTATAGCCAGCATTTCCCAGGTCTCACAGAAACAAAAGGCCACCTCTGAGGGATAGCTGAAGAGTGAATGCCTCCATAGTTGAAACTGACGTAAGTACCTGAGTAAGCTTGTAAGAGTTATTCCTGAATAATTCAGTCCAATTATTGCTTGCTGCTCATTCAAATTAATCACAGAAAACAATATCAGTGCAGTAAAAATGCACCACTTTCCCATTTTTCCTGTTCTTTGTGGCTGTGGATCGATACATATGGATGTAATCAAAGCCTCTAACACCACCCACAGCTGGTCAGAATAAATAGATCAAAAATCAACAAAGTAGCTCAGAGTGTGAATACTGACCCACATGAGAAGTCCACATGAAAGATGAGCAAACCCCGCACTGGCTTTTTTCATTTGCATTCACATGATCATTTTCCATTCTCTCTAGAAGATGATAAGTAATAGCTTTTGTTTTTATGTGCAATCCCGAGCTCAGAATAGCTCTGACATCTTGACAGTGCTGAGGTATGCAGAAAGGAAAGGTTAAGATGTTGGAGTTTGGGGGGTGGGGTTGTGTGTTGGGGGTTGGATGGGCTGGTGGTAACCCCGCCGAATATGAAATGCTATCAAATTACCATGCTTCACATGTCCTGAATTAGCATACATCAGATGAAACAGCCTGAGACTCCTCAGTGATTATGCATCCGGACGCATGTTCAGTTTCAACCCTATTTTACTCCCAATTATCATATCATTATCATAGCATTGCTCCGTGGCTGCTGTGTAGTCAATTTAGTCTACACTGCACTCAGGGGAGTGGTAGACATGGTGTAGCCAGACAGAGTGTCTGCCCATCCATCCATCAATCCATCCATCCATCCATCCATCCATCTACCTCTCCATCTATGTGGTAAGTTTATACTATCTGCTGCACTGACAAAGAGAAACAGATTAACTGAAAGACAGAAGAGATGCAGGGAAAACAATGTCATGCTGATGTCTGTGTTGTTTGACTTTTCTGTTCTGATGCTGTAAGCTCTGAATCATCTTTTCCTTTGCCCCTGTTTGACCTTGGGGGATTCACAATCGCAACTCTAAGGACAAACACAGGTCAAGTGCACAGATCACTGCAAGTGTTGTATGTTACATTTACATATGGAGATCAATGTGTTCCTTACCTGTAGCCATTCATAAAGGTTATGCTTTTTTTGTAGATACATTTTTTGGAAGAAAAAGTCTTCAGGTGCACATGAACTGATGTATTTGACGTGTAGATGGTCCCTCGGAAGCTCTGTGCAAAACACGCCACAGCAATGAAAGCCCAGCACAAATGTGAAGATGAACTAAACAAAATCTAAATGAGCAACTTGGAGATAAAAACTTAAGAAACCGGGTGTGTTGTGACTGAGTGGCCCGCGACAAAACTGCGTGTTAAAATTAAATGCCACCTTGTTATGGCGAATTAGAAGCACTAATGTAGCTTTGGTGCTGATAGGAAGTTGTGAATTATTTCAGAATTAAACTGGCACAACAACGTGCTCGTGCCATCCCTGACTGTCAAAAACCACTCAACCTGTCAGAAGAGGGCCGCGGTACCCGTACCCACTGTGATGCACAGCGTTAATATAAGCGAACAAAGAGATTCTGAAAGCGCACCCTTGGAGGAGAAGAAAAGAATGGTTTAATAAAAGGACCGAGAGAGGGAGGAAATGACGGGCTGGGGAGAGCGGCGTTCCTTAGAGACAGCGATTAACATTTGATTGGCTGTCATATAGTTAACTCCTGCCATGCTGTCAGGGTCTTTAGAGGAATAAACGTGCCCAATTGTTTAGGAATGAACAAGGGAAAGTGTAAAAAATGAGAGGGGCGGAGTAACAAAGAAGAGGAAGAAATGGGGGGAAGGAGAAGGATGTGAGGGAGGAGTGAGGAGGAGTGCGTTAATTAGAAGAGAGAACATTCTGGCAAATACCTGTCAGGGTTTTAACTCTTAGTAGGCCATATGGAGCGTTGCCATCCCCCCAACCAGTCCCCCATCCCTGATTACATTAAATGATGCAAGATATGTCTTGTGGAGAGAAAAAAGAGAGTGGGAGAGGGAGAAGGAGCCAACAAAGAGAAAATGGAAAAAGGCAGGACAGTATAAGGACAGGAGTTCCAACAGGGTGAGATGGAACAAAACAACAGAGGACAGGACCAGTTATATAACCTGCCTTGTACCTTAGGGAATCACTGAGGCAGGGAAAGGTTTGGGCACACCCCACTGCAAGGCTTTACTGAGTCAGGATTTCATCTTCTTTCGTTGTAGGCACATATTAGTTATATTTTGTTTCCATACTTACAATTAAAAAAAAATTACAAACTGTAAATTCCCATTTTCAATGTTGTTTAACACATGAACTCACATGAACTCAGCAGTTTCCTGGATAATTCAGTGGCACTATACATTGACGTCAGTTTAAGCCATCAGTTTAAAAAGCAGTACTAATTGAATTTTGGCATTGTATTTCTGGTCCTCTGGTCAATGTACGTCCAATTTCACTCTCTGTTTTGGTCTCCACCACCCCCAAACAAAATATCTTGTCTTTTTCACTGCCAAATGCATGAACTGTGTTCACCTTTCAGAACTATTGTTTTAATGCTATGATTTACCACATTGACCAAACAAGATGGTTCAGAATCAGTTAATCTACATATCCTTCATCAGAGTTAGTATAGTTTTGATTAAGAAATAAAATACCAGACAATGGTATGAATTTTTGTAGTTTAATCTTCTTCCTACTGATTTACAAAACCAACAGTCAACTTGTGATTGTAATTTATAGGGTATTAGAATACACAGCCTTGATGATATGCCTACTGTATCGGTTTCTTTCTCCTAGAGCTAACAAAACCACGATTGTGACACAGCTCCTCACCATGTCTTTTGAAATGTTTTGTGTCAGATGACGCCAAGGTTGGTTTCCCTTGCGTGAGACTCACCCACTGCTCTCTCTAAATCAATGGCACCTGTATGGATCCCGCTGTGAGGGAAGATGAACAAGTGAAGGAATGAAAGGAGAAAAAAAAAAAACATGCCGCTTGCTGTGGTGACTGACAGATGAGAAAGAGGTTGTGTTAGAGAAAATGAGAATAGAGGGAGGAAGGGAGGGAGTCAGGAGGGAGGTTCGGGGCGTCGACAGCTTTCGGTGTGTTTTCCATTAAGATGTCCGTCTGAAGCAGTCTAAATTCAAATTATTAAAATTTTTTAACAGAGTAGAGTAGATTATATCCACTAAAATCAATGTATCTTCCATTGATTTAGAGGAGAAATTGGTGAAAAACCATATGGGGCTTTTGTTTGAAAACAGTTTTCATTTAAAATATATCAAGAATACATGCAGCCATGTCAGAGTATGTCATCATCACTTATGTTAGACTGCACTCTTTATGAAAAACTGTCCCATCTGTCCCCGAACAGCATTATTGGTTATATAACTCATATGTCAGCAGAGTATATTATTATAAACATTTCATTTCTTGTTCTGTTGTGACAGTAGACTGAGAGAGAGACAAAGCAGTGGAACAGCATTTGAGTAAAAGTGAGTAATACTGGATATATTATTCATTTGATATGAGGTAAATATTTCATGACCTGTGAGTGGAAACTGCCCCGAGATTATTTCAGAGTCTGGGTCAAAACTCAGTGGGAATGAGCCATGTCTAAAGCAACAAATCACTTCTGCCGTTGTGTTTTCTGTGTTACTGTAAATCTCATCCTGACATTTTGGGAAGCAGCAATATGCTCCTGCTCTTATCTTTGAAACAGTATTCAAGCTCCTTCCCCCGGTGATTTGTTGGATTTACAGTGAAAGAGAACACAATATACTGCGTATTGTCAATTTATGATGTTGTGGTTATTTTGTTGTTGGAGCATCCGAAGTCCCTCAGTTGCTTTTCTCACTCTGTCCTTGGTAATAAACACTGGCTCTCTAGTACATCAGTAGTAGATGCAATGCACCAGTTTGTTGTACTCATTTTTACAGTGTGATTCATAGTTTCTGTTTGCCCACTCAACGGGCCTCCAAGTCTTAGAGAACAGGCTGTGCTGCTTTTAAATGGAGCAATAATGCTGTCTCGATAATTTTATTTTTTTTTTCAGAATCACTCAAACAGACAGCTAAAATGACATAATACTGTTCCAACCCGTTATTTTGTCCCATTTCATCTTCCTGCTGAAGGACAAATTGAGCGCTACAGTTTTGCATTCCGTTGAATATTCTTGGAGTTGCAATGAAATGAAAGGTTAATGAAAGATTTCTATCTACTGAGTCTGTTGACATCTCTGATCACCTCTGAGATAAGCCTGTGGTGATTTGGCGACGCTGGAGTGAAAGTGAAAATGTTCAATTTAGCAGTTAAGTGCATTGGCTGTGGATGCTGGTGCAGTACTGTTACGTTTTTTTGGCTGAGTCAAAATAATGTGACAGGATTGGAGGCAATAAAATATTTATTTACCTCTGAGGGCTTGACTTTTCGCTCTGCCTCTCCTCCCAGTTTAAAGCAAAGAATTCACCACTTACAAACATGATGTAAATTCAACATGAAGCCTGTCTTACAGTAAAAATCAGGACTGCAGTACAGAACGCAGCTGAAGTATTCACTGACACTAACATAATGCAATTACATCTCAGCATACTATACCTGTGGCCTCTGTATGTATGACACTCTTTCCCTATCTGTAATGGCTTCCATGGCAACTATGGTCAATCCGCTTTAGGAGCAGCAAATTAACATTATGCCCGGCAGAGAAGGACAGTAAGTAACATAAATGCTAACTCTCTGTTTCCTGGTGAAGTCAAGACTTTGCAGGAGGAGGATGATGAGGTGTGGAGGGTTGTGTAGAGAAGAGAAAAGGTGGAGGAAACAGTGAAGAAGATCAGAGAGCCAAACTTGACCTGAGGGTGAAAACTGGATAATTGCTTGTGCTTCTTAGGGAAATGGTTAGACACTGTAGAAAGTATGCCTATTCTCTTTCTTTTTGAGAGTTAGATGAAAAGATTGATACCACCCATGTCTGTATGGTAAACACAAACCTACAGCTAACAGCCTGCTAATTTAGCTTAGCATGAAGACTGGAAACAGAGGAAAAACAACTAGCTGGGCTTTTTCCACAGCTCACACAATGTGCCTAGTAGCAAATTCACACTTTGTTTGTTTGTACAAAAACTGATATGTGTGTGTTTGAGCTAGGATTGTATGGGAAGGGGTCACATTGTCCCCTGAAGACTTTTCTAGTGGGGTAACTGCCCGATCCAAGGATAACAGTAAACCTTACTGTGAAAGCGTACACCAGTTGAGTGCTACAAAATAGTATTAACATTACGCAGCATTTTGGTTGACGTTAGCTTCACACAACTTTAAAAGTGACATTATGTAGCTGTCTAATTGTGATAATAATGACAAATCTGTTAGGTTATGTCTGATAATTAAAGCTGAAGACATCAAATATTATCTAATCTAAGATCAGACAAATCTCAGCCTCACTTTGGCTACTGAGCTAACATTAGCTAATCTTAGCTAGCTTTACAGTTTCACAGTCTGACAAGGCAAGTTGCTGCTCATCTCTGAATGTCCCCAGATGACATGTGCTTAAAAGCACAACTGAGGAATTCTGACTGTTTTTTACTACCCTCTCGTGTCAGCTGTTGGTCAGTATGACCACTGTCTACTGTTTATCTACAGCGTGAGGAGCTAGAAAATGATGTGCACAGTCAGCTAACACTAGATCGTCACTCTGTTGAACAGCAAGAACATAAAATTTACATTTCTCTCTCTAGTAAGCTGCTGGTTTGTGATACATGTTTATTAGAAACAGCCAGCAGTTCAATTTTGAAGTTTGCCTAACCCATGAAATAAGCATACATACTGCTTATGAAGTGTAAACGTGAGAATCTTGCTAACAACATTATCTCTGCCCTGTAAATATCCGAGGTAAAAAATACAAAACAGACAAAAAAGTTAGTTTTATTTGTAGGACTATTGTAGTCTTTATTCTAAGCTAAGCTAACCAGCTGATGGCAATAGCCTTATATCTAGTGTAGAGATGAGAGATGGTGGTATTGATCTTCTCATGTAACTCTTGGCAAAAAAGTGAACAAAAAAAGTCTATTTCCCAAAATGATGAATGATTCATTTAATGTTTAGAAAAATGTATCACCCCTGAATTTCATTATTAATTTCACATGCTGCCTTCTAGTCTACAGGGTAAAGCTTCCTTCAGTGCCTGGTATTTTATTAGAGGCAATACATTTCACAGTCACCATGGAGATTTATATCAGAAAGTTGCTGTTCCAGAAGCGAAATGAATTGCATCAGATTTAGAGTATCCACCAGGCCTGAGTTTTCAAACTACTCTGTTGCTCCAAAATCCATTATTTATGGTACCAGATCACACTGTGAGTTAGATTCAAATACTACACACCTAAATTCTCAACATTGAAAGTCAGCTCTCTTGTGCTATGCATCCTATAAATGGAGCAAAATTACTTTAAATTAACTCGTCTCCCATTTTCTCTGAGGTTTGAATTTGTTTTTCAGAAAGCGCATCCCTGTCTGGCAGTTTGATTGCTGCTTTGTTTTGTTTATTTTGATTATCATTTTTATGGATTCTTTTGTACTTATGCTCCTCCTAAGACAGGAATTTCAATCTGAATGAAGCCACCTGATAAAATAATGAAAAATGCAAGAAAACAAACAAGATGAGGAGGAGGAGGAGGAGGGAGAGAAGATGGAAAGATATTACAGAAGAGTGACTCAGTCCCTCTCCTTACGCCAGCTGGGTTTCAATCTGTCTGACTGATTTCAGCTCAATAGATGCCTGGCTTGACTGGTACATTAGAGTTTGATGGACAGGTCATTGGTGCCATCAGCTGATTTCATCTACAGGCCAAACTATTCTGGGTGGGCGGGTCTTATCTCTACAGTGGGGAAATAGAGCACAGTCGATAGCCCTTACAAGAATAGCTATCCTTTCTGTCTGACTCACATCTAGGTCTACGTCAGGCTGAGTGTTGTGTGTGTGTGATGGGTATTTACAGACTTGTAAATGAACATTGATTCTTTAACCTGTCTACCCCAACAATCAGTTACCACCATCACCACCAATAAGAGGACTATCAAACTGAGAGAGAGAGAGAGGGAGAGAGAGACAGAGATGGAGCGTATTGAGGCTTCAAATTAAAAGTCTGACCATCCCCGCTTCCCTTCACCTTATCTGTGATTGACCATCTAAAAGCGTGTGTGTGTGCTGTTTATAAATCACACAACTGCTTACCGCTGTAGTCAGGGGGAGGACCTATTTCAGTGCCAGCTACGTACAGGTTTGCTACAAAAGCTGTGCTGTTACCATCAGTTGTTAATGTGCATGGGTGTACAAGGTCAGGGAAAGACAGGCTACATTCTGTGTAGACTAAGAGATACATGACATGAAAAAGGTGATCAGAGAACATTTCAGATGGTAGGGTCTGTTATTTTTGGATAAGTTCTGTTTTGCTTGATCAGTTATAATCACTAAATGAAATGATAATTATTCATTTTTACTTGACAGTAAAGACAGGTTTTATTTTGTGGCTCTGGCCATCAGTTTTGTTGGTTATGATAATGCTAACATATTTAAGGCTGTAACTAATGATAATCTTTATTATCGATTCATCTATCTTTTATTTTATGCACCAACTGATTAATTGTTTAAATGCAAAACCAAAGATATATGACAAAGACAGGGGCAGGCAAAGGGACATGACATTTCAGCTTGATAAATAACTAATATAATCATCAATTATTTGCTTAATTATTAAAACAAAGGTTTAATCCTCTGAAGAAAGAGGTAGTCAGAAGACAGTGAATAACTGCACTGTACCCTACAGACATAATTGTAGTCCTCTGTGCATTTAATTCACAATCTACAATATCAGTTTTGAAGCATGTCAGAGGTTGTGATGAGCGTCTGTTGAACTGAAGCTCAACGATGGGAATTTTTGAAAACATAGCAATAAACAAGCTTTGGCTGCAGCGTTGGTGCTGCTATAATTTGGACAACTTCAAAAGAAGAGGAGTAGGAGGAGGAGATTATGAAGCCGGTCATTGGCAGGGAAAAGAGGGCAGCATGAAATGATCAGGCAAAGAGAGAAGAAAGTAAATATTTTTTCAGCAGAGGCATTGCACTAGCCCATCAGTGTGTTCTGTGTCATTTTAAATTGTCTGTACATTTTGAGATTCAACACAGCAGACAACTAATACATATATAATTCAAACATATCAATTTGGTAGTCTTATGAAAACTTGTAACAAGGCAATGCAGCAATGTGATTGAACCCAGTGTGGGTGCAGAGTTGTGGAGCCACGTTATATATTCCATGTTGACCCATTCATACCAGTGGTACATCGTAGTGTTGTCTTGAGTCTTTACTTCAGTGCCTTGGGGAGCTGAGTCCAGCTGGTTATGGTAAAAAACCTGCTGACAGCTCATTAGATAACACTTATATTGTGTTTCACTGTGAACTTAGTTCTAATTTGTCGTTTCTTGTGTTTGGGAAAGACTTGCAGACAGTGACCATACTGGATACCTATTATATACCTAAATGCTTTAAATATTGCAAGTCTCAGTTAGTGCAGATGATTTAATTACAGACTGATAATGTAGGTGCTTTATTGTATAAAAGTCTATCTTACTGCTGATGGTTAAAAGCATCTCCACTAACTGAGTTGACTGTAGGTAGATTTTGATGTTGAAATATATATATTTTTTAAATATCTAAAATCAAAAGTTTAGTGTGGTACCAGTTGAAGATATTTTCTGGCACATTATCATGAGCATGAATTATCATAAGATGGCTTTTCACCTTTCCAAATCTCTTTGCCCCCTGGTTGGGCTCTTAGCCATGAATAATATATTTTTTCTGATGCTCAGGTATCACCCTCTGCCCCTTTTACCTCATCCCCATTATTTGGAAACCTCCATCTCACTGTGAGGTGTGTAGACATTACGCAGCATGAGAACTCTCCTCTCCCTGACTCCCATGCCAGCGGACTGTCTGCCACACACACACAAACACACAGACACACACACAAGTATGCACAGGCTGCACCTGAGGTTCAGTGCTTAAGTGTAATTTTCTCAGCACCAAGATAAACTTTCTGTCTTGCTGTTGCCATGACAGCACAACATGGCGGCCTGACGCGGGGAAGAAATGCTTGAGGTGTCCGCGATACTGCCGTGGAGTTGCGGTGACTGACTCCCAGGGCCAGTGAGAACCACGGGGACCCCAAAACAAGGTGTGCAGTAATCATCCTCTGAACCTAATCTCACGCCTGGTTGTTTAAACTCCTCTAACTGTATTTGGAACAACACAGGAGCCAACGGGTGGAACCAAGGCCAGACAGAGAATGAAGGAGTGAATGAAGAGTTTAGTAAGGGAAAGAGTTATTATTATTTCTGTGTTTCACCTCTCCTCTTGTTTGAAGATGGATTCTCATTAGTTGCAGTGAAACACATATTGAAGAAAGAAGAGCTATAAACATGAAGTCATGGACTAAAGACTGGTGACTCATTGATTGAACCCAGTTTGGCGAACTGCGCGGCCATGTCAGTCATCAATTTAGTCATGTGACTGTGTTTACAGCTCTTCTTCTAGATGCGATTTCAACGCTGCAAACTCGTGGAGAATAATGCTCTTCAGGCAGAGGGGCCAGCTTGCGGAAATGACCAGCACTACTCACTGGGCTCCGCTCATTCTCTGTCTGTTACAGCTCTCGCCACGCGCAGCTCCTGTGTTGAAATACGGATGAGGTTTTAAACAACCGGGCCCGGCAGATGGAGGATGTTGTTTTCATGATACCGTCTCCTGACACAGAATCAAAGTGCCGGCAACCCGCGGCGGTATCATGTTTCCCGCCTCTTACTCTTCCCCTGCTGCTGCAACCCACCATGTTGTGATAAGTAACGGCGGGTGGCAGCGGTGTGAAAATACGCCTGGCGCTGAACTGAGGTGAAGCCTGTGCATGTTGTAACAATGTTTGTGTGTGTGGCATATTCCAATCGCTGCATGAAACTGTCGGGAGGAAGGATTCCTCGTGCTGCGTAATCTTCGCCACCCGCGATGATGGAGGTTTCCCATGTGGGGATGAGGGGCGGAGAGCGATGCCTGAGGCATCGAAAAACATTGACCATGACTGGAAACGAGCCGGGGTGAGGGCCCGGAAGATGACTCGATGGTCGCTTTCATGATGTGCCGGAAATGTTTCGGCTGAGCCGCCGCGCAAACTTTGATTTTGGATATTTAAAATTCATTTCGGCGTCAGGTCTGCCTGATCCTTCGGTTAGTGGAACGCAAACCATCGGCGTGAAGACTGTGCTGATAAACGCCTGCATCGGTCTGCTCAATTAAATCGTCTGCGCCAACTGGACGCAATGTTAAGGCGTTTGGGTATGTAATGGGCCATCCGGTATGATCGCTGTCTGCGAGTCTTTCCCAGGCTGCAGAGCGACAGGTGGGGCAAGTTCACCGGTGAGGCGCACAATATAAGTGTTATCTGTGGGCTGTCAGCGGATTTTGCCATAACCAGCTGAACCTCAACTGAACGCTGATGAACTCAGCCCGTGTGCTGTGGATGGTCGACATGGGCCTGTAACGTGGCTCTGTCTGCGCCTGCTGGTTCAATCACGTGCTGCGTGCTGACCTGAGACAAGACTGCCAAATTGACTAATGTTTAATTATATGTGGTTGTCTGCTGTGTTGAATCTCAAATGTGCAGACAATTTAAAATGACGCAGGTGCACGCTGATGAGCCTGCTGAAAAAATGTTGCACTACTCTCTTGCCTGATCGTTTCATGCTGCCACCTCTTCCCGCGTGAAACCGGCTTCATGTCTCCTCTCTACTCTCTTTTGATTGTCAGGCAACGGCACCAGCGCCGTGAAACGGGCGGCAACATGTTTCGAAATTCCATCGTTGAGCTTCAGTTCAACAGACGCTCATCTGACGTACTTCAAAACGATATTGTGGTGTGGTCATGCTGAAGGACTTCCTGACCTGTGCAGCGGGGCTGCAGTGCTGGTGTCGCACGTGGCTGTTTACCTTTCTTCGAGATTGAAGCCTTCATTTCAATAATTAAGCGAATGATCGGTAATTGTGGTTATTTATCGGCTGAAATCGTAATCACGCCTGCCTGTCTTTGTCATGTCTTTTGGTTTTGCGATGGCTGGTGTCCGGTGTGCGCAAGAAGCAAAGATGGTCGATAATAAGGCCATCGACCGATTACGGCCTTAAACTATGTTGGCATTATCATAACCAACAAAACTGATATTGCGAAACCCTGAAGCAAAACACTGTCGCTACTGTCAGTAAAATGAACAGGTATCATTTCGTTGGTGATTATAACGATCTGGCTGAAACGAACTTATCCAAAATAACGAACCGTAATATACGTCACCTTTCATCAATAAAGCAATACGCTCGGCTTGCCGATTAACTGAGCCAAGAGGGAAAAGTGTAAAGGTTCTCTGTGTACAGCGTAGCATAATCCCACCATTCATGTGTGGGGTATAGGTGTGTGTGCATTGTGCAGCCTGTGGAAACTACCTGTTGATGTCTATATTTGAAACTAGATTGCATCAGGCCTCAAACATTTTCTTAAGGAAAAAAAAAAAATCATTTTATTGTCCTCAGTTTGAAAATGTTTTCACAGAGCCGGTGACACTGATAGTTATGTATATTGAGTATTTCTTTACATTTTCTGATGATGGTGAGCAATATTTGTTGAAATCAATGCATATACAGCACAGACTGTAATTTTGCCAAGAGGGCTTTGACAGTTTGTGGAGAACATCAACTGACAATTTTAAGCTTGTTTCAGTACAAGTTTCTGCTTTATGCCACTTTATACTTATACTTCAGTACATTTCTGAGGCAAATGTACTTTTGTGACAGCTGATTGAGATTTAAAAAATCTTTGATGAGCATATAAAACTCTATATAACAATAACAGTATCAAGAAATGTCTCAACATAGTGGAAACCACTATACATTTGTATGCTGCACATAAGCTTGCAAGTTCAAAACTTTTCACCACACTTCTGCCCATCTTAGCCTGTCAGCTTTTGCTAGCTAACATTACACTTCAACTGAGAAATGGTAACTAGTAGCAACGATCATGCTAACTGAGTTTAGTTCCACAGGTCGTGAAAAATAAACTCAGTGTCTCAAAATATCAACCAGCAGCACAGGTTAAAAGCATGGAACGTCTGTTGCACAGGTAACATTAGCATAATAAAGTAACATTAACATACTGTATTCCTGCTGTTTGCCTGCGGCACAAGTGTAGAGCACAGAGCCTGCCTCATTCTGGATATTATTATCATGCTTTTTCCTTCAATATACCACATTTTACGTCTGCACAAAAACAAATTTCTGTCAGCACAGAAATGAATTTAATCTATCAGCCACACAGGATCATAAAAAATGTCTCAGCACCCCTCTTTCATTTATTTCTCCAGAAATTATAAACATAAAAACATGATGCATATTCCATCCAAAGCTCCATAAGTTTGCTCCTCTATCAGCTGCCTCCAGGTCCTACACGCAACTCTTATCACATGTCAAAATGATAACCAGAGCAGTAATCACAGAGCCTGACCAATGTTCGCACAACTCATTTAGGAACCATAAACACATCATAATATCTAGCGATGTCTCACCTTAATAGGAGAGTACCTTCCTCATCAGGTTCTGTGTACCCAGGGCCCCTCCCTCCTTTAAGTGCATGCATCTCACTGATGATGTTGCCCGGTAACGCATTGATTAAAATATAGTCAGTTGTAGTAATCCAATAATGTAAAACAGAATACTATAACCCCAACAGAGCCATTCTGTATGATGAATACTCTTCATACTTTAAATAATACGGTAAATATATAACCGATGTACACATAGCTATATTTTACTGTAATGTACAGTAATGTAAAAAAATTATTATTCTGCACCAGATTTTTTTCTGGTGGAGTATTTTTTACATCGTATTGCCTCTTACACCAAACTTTTTAAAAGGATCTGAATACTTCCTCCAGCTTTGTAAGCAGCCAATAGCCACTTTACAAGGAAAACAATTGGCGGTACTGGCTGAGAGAACAGATAAATTCACTGATATCTGGACAGTCACCAGGCTTGTCAGCTGTTGTTTCTCAACTTGTCCTGGGCATCAGCCATCAACAATGTTTGATTGTGTCAGCGATGGTTAGGCCTGCCAACTTGAGAAGTTAATTACTGGTGGTAAAAGACTCCTTGTGTTTACTTTTGAGCAGTGCAACTTAGTTTAAGGACTGAGTCACCAAATTAATGTTTTTTGTTAACTTACCCCCTACCTCTTGCTTTATGTCTTAACTTATCAAAGTGATGTGGCATTTAATATTTTACCAATGCAGCAGCAAACACAGTATGCATGGTCCGAATTTTGCACCTGCAGACCTCTAGATAGAGGCAATCACAGCCTTTCACACTGTCCATAATTGGTCAGAATAGAGCGATGGATGAAGCAAGCTGCTCGCAGTGTGAACATGCCATCAGTGTGTGTGTGTGTTTCTAATTGCTGTAATGCTTCCTCATTACCAGCTACAGTGGAGGGACTCCTGCCAGTGTGGTAGGAGGTGGTTGGCTTCAGGAACAATATGATCACAGATGCCCTGCTCGCTTTGCTTGTTAATCACTACCAATCAAAAATACATCAGTCACACATGCATGCAAACGTGAGGCCACACACACGGTCACAGTCGCACATATAACAAGCCATCGTGATTGGGATTACATTTAGAACGACATTTTTCTGGATCACGTTTCAATAAAATGCTTTATGCCTCATTTTTATGCAATCTGGTGTGTCAGATTGGTTTAGCTGTGACGCGGATTCACCCATAAATATTCCACTGACCTCATCAAGGTTCAAATATGTGTTGTAATAAGACTGTATGGTTGTGAAGACACCATGGCAGTGATAGCAAAGCCCCAAGAGTGAAGCTGTGGCGACAGGTTAATAATATTACTGTGATAATACATCTCAGAGTCAACACTGACATGTGGGTAATGAAACAAACATTGGCACTGAAGGTCAGAGCAGTGGAACAAAACACACACAGGAAGCAAGAAAAATGACATTTGCCCACAAAGGCTATCTGGACCTAAGGGGAGTGTGATATCAACATAAGGTCACTGTCCCTCAATGGCTTTTTTAGGTCAAAGATGGATGAGCGAGCGCTTGTATGTGTGTGTGTGTAGACATTTACTCCTACTTCAGTGTCATTACAAGGCAAAAACCTAATAGTTTGAACAATTAACTATTGTACTGTTGATAGAAAGTGTCTCTTAGTGTTTGTGTCTCTTAAAAAAAAACTCTGCTCCTGCTGTGCCTTTGTGTGATTTGTATAATTTAAATCATCAATGATTCACTTTAGCTGTAAGAGGTGGGTTAACTGACTTTGTGCGTGCTCTTTGCAGTAACGGCGCCTGGCTGGTGTCTGGATTCATAATTGAACAAAGAGTTTTTTTTGTTTTTTTTTAGCGATGATGTTCTAACCCAGACAAAACCATAGATGAGGGGGAGTCGTCGTCTTCTTCAGAGCCCTGTGTATAACTAAACTCCCTCATCCACCAGTCCACACTATTACACCCCCCTTTCACGTCACCCCACCCCCTTTCTTTATTCTCTTTTCCCTACAGTATGGCTTCTCTTTTCATCTTGCTTTCATCTTTCCCCCTCTTTCTTTCACTCCCTGCCTTAATTCTGTCATCCTGTGCTTCTATACCCCGTCATCCTTCAGGATCTCCCTCCCGACGTCCATCTCTCTCTTCCTCTGTTGGTGTCTCCACACTGTACTGTTTCAGCCCCTCACCCACTCTTACTTTCCTCTCTGTCTCTTTCTTCCTTCTCCTTTCTCTAAAGGAGGCTGAAGGCTGCCAGTTTGTCTTGCTGCTGAATGCACACACACACATGCACATACACGAATACACACACACACATCTCCCCAGGGGTTGTTGGACATCAGTCCGTCCTGCTGTGGTACCGATCTGCTCACCAAGGTGAGGGGGCGTCTGTCCATATTTCATCACTCTGCCCACTCATCTGAGAGGGTGAAGTTATGGTTATATGGTTACTCACTGTGGGTTGCCAGTTTGGGTGTGGTCACTACCATTTGAGTAAGTAATGAAAAAGATCAGGTTAAAATTTTGTGATGCAAAACACCCAGGGAGAATCATAGCAGATGATAAAACTGTGACTTGGGGTTTTTTATCCAAAATGACTGTCCTACCTGTATGTTTATTGTGCTTGGATAATAAGTTGTGTCTAGACTGCTTCATTTCCTGCTTTAAATTGTTTTCTCGTATATCTCTCATATGTATTCTTAAGTTTAGTTGCTCACAAAATAACACAAATTCTACCATTGTGACAGCTCAGGTGGTAGAGCGGTCGTCCACCAACCGGGAGGTTGGTGGTTCAATCCCTGGCTCCTCCAGTCCGCATGCCAAAGTATCCTTGGGCAAGATACTGAACCCCAAAAATTGCCCCCGAAGTAGCATCGCAGTATGAATGTGTATGCATGTGTTAGAGGGCACTGTGTGTATATATAAAAAAGAAGAAGTGCTGTATGAATGTATATGTGAATGGGTGAATGTGATCTGTAGTGTGAAGTGCTTTGAGTGGTCGAAATGACCAGAAATGCGCTATATAAGTGCAGTCCATTTACTATTTACCACAGAACCTAAGTAACAGTCCAGACCGAAAGTACTTTATTTTTGGATAGTACATTTTTGATGTGCTATAGCATATTCAATTTGTGATAAAATTATAGATGCTACATCAAAGTGCCTAGTCTCAGCTTTAATTTGACTCAGTTTACCCCACTGCTTGAACTGCAGGATGGACAAAAAATGAATTACTTGAGTTTCTGAATTTCCCCTTGCTTGGCAAAATATCAGCATGCAGATGCAAATACAAGGTTTGTTACAAAAACATCGATTGAGTCTATGAAACATAGTCATCTACTGCTAACAACATTACACTACAGCCATTTAATACAGCAGCACGGTGAAGTGCTAAATACCACATCAACCAACATGGACCACACAGCACAAGACCTGCTGTTTTTCTGCTGTAATGTGAATACACCTTTAGGATTATAGAGAGGAAAAGACAGGGGATGAATCCTCTGGGAACCATGAATGAGATAATATGGGAAATATAGTGTCATCTAGTTGTTGTGAAGAAATTTCAGTCTAAATGAACCATTAACCAAAGTGGCAAGCTGACTTTATTATGTTTATACTGAATAGTTTTTAAGGGAGGTTGTGGGATGGATATGTCTGTGTGTCATGATTTGATTTAGTTATGATTCTAAGAGGATGTGATGTAATGTTTGGGTACATTATGTCAATCCTTTGACAGAGAAAAATACTACTGCAAGAATTTGGATGTTGTTTGCATCAGGTCACAGCAAATAACATGTTCATATTTGGTTAATGCATTCATCTTTATGTACATCCCCAGTAAATAAGACAGTAAATAACGTTGATCTTGAATAATCTGGCCTGAAAGATTACCCCAAAGCCAAAAAAATACATTTGCACAACATGACTTTATACCTCATTATCTTAAAATGCCCTCCTCCTCACACCACATGATGTGCAGCCAGCCTCCTCCCATCTGAAAGGTGTGAGTGTAGCTGTGAAGTCTGTGTTTAAGTGTGTGTGTGGGTCTTATTACTGACAGGTTTGGTCTTCACAATACACAGCACGCTGTAAAAGCTGTACACAAAGCGACACATGGCCCAAGCCAGTGAAAGACATTTAACTCTTTGCAAAGCCACTTTAGCCTTTCTTAAAGTGATCCCAATCACGCCCTCATTAGGGATGACTGATTGCCTCTTATCTATTGTCCCCAGGATAATAACTCTCAAATAATCAAGGATCCTAAATTGCACTTAAATACATTGCTTAATTTATCCAATCATTCACCATGAACAATACAAAATCATCACTTGTGTGTTTTTTTTTTTCATCGTTATCCATCTTGCACCAAAGTCAACAGTGTTTTTCCAGCCTTTACTTTCATTATAATCTTTTTGTTCAGCCACCACTCAGGACGCTGCTCGCTGATTATGGCCTTTCAGTTTCCATAGTGATGCTGCAATGAATTATGGTCATAAATGGCACAAAAAAAGAGAGAAGAAAGCAAGTATGGCTCTCCAGTCCCACTCTGCCCTCTTCTTCTAAATGCTTACTCTACCACCCTTCACTGAATTACCCCGCTGAGCTTTTTTCATGTGTACAGAGGAGGCCTGCGGCAGAGCTCCATGAGATCAGTGAGAATATAAATCCACTTTATGATCATCAACCAAAACCATCATTCTTATGTCTTCCTTTTTTAGGTTGAATAGGGTTGGGGTATTAATTAAACTGAAATTATGAGGGATGAATGAGGGAAATGTGGTATAGAAATCCATGTCATGGGCTCGTTTGAGCATCGTGATGGATGTTCCCCAATTCATTTTTTAACCTAAGAGGAACATGTTTCTCTAATCAGTCGGTCCATGTTTGAACTCTGCAGCCTCTCATCGTTTCTGTAACAATGATGTAATAAGATGCAATAAAGGCCTATTAAAGAAATTCTGCTTTGAGACTTGCAATGATTGAACTTGGTGTAATATTTGGGGAGTAATTCAGTTTATTTGCCAAACTCATTAAACTACTTTCAGGATGGTCAAAATAGTGTAGTTTACTGCATTTGGATTTTCTAGTTTTAAGATTTCTGGTTAGTAGAGGTTCCTGAAATGCTGTGGTATCATCAATCTGTGCAATAAACAAGACTAAGCCAATAAGCTACAGCCATGCTAGCAGCTTTGCAAGGCTGTGCTTTGAGCTAAATGCCGACTCCTGAATGCTAAACTGCTCAAAATGGTTATTTTTTTCAAATTACTCTGGTTTACAATATAAGCCCCACAACATTAAAATCCCAAGCTACTCTCTGTTGACGTTGATTTTGATTCTTATTATTACTCATAGCTGGTTAATGGCCTTTCACTAAATTTGAGCAAAGTCAGAGAACTTGAGTCAGGCACTGTATTTCTGGTCCACTCTCCATCAACAATGAGTAAAAGGGCAGCTGAGTCATAGGTCGACTCCCGTTTTGGGTGTCAGTGTTGTAGACAGCGGGCCTCTCCGGTTACTTATGCAGAGAGCAGTCATGCTGCAGCGCAGTGTCGGGTTGCACAGGGATGATGTCACCACATCAGCGGATGGGTTTATGAAGCCGAGAGCAAAAGTGGCGAGGGATGGTTTTGGCGAATAAGGGGGCGAGGGATTGGTTTGGTTTTGAGGCAGCTGGCGGGTGAGGGAGGAAAAGGTTGGGTGACTAATGGGGATTGGGGACTGGGGGGGTTGGGTGTGACATATGGTGGCGGGGTGAGTTCCTCAGCTGGATGTATTTGACCACCAGCTCTCCTGCTGAGAGCAAACCCAGAGCGCGTGTGTTTGGTTTGTGTGCTCATGCACCATGAAAAATGCCCCCATCAGCAATCCACACTTCTATTGTCAGGGCAAATAAAGGTGACATTGGTTCCGTTGCCTTTATGTGTATGTGTGCATGGGCAATTTTTTCCTCATACATCCCCATTTTGAAGGCCAGAGCGATGGCAGACTAAAGCACTCCTTGCTCATCATTACAGCCTCTATAAAAACACCTCATACTGCGAGACCTTCAAAAGTAGCCTTCAGCGAGCGTAAAAGCTGACCGATGACAGCGCAGAGTGGTTCTGATGTCTATTTCTTTCTATTTTTCAGCACAGTGGAGCGAGAGAGACTGTAGAAAAAGCTCTGGAAATGTCTATTTTCTCTGCTTACAGCACAGCCACATTATCTGAGAACATGGAAACAAGGGAGGTCAGTAGTAAAAAAAAGAAATGATAGAACAAGGGCAAACAAAGCAAAGGGTGGGGAAAAAATGGGAAAAACTGAGAGCGTGTTTGTGCACCTGCTGTGTGGAAGGAGCTGAGAGAGAGATTAAAATGCACCTTTAGACCGAGTGAGAAGATTGCTCATGCCAAGACACATCTCTGCTCTCTCACCTTGATCTCCGTCAGCCTCTTTCTTTTTGTCTTCTCCTGTTTCACTGTAGTTTTGTCTCTCTGCCTCCTCTGTGTCATCCTCCTGTGATTGTTATGACACACAGTGGTCTACGGGAGTCAGATGGAAACGCTAGCTCATCTCTCTTGTGTGTGTTTTTGTACATCTGTTACCGTGTGTGTGGGTGGAGCAGCATGTGTGCTCTTTCATATCTATGTGCATATGTGTGAGCAATCTTTGTGTGTATATGCATATGTGTATTTGTTTGTGATTGGCTGGGATCAGAAATAATAACACTGATGCATGTGTTTTCTAATAATTCATTTCAAATGAGATAATCTTGTCACTACAGCAGCCTGCATCACAGTTATTTGATTATGTATAAATTAAGTGTTGTTGGAGGTAAAAAAGAAAATGTAATAGCTCTATAGGATGCAATGCTACACTATAAGTGAAATTGAGGAAGGGCCTTTCAACAACAACTGAAGAGATATGATCTTTTATTGAGACTAATAGTGCCAGACATTTACTTCTAAGTTACTGTTTTAAATTCAATTTTAATCATATTGTAGAATGAAGCTTGAAATCTGTTTCCATATGTTACTGATGCTATATTGATATTTATGAAAGATCCACGGCTCAAATCCCTGGGTCAAAGCTATCCCTCAGGCTTTAGTTGTGAAATATCTGGGAGATTGTAGTTGTGAACTGTACATTGAGCACAGAGGCTATGAGTACTGATGGGACTAATAATTTATGTCATTATTATCATGTTCTAACAATCTCATGTCTGTTTGTAGTGAGCTGAATTCATCCGGTAACTGTTCGCTGAATGCTGTAAAGTTGAATTAATTGACAGCTGACTGGTAGGAGCAGAGTTAAAATCAAATCCCTGATGCTTACATGAACACAGCAACTCTGATGGGATTAACACATCATTTTATAGTTCTGGGACAGAATAGGTGATCAAGTCATTAATTTTGTAGTGTTACTTGTCAAGAGACCTGTTGGACCTCGGCAATCATAGCTTGCCATCTTTCACAATTTTATACATAGGTCATTGGTAAAAGTGCTGGGAAGCGACTTTGCTATTCCCTCTTAACAACCAATGTAATATAATCACAGTTCCCTAAGATAGACATGGACCTGGAACCATTCGAAAAAAAAATCTTCTTTACAATGTTTAGCTCGCCAAAGGACCAGTGTGCTTGATTTAGTGACATCTAACGGTGGGTTACCCAGATGGCAACCTTACCCCTCCCTTTTATAAGCATGTGGGAGAGTGGGGAGGGTAATGTAAAAAGTACAAGGGGCCCTCTTTAAAGCCAGTGTTGGGGGCTACTGTAGAAACATGGGGTTGTGAATCGCCAGTATGTAACTATAGAGGTCATTCTAAGCTGTTAGATAACTCATGCCACACTATTGAAAACAATAATGAATGTCATGTTCATTTCTGTCAATGGAGTCCCTCCTCAAATCCATAGATCCTAGATAGGAAAGAGAGGCATAGCTCAAAGCCTTCCTCCCCTATCCCTCTCTTTCTCTCTCTAAACCGTCAAACCATTCTCCCCCTTTCTCCAGCTCAGAGGAATTCATTAACTGCCTCTCCACAGAGACACTATCGAAATCAGGCAGCTACAAAGGCAGAGAGAGAGGCAGAAAGAGAGAGAGAGGAGAGGAGGAGGTGGTGGTGGTGGTGGTGGTGAATGGGGCTATATTATCCTATTAGATGGTGGATATGTCTCGTTTCCCTCCTGTCTTGAGAAAAACATTAATTTTAAGTGAGAAACGAGACAGAGGGAGGGAGAGAGAGAGAGAGAAATGGTGAGGTCTTTAACATTTGCTCTTTTATCGAGGCTGAAATGGAGTCCCAAACCATTTACCTTCAGCAATGAGGATAGATCTGCTCTCCATGAATGCCATTTAAAATGCCATGGAGATTAAGCATCCTCTCTCTCTCTGTTTCTCACACACACTACACACACACATGTGGAGCAGCAGCAGCAGCGCTGGCAGTGGCAGCGGCAGTGGCGTGCTCGTCATAATATGTGTTTGAGGCTTATTTGAGATTCATAGGTAAAAGCCTCTGGGTGGCCTTGAGGAGGGAGAGAAACGGAGAAAAGAGACAGAGGACCATCACTTAGCCAGAGTGGGCTTTGAGCACTGTAATTAAATCATTAGATCCCCCCCCTCATCCCTCCACCAACCACCACCCTTCCTCTCCTCTCTACCCTTCTCTCTCTCTCTCTCTCTCAAGCTCAGCCAAGCTCATCAGGGGCTCCAGTGTGAAATGATGAATCTGTATTTATGGGGATGGAGTAATTACACAGCTAACCTCTGAGGGAACCCAGGAGGGCCACAGGGCCACTGAGCAGGGCGCAGGGTGCTCAACCTCATTAGCACTGTCACACACACATGCACAGTGTGTGCATGTGTGTGTGACAGTGAGTGAGATGATGATGATGTGTGTGTGTGTGTGTGTGTGTGTGTGTGTGTTCAAAGGAGCAGATTGAGGCAGAACTGCTGTTTTGATAGTTAAGCCACTCAATGAGGAAACGTCACTCTACATCCCTGCAGTTATTAGGCTCAATTTTTATACTTTTCCCACATAAAAATATTTCTTTTCTTGCATCTCATGTCTCAGGTTTACACTTTTACCCACTTTTTCTAATATCAGACATACTCTACAACATCAGTGACTTCATACCCAGGCCTGACAGTACAGTAGTCCATTCTTCTCGGCAAACATCTGTCATTTTACACTCCACAGCTCCTGTGTGCTCCGTATCTCTGCTTATCTCTTATCCTCGTCAATCTCTGCCATTACCTCCAGTCTCCTTTATCTTCTCTCTGAAAAATATGCTCCAGTGACTTCCGTCGATAATCGCGGACATTCCTCGCAGATCTGGCCGACCCTATCAATGCCTCCCGGCCCATCTGCTGGCCAGGATGTCCCGGCATACCCTGCGGATCAGCTGTCAAAAGCGTGGAGAGAATATGCTTGAGAGATGTGTTCAAAGTGCAACAGTTGTTCATATTCATATTATGCTTCGCCTTATTTGTACTAATGTTATTATTGTGGGCGTTACTATTTTTAATTCGTGCATTTCCTCTAAGTCCTTTTAACTATTATTATTATTATTATTATTATCATTATTATTATCATTATTATTATCATTATTATTATCATTATTATTATTATTATTATTATGTTGGTGCAGCATTCGCTAAATAAAGCGATACTGACCACAAAATGGCAAATACACACTTGCACACACTTCACAGGTTTCCTTTTCTTTACAGACAGTGAAGGCTGCAGAAATTAGATCTCTCTCTCTCTCACACACACATACACACATACACACACACACACACACACACACACACACACACACACGACGACCTAGGCTAACCAATGCACTAATCGCCTGCCCCGGGCATAGGAGGAGCTTGGTGCTTAAGTAGGCTGCCAATCAGTCAGTCAGCTCCACATCCAGAAGCTCCTGCGGCCAGACACACGCATCACTCCGCACTCGAGGTGCCAAACTGCGGCTCTGACACAACTCCGGGTCGGTGGAGAGAAGCTTGACAGTTTCCAAAAAGGGGGGACTCTGGTGATTTAGACACCCCCTTCATCCTCCTCTTCTTCTTCTTTCTTGGGGATTCCTACTTTCTTTTTTTTTTTTTTTTTTTTTCCTTGCCTCCTCTTGCTGTTGTGTGACTTAGACTTTGGGAGAGATTTACTGTACGCGCGCTCCGGACATGTCTTTCCCTCAGCTGGGGTACCCCCAGTTCCTCAGTGCCTCCCATGAGGTGTACGGCGGCGAGCGGCCGGCCTCTGCCCGGGAAGGAGGCGCCGAGGGCGGCGTGAGTTCGTCCGCTACCGCCGCGGCTGTCGGCTCTATGCTGGGGATGTACGGGAGCCCATGGGCGGCTCATAACTACAGTGCCTTTCTGCCGTACAGCGGAGCCACAGACCTCGCCCTCATATCCCAGATGGTGAGAGCTGATACTTGTTTCACTGAGGCAGCTCAGGTGTTAATGACAGAGTCCTCACAAGCTGATCTTTTGTTTATTGTTAAATAATTAACCATTGGCTCAAAGTGAGTGAGTTATCTAAATACACAGCTCATTCGTTTTCTGTAATATTTAAGGGTTTACAGTCGTTTATAAATAATTATTATATCAAGTCCAATCCGCCCATTGTCAGTTTAACAACTGACTTTATATGTGTAGGAGTGTACTGCAAAATATTGGGGAAAAAAATCCACACGGGAGAAATCCATATCCATAATAAACTTTGCATTTTGAGGTTCAGACTTATTGTTTTTCTTTTTGTAAATTATGGAAATCATGAGGGAAAAATCACTGCTAATTTAAACTTAACCAACTATACAGTAGAAGCCTATAAAAAAACAGCGGTTATTAATGCTTATTAATGAGAAAAACACAATAATTAATAAAGTAAGAAAAATACTGTTTCGAGACAGTTAAGAGAATAATTGTATTCCTTAATTGTTCGTTAAACCTAAAAAAACAAATATTGAAATCTAATTAAAATGGTAGCTACTTATAATAATTGCTATTAAATAAGTGCTATATGCTGTTTTCTTAATTCATGATATTTCTTGATTAAAATCATGTTTGGCGTCAAATTTACATACACTGAAACTTTTAAAAACTTTTTTCCCCTGCATTTATAATAAATCAAATGTCATTTTAACATGTTCTCTGAACTTGAAGAGGAAATACTTTTCAACACAAGCCGCTCAACAAGTTGCCACCTCTCTCCCCAACACCATTCAGGGCTCCCAGTATGAGCTGAAGGAGAGTCCGGGGTCCCACCCAGGCTCCCTGCCTGTCCACGCCGCTCAGGGCTTCTACCCGTACGGCCAGTACCCGTATGGGGACCCGTCGAGGGCCAAGACGGCCACGCGGGAGACCACGAGTACCCTGAAGGCCTGGCTCCAGGAGCACCAGAAGAACCCGTACCCGACCAAAGGAGAGAAGATCATGCTCGCCATCATCACCCGGATGACACTCACACAGGTGGGTAGGGCGCCGTGTGTCTGCTGTGACTTGGCGTTACAGGTTCAGAGAAATAGCCCAGTGCTATAGGAACCACAGGGCACCAGTCTCCACACATCAGGATAAATAATTACTATCTGCGTGTTTTTAAAGGTTATGTCCACACTTTTAACCTTCCACAAGAGTAACGGACTACTTGTTACATTTCATGTTATGATAGCCCAGTTGCCAACTGTGACTAATACTTTAAAGTCACACTTCAACCCAGAGAGTGAAAGGTCTCCAGAGATTTATCTCAAAGCTCTGTCAGTGATCATTACTAATTATGGAAACGGGCTGAAGAACATAAAGGCTTTTTGGATATTTTATCATTTCATATTCATATCGCAGTTTTCAGTCATGCCTTGTCAAACCAGTGCATCTGATTTAAAGAAATGTAAACATACTGCTAAAATATTCAATGACATAAGCGCTGCAAATGTTTTTTTTTAAGGATTTTTTTGGGCTTTTTGCCTTTATTCATAGTACAGTGAGAGAGAGACAGGAAACAGGGAGAGAGTGGGGGAATGACATGCAGTAAAGGTCCAGCTGGATCAGGAGTTGAGCCGGGGTCCGCCTGATCAGACCACTAGGGCCCACATGGTACGCGCCCTAACCATTCAGCTATGAGGGCGCCCTGAAGCTCTGTAAATGTTTTACTAGGAAAGAAATACATTCAGATGTTCTTAGGTCTACTATATGTACATACATTGTGTTTTGATGAGAAACAGTGAATATAAACAAAACTTATTTTTTAACAAGAAAACTCTATGGAGCAGCTTTAAGTGCTGGGCACAAAATGTCTCCTACTTCACTGAAAATTCAACTTTTAGTTTTAAGTTTCTGAGTTTCTAGACGTTTCAAGTTTCTATTGTCAAACTGTGCACATACGTCATTCTACGCAGTGAGGCTCAAACAAGGAGCTAAAAACATTTTTGAGTGGAGCTGCACTTTAAAAGTGAACTCAGTACAAGGTAATATTATAGTATGGGTACAAAAGGACATGTTGTGCTGTATAGCACAAAGAGACAGTGCAGGTCATTCACCAGACATTAGCAGACCCTTCCCTGTTATTTCATCCCTTTCTCTCCTCGCCACTCCACAGCATGAGCTCTTATTAGACCAGCCCCATATCTCTAACTGAACAATGACTTCATGTCTCTGCAGTTAATTATCTGTCTGATCCATACCATAGAGAAGAATGAATGAACTCCAACGCCATGTCCCATACATAGGCTGCACTAATGTTCTTTCCATATAGGCAGGCACAGGCAGAGTCATGAGACAGAGCTATTAGACCAATGTAATGAGTTTACGTATGAGTAATGGCTGCACACTTACTCGCACTGAGAGCTCTCTGCACATTGTTTCTAAATCAGTTCCTCTCCTGATCCGAGTACAGCAAATCTTGTGACTAATTTTGCAGGTAGAGGAATAATTTTGAGCAAACAGCTTCTGCATGAAGATTGGTGTGTACCATGTATGCATGCCATACCGTCTATACAGTAAATGTGGTGCAGTCATGTACACCACGACTGTATGGTATATAAATTCAGAGGCTCTCAGTCTCAGTGAGATCTCCAGTGTCTGATCTAATACTTACATTATATTGGCTTGAAATGCTGTAATGGCCCCAGCTGTGATGCAGTGTATGTGCTAGTCCTGCATCAGTGCTTTTAAACACCTCAGCCATCATTCTGCAGCACTGGTGTTTATTTAAATAGATCTGGCCTGCTTAGGCTGTAAAGAGAGAGGGCATAAAACACTGAGGGCTAGTGAATTACCAGCAATAAAGCTGCGAGTCGAGCCTGTTGACGGAGCTAAGCTGAGGTGGGCCAAACTAGGCCATGCAGGACTACCAAATCCCCAAGCTTGCCTCTAACAACAGTCTGAATTCTTGCTAATTGTCTCTCCTTGTCATCCCTGTTTACTCAAGCCTCACCACTCTCTCTGCCATAATGGATTCAGGGGCCTGACAAGCCATGTTTGATTGATTTCTCTCCCTGACCACTCAGTGGAAGGACTCCTGGCTGCGTGCCAGCTGTACAGTGGGTTGTCCCTGGTGTGTGTGTATGTGTGTCTGCAGTAGCACAGACATTCTGATGTGTGCGTGCACAGATGGAGCCACTATAGCATAACCGCCACGCTATAACTCTACAGTAGGATACTGCGGTGTACAGCGCTCTGCCCGGAGGGTGTCATTAACATTTAGAAACAGCCCCAGCATCAGTCACACTGCCTCTGCTTAGGTGTGTTTAACCTTTCTATATGGAGGGATACAGCAGGCAGAACAGAGGGGATTTAACAAAGAAATAGACCTGCTAGAATGGAGAGAAATATTAAAATGGAAAGTGAAGTATAACAGAGGGCACTACAAAGGAACACCACATTTCCATATATATGTTTTGGGTGTGTGCGATAATGAAAGTCGAAGCAAAGTCGTAAAGGTTTGATTTATGTCCTGAAAGAATGGAAAAAGTTGGACTGTAGCTCTTATCAAATTTGGACTTCTTTTCTGTTCTACTGAGTCTGCCTCTGTGCTGTTTCAGGTTTTATGTGTGTCAGGGCTGAGCAGTTCTCATGATGGATGTGCAGGCCTGTCATCTCAGGATCTCTTCCGTTAAGATGATAGATCCAAGCTTGCGAGGAGGTCGATTAAAGTTCACGGCTTCGGAGTCAAACTTGCATTGTGCTTTCCCTCAAGTCAGACATTCTGCCGACGAAGACGACAACGATTCTACAGATGTTTACTCAAGCCTCAGTGAAGGGTGAGTGTCTATTCGGCAGGCTTTGCAGAGCTGAGGGCTTAAATCACTGTTTCTATTGAACATCTGCAAGATATGGCTGTGTGTGATTGTTGTCTGTATGCAAGAGAGAGAGAGAGAGAGAGGCAAAGAGAGAGAGAGAGCTAGTCTCATTATCACTGAATAACTAAGCAAGACCTGGCCTGCCAATTATGGAGTGTGACTGTCAAAGTTGTTAACGTGCCTATACGCAGATGTTGTGGCAAATCACTTACATTGATACTGAGTAAATCTACATGAGTATCGTATTTGGCTTCGCTGTAGCATTTAGCTTTACGTTCAACCTTTAAAAACAGCTATATAATTAAATCCTTTAAAACACATTTTCACGGACCAGCTTGTAATCTTGGCACCGTTTATGCCAGATATGCAAAACCTAGTTGTTGTTAGTAAATGCCTCAAAATGTCATAAAATGACAGTATTCTGTGGCTCAAAATATGCATCAGAATTAAAGAGCACCACAAAATGTGCTGTATATGATATAAACCCAGGAATCTAATGGTAAATTATGAAACACGGTTAAATAAAAGGGGAGCATTAGCCATAGCTGTCAGCTTACACTGATTGATAGACCGCACCAGTCGTGGCAGACAGGGTGAAGTATTGAGTGTTTGAAGCTGTGAGCGTGTGTGTGTATGAGTGTGTATGTAATTGTGGGCAGACGTGTATTACAACTATTATCAGAGAGGTAAATCACTTTACGAGGCGAGCTTACTTTATGATGAAAGTAATGCAGCCCATACTGTTCACTTTGTCAAATACAGAAGGTACTGTATATAAAATTGTAATTAGGGGCTAATCCTTCCATGTATCTAATTATATAAATGGATATACATCCGACTGTTGCAGGGAGTGATTTCTGAGCTTAGTTATGAATAGATCATACAAGACCTGGTTCAGAACAGGCTTAAAGAACAGGCTTAAATTATAACCCATTAGAAAAGACCCTTATGCTACCCTTAAGCTGCATCTTTTGATTTGGAATAGATTCATAAGAATAAGACTATTAAATGAGATTATGGAATTTCAAATGTGGTGGTGTTTAGTGAGTATTGGAGGTTGTGGTTTGACCAAAAAACAGGCCAAAACTGTAAATACACATTCTGTGTGTGTCCAAACAGTTTATCCATCAGCCCAGCACCTCTGTGCAGTGTTTCCACTGGTTTATCAATCTCACAGTGACAATAAGATTAAGTAGTTAGTTTTAGAGGCCATCATTCTCCTTTTTCAGTCTTTTTCCTAAGCTAAGCCAATCACCTTGTGGCTCTAGCTCCTTACCCTAACACAGACATGTAGTTTGTTTTGGATTAATTAAAAAAATTCAATAACAATAACAACAAAAGTGGTATCTTTGAAATGATATAAGATGTGATCATCTTTAGATATTAGATGTCCTCATTTGAAATCATCCTGTGAGTCAGAGTGAATGTGCTGGAAGTGAGAAACAGGTCAAGCTGTGGTCCATCTCAGAGAGAAACATGATCCTTCTGAGACAGAAAATTCTTTGTATGGTCCATAAAATATTACATGATGAGAGTAAATATATGGTTCCCCTAACTATAAAAGGTAACACTTCACAATACAGCACACGAAATCCTGCTTAGTTACCAAGGAACGAATGAGGAGTGATTCAAGAACGACCAAATAGGTGATGAGTCACTAAGTAGTTCCCTTGTGACTCAGATGGCAGAACTATGGAGTACTATATAATGATAAGTTGATGAGATGAATGAATCATGGGTAATAATTAGCTCATAAATATCTGTGAATCGTCATACTGGCCGCTTCATGAGTCACTCTTGATTAACTCTGAACCCACTGGAGTTCGCATGTTCCCCCTGTGCCTGTGTGGGTTCTCTCCGGGTTCTCTGGCTTCCTCCCACAGTCCAAAGACATGCAGGTTAAGTTAACTGGTGACTGTAGCTGTGAATGTGAGTGTGAATGGTTGTATGTCCTGTGATAGACCTGCGATCTGTCTGTCAAGTGTGGAAATTGTCTTTCCACACAGATCCACTGTTCCTTTCATTTCATTATTACATTTCATAGTCCTGGTGTCGAGTCATTAGAGAACTACTTACTATCAACTCATCAACTATCAGGTTATTCCTAAATAGTTCCTCACTTGTTCTCTACTTGTTCTCTACTTACTCCTTGTACAATCTTCTTTTCATTACTGAAGATGGGTCTTTCCTAAATTTCTGGTTTAACAGCTGAACCGATAGATGACCGGCAGGGTTCAAAATAGCAGCCAGTATCCTTGACACCTCTTCTGTCTCCTACTGTGTGGCTGAGCCCGATGGTCCAGTTCCTACACTGGGGGCGGAGGAAAAGAAGGAGAGGACCTCTGCTTCAAAAACAAATCAAAGGATGAGAACAAGGACACTTACGCTGTTATGTTTGGACATTAAAGGAAGAGCAAACACCTGGAGCCTGAGCCTGTCCAAATGGAACTGGAGAGGAAACATAGGAGCATTTAGGTCTGACGGGAAGAGGAGGATGATGAAGGTGGAATGAGATACGAGCCTCTGCAATCGCTCAGAGTGAATCTAATGGTTGTTCTACTGCCATCGCTGGCACTACAACACATGAGTTTTGTATGATGTGGTTAAAAATAATAATCCCTTTCTCTGCAGTGTGAACAATCAAAATAAAGGATATTTTCCTTCATAAATGGCCCTCTTTTTTATTGATTCTGCTGTGCTGACATTTGAGATGACTGCAGCAAAGAGAGATGAAGATCAACAAACTTGAAGGTGTACTCAAGGCCACTAGAGGACCACAATTCTATCGCTTTAAATGGATATTTCCCATGTGGATTGCTTGTCTTTTATGACTTAGTTTCAACCGCACAACAACAGCTCTCAGCATGTCGTAAGTTTTATACAAAAATAAAAGATGTGCATTTTATCCACACACACCATGAGGATACTGAACACAACAGTCAAAGCCCAGCCAGAGATTCTTCATGATGTGCACAAAGAGAAGAAGAAGAGCAAAGTATAAACACAATGAGATACACACGGCAGTTTGAAGAGCCAAACCAAGACAGGCGGTCCCGCGGGGTTTGATTACAAACGCTGCGAGCTTTTCTCCATCACAAACAAACAAGAATCGGCTCAAAGAGGGAGTCGAATTCAAAGTAAAACAAGACATTAACTTTCATCTTCTGACGCCTTCACCAGCTTTTGATGAGCAAAAAGGTAAATGCTTTGGTTCTGAGAGCATAAATGCGACAAAAGTTCCAAGTTCCTAAATCACTTTTTTTGTTGGGCTTTGACATAAGTGATAAATTGTGCTAATTGAGGATAATGAAAAACTCCAAACTCAAACTTGCTGTTTGTTTAAAAATATTACGTGACAACTGTAGCAGTTCTGCTTGATGAATTAATAATGTATCTGAGGATGCAACTTTATTTCTGTCACAGGATGCAGCGAAACACAGGAAACACATTACCTATAAACCCATATGTGCGACCTCATAAGTGCAATCAAGTATGGATCTCTTTGAATCTCTGCAGAGTTCTTGGAAATGTGACAGAGCTACGTGAGGATGAGATGTGGGATCACAAGTCTCATCACACCCAAAGTGAGTGTGTGTGTGTGTGCTTGCATGTGTGTGTGTGTGTGTGTGAGACCTTAGCACCAAGACATCTCTGATTATTCCTGGATATGGAGTAAATGAGAATGATTTCCTCTTTGATGAGCTTTTGCTTAAGTCTGTCAGACACCTGCTTTCACGCCTCTGCAAGAATAGTAAGATGACATCATTTTTGGGCACACACACACACACACACACACACACACACACACACACACACACACACACACACACATGTGCCAAAGGTAAATGCGTTGAGATTTTTCAGATACACTCAGGTCAAACGCTCTTGATATATTCACTGCCTGCCTGTGGCTCAGTGTTTTGAATTACTTGTATGGTAATTTTGAAGAAACTATACATTTAAAAGAGCCCATTTCCATGGCTGTGAAGAGATACGGGCGGTTTAGGTCAGAATAGCTCGTGCACCCATTTTCTCCATCAAACACCCACCGAGTGAGCCATTCAAATCTATACGGCCTTGCCTGCTTCTCTATTCAGTACTCATTTGGCGATAGAGAGATGGGAGATGAAGGGAAAAGCGAGCCGTCACACACGCAAACACACGTAGTCAAATGGTGTGGGCCGGTAAAATCAAAATAAGATGTTGAAGAATATTACGGCTGCAACTTAAAGAGCTGGAGCAGAAGCCATGGCGAAAGACTTGAATTTACTCTTAATCGACGCTCCTCTCTTCCTCCTGGCATTTTTCTTAACAATGCTCCACTCTCCCTCATCATCTAATCAGCCACGAGGGTGAAGAGGAGTGTGTGTGTGTGTGTGTGTGTGTGAAAGATGAGCCAGTCTTAGCCTCGCTCCTTTAACTCCCTTTTACGCACAAATGTGCACACATATAAAGGCGGGTTGCATGAAGACATACACACACTGCAATGTTTGTACGAACATCCTTTCTACAAACCACCCTCCCTGATTCACATGTTGACTACATAGCTTGCACCGTGGCATCCGGCTTGGTGGTTGAGGGCATGCTACACGATTAGAAGGGGCAGGGGTTATGACCTGAGCTCTCCGGTGCGCGCCGCATGTATTATGGGAACAATGAATCTTTGGAAAATGGTAATCCAAACACAGATGAAATATTCATGCCGCATGGCTGTGTGGTTCACCTCTTTTTGCTCTTTAACCAGATAGATCCATGCTGGGTTAAAGCAGAGGTAAATGAGACAGAAGAGAGAGGAGAGAGTGCAGAAACAGAGGAAAAAGGTAATGTAGTAAACATGAAATCATGGCTGGCTTGTGTAATTTAGCTCTGGGATGCAGCTCACTGGCTAATTTCATTCCCCTTAGGCCTGCTTTAACACACGTCCACACAGACGCACAGTGTGCATACATTTGAAAACAACAAAAATTGATTATTCCAATAATGAACATGTTTTGTTCCCTTATCTTCTCAGGCCTCTTCAATCTAGTCATCTCTGCTGGCGAAACTTATTGCTCACGCGTTTCTTTGCATGCTCTTTTACCACTTTCCTATAATTATACACACTGATTGTTGCACTGAACAAAGCAAAGGCGCCTTTTCCTCTCTTCTGCTTGTCAGTCTGACAGAACAGACCTGTGTCGGCGTCTTGAGCTAGCCATAGAAATCTATAGCTTCTACACTGCGACCCACAAGTGACAATTTCATCTCTGTCTGCTGTCCTTGCGAGCAAGCTTTAAGTGAAAAAACAACAGATGGGTTCTGAGAGGTTTACAGGACTCGATGGATGTCTGGTAAAAAACACAAGCACGATGGCGGAAAGCGCGGCAACAATGCAGGGTTTCAGTGATGAGTTCACCAGAGGCAAATGGTAAAACCCTCATATCAGAGCAGGGGTCAGGAGGTTTTGGTACATGTGTATGTGAGTGTGTGCTTGTGTGTTGTGTCTCCAACATATTCAGGAGGAGAGGGAGGCGCGTGCAGGGGGTCGGCTCCCATCCATAACATTTAACATTTAAGTGAACTGCAGAGATCTGAAGGTGGCTGATAAGCATGACAGCATGGCAGCAAAATATTACTGTACTGCTGAGGACACACAAGCATACACACACACACACACACACACACAGGCCAGGCATCTGAAACATTTGTGCACGTAACCGCGAAACAAACACAAGGGCGTTAAATTTATCAAACACAGACACAATCCACGCATCTATCGAGCACTGTTAGGCCTCATCCCATCATATCTGGGCCCACCACCATGTGACTACACTATAAAACTTTAACACACCTTGGTGTGCATGAACCTCCACAGTGTGGGCTGGCAGCTCTAATAGGGTTGTGTGTGTGTGTGCGATACTCTGGGTTTGCACTCTGTGTTTCACTCTTGCAATCATTCCACGGCCCAGGAGCCTGTTATTGGCCTCTGTGCTTTCTCCCAGTAGGCTGTGTTACGTCTGTAACCAGCTGACAGCTGAGCAGATGTGGAGGACTCTCCAGGGCAATAGCACAGCGAGCCCGCTGTTGCTATCACAGGAAAAAAGACAAAGAGCTTTACAAGCTACTCAGCGGACAATGCCAATGATGATTGTGTCGTGGTCGTTTGCTGTATACACTGATAAAACCAGGTGTGTGTGTGTTTCTGTGGAAGTGTGCAACAATCATAAGTTTGTTTGTCCAAGCCTGGCACCTTGCTGTGTCTTATTGATAATATCATGGTACATGGAGTACTTCTCATCCAGCCTCGTTACAGTTAAGTATGCATATACATGGCCCCGTTTACAATGTTTCCTACCTTTTTAATGAGCCTACAGATGCTTTAGTGGAATATGCATTACAGATGATACATGTTTCTCATGTAAAACCCTGCTCTCCTGACTAACGGATTGGATTAAAGCGCCAGTTGCGAACCGACCAGCAGAAATTAAGTGCCAGCAGGAAATGCTGGGAAGACAGTGGGTGGAATGGGTTTATGTGAAGAATAAATGAACTCACCTGAAAAAGTGCCTCCATTTATTGGTTGGGAAATGCTGATATAGTGAAAATAACTCGGCAGGTATGGAATGAGCACTGGGATAAATAGAGCAAGGGAAGAGGAGGAGGAGGAGAGAGAGAGAGAGAGAAAGAGTGAGAGAGAGACAGACTTCATTAATTCTGTCGTCCATCTAATTGGAGTCTTGTTGGACCCTAAAGCCAAAATGAAGTCCGAAACGAGTTCTAATGAGAAAAAAAAAAAGACGTGAGGGGAAAAAGTTGGAGCTACTCATATCTAGGGAACAACCTTGGGCAAAATCAAGACTTGATGCACAATACGAACCCTTGGGATGTCCCCAACTCCCTCGGTTGGACGCTGATTAAAATTGGACGGTATTCAGTCTAAATAATGAGACTAGAAGAGTACCTGAACTTTGTAATCTGACAAACTCATGTAGTGAAGCAGAAAATGTGAAGGGGTTTGCGTCAGAAATTCACCATCACACTGTGATTTTTATTACAGGTCTACAAGCAGAAAATAAATGTTGTGCACAGCACAGGAATTAACATAATTTCTTCTCCAATACTTACTGTTGCAGATAGTTCAACCTTGCTGAGGGAAGAAATTAGGCATCTTTGTGCTTCTGCCTCTGACACTTTGACCTTCCTGTGGAGGAGAACAAGAGAAAAGAGAAGTCATACACAGAAGAGACATTTTAAGATAGATCTTTGCAGATCCACTCTCACTGTTACATAAGATAAAGGTACACAAAACAGAGGCAAAAACTTTTTTTTTTTTTTGGATAATTACATTTCCCTGGATTCATATCAGAGCCCCACCTCAAAGTCCCAGTCATAACAAATGTGGCATCATAGGCGACTCTGGTTATAATGGCATCAGTGCATCAAGGCTTTGTCTTTCATTATGGCTGTGATCAAAACCAAAAGCCACACCACAAATTAAAGGAAACTGAGCTGAACAAGGAAAACAAGCTCAGCCAAATAAACAAGAGCACTGTGTGAAGGAGAGGAGAGGATATTAAAGTACAATAGAGTAGGATAGAGGAGTACAGTAAAGAGATGTAATGTACAGAGTAGAGCAGAGGGGAGAGGGGTAAAGCTGATTCAAGAACAGAGGACTATAGTGGAACAGAGTATAGTAGAGTAAGGCAGTATATTAAAGTAACAGTAGAGCAGGACTGCAGTAATGTACAGAGGAATAGAGCTGAGCAGTACTGAGTACAATAGTACAATAAGATAAGTTTTCCATAGAATGACAGAGCTCAGTACAGAGGAGTACAGTGCAGAGTGAGTAGGGTAGAGTGCAGTACAGTGGAGTAGAGGAGAATGGAGTGGAGAAAAATAATACACAGAAATATAGAAAAGAGTAGAGTAGAGTAGAGAGGAGTAAAGGTACAGAGCAGACGTGTATGATAAAGGGGAGACAAATACAGAAAAGAGGAGTGGAAAGAAGAATAGTAAAGTACACAGGAACAGAGTAGAGGCAAGCACAGTAGAGTATGAGTACAACAGAAAGAAGCAAAATATAGGGGAATTGAGGAAAGTAGAGAGGAGTAAAGTATAAGAGGCGCATTAAGGTACAGGTGGAGATAGAAGTCAAGTACAGTCCAATAAAATACAGTGTAGAGCAGGGAGGAGTAGAGTAGAATATAATAAAGCTAAGTACAGAGCTGAGTATAGAAGAGTAGAACAGAGTACAGCAGAGTCCAGAAGGAGTAAAGAACAGAGGATTAGAGTGAGGTAAAGAAGAGTGGAGTAAGACGGAAGTAAAGATGAGCAGAGAAGAGTACAGTACAGTACAGTACAATACAGTAGTGCACTGTACAGTAGAGAGCAGTAAAGTACATAGAAGCAGGGCAAGTGGATTAGTATAGAGTAGGGGGAAGAAGAGCAGAGTAATGCAGACTACAGATGAGTAAAGTACAGAGGAGTGGGTTACAGTAAGGTGGAGTTCAGCAGTGTTTTCAAACAGTGCATGGTGTAAACATGCTGCGTGCAGGCTGCTGTACACACTGCATCTTATACAGGATGTTCAGTTCATTTGTCTGTGTGATGTGACGGCAGGGTGGAGTGAGGTCTGGCTTCTGCTGACTGTCAGCATGTTACCAACACGCTGGGAACCATCCTCCACACCAAACCACCAAATCTGAGCTCTCACAGTGAAATGATTAGACTAATCTAATTCATCGCTAAGCGTCGCCTCATCTCCATCGCTGTCCTCATTCACACACACGCACATACACGCACGCACACACACACACACACACACACACACACACACACACACACTGTGTCCTGTGCTATATGTCTCCTTCCCAGGAAAAGACACACTGTTCAGTGGCATTCCTGCAGCAATCCAATTAGGTTTGATTTCAGTTCAATTACTGGACTGTTAGGGGAGTAGAGTGGAGATCCATTGAATGAACTTTACTTGGGAATTCCATTACTGCTGAAAAAGTCATTCAAGTCCATAATCTGGAAGGGAATGGGGTATTAGAGGAGAGAAAGGCTGATATTAACCCTCAGTGTTTCCCCTGGAATGAAGTGGCACAGGAACCGTCTACAGCCTGCTGTCTGCTGCAGTGGCGCTTCTAGTCAAACAGGGAAATCATTAAGGCTCTGGTTCAACAGAAAACTGCAGAGCCTCACACAGGAAGACATCTGTGAGACCACAAACAGCAAACTGTCAACAACTATCTACCCCCACAACCTCCCTCCCTGTGTGTATGTGTGTGTGTGTGTATTCGTGAGTGTGTGTATTCGTGTGTGTGCATGTGCAGACCTGCACATGTTTGTGCAGCACTGTGACTGCAAGAGCAACAGATAAGCATTAACACATCTTGGTGGCAGTGTGTGCAACCATAAATTACTACCTCCTGAAGATAAGAGGCCGCTATCACAGCAATCCCACTGCAAAAAATGTTGACTCTCAAAAAGTTGTTTTTTCTTATATTTAGTAACATCTTATTTTGTTTAAAAAGGAGAAAAAATGTTAGCACTTAAGTTATTTCCTTATAATGTCTTAAGACGTTTCTGAAAGAACTTGGTACAATTATACAAACTTCAAGAGATTTTGGAAACTTTAATCTTCATATATGCTGACTTTTATAATATCTGTTGACAGTTGCATGTTCAGCTAACCAGCTGTGCTATCTGGGTTACACCAGAAATTAAATGGAATCTGTTAATTGGAAATTAATGAGCTGACTGCATTTGACTCATAATTACCGTAAAACTATACAGAAAATTCATACACAGAAATTATTAGAGCATTAAGATTGTGTAAAATAACATGTTACAAACAAGCAAACAAACAAGCCAAAAATAAAAAATAAAAAACATCTCTGTATGGGGGAAAAACCTGCTGCACTTCCTACTCAATTTCAGGTGTGTGTCAGGTGTTTTGAAACAAAGTAGAATCTGATACAATCTGATCTCATTTTTTATGGAAAATAAGAGTCAACTGTAGAGTAAATGACTTGCTTCGGTGGATATTTTTTGCAGTATGCAGTATGGTAATATACCTTGGAGCATACAGGAAGTTCCCAGACTGGGGAGCACACAGTTTCTGTCACAGATAAGAGCTGACGTAGATCTGAGACAATGGGCTGTTTATGGCACTGTATCTATATCCAGAGGAGGAACAATGACTCCACTAACTTTTTAATATCATGGTTTTTCTTTCTTTCTTTCTTTCTTTCTTTTTTTTTTTAAGAGGATATTGTTTGTGTGGCAAACAGTAGCTCAAAGCTTTTTTTCTCCCTAGATGTGAGTTGTTCTTCCTTTTCATCTCATACACAAACATGGACACACAAACCCCCTATTGAGGGCTCTTATATTTGAGTTTATCCATTATCCATATCCATCAGCATCAATCACTCACCCCATAACTGCTCCCCGTCCACAGTCACACTCGGGCTCAGATACTCACACACAAACACCTAAACTCAGACACACTTCACTGCCAGCGAATAGACTATCAGTGTGGTTTTTACTGGCACGTCTGAGGCACTGACACCTCTGCGCTCGGTCTATTGATTTTGTTGTCTTATCCTAATGAGCCTTGCGTCATCCATCACTGCTCCACTGGTAGCACTCAGGCAGCCTGGATGGAGAGGAGGACTGAATTAAGGAGGGACAGAGACTATCACCTTGCCACGGGGTATATATCAATGAGTGTTTCCTGAATATCATTTTTGAGAGGCATCAACAGCAGTAAAAAAAAAAAAAAAAAAAAAAGGAAAAAAAAATGGGCACATCTGTTTGAGATGTGATGTGAGGGTTTGGAATAGGATAAGTGCATTCTGACATGATTTCAGTCCCCTTAGCTGATGACTTCTGACCCCGCAGGCTCTTGCCTTTAACACTTCCTTCCTTGTGTCATGAAAGTGCTTTTAGGGTTGTGTTTGCGTGTGTGTGTGCAGGTATGAGTGTGTATGTTGTGCAATCTCAAGCGCAGGTGTTGACTACATTGATGATGGGGATGTTAGAAGGCAGCTAGCACCCATTATTTACTTACACCTTTTGGAGTACAGACTGGAGATGAAACACTTCCACGCCCTGTAGATTCTCTACTCCATCTATCTGTTCATCCACTCAGCCGTTATGGAGGTGCCCCCCCCCCACTTTAAGTCCTCTCTGTGACTCCAAATGGTGTTTTGATGTTACCTCTCCACCCTGTGTTGATGCATTTAGAAATAATCAGCGTCTATCATCATTTGCGTAATGTGTTTGTTGTCAGTCTTAATGTCAGTGTTATATGTTGTGATAAAATAGACACCCTTGCACTGCTCAATTTTGATTATTCTTTGTGTATGATAGCAATATTCCATGACTGATTTTGAAGCCCGGTACAAATCAGATATATTCAGTGAGGCTATGACATCTTTAAACAGCCTATACAGACTGTATTATATGTAGCCTTTTGCCAACAAACTACCTTTGAAGCGGTATGTCCAGCTTACATCATATCTACTACATACCCACTGTATTTTACATTCTGCCCTGCATTCTTTAGCCTAGTCTTCTATGTGGGGCCTGAGTTGAAAAAATAGTAGTGCAATAAACTTAAGACTGAGGTGCAATAATACCTACCCCTGAACAACCCCCCGATTCACCCAGACTCCCCTCTGCAATGTTGATACTGCACTTTACATTCTTTCATTTTGCACTAAACCACTGTACATATCATACCACTGTATATATCATACATATCACTGTACTATATCTTATATATCACTGTAAATATCATCTATATTTTGATAGTCATTATTTTTGTTTTTTATCTAATTGTTTTTATTCTTTTGACTTTTTGTATGTATCTGTCATTCTAGAGCTGCTAAATAGTATTTCATTGTTTTGAAACAGTGACAATAAAGACTATTCTATTCTATTCTTTTCTATTCTATTGTATATCCTATTTCCTGCATCCTCTAACAACAATTCCTAAACCCTAAATTCTATATCCTTTTCTTCTACAAGAGGTTTCCTGTAACATACAACCTACATCATGTATTAAGTCCTGTGTTCTGTGCTGTGACTTAGGTAGTCTATGTCTTATGTTGTAACTTCCCATATCCTGCATCCTACATCTTAGGTTGCAACATATCATACATCCTCTTTGTGTTGTACATTCTTCATCTAATATTTTGTCATAAATCTTACAAAGTGTGCTTCGTAATGTCTTTCATCCTAAATCTTAAGCCATTATACATCTTTAAAGGTGCTATATCTAAGTATTTGCTATTATTACATAGCCAGAGTTAGCATTGACAGCAGTTTATCTACCATTCTTGAGGAAAAGTTGCGAGTTCAACATCAAACTTCCTTCCCTTACCCACCAAGAGCTGTCTCCAGTGCTGGAAAGCAACTTCATTGTTAACTCTTGTTTTGCTTCCATTTCTAACACTTCTTTTCTTCTGCCAAAGTTAGCATGCTAACCAGCTAGCCCCGACTCGTCCCATCTTATAATACCATTGTGCTTTAGTCTAAACATTCCACATCCTGCACCCTATGTTTTGTGCTGCCACTAAAATCCTCTGTTTATCTTTGTACATCCATGTACATGTACATTCTACAGCGTGCACTCATGAATATCTTCCATCCTACATCCAAACTTTCTCACTGTCCATCTTATATCAGTGTATTGTGCTCTATGACCAATAAAGCATTCATTTTATCTTGTAATATTCCACATTTTATATCTTGTGTTGCAACTTACATCCTATATTCAGCTTTGTACATCTGGTGTTGTAAATCCTACATCAAATGTCAAACACTGCTCATTCCACATTCTGTATCCTTCCATTGTCTTACATGTACGTTATACTTCCTGTCCAATGTCCTACATCCTACACAGATCCAGTGAGGTATGATCTATTTTCTCCACTCTATGGCTGATTTCTGACCCTAAGCCCTACATCATTCACTCTGCACTCTCCTACATCAAGATCATGCATCTCTCCTACATGTGACAGCTTACATCCTGCTTTCCACATACAATATCACATTCAGTGTCATTACATGCATTACATGTATGTCCTACATCTTTTGCCCTAGATTCTAAAATTTCCGAAAGTCAGCAAACAAAGGATATAGACAGGTTTTGGAACCTAGAACTGGATGCAGACATCTTTGATTGCATATGCCCATCATTACATGCTCTACCACTGAAGGATGCAAATGTTCCCCAAAAACGAACTAATCCTTGGTGAGGGAATAATTGTGTGGGATGGTTAAAAAAAAGACCAAAAATACCCTGTCTTCAGGGGGCACTTTGGTGAAAATTATGGGTCTAATCTTATTAAACTCTGAGTGTTGCCACTATTTACTGGTGCTAAAGAGGATAAGCTACTTACGGAATGGTGGGGAATGAAGTGAAACTGTGATGTGAGAATATCTCTCAGTGTCACTCACCATATAAGCAAACTGTTCACCCCCATGCCATGCTAGCACATCATGCACTGACACAAGCCAAATACTATAGTTTACAGTGTGTATAAAAAGATTTCGCACATGCTGTGCTGTCAAGTGACTTTAGTTTGCCACAAAAACTGTTTGTGACTTTCCCGTAACATTATCAGGCAGGGATTCATGCACCCTAAGGCTAACACGCATACAAATGCCAACACACACATTCAAGGAACACAAACACATGCATGCACAAACACTTGCGCACAGAGACACACAGACACCAAAGAGCCCAGCAGGCTTTGGGAGCCATGCCCTGACCTCTGGTTCCCAGTCAAAGGGGTGCTGTTCACCAGCATACAACAGCACCACTGATCCCCTGTGTCCCTCTTGTAAATTTTGCTCTTTCTCCTCGGGGCTCAGAAGAGTCCTGTGTTGTTTTGTGAAAAGGAAGAGGAGGAAAAGGGAGGAGTGGAGAGGCAAGAGAACAGAGGAGTGAAGCCACTGTCTGTGTGTGACCGCTAAATCACTGCGTCTGCATGAAAGCTGGGATTGTGCATGTGTTTCTTTGTGTGTGTGTGTGTGTGTGTGTATGCATGCGTGTGTGACCCTCTACAGTACATGTGCGTATAAAAAGAGTGGAGAACAAGGGACCTTCAGTCTGGGATGAAAACATAGACCAATGTTACAGGCCAAATAAGATTAACTGGTCTAATGGACACACTTATTTTCATTATTCTGCATCGTTGCTACAACCCAGAGAGAACAGGCTCGCTACTACTAGTGTCCCTGCGGCAACAATGTCCTGATAAAGGAGTCTTCACTCCGTCCACTTCTAATTTCCAAGAATTCCCTCATTCATCCTCCCATTTTGCCATATTAAAATGTTACCTCCACAGGATTTTCCATCTGTCTTGATAATATATTCATTTAAAGTACGCACAAAAGCTACTTATATTATTCATGACAGTGGAGTTTACTGTGATGTGTCTGTGAAATTTAATACAAGCCTTTCCTTATTACAGAAAGGAATGTAGATCTGTGCGATGCAGCTTAATGAGTATAAATAAATCAGTGATATTGAGGGAGGAGCCACTTACGTACCCCTCCTCCCCCTCTTTAATCTAGCCTTCCTCATTAACAAAGGCGTAAATATGCAAATGAGATGAGACAGCATGGAAATATACAAGCCTATTACGCAATTAACATGACTGCTTGATTAAGTAATATAAAGAGACTTTATAATATCACCATGCACACACGTATATATCCTCTCACATTAAAACTCATTTATTGTGTGAGTAATTGTCTTCACTGCAAACTCAACAACGTCCTACTGCATGCTATTTTTTCTCTTTTTGAAAAATGTTTCTTCGGCCTAAATCCTCAGTGATCCATAGTTTAACCTTGAGCCATACACAAAACCCCAAATCCAGATGTCATATATCCCACAGGCAGATGAGCTATGTGATGCAAGCTCATTGAGATTAACAACATCGCCATATAACGTTACATCTAATCCCATTCTCCTCCTGATTACCTAAGAGCCAGATAACGTCTAAATCTGCTCAATAATTGCAATGCAGATGATGATCAAGCGAGATGGAGAGAGAGTGACAGTGAAGGGTGTCGCCAGTTTGACATGATTACAGCACTGGCCTCCAGGGACCCATATCTTGATTTAGATTAAACCACGCTCGTCAAACGGAAAGCACCCATCTTTAATACTGCCGTATATCAGTCGCCGCATAAAAATCTGAGGTTCCATCAAGTCCATGAACAGTCCATGAGGGGGGATGATTAAATGAAGAAAGACGGAATGAGGGAGAAATCAAAATAGAGCGTTGATCAGAGACCGAACATGGAATGACATCCAGCAAATATTTTGACACTGAAAACAAGTTGATATGACAGCCTGAACTAGAAAAAATATACCTGAGCACTGCCTCTGTCAAAATGACATCAGCAATCATCCATAGCTGTGTGTGCACTATTTTATAAAATCAGGACAGAAATACGGTAATGGTATTAGTTAAAAACTGTTTCCAAAGACTTTTTTTAAGCAGTCAGTTCACCCAAATTACCCAGAAAGATCTTCTCCATATTCCTCCCTAGGATTTAGAGATCAGGGGGAAACATCAATTCACATGAGAATCACAGTTCTTATCCGCTATTATTTCTGAACTGATTCACAGATTCCAAAAACAGTACATTACTAATAAAGTTTCATTTACAAGGAAAAAAGGCAGACAGAAACTGAAAGGACACAGTTTATCACAGTTATCTTCCTCTAGAATTCAGCTTCATTTGGGACTTACGTTAGTAAAAATGGACCAATGAACTTGGGCTACAACAAATTTGTCAGCCAACTTTGATCAGGTGAAGAAAATAACTTGGTCTACAGTGTGTCTCATTCTAAAACACCTGTTCTGTAGTGTTTTGGATAGTTTGTTGACTTGTGGTGTTAAAATTAAAGCTTTGGTGCTTCGGCGATTTTTGTGTCATGGCCACACGGTTTATATCAACTTGTGCATTCATCATGAGACACACACTGGCCCAAAATGCATTTTCTCCACACACAATTCCAGGCAAAAGAGATGCTATAAAAGTCTGAATACACAAGTGCCAGAAACTCCATCCAATCAGAATCTAAATCCAATCAGAATTTGATCCATCCTGTCCAATAATACTTCCAGGTTCATATAATTAAATGATTCTATCCCATTCATATGTGAAGAAGCCAACAGAAGGTCATCTGGCTCAGAAAGCATAAGTCCTGGATATTCACACTCTCAGCAGGATCAGCTGGCGAGGGACTTTCCCCTGTGGGCAAAGAGACGCAAAACACAGTGAGCAACTTTCATAGGAATTAATAGGACGCTATCTTTGAATATGGCATCCAGTTGTCCTCCATACAAGTTTTTCTTACTCAAGAACACATAAACTTCTGTTTCTTCAAAAGTCTTCAGCCCTGTGTTAATCTAAAATTATAATTTGATTTCATTATTCCTATACAGGCAGAAGGCTGTCAGATGTCTCCAAAATACTGCAGTTAAACCTTGCAAACATAAAAAGCTGTGATCTGCTGTACTCTCACTTCTTCTTTTTTCTGTTTGTCCTAACCGAATTTCATCAAGACCAGTTAACTGAACTGCCACTTATTTTTCACATTGTAATTCACTGGACTTAAAACATGAGAGTGGTTTTATAGTAGTGACTTAGAGATTCCATTTTGAATTGACACCAAGATTTTAATTAAATCAAACCAAATCGTATGAAAACAAATCAAACCATCATTCAGAAGATTTACAAAGAAGTGTTTACTAAGATTTCTGTTTTCATCTATGATGGAGATGAATGGAATTTTGTGTTTTGAAGTTTTTGCTAGATACCACTAGAGAAAAATGAGAGAGTATGTTTGTTTCTTTAATTTGCATGAACTCATACATTAAGTTTTTCAGATTTTACTGCAGTATGTCTCTAAACTGAATATTGTATACTCATTATGGTTAAAACTTAACTTTCATATCAAATAAATCTACAGCAGGAGACTGGTTTTTGCCACCAGCAGCTCATACACATCTACCAAACGCTGAGATTTGACATGAACAGGTAGTGACGAGGAAACACTGACGGAGACACAACACTGAGGGAGAAAGTTGACAGAAAACATCACAGACAGCGTGATTTCCCTCAAGGGAAGCCTGCGCAGGGGACGACTCCATGCAAGAAAGAGATGGATGATGATCACATGACAATGTTCTTTCGCACGCAACACATTAGCAGCATGTCAACAGAGAAGCAACTGTGGCCTGCATGAGAAATTCTTGCTGACTATCAGAAAACAATGCTGTGTACTGTGTGTCAAAAGAATAAACAGCACTGTCTAAACGGAGGAAACGGAGAGATTGGACGACACATATTGTACATCTCAAACGGCCTGGAGTTAGCCTGTGACACAGTGAATGTGTAAGTACCAGTATATGTGCTGGTGGCATGAGACCACCTACACAACCCAGACAACAGCAGAGCTGCAGCAGTATTAAGCCAGACAGTTGTTTTTCCACCTCCTCTCCAACATCTAGCTCTCTTGCTTTCCCTCTTTTCTCTGTCTTGCACTCTGTTGCTCTCTCAAGAAAAAAAAAAACATGTTTCAGAAGGTGTCAGGCAATCAATATAGTGATGAGGGCTGTTGTTTTGAGGCGTGATATACTACAAGCACACCAACACAAGAGTAATGACTACCATCCATGGGCACTGTAACAGTCATGAATTATACTTTATTGGCTGCACTTCGTCAGATATATGACTCTCCTGCCTCCTCGTATGTATTCTGCGGCTGACAAGATTTGATACATGCATGAGCACACACACACACACACACACACTCTCTCTCTCTCTCTCTCTCTCTCTCTCTCTCTCTCTCTCTCTCTCACACACACACACACACACTCATTCACACTCAGGTAAAATACACTGATCACAGAACATTCTATAAAGCAGCCAACCATGACCTGAGGGTCTACGCCAGCTCAGAGAAAAAATACAGATGAAAGCTTTTGAAAATAACAGAACAAGACATTTTCAAATCAATACTTGTTTCTCTTTTTTCCATCCTGAACAGTGCTTGATGACCCACGCCATTAGAGCAGACTGGGAGGCGCATCTGCGACGTGCTCAATACGCTGAGCGGCATGAACAATGCCGGGGTTGATTGTAAGAGCCTGTATGCTCCTGGGGGGGTTAATAAAGGGGATTGTTCTGTGTTGTATTTTCTCTTTACTCATTTATGTTCAGCTAGGTGGAGGTCAGACATGCTGTCCCTGAAGCCATACAGTAGGTTGTATGTTTTCAGCAGGATGGCCTTGACCAGAGAACACAGAGAGCAGTGTGAATACACACTCTCTGCTTCATTGACTAAATCAATCTTTAATACATCTTGCTGCTGCCTTCTAAGAAATACAGAAACCACTGACCATGTGGCACATGCATGTACAGTGAGTGTGTGTGCCCACATGTGTGAATGTGTGCTTATATGCGTTATAAAATAATAACATACACCACATAAATGTTAAAGCATGTTTTTTTTATAGTAGGTTCAAAGGTTGAAACTGGCTCATACCTCTCTCTACACCAAAGAAAGTTCAACTTCCAGCAGCTAGGTCAGCAGCATAAAAAAACTACACACAATTTCATTGTGATACACTCACACATCAAGAAACACCTGGTTGCAGAGGCTGTAGATACTCTACAGGTCTGACTCGGCCACAAGCTCCTCGATCGCACAAAGTGCCTCAACTCTGCACAGCTTGAATACCCGACCGCTCCGAGCAGCCAGTTCATTCATTTTGCCTGCTTGGCTGAGAGAGTTGGTTAATGACGTGACAGAGGAGCTCCATGCAAATAGCCAACATCTGTCACAGCACCAGCTCCACTCCATATATTTATTTGCTGATCCTACTTAATATTTCTGCATATTACTGGCTGTTTGTTGGAGGCGGACAGTGATGCATGTTCTTGCATGACGCCGTACAAAAGAAAGCAATCTCCTGCAACCCTCACATCCACTCCTGCTGCTTCTTCTAAATGCATATTTTGTGCTGGCTTTGCAGCCCGCTGAAGGTCAGAGAAAAGTAAGGCCCCTTTATTGTGGAAATAGGAGAAACACATTTGGTGGAGGTAATGTGTGCTGCATTTATCACCGACACAATAAGGAAGGCCAGATAATATATCTCTATGCAATGTGGAAGGAATACATTACATGGGGGTGTTGTGATGGCTGCATCTCGGTGTTATCTGAGTGGGTTATTTAGGTTTATCTTGTATCATGGTGACATTCAGATTCTGAATATCCAAGGTGCCCGCTGACTTACTTTAAACTCATTTCACCAAGTAAATGCATATGTTTATATACCTACACTAAAACTTTAATAACTCAGGCGCCTTGCTCTTATCTCTAAAATAGGAGCTGGTCAGATATAAAATCCTCCTGAGACAACCTATTTGGCATTTAGCTGCCAGTACCTCATCACTTTCCTCTGCTGTCTTCCCCAACTTCTTTTTTTTTTCATGTGTGGGGGTGGGGTCAAACGTCGACATGGCTGGTTTTTCCCTGTCTCTGATCCAGTGTCAGCCTTCAGGAATGATCCCTCACCGACACGGGGCTGTCTCAGGTGCCCCCAGCGCTGACTGGCAGGCCTTGGAAGTGGAGAACTGCTTTAGCCCCAACGTTCAGTCAGCCTGCCTGCTCGCTGACACATTCAGACAGATAGATCACTGAGGACCAATGACAGCTCGTTATTGCTAGAGATGATAGAAGCTCACCATAGGGATTTGTATCAAAGCAGGAATGTTTGTGTGTGTATGTGTGTGTGTGTGTGTGTAACAAGCAACCATTTTACTACCAATACCTGCTCCCAGCAAGAAACCAGGTTTGGCAGCAAAGAGAAGAAGAGGGGATAGAAAGAGAAGCAACGCAACAGAAGAGTTAAAATTGGTATTGCTCTCCACAGTAAAGGAGTGAGGTTTGATGCTTAACTTGCAACATTTCTCCTAGACTGGTGACAGGTGAATGCTAACACTGGCTATGTAACAACAGCAAAAAACTTCCATATGGCACCTTTTTACATTTACACTCAGGGGTCAGTTTGCTAGTCATAAGCAGTACTACTCAGCCTGTGAAAGTATTTGTACATCATCTTTGGCTCTAGAGGAGCTTTGTCAAGTCTGAGAAAATAACCCCTGAAAATATCATTAGGGGACATCTCGGCTTGAGCCTGAAGACTACAAATTTATACCAGAAGAAGAATGCTGATATTGGACAATTCTTTATATGGCAACCACAGTGTGGTTCAGGTAATGGAAAGATCATGGTACTATGGCAACTAGTTTAGGAAAGATCATGTTTGTTTTTTTTAAAACTAAAGTTAATTGCAGGTCTGTGACAGTACATGAAGTCAAGTCCACTACCCTGAACTCCACACCATTACTTTCCAGTTTGTTGGCACACCTATCTCCAAATCTGTTGCTGTCTATGCTTTGCTTTCGACCATTCCTTTTTTAAATTTTTCTCTTGTGAGTCTCCTAAACATTATAGAGGAAACTTAAAGGTCACTGTGAAGCAGCAGCTTTAGTTTCGTTGCACAGTCTCACAGTTTGGTTTCTTACTTGTTCCGGCAAGTCTTAGCCATGTGCAGCCATGTTGCACCAGACACAGTCAAGGTCAAACTTTAGAAAACTGTGGTGTTTACAGGTTCTTTTATAACCTTGTTCATACAATTAGCCTGTCAACTCTGCATTTGTTTCTAAAAACATCCTGATAGTAAAAGTGCAACAGAAACAAGTTTAAGGACAGTACCATAGTTCAGTGGAATGTTGTCTGTATTTTATTAAATGTTGTGTAATTCAGCTGAACAAGCTGAATGAGGCTAAATGTCTTCAAAATCACTTCTTTGTCATTATTTCACAACAAACTGCCTTCCAAATTACTTGCAATGCTTTGCAAGGATTTTACAGACTTGCCAGGTTTCACACAGTGATATCAGTCCCGTTGTGTGTTTTCTTAGACTGATTAACTCTGCTTTTTCCAACCACAAGATTAATCACCTCCTCTCGGAAAAAGAAGGAGGGAACCTGACCGGGAACCGGGCAGCAATGAAAACCTCAGGAACAGGATTACACTTGCATCAAACTGTTTTATTGCTGTACCAGATGCCCCCAACATCCTGCTGAAGATGGTTATCTGGCCAAAAAAAAGTTCTGTCTTGTATTGTTTTACTGTCTTGTCTTTTATCACCAGCGCTGAGCAGGGGAGGAGTAGAGGAGAGGAGGCTTGTGTTGACGACATTGTGTCTGTCTTTAAGAAAGCGGACAAGACAGAAAAAGCTGCGGTGGACTTAGACTGAATAAACTTAATCCATAATTAATAAATGAAACGAGGCACTGCTACACGGTGCACCTGACTGCCCGCTGAGACAAGCTTTCAGGCCAGTCAAGTGTTCACTGTACGGGCTGCTGTGTGCCCATACACTATGTATGTGGTAATGCTCCGATGCACACACACTTATCCAGAGGCTAATGAGGCCTTGGGAGATCGCACACATCTAAAAACGTTTCTCTGTTTGCTTGCCTCTGTATATGTTTATCTGTGCATGAAGCTATGCATCATATAGATACCGTACATACAGGGGACATCTCACGGGGTGAAGCTTCATCGTGCACCCATTCGGCACACTCGTTTACCCTGTTTCTCCATCGTCACATCACGAGTCAGTGAAGCATGAGGAGTTATTAAAACATCCCTGTCTTCAGAAAAAGAAACAAACATGTCTTGCTTTTTAGAAAAAACAACTCTTCTCTTATTATTGCATGCAGCATCACTGCTAATGTACAGGCAAGTTAAATGATGAAGAGACCCTTTTCCATTCAATGCACTTGCTAGATTTCACATATAAGTATATATAAAAAAAGGAAAGGCCCTCTGATGGGAAAATACATAAATGTAAGCGGACACACATGGAGAAAACACACAAACACAGACCCGAGTGTCATAACTATTCCACATCGTGAGAGAGCCCCTGACTCCACTTCAAAGCTCTCTGGCTGACAGTGGCTAATGATGAACACTCAGATGAGGAGCAAAGAGACAGCAATCCAGACTCCACATTAAAAGGGCCTCTTCCCGTCTTCTACGCTGAGATAAAAGACAAGAACTCGTGCTCGACTGCGGCTAATGTGCGTTTAAGCTCTCATACATACATACATAAATGCGTACACTGGCAGACACACTTATCATGCAAATGTAGAATAATTACAGTCTTGTCTGAGAGAGGAAAGCTGGGTTGCCTTTTGAAGATAGTGATCCTCAAAAGATTCATTGATGTTATGCTGGGTAATGGAGCAGAGACGCTAAGAGACACAGAATTGGTGTCTTTCACTTTTTCTCTCCTCTTCACAAAATCCACATATCCTGCATTGCTCAGGACTGTGGACTGTATATTTTGATTTGTTGTGTAGATGGGAGAGGCCGCAGACAGGTGTGCAACACCCAGGCACCCATCGCTCCCCAGATGCTGTGATCACCAGCACCCAGGGGATCAGGGTTTAAGTGCTATGGGACTGAGGTTTACATGTGTCCACACTGGAGTTCTCATATCATTTTTGCACAGATCTCTGTCCACACTAAAACTCAGAAACAACAGACAACAACAGAAAAACAGCAAATTCTGTTCTTCTTTCTCCTCTTCTGGTCATCAAACAGCAACAGGTGTGTGTCTTGGCTAATGTGAAAGGAGTGAGACAGACACAGCTAGCTGGTTAAATTTCTGAGCACTTAGTACTTCTCATGTACACATGTACAGCCCCTGACCAGTATTCTTTTATTCACCCACGACAGAGACCGTTTTCTAAAGGTTGCATTTTCGGGCAAGGTTAGCATTAACACAGGGCAAAAAAGCAGAGAAAAAATGCATTTAACAGTCTTTCTAACATAGTGCTGTAACTTAGAACCTCTTCATGTTTAGCATAGTAACATGGAAAGGCAGTAAAACACTGAAGTTTGCTCTCTCTGAGGGTTCACCTCAGACTCTGTAACTCTACTGTTAAACTCAGAGCCGTCTCTCATAAATCACTGGTGGGTAGGAAGTACAATTACCCCGTGGCAAGTGAACATGAATGAGTAACTTACAGGAATAGTTTGACACTTTGCACTCATTGACTTTCGTGCCAAGAATGAGTTGAGAAGATTGATGTCACTCTCGTGTCTGTATGCTATAAGTATGAGGCTGGAGCCAGGAGACAATTAGCTTAGCTTATCATAAAGACTGAATTCAGGGGGAGAACAGCTAGCTAACATGTTAATTAGTGAGCTTTGGATGTGCTAGTAATTGTATTGTGTATTACATTTAGACAGAACCAGGCAAGCTGGTCCTTAAGTCATAATAAAATACTAACTATAACACGAATGATGACTCTGCAACACAACTCTGCAAAATAACATAGGGAAATAGACTGAAATATATACCACAGAGTCAGTACAGCTAAATTACACAACATTAATAATAGACTGTCACAAAAATAAAGATTGATAAACCATATTGTGTAAGATAGTGTAAGTGAGATTACAGTGTGGATGTGCTACAGACAGTATATGAAGGCAGCCACCACCAGCTTACTGCCAACCTTGGTGTATATTCTTGGAGAAACTAAGGAAATAGCAAGGGGCTGAGGACACACACACACACACACTGTACATGTGCATACAAATGACCAGGCAGGAATTTAAACTCAAACACAGGCACTGACACACACACACACAAACACACACACATATATAGCAGCACTCCTGCACAGGCAAGCACACAAACTAATTGGCCACCCCATTAGTAATTTATTAAGCTTGTCCTTGTAAATTTTATCAGGTATCCAGCAGGGGAATAGATTTATTGATTCACTCTGCATTCATCAGGCCCAGAAAACAGAGTGAGAGAGAGCAGAGGAGCCAGAGAGAGGCAGAAGAAGAAGAGAAAGAGAGAGAGAGAGGAGAGAGTACATTTATCAGGGCGGACAGCATTGGGTTCCAAGCGGCTTTGCAAGAGATCAGGCTGGAGTGTGTTGTGATTCCCCCTGGGTCACCACTATATCCTGCTTCATTCACAACGCTGCCTCGCCTCAGCTCATCAATGCGTGCCTCCCGATCAATGATTCTCATAAAACGCCATCCAGGCTTTGGCTCATACCTTCTCCAAGCCAAAAAAAAAGAAAAAGAAAAAAAGGAAAAGAAATATCCCACAACAACAACAACAACAAAAAAAGAGATGCTGTCAAACTTCATCTTAACCCCCAGGAGCCGCAGATAAGCTGCGGGGCAAACAAGTACACACAGGGTCACGGACATGCTGGAAGTAAATTGTAAAAAATTTCAATTTGAAAACACAGCAACTGCCAGACTAACTATGTATGAGGTTGTGACCTCATTACTATACCACCGCTGGCACACGAGTTTCCAGGTTTTTATCTTTTCCCCTCACCAGGTATTGACGGGTATCGAACTGGCCGGGGAAGTATGTTGTTATTGTAATAGCTTTAGTCTCTGTGGCTCATCCATCCTGCCCATCACCTCTCTAACGCTCTTCTCTGTTTGTGATCACTAGCGGTCCAGGGGGAGAAAAACTATCACTCCTGTCTTACAGCAGGAGGAAAAAAACAGGAAGTAAGTGGGAGGCAGAGAGGGAAACGAAAAGAAAAGTGGAGAACAGGAAAGAAAAGGAAAAGAGTTGGAGTGGCTGTACTTGTTGGCAACAGCAGCGATAATTGTGGCATGTTTCTGTGTGCTCGAGTATATATATTCACCTTTGTAGGCGGATGGCTGATTTTCTGCGTGTGTGGGCACGTAAGTTAAATTGACGTGACAGCGAGGAGGCTCAACTGTAAACACTGGTCTTTGAAATGCAATCCTTTGTAAACACAAACCCTCCCCAGTTTTCTTTCGCTCTGGACGTTTGGGAGCAATCTGTTTTCGGAGGGGAATCAGAGAAACCCTGCTCCAAGATCTGTTTCCCTTCAGGCATTGCCTTGACTAGTACTGTTCCAGGATTCCCCAGAATGGCTCACCAGGAGGTTAGGAAGCTGCCAGCTCTGTGATTGGTGGAGGAACCCTATGTCTGGGATTTGGGAATACCGACTCCTAATCCCCTGCATGGCTTCCTCTGTCTCTGGATGTCTCAGGTTGGAACATGTAGGTGGAGTGCTGTAAAATACGCGAGTACACACACTTGCTAAGACATATGGACTGCAGCGATAAGGCCTGTGGATGTTTTAAGTCCATTATTGTATGGATTCCAACCATTTAGCCTCAGGCAATTGGCCACTCTACTCTCCTTAAGCTCCACAAATATTCATGATATTGTTCAAGAAAGTCTTCAACCACATCTTCAGTAACATGTATATGTTTCTCAGCACTGACAGGTTGTTATTCTACTCTCAGCACATATCTCTACTTGGATGGCAGTTTTCATAAACTTCATTTAATTACCTATTTTTGGATTTATTTTCCCAAACTATGCATGATCCAGTCTCCGTGCATCGTTTTCATAGAGTGGTGGAATTTTCTTCCACTTAAGTGTAGCTTTCTACGACTGCTGGCAATCTTTTAGATTGCCGAGTTCCATTCCAAAGTAATTTCAAAAGTCTTGAATTCAACAAGTGGGAAATACATTTTGTCTGAAATTCGAATGCTTAAATCTTTTTTCCAAAGAGCTGGTTACAGGTCAATGTTGAAACCAGGAATTTTCTTTGTGTGCTGTCATACTCCTTGCAAATACCGTATTTTTTCACATCATATGTCTCATAAAATTATGGATATCTTTCCTCTCTCGCTGACTTTTTCTTCTCTTCACTCTCTTTTTGTCTTTGTTAAACATGACATAGAAAATAAAGAAATAAATGGAGAGGAAAAGGTTGTGAGAGGTGGGCGTTGAGGCTGATTTCGAGGGATGAAGGGAGGAGAGAGAAGGGGAAAGGAGAGGAGAGGAGGGGAGGAGGAGAGGCAACAATCTGTGCTGGTTAACTTCTCCCCGTTGACCCTGCAGAAGGGGCCATGGCTCCCTCCATCTGCCTGAAATAATCTCTCACAAACACACACATATATGTGCGTGCACACACACCTTCCCAAAGGGCAAAAAAAAAAAGAAGAAAAAAAAAGGATTAATGATATTCCAACACTTACACTCAATCAGCCAGAATCCATCACTCCAGTTTCTGCAGGAGCCCAGGCGTGCCAGTGTGTGTGTGTGTGTGTGTGTGTGTGTGCATGTGTGGGTATCTCACTTTGAAGACTGAGAGTGTTTGTGCGTGTCTGCAAGTGTCTGTGTATAATGTGGGTGTGTGTCACGTCTGGGGCACCATATGTTCCCCACAAATTTGTTTTCACCCCTAAAAAAGCCTATCCATACGCATATTAACCATGTTTAATTAAGACCCCCTCTACCCACATGCATACTGTACACAGATGCACACATACAGAAACACGCCTTTCCTGGGAGAAGTAGTGTGATTTCCGACTACCTCATTGCTAGTGAGAATACTTGAGAAACAAGTTAATTGACACTGACTATTCATATATACAGAGTGTGTTGGCTGGGCTGTGGGCAGATGGTGTTTGCAAGGCCCCATTTCAACCAGCAGTCAAAAAAGAAAAATGCTGCCTCAGTCTTGTTCCTCAACTACATGAGGAGATTGAGACTGTAACAGGGAGTGGGCGCCTCCCATCAAGGCTCAGCAGTGGTTCTGAATCCAGGTGGTCAGGACGAGTTAAGAGTGCTGTTTATTTGATATCCAGAAGATTACAGGTAGGACTTATTTGACGTCACAAGTGAAAGTCAATCACTGTTTTGAATGGCCAGGATGAAAACCAAGATTCAAGGGATCGTGCCTGAACACTATAAGTTAAGTCTAGCTAAGATGAATGTTGTGGAGTCGTTTAAAACAAGCTTTCAAAGTAAACTTCAATTTTACATTAATCATCAGTCCAGCTGAACAGAGAAAGTAGCCCTCTGGGTTAGTATTTGTAGTTGACTGAATAGGAATGCTGAATCTGGGATCATTTGCTGGCTAACCAAGCAAGATGATTGTTAATTCAAAACAATATGTATCAGCACTGGCCACCTAACGTTTACCAATAAATTTAACTTTTACATGAATAATTTCAAACACATGCCTGTGTCCAACCAAAAGTAAATATAGAAAGTAGACCACTGGCATTAGCTATTGTGACTAATTGCAAATGAAGCTACATTACAGGTAACTTACTGGTAACTAACCAAACAAGCCACCTGTTAACTGAAAAAACTATTTATATCTGGGCAAGAAGAGTAATTAAGCCAAATAAACTTCAGTTTTACAGAATTTCGAAATGTGTCTCTAATTGAATGTAAATACAGGAAGTACCATATTAGTTACCTATTCTTCAAAGCATAGAAGTTTGTTTACATGTGTGAGGCCGTTGTTTGTGGTCAGTTTAGCATCTGTTCATGCTAGCCAAGCAGTAGTGAAAGAGAAAAGGTTTGTTTACACCATTGTTTTCTAAGGAGCACTTTACACTACTGTTTTAACATGCTGCTCTGTTTTCAATCCACTGTACTATAGTTATTTATTATGTGGTTAAGATATTTATAGTTATTATTATATGATTATTAGTTATATTGGTTATTTTCTGTTTTGTTTTTTTTTAACCTTGGACGTTAAAGGAGTATTACAAAACCAGTGACTGGTCATGCAGTGGACTATTAAGGGGATGATTGTGAGTCATTTTGCTTTAATGACCGGTTATACTTATTCAAACCAGAGTAAATAGACAGGGAGCTCAATCAAATGAAGGACGAAAAGCTTTCCATAAAGCAAATGGAATAGCAAATAACCCTTACAAAGCAATTGAAGTTCTTCAGAAACTTAGTAATATCTGTTTACCTCTGTTGAAATAGAATCATGCTATATTTTAAGTTATAAGTAACAAGTGTTTGCTACTGCAAATGAATAGGCAGCTAGTTGTAGGAAAAAACATGTTCCCCATTAAGTATCCCTATTTGGAGAGCTACAATGTCTCATCTAGAGGGCTAATTTCAGTTTTTCAGACTAAGAGACAGATGATTTATACAGAATTTAAGTTTATTCAGAAAGCTTTAAGAGGCTCATGCTTGTCCAGATATACGTTGTTTTACTGAAGTCCACAGTTGCTGAGTCTCTGCAGCAGAGGTAGTGAGTACAGCTTTAGCAAGAATGAGTATTTTCCTTTGACAATGGAACTGAAATAACAGTTCTTCTGTAATCCATTTTTTTTTCTCTAAACCTATTTTCTTGCTCATATCTATCAGTGTCCTGTTTGCAGCGTGATAGCACTATATAATGACACACAACAACACAAGCCTTGCCTTTGCTTCAGTGTTGCAGAATGATAACACAAATGCTAATCATAACATTGTAATTGATGTTTAAAGTGGTAATCCTCAATATCATGTTTTTCTTTTATGATTATGAGATCATTGGTGTGGCACCTTTGCTTGTAAATGGTGTGCTCAATACCCTGTCCTTTTTTTTTTCATAAGCTTTCTTTTTCTGATGTTTGAGTCAAACCTTTCATCCATGATCCCATTTTCTATAGCCACTTCAGGGTCAGAGGTAGTTTGAGATTATCACAGCATGCATTGTGTGACAGGACACTGAGTACACCCAGGACAGGTCGCCACTCAATCACAGAGCTAACACACAGGTTAGGGACACAGTCATTCTCACACCTACAGGCAATATAGAGTTTCCACTTTGCCTCACTGGCATGTCTGGACTGTGGGTGGAAAGAGGAGGCCCCCAGAAACACGGGGAGTGCAACAAACTACACACAGGAATAATTAGGACTCAAACCAGGACCAGGGACAAGATGTCAACCTGGGATCATCTGGTTATAAGGCAAAAGTTCAAAACAGTGTACCACCTTCAATCAATAGACTGATATTATCACCATATTTTTTTAGTAAAAATGTACACCTTAACCTTTTAAAACGGAGATCTTGATATTGTCTTTATTCTTTGCTGTTCTCTACCTTTTCTGTGGTGCTTTCTGCATGATTGCCTCTTTCTGGTTGTTGCTCTGGTTGCCCAAAGGATAACTGCATGCATGTATAATTCTTCCACCCTTGACTAGTCTTATTTACATTATTTTCTGCTTTGATGTATCTAATTACTACTTGCATGTAATATTTCATCTGATTTAAAACTGTGACACTTCTGTGGATGCAAATCAAATTTCTAGTATCTTTAGGGTAAAAAAAGAGCCACTATGATGTGCTTTGATAGTCTTCATTAATGCTTAACTGCTTATTAAGTGCTCTGATTCAGAACTCAGCCTCTCAGTTTAATGAATGGGAACATACATTGTATACGTGCAGTTGTAAAGGGCACACTGCGATACTGACGGTGGGATGCAGGGGAGGGTATAGGAGTTGTGAACGATGGTGTCTCTACCAGCCGTGAAAATGGCTGTGGCACCTCCAAGTCACATATTTCTGTCTCCGGCGGGGAGGCTGTTGCCATGGTAACGTAGCTTTTTGGCTTTGCAGGGTGATAACAAGGTGGAGATGTGCTTAAAGAGGGAGGGGGTGAGGGAAGATAGGAATGGGTGTGCACAGTGGGGGGGTGGGGGGGGTGGGGGGTGAATAAACTCAAAATGCTGCTGCCAAAGTACTTTAAACCCCAGAGAGCCTGTGCCTTGGACAAAGGAAGAAATGCATGGAGGAATCACGCACACACACTTTATAATGGGTGAGGTCCTTAGATTCAAAACATTTCTTCTCTAATGCGTTTAACCACACCATTACTGAATTTTGAATTTTATTTTTCTTTTGTTGTTGTTTGTTTTGTTTTTTTGCCAATATTAATAATGTCTCATTTTATTTGCTTGCTACAGGAGTTTTGCACACCCTTACAGCCCGGCAGTGATTTTCAACACCTTAAACTGCCAAAACTGATGGATTCTACAATACGCAATTCACCTTGCAACAAGTCAATGCACAGTAAAGAAAAAAAGAGGATAATAATAATATGCCTGTTCATTTACACAAGCCTCAGGTTTGTTGATGATTCAGTCAGGTGTTGGCACTATGTCAGTATTATTGTATTGAAAGATAAGTTTTTAATAAGTTTTGGTTCATACCAATTAACTGTTGTGAGTATTTAGGCTGTTTTTCTAGTTTGCTGTTAGGTCTTATGGTGAACTAAAGCTACAGATAGTAAGGGTTGAAACTCTAAGCACAACCATTATGATGACAAAAAGTTAAAATTCACAATCAACATCAAAAACTAGGAAAAAGTAGGTCAAAAGTAACTGTACTAATCCAGCTGATAATAAACCTTTTTAATAAATCTAACTTTGTGTTGAAATTATATTTAGAAATTATTAATCATAGCAGTTACAGCTGCTATGATCAATATTTTACACCAACAATGGATACAATCATTATGTGCAATGTTACAGAAGGTGCTCACTGTGATAAATCTACAGAGAATTATTACCCCACTCTGCAGCCCCCCTGAGCCTTAATGACCGTTTTAACATCTTTCAGTTCATTGTTTTGGTTTCATGTTGCTATTTTGATTCACACTCATTTCTTCAGAATTTACATCAACAGCAGGCAGCTGTTTCAAGGGGAAAAAAAGAGCTGAAAAACCCACTATACACTAGTTGCTCAGTGGCAAATGGCAGATGGACTCAGTGACTAGCTGGTGAATGTTATCAGCTAGAGAGGAGTGGGTGAAGACCAACACAGAGCTACAAGGAGAGTGAATATTGTACTTATGTATGTCAGGTCATGAAAAAACAGAACTCCAAATATATTCTAGTGTTGGATCATTTCTGCTGATGATCTGTAAAAATGCAACAGTTTGATGATCATTTATATCAAATTTATAAAGCTGTAATATGTTGAGAGCATGCTGTTTAGCTTGTTGTGGATTTTTACCCCTAAGCTGCTGAAACAGATGTGATGTGTGTCACATATAAACAAGTGCCCCTAGCCCACATCGCTGATACTGTTACAAAACTAAAACCACATTTTAGTTAGTTTAGGTTTCTTCATGAATTGGACCAGAGAGGGCAAAAAATACAAAATGCTGCACACAGTGTAGGCTACTCATCTTGCTGTACTGTCACCGTTTTCAATGGCAATAACACTCTTATCTACAAATTGATGTATTATTGGGTTATTCATGGTAAAATGCTTCATATAACTTAATTCCTCGTTCAATCTTTCCTAATAATTCAAGCCTAAACCCCAAACCAGCCCTGTGTAGACGTCTGGACAAAGGCCCTCACCACCCACATCTTTCTATCATTGTCAGGACATTTGGTCTTCATTATGATAAAACCACACATAGCTTTCGATCCCCTCTCTGAGCAAAGGCAGATACCATCTCAGGCTTGTCTCAGTAATCAACTCATCAGCTCAGCAGCAGCAAAGCTACCAGCAGCCTATGAACTCTGTCTCTCTTGTTCTCTCTCACACACACGCTATAGCTAATCAAGAGGGGGACTGGGACAGTGTCCATGAAAACTGGGCGACAGGAAGTTACAGCCATGTCACAGGAAATAGGATGTGTCTTTTGCCGGGGCTGCAGTATCCCTGCGATTAGAAGGAGCAGATTGAGCTGTCTCTTTGCATTATATACACAAACACACACACACACACACACTCAAACAAACATAGAAAACACATGTGCAGAGACACAGACCTGCACACACATATCCAGACAGACTTATAAGGGAATCAGACAGGAGATGGAGTTACGACATGAACCCGAGCACACAAACACACGCACACACAACTGCACAAATAAACATGTTGTCTCTTTTCATCAGTGGAGGGGACTTCCTCTTCTCAGTTTGTTTGGAACAACAGTGAAGGAAAAGGCTTGGAGAGAGTGGGTGACCATTTCCTTCTGTTATGACTATCAGTGGTGCACACCAATTGAGTGAAACACACACATACATACACAGAGACACGTTCACATGAATACAAGGCTGATGCTGTAAAGTGACACACAGACATGACGTTGCGTGTGACATTTCTACAGTGTCTCCACTTATTCCAATGAACAGCTGCCTTTACATGAGACTGCACCGCACAGAGAGCTACCAGAATTCAGTTTTTTTCTACTCCATTTTACTTCAAATACTCCAAACAGCTAATTTCCTGGACGTGATTTTGTTGAGTAGGATTTTGACCTTTTGTGCTACAACTGTGTGGGTAGCAAGTGCTGAGTTCAAATGAAATAATTATTTCACATTTAATAACAAAAGGCAAAGACAATATGATATATTCATTGTTACTTTTCATCATTCTATCCCAAATTAAAAACTTTAATCCCATGTGTTATATATATGAAACGTGGGATTAAATTGTAATGAATATATATATATATTTGTGAACTTTTTTGTGTATGCACCACACTGAAAGCAAACCAAACAGTAATTCAGAATATATCCTCCCATATTGACTTTCCAAATTTGCACAAGCACCTACACTGGAAAGAAGCTCTGCAGTGGGAACCCAAGACATTTTCTTTTTCTTATAAATGAAATATTTTCAACTCAAGTACACATATCTTTGCCTCAGTTCGCCTTGAATCTGTGAAAATTTGCACCAACTCAGGTCTGTCCATCGGCTTTGTAGGCAGTCATTCCACGTCTCAACATCACTCTCAGATCATGGGTGAACAGTGTTTTTGCAGCTCAAAAAAGAAAAAAAAAATGTGTTCAGTCTTCCAGGGAAACGATCTAGCTGATGTCATGCCAGTGTCAGTAGTAAGTTAAATCAAGCTCAGTAAAATAATAGTTCTGCATTGGAGCCTTCAGTATTTTGGTCAAGTTCCATCCATCGATCCATCTATCCATCCATCCATTATCTATACCGCTTATCCTTTAAGGGTAGTGGAGGGGCTGGGGGGGCTGGAGCCAATCCCAGCTGACACTGTGCAAGAAGTGGGGTACACCTTGGACACACTCACATTCACACCTATAGGCAATTTAGAGTCACCAGTTAACCTAACTTGCATGTCTTTGGACTGTGGGAGGAAGCTGGAGTACCCGGAGAGAAATCCATGCAGGCACAGGGAGAACATGGGGAGAACTGGGGCTCAAACCGAGAACCTTCTTGGTGTGAGGCAACAGAGGTAACCACAGTGCAGTCAAGTTGTACATGAAAAAACAAGTTGAGCAAAATAAGTGCAGTATACCTGTCATTTGCTGTGTCAGATACATATTTAATCATCATGTCTGCCGCTTGCAGTTTCAGGTTGTAGTAAAGTCGGTGATCAAGAAGGTGATTTACGGATCTCAGCTGAATCATTTAGTTTTGGTTGTTTAACTCTACCCTAAATGGGTTTTGAAAAGGATTCGAAAGGATTTTGATCCAATAAGCAGATTTGATACTGGATAAGATCTGATAAAATGCTATTGAACTCCAACCCCAATTATATCAAAGGGGGATGTCTCAGTTTGACAGATCCACAAACCAATCTATCAGTCTAAACCTACCTCAAACACAAACAGCAATGACAGACACTCCCTTAAGAGGCATTTAATAGCATCAGTGGGAATCTGATTAGCATCTATCACATTAGTATGTCAAAGTGAGGAGTGTGTAATTGTATAAAACAGAGTGAGAAGTAGGACAGTAGCTGCAGTAGGTACATCACATGAGGCCCCAGATCAGATGACGGCATGAGATAGGAATCTCTGGCACTGAAAAGGGAAAGGATACAGGAATGTCAAGGTAACAATGTGCAGAGAGAGAAAGACAGGAAGAAAGAGAGAAAGAGAGACAACAATGAGCGATCCGGAGAGAGAAAGTGATGTAGTGTTGGTGAGCAATGTCCTGTTGATGTCCTGCGACACTGTAGTGCTTTACCTCATCTATTTAGATTCAGAGCAGGTCCTTCCTGTGTCCCCAGGAGACCTCGACCCATTCTTAATCGTTTCAAGATGTTTTCAAGGAAAAGAGTATGAGAAGGAGACACTGGGAACAATGACAAGAAACACATAGAGATACACTGTATGATAATCTTTTGCTGATGGAATATGATGATCTGATTTCCTGTCAGATTTCGAGTAAAGGAATGTCTTCTTCACCTGCGGTTTAAGTCGATAACAGATCATATTGCGCTGTTTGCAGTGTTTGCGGTCCCATACCAGACGCTGTTTAAAGCATATCAACAACACACAGACAACATCCTTTGTTTGTATGTGTCGCTGTTCACAGACAGAAGGCCTTCTGTTGCCAGCAGGCTGACTGATAAGGGTTTTCCAATGTAGCTACTAATACAGATATTTTTAGAATAAAGCCACTGATAGATGACATTTTGATTCATCTGGTGAGTTGTGTTAAGGAGGAGAAATAACTACAGCTTATTTGCTGGCTTCAAACACACAGGAATGTCCATCCTAACAGTGTTGAAAGATGTTAACACAAAGACATTTTTTAATAATTGACCAACATCAGCCTGATACATTGACAAACCTAGTTATCAGTCCCCAACCCCAGCACTGCCCCCATATAATTAGCATGGTGTTATGTGACCATGGCTGTCTGACAATGAATAGAGCTTGTTACATGGTCGGAGAGACACTTAAGAGGTGCTAGGGCTTTCATTAGGCTTTGGTTAAAGGCATTGTTAGCCATGCTGGCAGCTGTTAATTGGTACTCAGGAGGCTTCATTCTATAGAGTAAAGCTACATGTGCACATGGTGAGGTACAAGAGATATTCAAGTTGAACTCATTGTCCAAAGGCCAAACAAGGCCATGGCCTTAGTTGTTCTATGAGTCAGACAGCAGTAGGTCAGGGCTAAGAACACATGGAGTACTGTGGTCTAGGGCTTGTATCTGGATCTGTAGCAGATGGATTGTTAGCATGCCATGGATGCTACAGCTTTTGTTCCATTGTGGATTTTTTGAGGGCACTATATGGTAAATGGGGAGTGACTTAGGACATAGCCATTACGTTTGTGGAGTTTTAATCAGTGTTAGCTAACTAACACAATTAGCCCTAAAAAAAGTCCTGCGACCCGACCTATACCCCTACATGTAATGTAGGTTATCTGCCGTTTTGCATAGGCTGATTTGCTGTCCCATTCAGGTGCACAAAGCACTCATTCAGTCAGCTCTCACTTGTTGCTGATGTAAGACAAAATGACGCACGTTTTGCTGTAATTATCTGTCCACATATCTAAAGTGACTCCCTGCTGCAATCAGTCAGCTGCATTCTCAGTTCTGGGAAGATGATGAATTGAGGGGTAAGAGGTTGTGTCGCAGGCATTCACAAATGAAAAAATTGTGGCAGTTTATTAGGCTTGATAAAAATGTTGCTGGTTTAGATGTTTCATTTGCATGTTTATTTCACCTTCTACCTGCCTACATTCATTTTTTGCTCATTTCCCCCCTTGCCTGTGTCTCTGAATTAATACAAATACATTTTACAGGTTATTCTTAGGTACCCAATATGGTGCAAGACTCACACAGTCAGTGGTTGCAGGTGAAAAAAAAAAAAGTATAAACCTTTATATTTCTTTTTTCATTCCATATTATTATATATTCCACTATATTTTTGATTTGTCTGGTACTCTCTCATTATATCTCTGCCTCTCCATTAAGCTTTTTATCCCTCAGCCTTATTAATGTAACACACACACACACACACACACACACACACTTACTGTAAAGCAGACACCTGGTGACCTAACACCTCTGTCTGTTTAGACAACATAAGTGGATCACACTCCTGCACTTTGAGTAAAAATAGTAAGTAACAACTCAGTACAGACACTCACAACTAGATGCACAGCAGACCATGTATATGTCACACAGACACTGCACAGTTAATCCAATAAGCCATGAGAGATCAAGTCAGGCTCAGAGAAGCTGGGTTCACTTACCACATTACCTAGAAATGCAATTCAGGGTCATAGAGAGCAACTGGCCTAAAGATAGATCTACCCTGTTTTATTCTAGTAGTCTTTTCTTCACTGCTCTGCTTTGTCGCATAATCTTGAGTATTGTATGAGTGTATGAGTGAGTCTTGTATTAAAGTGGTCTTGAGTCAGATTCTGTGTCCATATTAGGGTCTGTTTCAGTAACAAGATGTCCCATTACAAAGGTTGACCCAAATGCAAGATTCCTTTACCTAAATTTTAGGGGGAATTCAATACTTCCTTTGAGGATTTAAGTATTCTGAGACTCATCCCTCATTATTCATCTCTATGAGGCTCAGATGTACAGATGTTTTCCTATCAGGCCAGGGGGAGAGTCCAAGTCAAAGTTTAACATAAAATATATGCCAGACTCATCTTGGTTGTGTCGTAACTGTCACGGCTGCAGGGTCACAACCCTGTCTCACAAAAACAGACCAGGTGCATATAAACAGCAAAATCCGACACTCTACTCAGTGGACACTGAGACACTGGGTGGCTGTAAAATACATGGAAATGCTGGGGGAAATCTTGCTGCAGTATGCAAGAGTTCTACAACGTGGGAGAAGATTGATTTTCCAGCATGACAGTGACCCCAAACCTAAAGCCAAAGCTACAATGCTAATATCCTGGAGTGGAGTCCAGGCCTCAGTCCAGTTGCAACTTGACAGAGTTGGAGCAGCTTTGCAGAGAAGAGTGGGGAAAAATTTAGTGTCCAGATGCACAAAACTAATACACATGTATCCACATAGGCTCAAAGCTTTAACTGTTGCCCAAGGTGCCTATACAGTAATAAATATTAACTTGAATTTGCAATAAATCATTTGGTACATTAAATCATATCCTATCTTCATTAATCTGTACAGAAACTTTCCTTAGAATGACGTTAGAGATTCTTTTTTTTCTTTTTATCATTGCCAAAAAACTTACTTAATCCACTGTGAGTCAAAGCTTTAACACAATAAAAAATGTACTCAAGTACTGTATCACCAGCAGTTGTAATCAGTTTTTTTTTTTCATATTCAAGCAATATTTTCATATTAATAATGGGCTAAATGACTACTTGTATGAACCCTCAGCTCTATGGAGCGTACACTCTCTGTCCAGTCCCAAATGGTAGACAGACAAGTAAGTCACGAGCTGATGACAAAAGTGGAACATTTAGTTGCTTAAGAGACATTTATCTCAGAAATTGGTGGAAACCAACAGAGAAGCTGAAAATGACACTACATGGGTGATGAAACTGAACCAAAAAAGTAAAGCTGCAGGCCGGAAAACCAAAACAATGAGCTTAAAGACAAGTAGACATTGTGGTGTCGTCACTACGACTGACCCTTTTCACATACAAGTAACAACTTATTCATCCTGAAAATATTTTTCATAGTGTAATTACAAGTTAAAGATTCTTGCACAGAAACATTCCCCTACATTTGTCTGACAGCTGCAGTTACAAATTCCAATTTTATGTGCATAAATATGATCAGATTTTGCATTGATATAGATTATGTAGTTAAAATTAGACAGGCTTCAACATTGCCTGCAGTGATTTTATAAATATACTTAGCTAGGTCTGTGTGTATATTATATATACAGTATCTGTATGTGTGTGTAGATATGCAGATACACAACTTTTAAGTAAGATGCTGTAGATGCTTTTGTTTGATGCAGCATTGTTGTGACTGCAGATTTCTTTGCCTCATTATATCTGCATGTTGTTATTGTCACAGTAAATCATAAAACCATCCTCTGATTCCCAAACCCTTGAGATATAAAACAGCCACAGTATGTAAATACACTGTGAAACACGGGCAAAGATATTCACAGCATAAAGGAAAAAGCACAAAGACCTACAGCACATGCAGGCATACATAATGTAATATAAATACATATGCACACAGGCAGAGACAAACACACACAAACACTGGTGTTCATGCACAAGGATGTAAATGTGCTGAGTGTGCAAAGGAGCCTCGACCCAGTGTCTCTGACTCATAATGACTTCAAACACCAGTGCAAGTACAGCACTGTCAGGCATGCATAAATATGCTCACACACCCCCTCAGAAACAGAAACAGAAACACACACACACACACTCTCAGAGTTAATGCAGGCATGGCTGCGATAAGGGAGCAAGTGTTTGCACAGTTTCACCAGCCACTTAATCCCTATCGGCCAGAGAGGGAGTATGAAGAGAGAAAACAAAGATATAAAAATTAGAGGCAGAAAGCCCACTGATGATTTTAGCAGGAGCCTTATCTCACCGGGTTTTGTTTTTGGATGCAAACAGTTTATCAGCACTAAACATTCAGGGAAAGGAGTGAGGCAGAGAGAAAACAGCCATGGTCATCCTCGAGGGAGTCGCTCTGAGTGGATCCAGACTGTGCTTCTGCAAAGTGCGAGTGGAAACTATTTCTATTCCTCCCCCACTTCTTCATCTCTCTCTCTCTAACACCCGCATACAGTGCATCTAGTCTCTCTTACACCGATTTCCATTTCTCCCTTGTTTTCCAGCCCCATCTCTCTCCTTCCACTCCCTCTGTCTCACCTCAGTTCACCTCAAAGCTCTGCCCTCCTTACCTAAAGTCAACTTTTATGTTTGAGGCAGGAGGAGGAAGCAAGTTACGAGGGTTGAGGGGAGTTGATGCAGCAGGATGAAAAATGGAGGTGGATGAATGAGGGAGACAAGAGGGAGGAGGAGACGAGATGAGGGTTGCTGAGGTGGGGGTGATGGGAAGGGAGGAGGGAGGAGGGAAGAGGAAGGGAGGGAGAAGAGGGAAACCGGGACAGGAGGGTTCAAATCAGTCCAGAGCAAATGAAGAGAGATGAAAATAAAAAACATGATGCAGACAGAGATAAAGATATGTTTATGCTGAAATACCACGGTCAAACGAGATTAATCAAGGGGCACACACACACACTGAGAAAGACACATTCAGTTTTTGTTGTTTTTATCCGATTGTATTTAGATGTTTTCCTGATACTGTTCATTTGACAATCGTATAAACAAAGCAGATTGAACAGAAAATTGAACAGAGGGGAAAATAGGGATAAAGAAAAAGCGCAATGTGGAGCTGCAGGGACTGATCTAAAGTGGCTGTAACTAAGTTAGTGAGAGGTGTCCTGAGGAACACACGCTATAGACACGTGATTCGCTCAGCTGCTGCAGAACCAGGCTGTTCTATATGTGGTGCGTCTGCATGTGTCACTGCAGTATGGATGAAGGGTGGTGCCTCCTCTCTTACCCTGGGAATGCATGACACAGGTTTTAACCAGATTACAGCCATAACTGGTTTATTATGACTGATTAAGACAATATGAGTCCATGGTTATTTTGGTTGGTCATCAAATGTGAATTAGGGCGTGTTTCTATCCACTGCTGTCATGGTAATATTGAGAGTTGGTGGAGCTAATTTTCCGGTTGGTGCCATTAAACTACTGCAGAAAAAGTGGGTGTAATGCAATGGTGTAATTAAAAGAGCACCAGTCACACCTCAAACAATCTAGAAAGCTGATGGAAATAAGAGGTTTGTTTCATATATTAATTTAAGGGACGTTACAGTCTCCTCATTGCACCACATAGATCTGATGTGGTTGCCGTCTCAATGGAGCAAAAGCTTCAGGTGCCATCTGAGTCACACATTCAGTACAACATGATTTATTCACCGAATGTCAAAGAAAAGTTGAATCAAGGACAACTAGATTTGGTTGCAGATACGTACATCCAAGAGGCGTCTTCAGATCTGACTGACTGAGGAGACCCAGGTATTTCCCCTAAGCCATTGGTGTCATTTGGTTCATTAGTGCTCTTGGCTTGTTATAACAGTGTTAAAGAGTCATTGGGGTCACCTCAGGCCAAGTGTGAATGGTTGTTAAATCTCCTGGGAGGGGATGAAAGAACAGCATTATGGTGGGGATAAGTGATGTAGTACCTCCTCCTCTGTTGAGGGACGGTTTCTATACTTTGATGTAGGAGGTCGTCTCCGTTCATCTACCTAGTGCAGTTGCCCTCGATTCAACCTTACTTGGATAACCATAACCTGGATGACTGAGAACCTTCACAGACTTTCAATGACTCGAAACTTTGACTTATTGAGACTGTCCTCTTGTAAAAAATGAGCCCATAGGTTGTCTGTCCAAACAGCTTATTAGGTTTTTTTGTTGTGCAACCCCTTGCAGCCATAGTGATTATGATGACAGTAGAGGAAGTTAGCTGGTGGAGTATAGAGTGTGATAAAGTTAGCAGGATGTTGGGTTGAATGGATGGGTGTAAAACACAAGACTTTTCCACACAGGAGACTGTTGTCCTTTCCACGTCAACTGATAGTCAACATTATTTCTCTTACCCGCCTGACGTTCCACAACCTTAACTGCCTGTATTATTGTAACCATGATGATGATGACAGTCCTCTAATTTAACCCCAAACCGCGAACTTGCTCAACTAACCAAGTTGTTTTGCCTAAACCCTAGCAAACTATGACTGTTCCTCAGGCTTAACCATTGTTTTATTGTAACCATGTTGACAAATGTTACGCTGCTGCCATTACACTCCATGTGTTTAATATTGTAACAAAAAAGCAATCGATGTGCATGTGTGTTCTGCCATGAGGCTGCTATTTCGGAAGCACTCCTATGGGTGCGTCCCATCAGAGCTAGGTACAAGCCAGCCTCTAGTCACTCAGGTTTCAGGAACTGTACATTTTGCTTTTTATTGATACACTAATTTCTGCTCAAACAATGGATAGAAATTCATGTTTTATATCCACCATGTCTGTGTATCTGTTTGTAAGACTATGGAAGAAATTTTTCTCTTTTAATCCATTTCAGGCAGTGCATAGTGGTATGTGATATATTAGGTGTTAATCAGTGGAGGCTTCAGAGGTGCTGGTGAAGGGTTTTATTTTGGAAAAACATTTTTTAAATGTTTCAGTTTCCCAACTTGTAGTTTTTGTACTAAATTACATACACCTGGGGGTTACATGATGTTAAGATTTTAGTGTTTGTTCCATAAAATCAACTGATACACAAGTGTGTTTCCATTGACAAGTTGTGAGTGTGTACACCCTCGAAGAAGGTGAAAATGTCTTCAAGAAGTCGTGCCTACTCTCACACAAACCTTGTCTGACGCATCATAATGAACTCCACATTTTAACTTGTGTCTGACCACTCCTTACCTGCCTGGTTGTTATCGTCACACAAGTCCAGAATTTACTGGTCACATCAGTGTTAAACCACCCAAGTCTTCGTATATCAGTAAAACTAAACTGTTCCAGTTCATTAATTCTCTGAAACATTTCTGAGAGGCAGATTCAACATGATGGTGCATGCAAAATGAATGCGACTTTATGGGATTCCATTTCTTTGTTTAGCCTCCTTAGCAAATGTTGGGTGCAACAACTCCTAAAGTGTGTGAGCGGTGTGGAGTGGGAGTGGTGTGATTTGGCCTGCAGCACTGGTGAAAACTGCTGAAAGTCACAGCGTCATCACTCATGAACTCTCTCTCACTCGAAATCACTACATCTCCCACAAGAACAACACATGCTAACGGAACAAAATGCCATAAGGGCTCCTCACTAAAACTACCATGCTCTTAACATTGCTCTTAACAAAGTGGCTGGAAGGGGAAAACAAACCTATTCTTGCTTGTATTTTCATCAACCAGGTTTTAAGATTGAGCAAGCAAGCCTCTCATTCGTCCACTTGCATGAGAAATATCTGAAGACTCTTTCAGGAGTTCATTTGTTAGCCACATTTCCACACTGCTCAAAGACAAAAACAGAGATGTGGTCACACAACCCTGGTAGTGCTTCATAAATGGGAGCAACAGATGGCATGACATTTCTGGGAGTTGTTATGGACACGTTTTTCCGAAAGTTCAAAGCCACTTTGGAACAATAGCATGATGAACAGGCTTTTATATGACAAATGTGTTTCAGCCACAGTTGATTACACATATTTCTTTGACACCAACCACAAATGTCAGAAAGAAGCATGCAAACTGTTTTGCATTTTGAAAATAAGCTAATTTTGTCATGTCCATTCCTCTTGTAGTCACACCAGCTGTGGGGATGATCCATGACTCCATCAAGTAACGTTGGATGAATTCAAATTATATAACCTACATATATTCATGCTCCCAGGAGGATGAATTCTGCTGACTTTAGTGACATTTAGCTGAACATTCATGGATGCACAGGATGAAGAGTAAACATTTTGGTAAACCCATTCACTTTTCATCTAGCCCTATCATCAGGTCAAGTTTGACATTCCTATTATCAACTGTGCTTTGTGTTTGGTGCTAATTAGTAATGTTATCATGTTAGCACATTAGTGTACTAAACTGTAGCAAACGATACACCTACTAAACATCAGCATATTACTTGTTGTCTCTGTGCCACTGTTAGCATGAACTCAAAGCACTGCTGTGCGTAGTAAAGCCTGTAGTGCTGCAGGGCTGTAGACTCTATTTTTTTTAATTCATCCTCCTTAACCTAAATAACCAGAGAAGTCTGTTAATTTCTTTGTTCTTGCCTATTAATGTTTTGTCCCTGTGGCCTGATTTTGTTGTAACACATCTCTTTTACCATAAGGTCAATAGATACAGTATAAGAGTGAAAAAGTGGCTTTGCTTTACTCTGACTGTAACATTAACAAATCAATTACACTCTGCTCTCCCTTTCTCTTTAACAAGAGTAGTGTACATTCAGGTTGCACCTCTGGCAGGTCCTACATCAATACTCACTAATTAACAACTATTCCATGTGTAATTGAGACTAAATTAAACTTGGCTGTTGGAGGTTTGTGTGCTCTCTGAAAGCCAGTGTCTGTACTCAGCCGAGACTGTCCATGAAGTGAGAGAGGCGATATTCTGTAACACCACTGCACAACTACGAGTGGAGTAGGTATTTACCTTGATCAACAAATTCACCAGGCGATAAATCACTCTCTCTAAACATCACTTTATGTTAGTTTCGAAGTCACATTCTACCATTACAATTTTAATCCATATCATATCAATAATTTATGCTTATTAAGCGTATTTTGAACCAGACCTCCACCTCAAAAAAATACGGTGTGTCAGAGGTAACAGGCTACAGCTGTCAGATACATATTAAATTAACATTTGGGTAAACATACATCTTGGATGGGACTTGTGGTATCAGCAGTAGCCAATGTTTAAGTAGTCAGATTAGGACTGAGGCCAGAATAATTTGATTGACATCCTTGTAGAAATCTATGCAAAGATGGAAACATGGAATCCTAACATCTGTCATTTCCCTCTTTCTCTCTTATGTTCTCTAGAGAATCTAAAAGCTTTTGAACAGACTTTTTCTAAATCAAACCATTGCATTCCTCATCTCTTCTAATTTATTTCCCAAAACAGCGGTTGTTAGGCATTGCACTATGTCCTACTGTACCATTCCTCTATACACAGTAGAGCAGATAACTGTGTGTGTGTGTGTGTGTGTGGGCGTGGTCGCTGCCGCCTCATATATATCCCTTTCATATTCACATACTCAGCAGTCGGCCCCATGTGCCTGTCTGCCTGCTTTCGCCTGTCTGTCTGGAAAGGGCTGTTTCCGCAGCTACGTCTCCATGACAACAACCACCCATCCTCATCCCACTTCTATTAAGTCTCTTGCCTCCATAATCCACCCCCCAATTCCCGACTCCAGTCTGTCATCTCACCCCATTTACACCCCTCCAAGCCCCATCATCTCTTTCTCTCTCTCTCTTTCACACTCTCTCTCTATGTCTCTCTTTCAATTCTCAAGAGAGAAAGAGTGAGAGAGCTAAAGGGGGACCATTCCCGATACGATCCTCTCTTTCCTGGACCCCTGAAAGTAATGAGAGTAGCCGGGAGCGATCAGAGGGGGCAGAGATGGATAACAGAAGGTGGAAAGATGGAGGTAGGGATGGGTGGAGGCTGCAATCCTCTGCACACCACTGTAACGGTGACCCTGTTTCCTTATCCTCTGAACAGCCTGGAAAAGGTGGCTTTTGTGCCAGAAAACACAGACACACACACAGTGAGAGATGGCAGTGCGACTGTAGCTGCAGGGCATACATCTGGTGGAACTGTGGGCCAGTGGACACGTGTTGGAGAGAGGAAGATCAGGTCGCACAACATCGCCTAATGATCTCAGAGGGAATGGGGTGGGTGGGAGGGTATGAAATATCCTTCATGTCAGTGTCATTAACCTGGGGATTGGCTGGGATGTGTATGTGTGTGTGCGTGTGTCTAGGGGGGGTTACTGCAACTAATCATCAGGCTCAGGTGTGACACCCCACATCCCCACCCATCACTTACACACACAGGGAACCATGGGATTTTCCTCCCCTCCGCGAGATGATGAGAGCAGATAGAGAGAATGAGCAACAGCCACGCCCAGCCCTTTGACTACCATTACATCACAGAAAGAGCCAAAAAAACAAAAAAACAAACAACACAAACACAAAGGCATGCATTCATGTAAAAAGCAATAACAGGGAAAGCAGATGGGATATCCTGTTTTTGTTGTGCTTGCAAAATGGAATGCTCTGAAAAATGAAATTTAAGGGAAAGAAATAACAAATTAAGACATGTCTTTGGCTCTGAAAGCAAGTCTCCGCACAAATTAAGTGAAAGAGCATTTTAAAAAGTTTCTCTTGACCATCATCTTCTGCCATCAGTCCCCATCTGTCTACATCACATATTTTCATCCAAAGACAACAGTGTTTTCAAAACAACAGAATGTAGAGAGCGACAGAGGAGGGAGTCATGGAAAAGAACAACATTGGATTGTGCATTTAAACTATCAAAAATTATTAGCCTCAGGAATGGGTGGCTTGTGTGTGTGTGTGTGCGGCATGTGTACCTACTCAGTGTGTGTTGAGCAATACCAGAGCACACATTTGTTAATTTCCATGACGGATTAACCTGTTAAGGGCCTGGGGCCAAGAATTTTGCTATTGCCCTTCACCACCTCAATCTCCACCATATACAGTCATGTGAAACAGAAAGTACACCCTTCATGAATTCTATGGATTTGTATCAGGACATAATAAAAAAAATCATCTGGTCTTGCAGGTTTCTAAAATTATTTAAATCTAAGCTCCGGGTGTAAAACAGCACAACAGATTCCATTTCATTATTTATTTCACAGAAATGAAGCCAAAATGGAGAAGATGTGTGAAAACAAAGTACACCCCACATGATACAATAGCTTGTAGAACCACCTTTGGCAACAACTTTAGTAATGGTTTTCTGTATGGCTTTATCAGTCTCTCCACATAAATGAAGAATATTGGCCCATTCTTCTTTACAACATTACTTAGGTTCATTAAGTTTGCGAGGATTTGTTCGCTTTAGCTCTTAAAGGTCTACAGCATCTCAATGGGGTTGAGGTCTGGACTTTGACTGGACCATTGCAACACCTCGATTCTTTTCTTTTTCAGCCATTCTGTTGTAGATTTTCTGGTTTGTTTGCTTTGGCTGTCAGTCAGATGTCTTCACATTTTGACTCTAGAATACTTTGGTATACAGAGGAGTTCATGGTTGACTCAATGACATGGGTGTCCAGGTCCTGGCTGAAACTTAGCGATCATCCAGCCCTCCACCACCGTGTGACGGTTGGTGGCAGATGTTTAATGCTGATGTACTGTCATTTGGTTTTCACTAAGCGATGGCTGTTACATTATATTAAATGTCTCCACTTTGGTCTCATCTGTCGAGACTTTGTTGTGGTTTGTTCAGATGCAACTTTGCAAACCTAGCTGCCATGTTCTTTGGAAGTAGAGGCTTTCCTCTTGACAACCCTTCCAAACAATAGACTTCACATTGTTCAGAAATAGCCTTATAACCCTTTATAGATTGATGGACAGCAATTGCTTCAGGAGGGGTCATTGTTGATGTCTTTGCTCCCTTTGCATTGTGTTAACACACACCTGAATGCTCGAACCAGCAAACTGCCAAAACGTCTGCTTTATAAAGGTCGTGCACTTTCTGACAATCAATTTAATCAAGGGCATTTGATTAGCAGCACCTACCTGCTACTTTTCTCTCTTAATCCCTATGGAAGCAGTAATGGTGTACAAATTTTTACACACTGCTTCTGCATTTGGTTTAGTTTGTTAAATAAATAATGACACGATGTAATATATTTGTGTATTATTGTTCCTCTGAGGTTATGGCAAATTTAAGACCTTGTAAGGAACAGATGTTTTTATTATGTCCTGATGCGTAAAAAACAAAGAATTCAAGAAAGTGTACTGTTTCTACATGGCTGTATGTATGTATTTACCAAAGATGTAATATTCTTACCTAAGTTCTATTACTTTTATCACAACACAACAGAAAGCATTTCCTGCCATTATTTATTGTGTGTTTGATGTGTATACGACAAATAAAATTTAAATCAAACATGATATTCATGTATGAATGAATTATCTTTGAAACCCGCCTCAAAAAGCAGGGCCTATTCACCAAATGTAGCTGCTTTTCAGTTACTCTAAAATGTCAATTCCTTGACATAACGGTCTCCTGACTGAAAAATAATAAAGATCCTAAAACTTGATAATGACACAAAGCCCTTCTACAAGACAGGGCCACAGATAAGTTAATAATATTATATTTATGGGACCTGCCTTAGTTGATATTGTACCTAAATCATCCTGAGCCCTGGGCGGTTACCTGTTTCGCCATTTTAGTAATCAGCCTTGGGTTACTGTGCATTCCCTACATGCCTAAGAGACTATTGTTTGTCCTTGTATACGTGTTATATGAATGCTCATTATGTTGACAATGGTTGTGTCTGTGCCAGAAATTCTGCGCCAGACCTTAAGTATATATACTGTGTGTGTTCAAGGATTTTGAGTGTAGTCCTTAGTGTTTATGTGTACAATGCATTTATTGTTTGGTGTATGTTCCTGGACATTACTGAGGAGCATCTATGTACACCTGTGTGTGGTATACGTGTGTGTATTCCACTAGGTCACCTGAGGGTGAAGATGAGGCGGTCTCTAGTCTCTGTGGTGTAGATCATCCTCAGGCCTGTTCCTGTAATCTCTTGCCATGTCAGGCAACAGCTCTGTTTATAATTACTTCCTAGATACATTAATGCCAGCCTCCTGTTCTCATTCTGTGCAGCCATCCAGCCTTTTCTCACCTCACGCTACCTACAGTCTGCTAATGATGGACTGAACTTGTTTATTAATGCTGACAGGTATGAACAACGGTGAATTAGTAATGAGAAGGGCATGATTACAACCACACACTTGATGAACAGCAGGTTTCTGTAATGGGCTTTTATGAAATGATTAGCAATTTCTCACACTTCTCCCTTAGTACTGCTGCTCACACTGCCTCATCCTGACACACACATACACACACACACACACACCGTGAGTCTGGCCTTGTTCTGTCTGACTGTGACAAACTACCAAGCAGGAAGGTTTAGGTTTTCACTGTCTCTAATTTGGTGGCAGCGCTTTGCAACATCCTGGAATTCACATCTCACACTCCCGCATGCACACACAGTGACAGATGTAAACAGTTTGCATGCGCTTAACAGCTGGTCACATAACCCCCAGTGACTTGGCATCCATAAAAACTCAAAGAGCAAACATGCTCGCTTTAGCATAGCTCGACTGCCAGTGGGTTGGTAAGTTAAATTCCAGGCTGTTTGTTGAGAAATAGCTGTTTTTCCCTCTCCACGTTCCTTTCTGATGCAGCAGTCGCTAACCAATGCAATCAGCCACAAAGCAGCACCAGGGTGCCAGGGTGGGGAGGCATGAAACATGCTGGGAGGGAAATGAGGGCATTGTGGGATGGATGTTCTGGTAGGGCGGAGGATTGCCGGGCCCTGTGCAAGCAATCCCAGCTGAGAATGATTTAGGGATTAGGACTGATGGATGGGTGTTGAAGGAGGAGGGTGTGGGGGAGCCCTGCTGAAGGGCAGAGAGAGAGGAGGATAGAGGAAACAGCTGGGACGAGCAAGGTGGAGGTGGGGAGGAAGGGGCATGCCAGCATTTGTTCAAACTTCCTGGAGAGGCAAACACAAACAAACAGCATCGGAGCAGGGGTGAGGGAGGGAAGGAGGAGAGGTGAAGTGGACAGGCAAAGCATGATCTGATCAGGAAGACACTGAGAAAAGTTAAACAAGAGCAAATGAACAGAGAATAGATACATTTATATGAATGTAGTACAAAAGTTGATATAATGCTGTTTGGATTGGACAATACTTTTAGAACTTCTCATGCATGTTGGCTTAATAAATCTGTACAGCTGAGAGCTGCAGAACAAATGAGTAAGTCAACATAGTTGAGCTTGTTTTGTCATTGTCAAAACATTGTCTGGTTCTAAGGCCTTATAGACGTTACGCAGTATCACTCACACAGGTGTTTCACTCTTTTCAGGACAATGGTGGGTGTGTTGCTAATGTCTGACTGACATGTTTTCTCTCCAGTTGCTCTTGTTAAGACAACAGGATAACTTAAGCTTTTGTTATCTTATTGTTTTGATGAGATTAGTGACCTCACTCCAGTTGCCACCATGGAGCCCCGACACCAGCCTGACGGGTCAATCAGTGGGTTAACTGAAAATATCTGCTGTATGTATTAGTGTAGGCGTGTCTTCTCCTGCCCAGGTCTTTCAAACTTCAGTTTATAATTCTGACTTTCTGTTTATATTTGTAAAACCAGATAACCATAATGATGTTGCTGTGACATCATCGGGAGTATTTTGGGGGGTATTTTTATTTTATTTTGGAAGCTGTTTCCAGAGCCACAACTGTTTTACAGGCTGAGTGGGGTTAGGAAATTGCTGAGTAAAGGGAACCATCTGTAAAAAATCAGAGTTTGTTTTAGTGTCACTCCTTAAAACTGTCTATGCATTTATTGGTTGAGTCATCATTTCATCACTAGTATTTTACTGCATATACCAGCTGAATCACAAACCAGGCAAAGAGAAGAAAGAGAGGAGGAAGAGAATAGAAAAATGAGGATGACAGAGACACGAAGAGTTGTTGGGGTCAGAGGAGTTTGTTGAAGGCTGTGGTGTTGCTATAACAGGCGGGATCCTTTAATGTTAAACCAAGGCAGACTAGATTAGACAGAATCAAGTTAAGCTGACTTCTTCACCTCCTCACTGCACATTAAGACCAACTAATAACCTGTGCTTCTCTGAAAATGAGTCCTTCACTGATGGCTAAGCCTCATGTGCCTGTATTATCCACGTGCCAGTGGAAGGTTTATATGTGGCTGAATCGTGTTTCCATCATGTCTGTTTATTGTTTTCCCCGCTGATGAGGCTGCATTTTACTTGATTAACTCTCTCTCCCCAGTTCTCATGTGCACCCGGTTCACTTGTGCAGATTAAAGCCATCGTGTCAACAGGGGTTAGGCTGTGCAACATATATTCATTTAACCACTAGCCACCGGCTGAATAACAGTGACTCCCCAACTTCCCCTCCATCACTCCTCCTCCTGCACCAAAAGCCAGACTGATGGGCTAAATCCAAGACTCATCAGTTGGATGCCCAGTTCATCTAGGATAAATATATACAATGTGTTTAACAGCTTAACAGCGTGTGCCGTGCGTAAACACACACACATATTACCTCCCAGCCGTCTGTGTGGCACATTTACTTAGTACTGGCTGGAGACAGAGTGAGATGGTAAACAAGGCAGAGAAACAAACTGACCTCTATCTGCTCCCTGCTACACCGTACTCTTTTACTGCTAGTACCCTGACCCCAATTAGTAATATAAAAGCCCATAAATCATTAAAACCATAGTGGCTCTACTGAAAACACAGTGTTACGTATGCTCTCAGGGTATTGTTTAAGCTTGTATACTAACATAAATGATACTGCTGTCAGATAGCCATTACTGTATATGAGCATATACCAGTTTTTTGTCAGGAACAAAAGTAAGTCTGGGGTTAGGTCATGTCTATTTTCTTGGCTCCAATGGTCTTATATTAGTGTTAATACTGTGTTCCTCTCCTAAGGGCCTGCATTGGTGCAAATGCAGAGGCCGAGACCCTGCTACATAACCTTAAGATCCCAAAAGTCTTGTAAGACTGTAAGAAAATTGTGCAATACAACAGTTTAACACTATTAAATCTCACCAGCTTTTTAGACAGAGATAAAAGCTATCATGGCTTGTAAATACCAAAATGAACATGCATTTCACTGTCAACAGTGGTTTGTCTGTGGTGGGGACCATCACATGTTAGGGAGAGGTGGTATGTCAGTCATCGACCGTCAGACCAGTGCTAAAGAAGGTTGAACCTAGAACTTTGATTTTAATCAGCTTTTGACACCCTTCAAAAACAGTTGTGTATTTTCATCATCCTGCTTTAGCGTCAAAGGGTGCATGTGCGTGGGAGAAGAACACGAAATGAACAGAATATAACACTGTAAACCATGACCTAAAATGTCAAAGATAATACCTTGTAACAAAATAACTCAGCAATAATTTTCAAAACCTGATGACATATCATAGTGTAAGTCAAAAGGCTGATTTTAGTACTTGCAGTGATACAGTCACTGGAAAGGGAAAATTAACAGAGCTAGTAACATATGCTAACCCACAGATTCCTTCGTCCCTGGGGCATTCGCAAGGCTTTCACAGCAAAGCTCTACTTCTACTGAGTAACTCTATAACTATCTGCAATAAGGCCCTCAGTCAAATCAGAATTACATGTACAGTCTCTTAGCTAACACAGCAGATATTGAGTTTACTGTTCTTAGCATTTTATTACTTGGGTATTAAAGCTAATTAGCTTGTTAGCATGATAACAAAAGATAAAAAACTGTTTTGTAAGTTTAACTAAGCTGACTGTGTGATGATACACGTACTTGTGTAACACACACTGGCGTAAACAAAACATTTCTTTCCATTGTATCATTTGACTCATATAACATCCTTTAGCATGGCTACATCGAACTGGGATGTGCCCATCACAATCAGAGTACATTGTTTAAACTGATGCTTTTCTGGGCGGGGAAACAGGTATTTTATCTCGATGTAGTAATGTGTTTCTGATACCGGTTTTCAAATTGGCCCAGCATAAATATAGAAACAAAATGTAATCTAACCAAGACCCTATATGGTCACGAACTTCCCACCACTTTCTTCAGTAAGTGCTGCTCGGGTTCTGAATCAGATGGCCAGTCGATACATCCCATCAGGAAACCGGGGGCCATTTACAACTAGCCTGGTCTATTCTCAACAGGCATCAACAGCAGCAGGCCTGTTTGGAGTAAGACAGCGGCTATTGTCGTAGAACCACAGCAGAATAGACAGCCGATAATGACAAGGGAAATGGAACCGAGCGCACTAAATGTCACACTCAGTCTCTGGGGCGTTGCACAATGCTTAGCCTGTTGGCGGACCTGTTTAGAGCCAAGACAGGCCGATAGAGATGGAAAGAGAAAGAGGGAAATACGAGGTAGATGGAGGGACGGAGAAAATAAGTGAGCTGAAGTGACTATGTGTATGTATGTGCGTTCCCTGTATTGTCTGCGTGTGTGTGTGTCTCGCCTACTTCCTGCATCTCCCAAATCTTTGCGTGCCTCTAATTCATAGTGACCTCTCCATTGTTAGGGAGCAGATGAGCTGGGTGCAGCGCTGCACTGATTGAATGGAGTCCACCGGAGCTGTCTCTCTGTTTTCTACACTATTCCCCTGGCTGTCTCCCTTCATTCTCATCCCAGTGCATTGTTAGAGCAGAGGTGCCCGGGTAACACACACACACACACACACACACACACACCACATACATACATATATAGAGCCTAGGGCAAAGAATAGGGGCAGAGAGAGGGGTCTTTCTTTATTGCTCTGATCAAAACATTCATCCATCCTATCTGTCCCTCTCTCCCTCCCTCTATTACACTCTCCTTATTAAATCATTCCCCTCCTATTTCAGCTGGATTTATCCATGGGTATTACCTTGCCCCCAGACTGAGTATGAAGCACACACCAGCACACACTTGTGGCATACACACAAGTCTCAATTTCCAAGCAAATTCTAGAGTCCATAGTACTTTTCTCGCCTTTTTTCCTCCAGATCAATTAGATGGAGTATGAATGTGAAGGGTTGTATGAAATAAGAATTGGCCTTGACCGTGCTACACGACACGGTCAAATAAACACACACATTTCCATGCTCTCTACATACAGTAGGTCAGTCCATGCTGTACCACCACCGTCGAATGAGCTTTAAGAGTCAGAAAGAGAAAAGGCAGTGGGAGATTCTCAGCTTATTCTGAGGGAAATGGGTCCGAACTAGAATTAGGCTCTCCTTCTACAGCTACTTGTCAAGCGCTTCTGGATGTTTCTTGCAAATCGACAGGGTCTCTATTGTGTGAATGTCTTGGGGAAAGTTAAAATGAGAACAAAGGATGAAACAGGGAAAGCAGTGAGGTTGCTGAAGGCATAAAAATAGTACTCGGGGGTCTCAGCCTTTGCGTTTGAGGAATTCAGTAATCCAATTACCAGCAGAGAACATATACTACTTTAGGGTCTGACCCATGCATGTTTGTGAACACACACATACTCATTTCACACACACACCGACATAACTTCAAAGACACTTGTTCTCAGTGCAAGATAATGGTACACATACTCCTTTGCTGTTTAAATGCGCATACATTAACTATCCCAAGTTCAAGTACACAAAGACATAAAAATTCTGTGTTTGATCCATGAGTCTCTTCAATGAGGTCCAAATGGGCCATTAGTACTTACTTTTCTAAGGGGTTGATTGCTCCATAAAGGGCAATGGAGCAAATCCATGAAAACTGTACACCCACCACATGCTACAAATGATATGAAATGAGGTTGGGCTATCTATCTATAAATAAATCATCTAGTCTAATATAGAAATATCTATCTTTGCATTCATTGTGTCATTTCAAATAATATTCTAAATTTAGAACAATTACACCTCTTAGTATTTAAACTGAAGTCAGAAGTAAATGTTAAAAAAATTGTCAAGATTCAAAAACAAAAAAAAACAAAAACAAACAAAACAGTCACATATTAATAATGTGGTGCCTGCAAGTCCGGCAATTACACATACAGATATCGACAGTTCTCGTGTTCTGTTAACAGCTCTCAACTCAGATAAGATACTGAGCTATTGTTAGCTAACGTTGTGGTTAGCTACTTACAGTATTTAATCACCAAAATAATTGTAATATTTAGTGATGACAGCTATATTTGCCTACTTATGGTAGCAATGAGTAACCACTGCTCAGTCACATCTCACAGTTATATTGGCAGCATCTGACAGTCATAAATAGTATTGACTGTTGGCAGGTCTCAGTCCCATTTGGCTGTGGACATTAGCTAATATAAAACAAGCCTGAATGTCCTGAGGATCCAGTTCTGAGGTATAATAATGAGGATATTTTAAGTAATTTTAAGTGAGAGATTCTACCAGCTACAAGCATCAGATCAGGGAAAACATTAGTTTTCACACGTTGGTTAGTGCTCTCCACAATGTGGTAAGGAACATGCATGTCTGGACAATGGTGTGCAGACAGATATTTCTGAATAATAAAACAACTCGAAATCTATTCACTATTTTTCCCAAATATTAAAATGATAGTTTACATGATGATACATGATAGTTTGTAAAACAATCTTTGGCCATGCATACACATTTAGGTTGTAATCTGCATTGCAGACAACAGCTTAAGTATAGGTTTTAGAGGTCTGTGCTCTTCCAAAATCAACATTGATTGATTACAGCTGACAGAATGTAAAAGTGAGAAGACTTGCAACAGCATTGATTTTTATGGTGGACGACTGGGTGCAGGGGAAATCACACAGTGACTGGCCATTTTATGCTTTAAGGAGGTCATTGTCACAATGGTGCAGCAGGTTCAAACCCTAGGGATTGCAAAATGACACAGAGGGATACAAAGCACTCTATCAATCCAGTGATCGTCATTATATCAGACCTAATCATCATTATTGACTGTCAGTAATTTGAGGTCAGCATCATGTTATATAAGCACACTGCCAACCTGAGCAGATGCTCTATAGGCTGAAGCACAGCTGCTCACTGGGATTATCAATGCCCGCCCACACACACACACACACACTTCTTGGCCAACACATGCATAGTCACACATGCAGAATTAAGAGGTGTCCAATGTATAATCTTATCATGCGGATTGGTCGGTGTCGTGACATCTGTCACACCTAAATAAATCACTCCACACAATTTCTAGGTCATACACAGTGCGATTGACTAGTATATTATTAATTAATTAACCCATGCAGGAAAGAAGGGGTCAATAAAAATGTCATTGATTGATCCCTTTAACATATGCTCCTGAATCACTGAGGACCAAACATATGCAGAGACACACGAAACAAGTAAATACAGGCAGATTTAGAGCCAATTGGTTTAAATATACTGGTGATGACCTTTTGTTCTAATCACAGTCCAGTCATCACGGCCACCGCTGAGGACCTTGTTGTTTCTTATCCTCCTAACCCCAGGGACTCGAAACAGTCTACATCTATCAGCATGGCAGAATTATACCATTTTCCTGAGTGTTATTACCATTACAGCTATATGTGGTTCTTGTATAAAAAACGAAGTTGAGAAATCCCAGTGTTATGACTCAATCCTATGCATCTCAGTCCAAACATATGTTGGTATGTGCCTGCAATTTGTATTAGCCTGAGTCTGCCATATGGGAGAAGCAGGGATTTGGGAAATCTGGGGATTGAAGACGTTAGTATTGAGGATAGCTAGAGAGGAATAAAATAAAGCTGTTGAAGAATGAGAAAGAGACCTCCAAATATAGTATAGTGATTTATTGGGACAGTTAAACTTTTGATTATGGCCTTTTGTGAGCAATTCTCTGGTCAACAAAATCACACCATTTCATTAATAACGTGATAGGCATCCTGATCGTTTCACGATGACTATCATTATGACGTAGTGGGACTGACCCACTGGCTGGGATCAGGCTTTACTCATTGGGCCCGGTGTATGGTGAATGGGGTCATGGGATCTGTCACCCAGATGGTGCAGATGGGAACTCAACCCCACCCATCACTCGACCAAGCCATGATACCCCCTGTGACCATTCTGTCATGGCTCTGCGCCCACTGATGCTGCAGGTAAGCTCTAGCAGCCTAAAATATAACCTTAATAGGGGGCATCATGGGATATCGATCTGTAGGGGTTGACCATTTCATCGTTAGGAAAATTCTGGAAAACTGTCAGAAAAGGTTTCAATACTTCCTTTACTTGAAATGCCTGATTGGTTTTCTCGAACAATGGAGATGTCACAAAAGAGGAGAGTTTGTTTAATCGTTTACCATGGAGAGCAGATTGGAAAAGCAGGAGCACAAATGTATGTGACAACGCTGAGGGTTTTGTCTGATTTTTCAACACAGTGTTTAACTGGCAGGTAACTTTTAAGCCTGCCATCTGACTCTAAATCAACTGCATTGTGACGGTGGCTTCCTTTTGAAATCCCTGGCATGAGTCAATAACTACTTTTACTGTACAGTATTGCATTCAGAGGAAACAGTAAACTTTGATACCAAATAATAAGTTTGTTTTCCTCATCCAGGCAATTTGCTTTTTTTTAATTACAGGAGTGAGCTAGAGGCTGCAAATATTCATTATGACAGCTAAAACTCTGTTATTACTGTGGTTAAACAGAACAATTTTACGTGGGAATATATTTTACATTCAAACAATCATCTCATGGCTGTTGAAAACCATGCTGTGACCCCCTCAGTAATGCATTATTCGATAGGTAACAAATTCCAGCGTTGGCAACACATTGTAATTTAACAACTTTTAATAGCAATTTCTACAGGAATTTACTTGGCAGTTATTCATCCTTGTTTAAGACTACATCTGGCCCTACTGACGAATCAGGAGATGTCTAGGTTCTTCACCTCATTTAAGGCCTAGCAGCCCCTTCGGTCTGACCCATCACCCTTCTTTTACTCCTGGTCATTTTAAACAAACTATTTGCCCCACTGTAATTTGCCCATCTGCTCAGGTTCGACCAGAATGGGCTTTTGAAGGCTGAAACTTCCCACATAAGCTTTCAGTGTCACTCTGTGACCATACTCCTGTAACAACCACCCCTCCTCCTCCATACACACACACACACACACACTGGCACACAAAGTAGTCATTGTAGACTATGCTGTCAGTGTATATAAAAACATGTATAATAATTACATATGGATCAATCATACCCTCTACAAAAAGATACTTGATCACCCAGTTTCTTACAGACAAGTGACCACAAACACAATTTACTCCTCATGGGTTCATCAATGTTTTCTCGACCGAACCTCAATGAAAAATCTGTTCAAGGTCCACTAACTACATTCCTCAGCTTTCAGTTGTGTATCTGTCTTCATCAGCGGATGGAGTAGTCAGAGAGATGGAGATGGTCCAATTTTCATGATATGACCTTCGTAGCAGAAATTATGTGACGTTATATATATGATTCTATAAACACATTTTAGGCACAATTCTATGACATGAATGCTTTCAAAAATCATGCAATAAATAACTTTTTCGTTATCAATTGTTTCATACAAAGTTACACTGGTTACTGAGAACTTGGCGGAGTAGGTTGTTCCAAGCATCTTGGAGAACTTGCCACAGTTCCTCTGTGTTTAGTCTGTCTCAATCTCTGTCTCTTCACGTAATCTCACTGACTGACTCTGTGGGAGCCAACCATCTGTTGTACAACTCTTAGTTCTTTTTGTCGCTGAGGTAGTTCTGTATGACTCTGGCTGTATGTTTGGGGTTGCTGTCTCTCTGCAGCTTTAGGGACCGATCAGATACCTGTCTGGGTGGTACTGCCTGATGGATGTAAAGATCTCAAGTGCCTAAAACATTTTGCACAATACTACATGTGTGTGTATTTTCACCTAGCTAGATTTAATGACTTTAAATGTCTGTTAACTTAATGGCTTCGGCTCATGTCCTATGTAATTACTGCTTTATTTAGTAGGCTAACCTCAAGATGTTGAAAGCATTCACAGGTCTATCTTAAATAAATGCTCTTCTGTGCTTTCCTGAGGAAAAGGCCAGAACAAAAGACAACTTATAATACAGACTAATACTACAAAAATAACTGTTAACCTGTACTCTTCAAAACTGCCTTCAAAAGTCTCAATCACAATAATGTATAATGTGCCATTCCTAATTTAGTGCAAAAATTAAAAAATACACCCTACTACATTTATATCTCTATATCTCTATTGTTTTCTATTTACAGCTGTTTGGCTAAGGCATAATTATATCATTTTAACTTCTAGATGTATGCCGGCATAATGTCTTGATACTGTATGAGGAAGGGCAACCAACTTGGAATCCCATCACAAACTCTATGGCCAGTCAAGTCCAAGCAATTTCAAAAATTTAGCATTTTAAATTAGTCCCTTTTCTGCACTGAGTGTCTCCCTCCATTGTCTTTGCTGATGTGTTTAGGATTAATTATTTTCAACTCTTTCTGTGTGGTATTTCAGGGTGGATTCCAGTAACTTTGGACACACTGGAACTCAGGGCAGTATGTAAAACGATAATTTCATCCATACTTGTGCGGAACCTGCTAAAATCTATCATTAGAATTCAGTGAGTGCTTCCTACAGACCAAAAGATGACTATGGCACTGATCAATTTCCCAATAAATATGTGATCAATCAAACTGCCATATCCATCATCAGAGACACTGACACACTGATAAATGATTTTTAATAAAGACCAATACCAGCAGACGGTATTGGTCAAACAAGCTTCACCCTCCTCTCTCCCCCCCACCTGCCCGCCCACCCAACAATGATTTCCCCCAATTCTAAAAGCTCTGCTGCCCCTTCCATCGTCTCCACCCACCACTCCATCACTCTCTCCTTTCCTCTCTCTTCACTGGTGTCCCCCAAAGCTAAGCCCTTATCATTATCACCATTACCATCACTCACCACAGCTAACCTGTCCCTTCTCCCCACTCTTCTCTATCCTTAGTGGAAAATGTTGATCTGATTGTAGCATTTGGCCTGCTCCAAACAAACATGTACAACAGGAGGTTGTACACACTTTTTTTATTATTATTTTTTCATCGAAGTGAAGTGCTCTTCAAAAGCAGAATGAATAACATTTGGAGGTCGTCTGCTTATTGTAAAGCATAAGAACCTTACCAGGAAACATAACCTCGCTAACATCAAAAGTCCAGGGACTTGATGATGATAAGTCACTAATCCTCTGTTGAGGTATGTGGCTTCAATCAGGTCACAGTGGTAAGAGTGTGTTTTTGTGTATGTGTGTGTGTGTGTGTGATACAGCACTGCATCTGCCAGAATTTGAGTCATGGTGCCTGAACATGGTTGAATATTTACAGGAAAGCAGACGCACACACACTCAGAAACACAAACAGGTGTCCCGATCAAAACTATCTTTGCGTGCACAATATGGGCGGAAAAAGAAAGCTGGAAAGAAAGAAAGAAATAACTCAAACACAAACAACAAACGGCTGATGCTGATTCTGTTATAATTTGGATTGGGGACAGATTAGTGGAATATTAGGATGGGATTAACTGGCCAGGTTAAGCTATTTGATCGTCAACTAAATATGGCTTAGGAGCCGCAGACGAGCTGATGTCACATGGAATTAATCCAGCCATGATTTCAGTATGATTTAGAAACTCTTTGGTAATCCACTCATGATTTTAACATGCTGTCAAAGTGGTAAGGGCTGAGGAGAGCTCTGTGTTTGTGTGTGTGAGTGATTGATGTATGAACATGTGTGTAAATATCACTCTTAGAACAAGTGGCTCTGTATTGAATAATTTTAGGTTTAGGTACATATAGCACTTCTAAATGGTTCAATATATAATCAATTCTAATGGAAGCAATATAATGAATCCAGAAATAACATTCATTTGTTTAGCTTCTCCAATGAGGAGGATTTGCTGCTTTCTTCACAGCATCATGATTACTGGCTTGTCATGAAAATTGCAGCAGGTGTACGTTTGATGGGCCCCTGCAGACAACGGTAAAAGATGCAAATGTGTGAGAAAATGGTGTGTTGTTGAATTCAGCTTCTGGCTGAGCCACATATAGTCACTGAAAAGTTTCAGTTTGGTCAGCATCTACTAACTATAATGACCAGGTTGTTTGATTATATAACATCTACAAGCTATAATTACAGAAGTTGTATGCATTTCTAAGCAGCATGAGTCAAATACATTATTTTAATAAATTTGAGTAGTTTAACATTTAACACTGATAAAATGAGACTCATAGCATCCAGCTTTGCTAGTTAAGAGGAATATTTGTTTTCTTTTTAAAAAATTGTCAAAATGCATTGCTGTTGGTAAAACGGGGAATAACTCACTGCAACCCAACTTTGCAAGTTTACAAGTATGTTAGCTAGCATTAACATTGCAAATCTGATTGCTGGAAAAACAACAACAACAACAAAACCCCAGTATATATATAAAATAAAAAATGTTACTAATTGTTACTAATGCAACTTTGGTAAAATGAGGGCTAATTCAACCAACACCCAGCTTTACCAGTTTATCAGTATGTTAGCTTAAATTAACATTAGCCAAAGCTGCTTTTTAAAGACCTAAAACTTTTTTTTTTTTTTTTTAAATGAGGCGCATACTCACTGTTTCTATATTTCTGTGCCTACCAGATAATGTTGAGCCACCTTATGTATATAAGAATTATGTTAAAATTACAATTTTAAGGTTGACAGTTAACATTCATTAGTTTAACTAATTCACTATTTAACAGCCTTAACGCTAACTGACATCTGACATTAGAACAGTATTTGATTCCAGACTCTTATGTTGAAATGCTCTTGCTGAAAAACGAAGATGGATGAGAATGCAAGAAATCTGAAAACAATTTAAAAAAAAGATACAACCAATCTGGCTTGTCTATGATCGACTAATAACATAATTATTTTTTATTTTTGTACAAATATTGATATAATATTGTGTTTATCAGCTGTTTTAACGTTCTGGTGTGGAGTTGAGGAGGTGTGAATCAATACATAGTGTTTGTGTGTGTTGTATGTGTGTCTAAGTGGGGTAAGGTGCGAGTACAGTAAGGAGAGGAGGGTGGTGGTGGTGGTGCAGTGTCAGGAAGTACTTCTTTACTAAATTTGTGCACTTCTATCTGCATACAATTATGTGGCAGCACATGCGTGGATGTGGTGCGTCGTGTGGGAGGTTTGTGTGCTGTTTTTGTTTTCTATATTCACATCTGTGTCAAAGCTCCCTGGACCCCTCCCTCCATCTTCACACAAACACACTCACACACATGCATGAACACATACACAGATACCAGCTCCAAGCTCCAAAATCCCCTGAAAGCTTTTGATCCTGCAGAAATGTGGAACTCCCCCTTTCTCTCTCTCTCCCCCCTTCTCTCTTGCTCTAACACACAAGCATACACAAACATACACATACTCTCTCTCTCTCTCTCTCTCTCTCTCTCTCTCTCTCTGTCTCAGAAGTGGGATTAAAAGTTGTTCACATACACGTATGTCCCTGATTGGGGAAACTCTCCCCCTTTCTTATATGTATATTTAAAAGAAAATAAACTTTAACAGATCCAGAATCAGGAGAGGAAGAGTAGTTAGGACACAGATGTGTATGTATAGGTGCTGCACTATACGTGTCTGTGTGTTTGTGACAGCTGTCTACTCTGACTCCCGTCTTCAAAAGGGAGCCAGCGGGAGTGTGCGGGAATGCCAGGAGATCATCGTTTCCCTGATGTTCCCCCAGAGGGATTCCTCCTGCATCCCGCTCCCATATCCCACCTCGCACAGATACGCGCCGCGCACATGCTTACAACATGCCAGAGTAAAGATGATGAAAGAGAGTGAGGGGGTGACCTAAAAATGTCACCACAATGAAAAGGGGGGGAAAAACACAGAAATGCATGCAAGACAGAAAGAAAGAAGGTGAATATTAAGGAAGGGGGAAAAAAAGAGAGATAAATTTGATGCCATTAAAGTTTTTTTTCCTGCAAATTGTGCACATGAGACACATGTCCGCCCCTCCTCCACTCACACACTCGTGCAACTCATACATATATAACACTTTTGCCAGAGCCACTTTTTCTTTTGCTGACTTTACATTTAAATGAGAGAAGGGGATTATCCTAATGTCTGACGCTTAGGGCACAACACACCCTCTGCATCGTGGGATGGGACGGTGGTGTTCATTAAGTTGCCATGGCGACAGACGGCCAATGACAGCACAGCAGGGTAAATCTCGAGTCAAAACATTTGACGCGTGCAGAGCAAAGGAGGGTGAGAGGTTTTTTGGACTGTGAGTTCATTGGCAGTGTGTGAGTGTGTGTCTGTGCAAGATTGGGGCGGGGAGGGGTGTTCTATTAGGATGTTCACACACCACCCACACACACACACACACACATACACAGACAAGCCCTTATCTCCACCTGACTTCCCCTCCTCTTCCTTCAATCTCTCTCTCTCTCTCTATTTCTTTTTCTTCCTCTCTCGGGCAGAGAGATGGAGCAGAAAGTGGCGTGTAATTACATCCTAATCTTTGGCTGGTATCTGCTCTGCCACAGGGGCTGTTAGTACAGGGAGCTGTCAGGGACACACTGAGACACACACACACACACACACACACAGAGACACATATACATACAGACACACACACCTTCAGAGATTTTGTCCAGAAGTCTGGCCATTAAATCTGTGGTTAAAAGGCTGTGTATCTGTGTATGTGATTCACTGCTTGACTGATAGAGGAAGACGTTCTGAGAGACAGATGGGACTTCAGCATATATGTGCATTTAGTTATATAATTGTACTTTTAACACAGACCGGCTCTGCCATAATTTCATAAAGGCAAAGACTGATAAAGACTTGTTCAGTTAAAGCATTAAAGCTGAACATCTTGAATGTACAGGCTTGTTATCAGCCCATTTTATAAGTCATCAAGTGCATAGCAGCTTCTTCTACAAGGATTCCTAAGTCTTCTGGTGATGGAGATCTCAGAGCCGGGGTCATACTGCAAAGACTATATCTTCCCACACAGGCGAGCCGTCAGCCAGTCTCTCCTCCTCCCTCACTCACACACGCACACACACACACACACACACACACACACACACACACACACACACAAGGAGGCAGCAGAGCCAGGTCTCAGAAGGCATGGCAAAATATCTCACTCCCAAAGCCTGGCAGATATATGGATCTATAGCTGAGGTTCTGCATTATACATGAGGCTAATTTTGTTGCGCACACACACACATGCAGCATGAAGTCAGTTACACAAACACACATGCAAACATACCGACTCCATTAAAAGTGCACAAGTTACATTAAAAAGTAGGCCAGGGCTTGGGTAGGGCCAGAGGTGTAAACAAGTCCTGATCAGTTTGGTTTTCCCCTTCCAGTGGAAGAACTCTGAATTAAACATAACATAGACTGGGTCTGTTTATGCAGGGGGCCAGGCACAGACCACAGAGCTATGTTCAATCAATCTGGCTGCAAATTAAATCAAAGGATCACTCTGAATATACGGTACTGCTGCTTATACTGCCAGGTAAATTACCGTAAGGGGCATCTTATCTGGAAATACAGCAGGATGTCCCAGCATGTGTAAGTTTGTAATTAACACATTCTGATGCAGCACTGACGTTATAGTGAACATAATGCAAGTCTGAAGGAACATAAAATCAGCAAGCACAAGGAGCAAACACAGAGATGGATTATTTCATATTTGTTGACTTGCTGGATAATTTACCAGTGTCTCTCTGTTATTTTTAACATCAGCTCAGCATCCAGTGTACTGTGCTCTAAAGTGATTCATTAACACTTTCACCTCAGGAGTTAACACTGTAATTAAGGCGGGTCAAAAGCTTATCTTAACGTGAGATCGCTGCGAGGTACATCGTCACCCCTCCTTCGTCAAATGCAGATTAGAACTTAAAAATAAATGTAAAGAGTTGGAAATGAAGTGACATTAAATCATTTTTGAGTTGAAACACAAAGTCAAGTTTTGGGGTGCTGAGGGAATAGTGTATTTTCAAAATGCTTCTGGGGAGAGTGAAGTTTTTGAACTATCCAATAATCTGAAACCACAGCTGAAAAATGAAATATACATAAAGACAACTGACAACTAACAATACAACATTAAGAAAGGATGGAACATATTCAGAGAAGAAACTGAAACATGGTCAGTATAAAATATGTGGATATCATTATCATCATTACCCTGCATTTGACTTTTGAATTTTACACTGATTCTGTTAAACTGAAGACGATATGCTGTTTAGGAGACACATGACATATCACAGCAGGAAAAAGCACAGATATAAATGACAAAGTGCTTGATGGATAAATTCAAATTAGCTGCTTCAGTTTCGAGGGTCCTGCAATCATACATTAGCTCACTGTCACACTGTCATGGCTGACTGGGACACTTGAAAACATAGCGTCGTTAATGCTACCAGTAAAATGATTTTCTTACTGTGATATATCAACAGTGAAAGAGGTAATAAGAGCTGAGCGATTGCTGTTTATGTCAAAATCACGATTTGAAAGCGCTATTTTAAATTGCTAAATCCAGAATTTTAATTGGGGTAACTTGCATCATTAACAATGTCTTATCAAGCTGTGTAGAGGGTGAACTGTGGCCAACAAATTTGCTCAACTGCAGCTAATTAACATTAACTCCGAATTGACCTTATTATATGAAACTCTTGGCGATTGTATTGCTAATTTGCTCTCTGCATGATAATTATGATTGGTTTCCTTAAGAGCGTTCGTGCTTTGAAATATTTGTTCCAAATTGAGCAGCAGAGAGATGAGTTGTCATCTAGATAAAGATCTAACTAATCGCCATCAATTTCAGACAACTAGCTAACAGCATGTTACATTACTCACAGCATGTTAACTAGCAAGAAAAGCTAGCAGTAAATACTTATAGTTAAGTGGATAGTGGGCAGCTGAGTACAGACTTTCCGGTGAAGTGTATTGTTTCATTGTTTTGGAAACATCACATTTCTACTTTTCGTCAGGTGCACACAATCCTAAGCGAGGCATTCAAATTTTCCAGTTACAGTGGCAATTGTAGAAGTTAGCAGCATTGTGCAATCATAACACAACTATATGGCGCTTTTAATGTAACATTATCCATACATAACAAACATAATGCCAATATAATGCTAAGATATGTTGAGTATTACCAAATTTTTCCAACAATTATATCTTACTACATGTAGGCTAAATAGTTGATTTTCAAACTGGCCACTAAACTACTTACATGAAGCTAAAAAGAACTCAACAAATAAATGTGATTTATCAGATAATGTCAAGTGTAGCAAGTGTGAACAACAAATATAACAAGTTTGTGGTTATGTAACTACCAGAAACTTGTAATTTCAGTACCCATACAGTTCCTAGAGTACAGTACAGTAGTAAAGTTTCATTTATGAGCAATAACTGCAATCTAAATAGTAATGTTGGTTAAAATATCATTTAGCCTAAAAAGAGTTTTGATTCTCTTCCAATCATTCTCATCTTGGCTCTGCATGATGTACAAAACGCCAAAGTCATTCTGGCATGGTCTCCTTCTTATTTGCTTTCATGGTGTCTGCATGTCTACTTCGATGTTGTTACAGTTAAAATACTACAGCAACTGCAATGTAGAATAAGTTGAACTCACAGCACATTAGTTTACATCCAGCTACGTCTGAGGCCAAGTTCAACACAGAAGAAAAATCTCTCAGACATACATAAACACAGACACTTGGAGCAAACACATTTTTTACTGTACAACACACACTCAGCAGCTCTTTTCCCCTCCTGGCTATAAACTCTTTGGGTCAAAGTGAGGTCACCTGGGCTGGATCATCGACCTCCTCGTGTGTGTATCCTGAGCCGACCTTGGCTCTGTCCCCATGCTGGTTCTGTCTCTCCCTGCTCTGTGCTGCCCTGGGCCTAGTCTTATCTGTCTGGAATGGCAATAAGCCCAGCTATTTTTGAGCTTTAATATGCATTTGCAGGCAGACCTGTAGACCCCTGCTATTTTTCATACAAGCCTGGACATTATTTTGCACTAGAAGAGCCAGATACCTCAGATGGGATGAAAGCTCTTTTATCTACTGTAAAAATGGGTGAGGAAGTCCAAGCTTTAAAACTGCATTAGTGGGAGAGGTGAGAAGGGAGAATGGCAAAGTGTGTTTTTACAGTGGCTGCTCCAGTGCAAGCAGGGTCAAGTGCTGATTAAACACACCAGAAATACAGTGGGAATAAGAGACAAAACAGATAAGAGCCTTCCAAATTCAACAACACACACAAACATACACACATTCATACACACATCACTTTACACAAGGACATGGGTGGACAATGAACAATATCTACCTCTGTAGAATGAACAGTTTTTGATGCAAGGAATTACAATTATATCTATTTAACTCTCAAATTTCAAGAGACTCTTGTCAAGCTAACAAAGCTGAACAAGAATGCAGTGAGGAACAACAGGCAAGGCTAGTATTCATCCCCAACTTTATCCCAGCAAGGACACAGTTTCCTAAAGCAGTGATAAAACACGAAATCCTTTTGACAATAAAGTCAAGAATACACAAGAAGGTAGGAGTGAATAAATACAACCACGTAGTGTCACTGGCTGAATAGTGACTGAGGGGCAGTAAAGTATTAACAACTAAAGCTTTTATTTTGGGTGTTTCATTTGATTTTGTAAGTCTTTCACTTGATTCTCAAACAGGAATCAAACCTCCTCGTGAGCCACAATAATGTGCCTTTTTTTCCATCGGGACAGCCCCAACAATGCCACGCCTGCTGTGTTGTGATGATAAATACTCTTTGCCCTCCATACATACACATAACATATACCATGTGAGCGTCAGCACTGACACTCAGAGCCGCATTCCTAGAAGCGGCACTGCATTCGCGTAAGTCACCCTGGGTCGTGGCATTACTGTGGGTTTCTCCGTGGCCCGTGATGAATGGGGGAGTCTGGCATGGCGTGGTTTATTTGTTGTTGTTTGGCCAATTTGGCCTCTTCCTCCTGAATCGAAGTGACAGTCCAATGTCAAAAAGCTGTAAAATGGTGGTAGGGGTGAAACAGGGTGGTGTTATATGGCTGCTGGCAGTTTAGTTTGACATGTAGTGCGTCTTGCCTCCATCGTCCTGAAGATAATGAGGGAGTATTCATTGAGCAAATGATGATGTTGGCTCGGGGCAGATAAGGACTTGGAAAGGTCAGAGAAGAGCATTTTCTGACTCAACAGTTGCTGAATGCTTGTTTGGACCTGGGAGAAATCTAGAAATTGAAGTGAATCCCAATAAATACTGCTGAGCTGCTCTTGAGCAGGTAAAAAGCAAACTAAGACATAGATCAGTATGTATCCTGTAACTGCATTTTACAGTTTCTACGAGATCTGAGGTTCATCAAAGCAGTGATATGGATCTGTTAGTTCCAGATCAATAGGTTATATGGGTCTCGCAAGTTGGCTAAGCAAAAAAAAAAAAAGCCAGACACAGAGCGAAAGACTATTTACTGTATCATCTAGAGTTTAGTGCTTGGCTCTCATTAACTCCTCTTGGTGTTCCTTTTCACATGTAGCTGTCTGCTTCTGTCAAGCTTATTTCTTTGTCCTCTGGCTTTTGAAGCACGTTAAACAACAGCAGTAAATATAGGTTGATGCATATTACACTGTGTATGTGTTTGTCTGTATTCTGTGTAAAATAAGGTGTCCTTAAGTCTATGGATGAAATTCACACACAAAGAGATGAACTTTACACAGTTCATATGCTACTAGACAACCAAAATATGCAAATATTATCAGTGCAATTGGAAAGACATGGGGCAAAGTTAAAATTTAGTTAACTTTATTCAAATTTACACATACAAAATTTAATCAACTTGACCAGAGATGCACTTTTCTTTTCATTACCTGGAGCAATGTTATTTATTACACTTGACTTTGAGGACATATTAATTGGTTCTGGTGCAGGGTGGTGCAGCTATGTCAACAAATGCTATTAAACAGATTTTCTATTTGAACCCAACAATGATAATTTTTCCTTGATTAATTTGGTTTTGACTAAAACTTAATACTGATTACATAACTGTCTCCAATATAACATATTTCTATTAGGACAAGGTAATTAACTCTTACTTACACCTGTGCTAGCTAAAATCTTTGATTTGAAAGAGCTGTGACTCATGCAAATAAACTGATTTCAACTTGACACAGTAAATATTGCAGACATGACTTTTCCACAATACAGCACACAAGCGGTGCCAAATATCTACAATAAACAGTCAAAATGCTGTTCAATTTCTCATCCTTTCTGGACAAAAGGTTGTGGTGTAATAAAGCAAATTTTTGGGTGCTGCTGGAAGTCTGATGCTCAGTTGATCTTGTCCTTATATTTGGACTACCATTTTGAGATGTACTTATTTAAAAACATGTGTAGTTCTTCTAGTTTTTTGTTTCTGGATTTAAACCTGCTATTAGATGAGTATACAGAGACTACTGGCAACTCATGTTAGTAGAATCCAAAATCAAAGAACAAAACAACAAAAGATGCAGGATGCTAAATAATTAAACAACGGTCTGCAACCACCATGAACAGCTGCTGCTATGTAATCCAACGCTGGCAGTTTTCATCCAAATAAGTCCCACTAAATGTCGTTTGTTTTTGCCACTGACAGGCTCAGATTATTATTATTAGTGTCTGACAACATTATGGATAGAACTTCCCTGCAGAGATAAAACCTTTTTATTAAAGGTAAGATCCTTTTTGTTTTAAACAGAAAAATCACTATATATCGCTACAGGACTCCATTGAAAAAACACAAATTTACCTCACAGAACACAGGAGCTGCTGGCATACTGCTGCCTCCCGTTGGATTAATTGTTTGTGTTACTGTGCGACTTTCAGTGGTGGAAGAAGTATTCAGATCTTTACATAGTAAAAGTACACAACACACAAACAAACTAAGCAGGTTCGTTACTCCAACCAAGTCCTGTGATATACAGATAAAGTTACTGTTGCATTCTGAGCTAAAAACTTGCCAGTGAGGCTGCATTGACCTTTGAACTGACCACCAAATCAGTTTACTCTTGAGCCCAAGTGAATGTTTGTGCCAGATGAAGTAAAATTCCATCCAGGTGTTCCTGATATCACGTTCGTAAGTATGTGAAGTCGCCTTAACTTGACCTTTGACCTTTGGCCATCAAAATCATTACCTGTACAAATCCAAAGAAATGCCTTCAAAGCTTTTCTGAGATATTGTGTTTATGATAATGGGACAGACAGATGGATGGACAACCTGGCTGAACCTGAAAAGGAGACCTCCGAGCCTGGCAGTAGACTTAAAAAATGTGTGATGCTGTGTCTCTCTGCATGGGAAAGTTGTGTAGTAACTTCTGCTAGCCTCTGTAATAAACACTTTATAATGAGCCAGGTGGTTTTACTCAAATTCATTTCTAAACAGAGTACAGTGCTACCTGAAGAATTTCCAACACAGTAGTACTTTGGGACATATTTATTGCTCTCTCCAGCAGCAGAAACATACACACATACACAGACGAAACGGATTACAAACTATCCAAACAGGAGAATGCAAAACCAGAGGCTGCCTCTTAATCCCAGCAACACATTGAGATGAAAACAGTGATAACGGCACAGAGACAAATAAAAGATTAATCTAATAAGTCTGACTCGCTTAGGCCACCACACACAGAAGACCGCTGCTGTACAAACAGGCTGAGGTAATCGTGTCTGTTTGTGTATGTGTGTGTCATGGCCTGACAGGCAGAGATGCCGTGCAGCACCAAAGCTGCCCTCACCATCTGGCCTTGGCAAAATGAACACAGTGTTCCTCCACAGTCTCTCCCTCTCTCTCTCTCTCTCTCTCTCTGCCCCGACCGTTTGCCGGGGGGATTTGATATCCACCCAGAGAGATTAAGCGTTTCCATATTCCAGTCATATTCCACGGGTTGTTTTGCTTTCTAAAAACAGTGTTTGTATGCCAACATGTTGGGTGGGTGGGTTAGTAGCCGGGCATAAGGACAGAGAGAGAGAGGGATGAAGGAAGAGAGGGACAGGAAATGACATGAAAAAACATTTCAAATATGAGTGTCACGCTGAAACTGCATGATGAAGGTGAAATAGTAAGCAGACTGTGGGTGATGTTGGTATAATGAGTGTAAAGGTGAATAAATATAGTATAAGTGTAAACATTCACAGCTCCACTGGATACCTGCAGGGAGCCTTAGGGGTGTTGAGGGGTACGTGTGTGTGTGTGTTCATGTGAGTGTTTTGTGCCTCTGGGGCTGAGGTTAGAATGAGAGTTCTCAAGTTCAGGACACAACATAATAGGAATAAATGCAACCTGCGTTTATCACCGTGCCTGCAAGGACTTTCCATTGGCTTAGATTCATTCCTGGTCCAGTAACCTAGACTAAGCAAATCCTTATACACTTAATGAAGTCACTTCTGAAAATATTTTACAATAACAGTCTCCACTTTAAAAGATTTCCCTCATCTTTGTATCCTCGTGAGGACATTTCAAAGAAAACAAGACACACAAATCACTTGACAGGAGTGTTAACCCACAGCTCTGTAAGAGGCTTTACCAGAAAAGATCATACTCTCATGTACTTTAGTCTTTTTTTATATTGCTTCTTTGCTCCCTCAGTCAAATTCAGAGAAACTGATGGCAGGATTAAAGAGTGCAAAGTGAGGCCAAATGAGCTTTTGGTCAGTCTCTCTGGACTGATTCTAGACACTTCTGTACGTGCTCTTATCGTAAAAACTGTGTGACTCATGAAGACAACGCTGCTAAGCCATATGTGTTATTACGTTTTATGAAAGCATCACATAAGAAGACGCACGCTCACACAAACAGTGCACTCTGGTCTGTGGTCTCCCCTGGTAGCTGGGGGTTAGCGTTCACTCACATACTCCCCCATGTGCTAAATAATTCAGGGAGGACAACAAGACTCACTCCATCTCAGGTCTTAACCCCCTGCTGTGCCTCATCCCTCACACACACACACACACACAGACACAGACACACAATGAACTGTATTCGCACTTTCCAGCAAAAGAGAGCAAACCCATCCAAGGACACATAACACTACTAAATATTCCATTGTGTGGAATTGCATGTTTTCCTTTATTCAAAAGAAAGGGAATGCTCATTACTGAAAAGCATAATGATGATGAAAAACAGATTGGGAGGCATAGGGGAAAAGACATAATTACATCAAAGGGCTCAAAAGCAGAAATCCACATTTAACACACAAACACACAGTTTGAATGAACAACAGAAGTGTCGGGTCCTCCAGTGTTTGTTTCCACACCCTGTAAAGCTGCATATTTAACGAGAAACCTCGCCAGCTAATTTTTTATTCAGTCAGTCGCAGAGTGATTTTCTGTGTTTATGGACACGTTTTCAGGAAAGACAGGATTCATCTAAAATGTCACCTGCTGAGTTGCTGATTACTTGATATAAACTGTAATAAGCAGGAACAACCTGAAGACATAGTCAGTCTAGGGCTAAACTTCTTTAATTTGAGACTAAATTTGAAATAACATCTTTAAACCTGCATTGACTGATGTTTTGGCCTCTTCAGGGCAGTGCTGGACTATTATCATTGATTAATTTGATATGATGAACTTGTTAGTAAAATTTAGCATTTATCTGGATTTATATTTTCATGTTTTTAGCTATGTGGCCAATCCAGTATTCTCCTTTTGATTTTTATCACTGGACACAACTACCTGCTGTGTCTGGCAGTGATGCTAGTGAGAGCTGTCACACTGAATCAAAACAGTGAAGCTCCGGGCCAGAAAACCAAAACAATACGCTGAAAAACTGTAAAAAGCTGAAGCTTAGAGCTGAGCAAAACTATACTCTCTGTGGGTTTGTTACTGAAAGTGACACCTTTCACATTACACGAATGACTTCCACACTCATTTTGGACAGCACTAATTAAAGTACCATGTTTCCAGTTTCCAGTCATGTACTTTTTGCTCTGTAACTGTTAGTCTAGCTCAAATGTTGAAAAGACCTTGTTTACTTTCTTATTTACTTACAAGAAACATTTTTAACACCTCTCCAACTGCATCTGTGAAATCTTTTCTATGAGAGGCTGCCACAGTGTTGCCTACAACATCTACATAATTTATTTGAAATATAGAGATTATAATATTTTTTAGAACACATGATATAGCTGGTTAAACACATCTATTGTTGACTACAAACTAATAATAGTTACACAGACAAAAATCAATCAACTGACAATAATACTGTTAAATGTTGGTGGAACCTGCTAACCATACTATCAATAACCTTACAAAACCAAGCAAAACAGACTAGATTTATTAAATACTGTATTTCATAAGTAGAGCATGGCACAGAAGAGCTACTACTCATTACTGTTATCCAACCAGTGTTCTTTATAATGTTAGATCACCTACATTAGATAATGATTTGGCTGAAACTGAGGAAAAAATTAAATAGATTGCTGCCATTTGGGGCAAGTTAACGTTAGCTGGCAACAGATTTAAGGAACACTGTGTAGACTGAGGCTAATTAAGAACAGTGGAACCTAAAAGACCTGAGGAGCCACATCACAGCTCTTTGTAAGAGCATAACAAAACTGAGATTTAGATGTTTAAGTTTATAAGTTACTTCTTTTAAAGGGTTATACACACTGCTGCATCAGTGATTATGTGTCACTTACACAACCTTTAAAAAAAAAAAAACCTTATTGCTAAATGATTGCGTTGTGTCCATTTTCGTGCCAGAGTCCATTCAACATTTGACATTTTTTATCTGGAATGGGATCCATAACTCCCAATGCTTTCTGTACACAGGTGGCTGGTCCAAGTAGTCTCACTTGTGGCTCTGCATGTCTCTCACTCACACAGGCTCGCTCTCATAGACACTCACACAAACACACAGTTTTACACCCAGGCTGCGATATCTCAGCCCACACCAGATGACCAACTGTTTGGCTGCCTCTTGTCGGCCAGCCTGTGGTTCAGAGATCACCACACGGCTTCCAGACATTAACATGACTCACCCTTTGCTGCAGTCACGTCCGTGTGCAAGCACATATAGAGTACATCCGTGCGCGCGCACACACACACACGTACATATACATGCACCTCATTATGTCTGTCAGGATGAAGTCAGTCTGTATCGGCCAAAATGGGAATGATAAAGGGAAAAAATTGAAAAATTGAAATATGAAAACGAGAATGGCAAGTAGATGATGAAAGAAGAAAGGTTGAGTCTCAGTCCTGTACTGACTGCAAAGAATTTTTTTGATACCTCATCTCTTTTTCTCAACTTTCCATTACTCTACAATGGTCAGTGGTAAGGCATCTTTCGAGTTTTGTTCATTTTTGTCATTTTTTAAAACTTAGTTTTTCTTAGTTTTATCAGATTATATCTGCGAGTATCTAGAGTTCTATAGCTGTTTTTCATAAAAGATAAAACAAATGCTGTGTAAGTATTAGGACCAACTCTCATAAAACAAAGGCAAATTAACAGTCATTTCATAAAATGTAGCTTTAATTTCCTTTTCCTTTTATGGATCACAGCTGCCAGAAGTGTTCTGCCTTCAGTTTGCCTGTTGGCTAGACCACGGTTTGATTCACAGATGTAATCAAAGTAAATGTGAGGTATTGGTTGAGAGATTTGGTTTGGCGAAAAGACAGCACAAAGTGTACATGCAGTGAACCTGAAACTTCAGCGGGAACCCAGATGCCTGTCTCATCTCAGCTCAGAAACTTGTGTGCGTCACAATGAAACACTGAGTGGAAATAGTCTCCGAATGTTAAAACATGGACACTGCGTTATGGTGGTGATGCAGCTCTGCAGTGTAAATGTTTGTTTCTGATTCACACATTGTTGTTAATGACTTAACTGGAAGTCTGCAGAGCTGTCATCTGTGCTTACCGAAAATGAAAATGAGTAAGTGATCCAGTAAGGTTCAAAACAACTGTATTGATAATCTATGTTTTTGTGTTGCATGCAAAACAGAACAAGCATTACATGGATGGAAAACATTACATCAAAACAGTTCTGACTGTCATTAGCGCAACATCTGGATGCTCTGTTTCCACTACAAAAATGTCTTAGAAGTGTATTTTTTTTAGCATTATCTGTTAGTCCAGCATGTTGGTCCAGACTGAACAACTATTACATAGAATTTGGTCCAGACATTCATGGTCCACCTAGGATGCATCCTAACGACTTTGGTGATCGCATCATTTTTCCCCTAGCTCGACCAGCAGGTTGTAATTTTAGGCTTTTAGTGGAATGTCTTGACAGCTTTTGGTTGTACAGCTGTGCAGTTTGGTGCACATATTCATGTTCCCTTCATGATGAATGATAAGATTTTTGGTGATCTCCTAACTGTTCATCTAACACCATCATTTGGTCAAAGTTTCAATCTGGTGCCAAGGATACCTGCGTCTCATACACTCTGCTGTTAATATTTTCATCACCGTATTTGGTGAAGGCTCAGTGTGATGTCACATAATCCCCTTTATTCATGTTTTGCTCATCTTTCTACTTTCATTCTACATTCTTCAAGTATCTGATCACACACAAACTTGACCTAAAAGTCAATGAGTCAGTGTATCTGTTGAGGCCCTGACACTTTTTTCTTAGCAGCTTTAGCAGTTCACACACAGTGCAATGCTGGGGGAACAGCACGGCAGGCTGTAACCTTTACAGTCGAGTCTTGTCTTAAAATGACCTCACCATAAAACTGATTGTGATGGAAGTAGAGACATGATAGAAATGGAGGGTGGAGCGACCTGTTGCTGTTGGCCATTCCGATACTAGCTCTGGTGTTAGGTGTTACGCTGAGTTCTGCCTGCCTGCCTGCCTGAACTTGACCCCCCCTTCGCAGAAACATGCACAGTTAAAGCAGATATTACCAGTGCTATGCCAAGTTAACACTATGTATGCCAAGACACACGGAAATAGGGAAGATCAGTTCTCCACTACTAACTAAAAACATCTTGAGACAAATTGAACTGTTTTTGTCATTAATGAAATTATCACAACCCATTTTTGATTGATTCATCTGTCTCTGCTGTGCTGTTAGTTGTATCACACGGTATCAAAGTGTGTTTTACTAATAAATACCTCAAACAGAGATATTGCTCTGGTTTAAAAAAACAAAATTCAGCGAATACTCCAACAGAGGTTAGTTAAAAACGTCTGTTTGTAGTTGTAAGACGGACCAAACAAAAAGTGAGAAGACTCAGTATTAGACTTAGATGGAAATATTTGCTGTGGATAAGGGAGCAGAGGAGACCGACAGGCACTGGCATAAATACGGAAGGCATACACACTCGTATACACAAGTCCGAGGACTAACAGTGAAGTTAAATTGAGGGTGATTGTATTCTCGGCGTAGACTCGTCTTTGTCCCTAAGCTCTGTCTAAATATTGAAGCAGATCGTGGTGAAAAGAGCCGGCTATCCAGAGGATTCAACCCAATCTGCATATTCATCACAATTAATTAGGATTCCTCTCTCTGCCATCATTTTTTATCTTTCCTGCTTTATTTCTCGAGAGGCAGCTACAAGACAATGCTGGGGCAGTGATCGGAATCAGTTATTAGGGGGGTAGATGCACACAGGCGTGCACACACACATACACACCTTCCACCTACCATCTCAGTCTTGAGAATGATTCTGTCTGCATCAGATATGATGATGAGTGTGTTACAGGCGGCATTCATCTCTCTGTTGATACAAACTTCTAGCGCTTTCTCTCACTTTGTCTTTTCCCTCCTTTGTCTGGGCCGACCGCGCGTCGCGCCTCTGCTAAAGTGACTGAGAGCGGCTATTGTCTGGTGAGGCATACAAACGAACTGCCGCTCAACAGCCTTCTCGCAAGGCTAACTCTTTTAATTGCTCAAAGAAAAGGAGAGGAGGCGAGAGATGGCACGAAGCCTCGGGGCGAGAAAGTGGTGAAAGTTAAGTTTTATGAAATCTGTCTATGTCGTGCAATAAGGGCATTAAAAGGAGCAAGTTCAAATGAGTTTATATGCACCACAGTATCCCAGTTATGATCAGGTTTTTAACTTGAATATTCTCAATGGAATAGTCCACCAGAAACTGTGGCATGTAAACCTTATCCTTATCCAGGTTTCTGATTATCTGTGTGGGTGTTTCTTTAACGTGAGTAGCAAAACAAAAGAATAAGATGATGCAGAGGATACACTGTACGGTCTTGTCCTCCTCCTTACTAATCACTTGGAAACATGCAACCCTTTAGAGTGGTACTGTAAATACAGCAGCATCCAGGCAGGTAAACGCCAAACTAGGTTAATCCTCAACTGCTGTGGAGTTTCAGTCGGTAAAGATATGACACAAAGTGGCTGGATGTTGAGCAAAATATCTGCCTGTGCAGACGTGCACTAATGCAAAAATTGGGAGATTACCTCTAATCATCAACACCAGGGTATGACTCAAAACTAGGATACTATTGGGCATGTAAACATACAGCGGGAAGGATGAGTTGCTTAATCGATTTTATAATGTTAATCAATATTCATTTGATTCACTCCTTAATGTGAGGATATGCTGCTTTTCTCTGGTTTAAATCAGAGTGAACTGAATATTTTTGGCTGTTGGCCGGGCAAATCAGAACATGTGGAAATGTTAGTCTCTGAGAAATGTGATGAATATTTTGCACAATTTTTTGGCAAAACAATGTCCGTTCATGGACAAAACAATTAATTAATCAAGAAAATAATTGTCAGATTAATCAATAACAAAAGCAGTCCTAAAAATACTCAATAATGATCAATTGACTACCACTGAGTCATTTGTTTTATGGCAGTGGTTTCCAAACTTTCTGGTTTGTGACTCTGTTAAAACAAAGCAATGTCTACCAATGACACCTCGTAACAGCTTGCCAAGTTTCCTGTCTCATATTTGTTGTATCTGATATATCTTAAGAAGCGTGAAGAGGTTACACTATCAAATATTTAACAAGAAAAAAACTGACACAGAGAGATAGATTCGGACAGAGCCAAGCTAGCTGTGCTAAGGTAAGCTAACTACCTGCTTGCTGTGCATACACAGCATAGAAATGAGAGAGGTATTCATTATCTTATCTAACTCACATACACATATTTCCCAAAATGCCAAATTACTTCTTTAACATTTCAGCCTTTCTACCGTCAAAAACATGTCTTACTTTGAACATTTTTATTCTCGATCATTTTTATTCTCATTAGACTGATTAAGAAAAGCTAATGCAATGTGACAAACAGGAATTTTACAAGCGGCAACATCATGAGTAACAGGCAGCAGCACAGTTTATTGGAAATATGGTCTTGATTTTTAAGAAACGCTTGCATTGTTGGGAAGAAGAGACAACTAATCAGCAACAGAAATTCTGTTAATTGTGTGCTGTGATTCTCTAAATACATGATAATTAAAATAATACACGTGTCTTGAGAATGGTCTTGCTGGTGTTAAAAAAAAAAGACATTCTTGTTTCTGAATTTTGGATTGGAGATAACTTTGCCATCTGGTATCCCAGGGTGATGAAAGTGTTGAAAGATCAGACAAAAATAAGGGGAAAAAAAGCGAGGGAGTGTGAGACAGATGACAGAAGTTGTCCATTAAGCGAGCGGAGCGGACCTGGTGTGAATATTGCGTTTCCATGTTTACCGCAATTACAGGCCTGTTCACTGGTTCACCTCCTACAGAGGGTAAAAATGGAAGAAAGAGGAGAGAGACACTCCTGTGGGACGATGAGAATATCGCCCGCCAAGTCAGGAATATGAGATATGGACACAGGCGCACACACAAACACACACGCTCACACATCTTGCTCGAGTTTAACGCCACTGCTGTCACATCTCCACTGTGTCGGTGGTTAAAGTGATCCTAATCTGTGTCTGTGTACTGCAGGGAGCTAAAAAGTCACTTTGTCTAATGTCAGCTTGAAATGTTGTTTCTCTCAAAGACAAGGGGAAAATTTGCCATCGAGACAGACACACACACACACACTCAAAAATCAGCATTTTCTTCCTTGAATCAAGTGAGATTATTTTGATAGTAGTGAATGGGGGAAGAAAGGTGAAGAAAATTCTGTCTTTTCTGCTGCAAAAACAGAATTTCAGAGTACAGCTTGTTGTCAGCGTGTGTGTGTTCATCCATAGCACTTTAGCAGATTCAGCAGACAGTCTAGCGAGGCTGACTCCCACACACACATCGCATGCAGAGTTATGGCAGAGGAGAACATAATCAACATTTTTATCGCCTGAAAAAGCAAGAAAGTTGTGGACATGGATATGTGAGATCCAACTTAATAAGGCATGCAAAAGGATACTACAAGGGTCAGGTCAGAGGTCAGTCAGATGAAAAATCTGAACCACAGGCCAAAATAAATAACCTGTCTCTTTCTGCTAATCCAATCTAATGATGTCCCTGAAGGCCGACATCCATTAAGCCAACCTTACTGTCACTAAAACTCTCTCTATTTCTTACTTTCATTCATTTGCGTAACAGAATGAATGTTTCATCCCATTAGATCTCTGTGACAGCATATATTGTCACCACATCTGCTCACAGCAATGTTTATCTTTCATTTCCACCATGGACATAAAGTATGACTTCAGATTCCATAGAAACACAAAATCTCCATGATATAATTAGACTTCTGCTGCCTGTGGTTCAACATTCTTATCTTCATTTAAGAGTTACTGCATATTAAGTCACGATTAAAATCAAGGGCATTGAGTTCTCCAACTTTAGATCGAGCTATCTAAAGAGCTGAAGATGTTAAATGTGTACCATCATTTCAGATTAGCCCTCCAACTCATTTTTATACAGTAGCTTTCATGTAATTATCTTTTTAATTATCTTTGACCTTGCTTTCACGGCTGATTCCTTACTTTTTGTACAATTCTTACATTGCTGTCACTGACTTTTTGCTGTTGGTTTTTTTAGGGTACTTTTCACTTGCTTGGAGCAGCTGTAAAATTTGCTATGCAGTCATACTTTAATGTTGTTATTGTTGTTGTTTTTGCGGCTGTGTCTTAGTAAGTTAGTGGGCCAACTTTCTGAACAGCTTCATTGCTCCTTGGCAAGGGTTCTACAAGCCTCTGAAACTCTACTGGAGGAATCAAACCAGGCTAAAGAACCAAGACAAACAATAGAGTCAGATGTTTCAGCAAATGCCCAGAAAGAAAATATATTTACATCCAAGTGACAGTCGTAAAAAGTGGAACTCTTGTTGATTGTGACCAAAGAATTAAGTATTGTGACGCTGTTGTAAAGCCAAACAAAACGTCAGACCATGGCTGACAGCATGTTGTTTATTACAGAGTGGCGATCGTGGGTAAACCCTGTTAAATTGGGTGCAGGTGGTATATGAGGCTGTAGTTATGACACTGGTCTCCATCAAGTGATTATCAAACTGTGGCAGGCAGAGGAGATGCTGTGACAAACTTTAATTTTATCTTTTTAGAGCTTGCAAGTGCTGGCATAGACAGCACAATACCTTTTCCACTGAACCACTAAAGCCGCATGAAATATTTTATATATATTTATTTATAACGCTGCCAGTACACGTGGTATTTTGTTTACTTGCTGCAGAGCTGGCAGTTCAGTTCAGCATAATCGGCATGCACCGTTCTGTGTGCCAAATTCAAAGGGGTTGGAAATGTCATCCAACCTTAACCAGGGACTTATTTTAACTCGAACCATGATCTCTCCCCAGGTTGTTTTTGTGCCCAAACCTAACCAAACCCTAACCACAGCAGTGTCAGATCAGAATGTTTTATTTTTATTTTTGCAACAGTGATTTGCAGCAGCAGCAGCTGACGACATTTCTGTTTAACTGGTAGGACTTGTTGGATGGAACACCATTCTTTCTTGGTGTATTGATAATTGTTATGAGATCGCTATGTTAACATGTGGCTCCATAATCTTCCATAGGTGTTCAGTTGGACAGAGATAACTGATGAAGACCAGATCATCTGATTCATATTATTTTCATACTCATACGAAAGCATTCTTTGTTTTTTCAGGTTTTTCCTTTAATTTGCCACCCATCTCTACACTATATGATGTAAATTACCTGCTTGAAACGGGATGAATACCTGAATACCTCAGACATTTACAGCTACTGTCCACATGTTCAAGTAAAGGATAGTTGACGTCACATGTCAGAAGGGAAACTTTTGCATTTCATGTAATTACCCCTCAGGTCTAAAAGCAGAATGTGAAGCAATGCAGTTCTAATGGTTCAGTCACAACAACAGAGGCGGATGTGGCAAACTGTGAGTAGTTGTTACTGTAAAATGTTTTGAGTTTGACATGACCAAGGCTGGAACCACACTTTGCCACTGGGAGCAACAAACAGGGCTTGTGCTGCGGTGATGTAGTCTGAGCCCGACCCAAGGGTGGAAGTAATAAATTTCAATTACTCTCCTCATCTGCAACCAACTGGGTTTTTTTCTTCTGTACATGCAGTTTGTAATTTTGCTCCGAGGTATGTTTTGACCAAAGTATTTTTCTTTGCTACATTTCAAATTGCTTGCAGGCTCTTCATACACGTCATTAACTGGCCAGCTGCAATCATATTGAATCAGTTGTGCTGATTCCAGTTTAGGTTGTTTATTTGGTTTATTTTGTGGATTTTACCGGAGATCAGCTACTTGAAACTCTGCCCTCTTGTCCCTGTTGTTTCATTTGGTGGAGATTGACCTTGTGTTCACAAAGTAGAATCTTTTCAGAGGCTAAATTGCCATGTTTAGAGATCATTTTGTGTATGTGTGTATGTCCTCAAGGTAACTAAGGTGTCCTTACCTGACAGAAAAGCATGTAATCATTCTAGGAGAGTCAAAACATGAAAAAAATAATCAGTTACAGATTTTCAGATGCCAAATGTGATATAAAACATTATTTATTTTGCGAGATGAGAACATTTAAACACCACAGAGTTGAAACAAGTCTGTTTACAGTAAGGTTACATGAAAAAAGGTGAATAAAGCGATTAAAGTGTCTCCAGAGGGAGGTGAGTCTGTGTTAATTCCCAAAAAATAAAGTAGCTTGTTACCCTTTGATTGGAAAATATTTAGTTAGTATAGTACTAACCACTGCGAGTGCTACAAACTTTAAGTTGGAAATACATATGTAAGATACTGATATTTATTCAAGTTGAGATATATTCATTTACAAAATTGGTTTAAAAAATTAATTTGTTGGCTTATGGTTTGGACAATGCATCTGTGAACACGAATCACTCTCCAACTGTCATGCACATTTGTGAATCTTGTTTTTATTTGTAGATAATAGAGCAAACCAATATAAAGTCTAACATCTCTCCACAGATGTGAAGTTAGGATGAGCTGAGCAGACCTCTGTAGCCTCATCTCTGCTTGAGGCTATCAGCTCACAGCTACATTAGCCACTACTAGCATAACACACCTGACTCTCCAACTGAGCCAAGTACATCCAGCTGCAGCCGCAGCACAAATGTGAGGGACGAGCGTGAAGGAAGCTGGACTTCCAAATATGGTTAGGGTTAGGGTTAGGCATGGTTTGGACCTTGCTTATGATAATAGGTGTGGGTTGAAGGGGGTGTTGTATGTAGGAGATGTGGTTTATAGGGTCTGCACTACTGCAGCTGGACCCTTCTCAACCGAACTGTCTGCGGTTGACTTGTATTGTGATTAATTTGGGTGCCAGGTTTTAAGAAGGGATAAAAAAATATATCTCTAATTCAGCTGCATTTATTTAGATCCTTTTTTTTTATTTAGACTGTCTGTTGTGAATCCAACAATGTCATAAGAAAGCAATGATAAATTGAGTATGTTGTAAGTATATTTTCAATTCTTTCATCCTAGTCTGGTGCATTTTGAGGTCAATAACTTAAGTTCTAATCAAGTAATCCTTCACCCAGACATCACATCTACAGGAGAGGGACATTTTGGAACTGCTGCCGTTGCTCTTTCCACCTCTGCACACCAAATAACACTTGGATGGCTCCAGTCTCACAGTGTGCTTCCAGTAAAGGAACTGGTGGTACCAGCCGCTTTCCAGTTCACACACACACACACAGTGTCAAACCACAACACACTCACGTTGCCAGGAAGGGGTCAAATTAATGGCTGACTTTGCAGCTCTGAGGCAGACGCTCAAACACACAAGCACACACTTGCAGTCAGTCTCTCACACACACACATGCGCACATGCGCATAGGACCATTTCCATTCCACTTCTCCCCCTTCCCCACCCTTCCGCTCCCTGCCACCCTCTGCTTTTTTTTTCTTGCTCACTCTCTAATTTGCATAATATACTCTTTCCTTCTGAAGCTCCGGGTGCGCACAGACCTAGAGACTGACAGATGGCACCACTGGCTTCAGACACAGTGCAGAGGCCCGGGAGTGGGGGAATGAAGGAAGGAGAATATTCTGGTAAAATAAACACATACACACACACGCAATAATACCATAATTATCCTGGGCACTGGCCTTGGCACTAACCTGGGGAAAACCCTGATGTGCCAACTCACTGCACCCGATGACCTACCAAAACCAGCAGGGGAGGGACGTACTCACACATGCACACACATACTCCTTTTGGGCTTGTAAAGACATACATACATACACAAGTCAGTGAGGAAGAAAGGAAATCTTGTGTACACAGACAAATAACCCACCGCCTCCTCGATTCCCTAATCAATCTTATTTTCTCTCATTGCTCTTTCTATCGTTTTTTTTTTTGTTTGATGGTGATGGTGGTTAGGCGTCTGTGCTGTCAGGCTGAGTTATCCTTATGGCTCTGGAGCTGATTATCCTGCAATGACTCATCCAGGGAGAGAGAGGCGAGGAGAGAGGTGAACTCAGTGCACAAGGAACCCAACAACCCAGCCACTGGTTGCCTGGCTATAAACGAGAGAACTGGGCCTTGAAGGCATCAAGCAGTGCAATCCCTGGCCGGACGCGTGAGGCTGGCTAGAATGAGGACCGTCCGGGTTTCATCACACCAGACACACACAAAAAAACAAGGCAGACATCTATCGTTTAACCTGCTTCTTTGCAGCTTATTTATCATAGCTGCAAAGGATGGGCTCGCAGGCAATCGAGTGCCGTCGTTCCCAATGTGATTCTCACCAAGCGGTACATGTCAGGTCATATAATTAAGTTGCTAATGTAGTCGGTAATCAGAGACAGAGAGGAAAATCACAAAAACAACAGGCTGTAGTGAACAGATCTGCAGCCAAAGCTTTTATTGACACCACTTGAGCTACCGTCGTCGGGATAAAGTTGCATAACATCTCCACTTTTAAAGGGGCTGACTGACATTTAGAATCTGACCATCTACAGGGGTCAGAGGGTAACAACATATTGACATGCACACGCCTTCACATACAATTTGGAACAAATATTTACACTTTTCAGATTAGGTTCCCTTATTAATTATAATTCAACTAAACTTCCAGTGCTCAGAAACGTTTCCAGAGAAATTCGCTGTACATACCATTTCCCATTCAAGCTCTCGAACATCTAACCTCTCGCATAAGTGAGGGGTTTGGAGTGGGTTTGTGTACTTCCTATGCATGACACATTCACAGCATTCGCCAGCATATATACTGACAAACATATGCAGAACACCCACAAGGATGTGCGACCATGTTCAGTCCAAGTTTCTCCTTTAACTCATTTAACTTTTAAAACGAGGTGCATTCACAAACTTCTGTGCCTTACCATAACCATTTTTTTACTTGATGAAGTGCTTATGTCTTACTCAAATATAATTTCCCATAGGAGCACCCACACTTCTGTTCAGCTTATATTTACAAGTAATATTTGCTTTATTTGAGCTGAATATTTCAGAATTTGCTCTTATGCACATGAAAACACACACACACACTCACACACATATCTGTTGAGCCTGATTAGGCAGGACTGGGCAGGCGTTTTCACAGCACTAACTGTCACCACAGTGAGAGGTCAAACAAAACAGTAACACAACATATAAGTCAAAAATACTTAGGGCAGGGGAGTGAGGCAAGAGAGAGAGAAAGAGAGTGTGTGTATGTGTGAGAAGGAAATGTATGGAGAAGATTCTCAGAATAACAACTGATTTTCTGTTCTATTTCTCATTATGCTACCAATAATCAATCATGTGATAGTTACATAACATATCTTCTAGAAATGATTACTTTCTTGGCTTCATATGCATCTTGTCCTATACTCTTCTGTCAATATAAGTAAATAATACTGAGGGTTTGAAACCCAAAACTGAAATAGATTCTCCTCATTTTTTGTACAAATGTAAACTATAATGAACTTTCCTTAACATCCAACATGTGGAAGACCTGCTTTAACTTATTGGTTTATATTCCACTTGTAAAAATGCAACCAACTAGTTCGCGTTGGCCTTTGATGTTACACTTTCATACATGTTTTCATCACCTGCTTTGAGTCATTGTCAACTCCACAAGATCATTTGGGACAAGCACAGTAAAACAAAGAGGAGGGCCAGCTACGATTCATGACCTCTCTTTCATAGTTGTGGTGAGTAGAAGCGGGTAATCCTGTAACATTGTTACATTTACCAGAGGTACAGTGGTGTGTATACCCACCCTGGGCAGAAGATCTACCATAAACCTGCCTTAAAATAACCACAGATACATTTCAGTACCCATCTTGCAGGAACAATGATTTGATCTTTCATGTATTCTGTAAAAACAGCACCAGTCTAGGTGGAGCACTGACTAAGGACAACTTGGGGGAACAGATATTCCTCCTCTGGCTGTCATCAGTAACCTACAAGCTTCATAACTCACATGACATACATCAAACATGCCATGGCACTTTTTAACTTTGTCAACAAGTAGAAACATGTTACAAGCTACACAGAAGTCCACAGTATATCCTTACCTACCACTACACCAAGTAGGTAGTTACTATTTTGACCAAATACAACACCAAGGATATATAAATAAAGATTTCTTATGATGAATTTTAATAAAGTGTCAATTAAATTAAAGTTGTGAAATAAATCAACCCAGAAAATGTCTTTTCCTATCATCTAAGATGTGGTGGTTAATGAGGGAAACCAATCAGATTGGTATAAATCAACTTCATTCCCAGGCGTAAAAAGAAAAACGTCCTTAGTGTAAACTTGCTGGTCACTACAGAAAGAAATAAAGCCATTGCCTAAAAGAGGCTGGACAGACAGGACATACAAAATCACAGCTTCATGACTTCAGCAGCTCAGATGTTGCAGAGGCAGAGTGTTAGAAATGTGAAACAGAGATCTGAAGTCCAAGACTGATACAGAGGAAGGCAGTTTACAGGGGAGGGGTGGAGGGTGTAACGTCACATCTGCAAAGAGGACAGAAGGCCAGCAGAGGGGGAGGAGGGAAGAGGTTATGGGGACAGAGAGAAAAAGGAGAATTTTCTATAAGCAGAAGCTAAGAGGTCAGACTGCTGCTTTCTAGATGAAACGTAAACAAGCAACCGCCCTGAGCCGTCGTCCCAGCGGGCCCCATGGTGAAGCAGCAATGTGGACAGGCTTCTACCAACTGTGACCACACATTAGGCACTTACTACGAGCCATACAGACACTGCTCAGGCGTCAACATAAAGTTGCCCTTTATTCTAATCCACAGCATATGGGGCACACAGCCACATCTAAGGCAGCCCAGCCAAGCGGGAGGGGGTGTGTGTGTGTGCAGTAACGAATGTTGACCTTAACTCATCAGTAATGGTTCCCAGGAACCACGGCTGAAGGCGTAAACATTGAGTAACACATAGGACATGGTATGGAATATGAATGAGACTGATTTGCAAGTCACCAAGTTGTCAGCCAGGGGCATACCGCACGAACAATTTATTTTTCATGTCACATTCCTCGGTTGTTTAGCCTACGACTAGTCTGGAATCATGCGGGGCGTGCCATTCAGTCTATGGTGGTAAATTGGCCCGCTACTGCTAATGCTCAGTGGATTGAAGCAGTCAACGACAGATAATGACATGTTGAGTTCTGACAAATCATCATTAACATTAAGCAAACTGATATTGATGGTTTAAAGGGATATTCCAGAAATTGTGTATGACAATTATATAAACTAAGAGCCCTAAAATCTTGATCTAAATTGGTTGACTTTACAAAAGCGGTCTTAAATTGGAATTATTCTCCAAAGATACATGAACATCTCTGTGAGAGAAGCAGAGAAGGATATTTGTGGGTAATCCTAGGTTGCAGAGATGTGATGCCATCTACTGAATCTCAACACCTTGTGGAGCCCTGTGTATCAAGTGGCGTTGACAAAGTTGATTTAAACCTCTGCCCTCAGGTGGGTTCAAGACGAAGAGTCTCAGAATTGGACCTTATGGTCTGGGTCATCCAGGTCAGAAAACAGCAGGCAGCCTCACACATCGCAGGCCATAGTGGTCTAGTAGAAACCTTTTGAATTACAGGATGCTTATGTGTATTCATTATTCTACAAAATGGCTGTTGTAGAAGGGGTACTATGGATGCAACATTCAAAAAGTTGACAATGACTTGATAGTAAATAGGCATCAAATAATGCTTGACCTTGAAATAATAGTGAGATTAAACAATCCAACTCAAGGTTCATTAGTAACTTTTGGCAGAGCTGATGTGGTGTCAGGAGATAGATCTGGTATGTGACTTATGTGGCTGTTAAACAAAGGGTCAGGTTTTGAGTTGAAAGACCTGCAAGCGTAGTGATTAGACCTTGAGTTGATGTCTATTGAAACTACATTCCATCAACAATTGACTTTGACTCTTTAATTTGATTTTGTGGAATGGTGGCTTCTTTGAATTTGGTTACATTTGAAATAAAACACATCTACAACAGAGATTTTTGATGCAGGGTAATGAGTCCTTTTGCATTAAACTATTGACTGCTGATTCAATGTGGTTAATCCAACATTTTAATGGCACAATTGCCTTCTGACTACTTCTGACCTCCATTCATTTATCATCACTATTGGACTAAATCGATAAGATGTTTGAGTAGCAACTACTTCAGAACTAATACCACTTACACCTCAGCCCATAAGTAAGCTCTGAATACAAGAAATAAAATATATTTATAGAAAAGGAGGAATAATTTTTCAAGGGCAAATAGACCCAACTAGACGAAAGCAGCCATTAGACAAAGAGACAAGAGAGAGCAAGAGAAAAAGGCAATATCTTTCCAATTATCAACAGCTCTGGAGCATGTTCTTAGAGCAAGCTGAAAGGACAGGTTATTAAGCACAATACATCACAGCATAGGAACCATTCAGGCCTTCTCCCTCATTAGACCTACCACGGAGCTTGCCACTTGTGTGTATGTAGGCGCACCATGCAAATCTGCTTTAGCTAAGCACCTCTTACTATAAACACTTAAACACTGTTGTGGGAGTGTGAGTGCTGGCTAGTCCGCTACAGAACGGAATAATTGCAGATTTAGCCAACAAGGCATTTTCATCCCCCTGTATAGATGGGATTGGTGCACATAGAAAGCAAGGTCATTTCCTAATAAAACCACTTTCAACAGGGCCGAAAATGTTGTTGGACCATACCCTAACAAAGCATTATATATGTATGAAAGCATTTGATAAATCCTTGAGCCAAAGAAAAAAAACATTGAATCGCATTTCCTGGATACATCATTATTTACATGAAAAAAGAAAAAAACAGCAGTACAACTGGGTAATTCTTGCAGAAAACACAACAGTGCAACAATTCTTGAATTTACAGGCCTGATTTCTGACTTCCAATCTTGCCGTCTTCTTCTCAAAGCAAATAACATGATGAAATTTCAGTGGATGATATATTGCCCAGGTTGATGTCTGTGTATTAGTTTGTAGTGTGGGCTGATTCCACAAAGCCAGAATTGATTCTCCTTATTGAAATCCACCACATAATATCAGTGGGAATCCGTCTACCCATAAAGCTTTCTTGCCCTTTATAAATAAAAGGATAAAAAAAAAAACTGAGATGGAAGTGGAGAGTGGAGACAGGAAGAGGAAAAACAAGAGCCTCTATAGAAGAGGAGGCACTGATCAACCTGGGGGAGGATGGTGAACATAAATGATCTGGCCCGTGTGCGAGGCCACTTGGTGTGCTGGGACTCTGACGCAGCCAGGCACTGCCATATGAACACATTAGCAGGACAAAACACCGTCTAACATCCAATCCAAGTCCCGAGGATCAATGAGAAAGTATTGGCTGTGGAGCTTCTGCTCAGTCAGCCACTAACTCTCCTTCTGTCCATTCCTGCACTGAGTGATCATCACCATGTGTGCACACTGTTGCCCTGAGTCTGATGAGGATGATTTTCCATAGATGGGATGATTAATGTGCCTGCTCTAAGATGCTGAGTGAGATTGATGCTGCCCGCTACCCCCTCCATGCCTAATCTTTCATCCTTACAGTAAATATGACACAATGTCCATATGCACGTGAAAACAGCCTGATTACAAACAGCTTGCAAGTCCTCGTCCCTTCTAATGATTACATCCAAAGGCACTCTCAGTCAAACGGCTGTTCCCCTTAATGAAATTAGCTGATCGCACTATCTGCCTCCTCTGAGCACGATGTAAGGAGTTTCCACGGGGGTCACTCGGCTAAGTAACCCTCGTTAAGCAACTCTAATGCAAATGAGATGCAAATCTGGCTAAAACGGAACACTGGTTAATTTGGCCTCCTGACATTGCAAACAGTCACAGGGGGATCTAATGCAAATTACATGCAAATGACAACTGCCGGTCTTTGTCTCTGTTGGCTAAAGGGTAGGAGCCTATGGGTTTGGGTTCATGACTGGTTTTGTCTATGCAAATATTTGATGTATCCAAGTGGAACTAAAGAAAGTAAATACCCACTAGAGAGCGAGGTGGAGTGGTGGAGGAGGTTCACAACAGGTCAGGAGGCTGTCATCACAACAGCTGAAGCATTATACACCCACGCCGCGCAGGCCCGGCGCAAGAGACGGAAAAATAGAAACCTCAAACCAGAGAACAAGAGGGAAGTAGACATTACATTCCAACCGCTCCACATGTAGCAAAGCCAGGACCCAGCTGTGTGTGATCCAGCCAACTCCTACATCATCTGGAGCCATGCCTCATATATTCACTCCTGAGATCCAACCCTACAGCATAAAGCCCACAAAAAAATCAGACAATCTGGGCAGAGTCATATTAACACTTGACAGAAGATGTGTCTAAAGCCAAAACCTCCTGTGGAGAGGTCAAACCTCTGTACAGACAAGCCCCTAAAGACCATGTGACAGAGGAAAATCACTCTCTCTAATGCTCATTCCATACACTGACCTACAGTATGGATTCCTACAGACAGGAGCAGTTAATTGATCCCTTTCCATCCACTCTCAACCATCCACAGCAGTGGAAAGTAAGCAGTGTCAGCTTCTAGTGTGCACCTTTCCAGATGAAATACTGCTTTTTGTCCTTTTGTGTGCATTTAGAGTCTACACTGTCCTCATACTTTTTTACACTAAACCCACTCAAAGAACTTGACATTTAATTTTAAAATGTATGTTTCCAATTGCAAGCGCTGCCTTCTTCATATCCATACTTTTACAGTGAATATGTAACAACAGGTCAACGGGCTGTCCAAATCCAAATGCAGCTACAAATTCTGCAGCCCTCAACTGTCTAAATTTGGAGGACATAAGTGCATCCTTTGCAGGTTTCAGTATCTCAAAGCCCATTTGCAGACTGGTCAACTATTTTCTTTATGAATTCTTGTCCAACTCACCTTCAGTTCACTGAAGGCCACCTTAGACAACTTACACTGTACTGAACCTTGTTGATGTGTGCACTAAAAAGGAAGACATCCACAAACACCGCCCTACCCTGACCTCTATTATCTCTACAGAGAGTGAAGACGTATGGAGAAGTTGTGCTTTGAGAAGAAGGCATGTAAGGAAAAATTAAACATTTACTTGGAGTGTTTTGTTTCTATAATTGACTATATGTTGACTATTTATATGCCTTAAGTCCCACCACCATTTAAAAAGATGAAATTTAGCAGCAAAACCAATTATTTTCAGTGGAGTCACCACTATTAGTGAAGTTGCTCCCTGCTTAATTGTTGAGTTTAACTGTGGTGAACATTAACACACAGATTTGCTGACCTTTGAGGGGACAGAGAGCCAGAGAGTCCAAAATGGAAAATGCTACTGTGGCGTATTAGCTGTGTGTCACCATCCACCTTTATTTAACCTCCCTCTGTTGGAGAATAAACTCCATAAAAGTGGCGTGGTCTGGAGACAGTCATGAGACAGGATTCAATGGCACAAGTATGGCCTCGAAAAATGAACTGTGTGAACTTACCGTCCCCTTAGCTCTGTCTACGTGGCAAGGACGCACAGATCCACTTTCTGGCGTGGCTGGTCCATTTTAAGAGCAACATTTTTGAGACAGATTTTTGACATTTTTCCTTATTTAGAGAGTCTGACAGGAAAGAGGGGCAGGAAGAGCAAAGAGCCTGACAAGCAACAGGTTCACAGCTGGAAATGGTATGCACCCCAGACCACCAGGCCACAGGAACGCCCCAGTTAAAGAGCGACTTAACACTCAGTTTTAGCTCTAATGATCCTCTTTTACATATTCAAACCCAGAAACCCCCAGTTAGCCCACAATGACACTCCCTCACAGCTCTGACAGACTGTTGCTCCAGCGTCCCTCCATATTTCCCCCTCTACTTGCCTCAGACACATTGTCATCGCAGCTTGTGCTCGTCTGAAGGGACAGAGGAACTCAGTTTTAATTAGTACAGCTGTCTACAGCAGCCATGTAACATGCCATGATCACATTTCACTTGTGTATAACTACAACCCAAACCAGTAACAGTGACTCTAGCTCCTCTCAGTCTCTCAACTTCACAGACGGTCAAGATGTTGCCCATTCTTTTGAACTCCTTGATAATAATAGCAATGCCTTAGCAGATGCAGCCATGGACAGCAACAAGACAGGGGGTCTGAGTAGTAGGGAGGATGGAGATTTGCTGAAAGGGGAAAAGCCTGCCTTCATGGAGAGGGGCAGGAGGCAATAATCATTCAAGTGGGGCGTACACTCCCTCACAGTCTCCTCGAAATCATTCATGGTGTTGCACTTGTTTGTATGTACGCAAAGTGATGGAAGTAGACAGTGGAGAAATGTAGAGTTAAGAATCAAAAAAATGTCTTCAGAGACAAAGATCAAACCCTGTGTAGTTTCTTGGATGTGAAGTTAGAAAAATTGTTGGACGCCGCCCACCCGCACCTCCACTATTAGAAAGGTGTGGGGTGATGGGGTTTCAGACACTGTTCAATAATCCAAAAAGCACTTAATGTGAAGCATGCCCTTTAGTTCAATAACATAAAGCAGCAGCTCACCACTCTCCTGTACTCTACGACTGATATAATCTCGATCTCCCTAGACCTACAGCTCCTGACACCAAGCACTGCAGAGTTCATTTCTGTTTAATTTGTCTTGATACAGGGCTGCTGCTTAGATAGTTGAAAATGTAATTTTGCTCCTTTGGTAATATGTCACAAATTTGTGTTTTTTGTTTGTCCTGACTGTGGGATTACTGAAACTTTTTTTGGAAAAAATCCAGGAACTGCAATTAAGACTCAGACTAGAAACAGAGTTAATTAATAGTATAATAAAGACAGTACATTTAATTTGCTAATTTAAAAAGTCCTTAATCTGTACTTGCAACTTAAGACATGAGAAAATTAAACGATCCAGTAGCTCCTCTGCAGCCCAGTCCACCAGTACTGATCAGGCTACAGGTCTGCACTGAAATATTTAGTGTTGATGCTGCAGTTGCTTATTTATTAAGTCACTAAAAACAAGCAGGGATGCCTGCAGGTGCTTTTTTTTTAACATGTACGGTCGTAGTCATCTGTTGATCACCGTTTATGCATCCAGGGGCCTTCTTAGTCAGACTGCACAGCAAACAAGTGCACCTTTCACTTTAGTATACTCTGCACACCATGAGCTACGGGTGATGAATCAAACTACTCCTGTCCTGCTCTCTCAGTATTCATTTCATTCATAAACCCAAAATATTGCAACGGCAGCCGATTGGCTGGGAGGGCGCTACGCAAAAAGACGGCGTGCTCTTGGTAGCCAATGAGCAATGAGTAGTACACTCTCTCTCTTTCTCTCTTGCTTTCATGCTCCCTCTTTAACCCTCTCTCATTTTTGTTCTCTCTCTCTCCCTCTCTCTCTCTGCCTCAGTGCATTACAACAGTCAAAACAGCCTGAATGGAGAGAGCGCAGCGTAGAAACAAGTGCTGTATTTTGGGGGAGAGGTGACAGCTGGATGAGACTATCGACCTACACTTTCAAAGAGGATGGCACTTGCTCCGAGTCACTCCTAAACCCCCTGAGGGGCCGAGTCTTAGGCGGTGACCTGGTCCTGTCTCACCCTTTAAGCTCAGCCATCTGTGTATTTTGTTCGGCACTTTAAAACCTCCTAGGTGACAGGGAAAGGCACTCTAAAAATGAAACTTCATTGACTGATTGATTGGCTGATTGACAGCTATATTGGCTGATCTTTAACTGAGCCCTCCTGAGACGAGAGGAGGGTGACGTCAGGCCTAATTCAATATGATCCAATTCAATATTCACTTTGTTTTTTTTCACGTGCAAATCTTTGTGGCACAGAGAAGGACAAAAAAAAACAAAAAAACAACAGAAACAAACATGAATCAATAACAGCACTGATCCAGTGACTCTCCATGAACTCAAAGTGAGTGTGCTGCTGTTTATAGGGAACTGGGTTGACAGGGTTTACGTGGGTTTTTGAGGTGCAACACTGCCATCTATGGACAGGTCTGGATGCTGCAGGCTCCCAACAGATTACATCATCATGTTGAGGGCACTGATGTGTTTTTCTAAGATGCTGTGGCTCAGACAAAGAGAGGCAGGGACAGACACAGTTGGATTCTAAACTGGATTGAAATAAAAGAAAGTTTCAAAGGTGACTGTGGGCATACATACAGAAAAAGGGGCATCAGAGACTTCACATAAATCATAATTACACATAAACAAGTTTCACATTTACATGACTTCAGAATATCTAATTTGGATAAATTATCAGTTGGTACATAACTGCCATCTGGGCTGATGACTACAGTCCATAAACAAACAAATCGTTTATAAAGAATTATGAATATGTACTGATCTTTTCTTTAATATAGTGTCAGATTTTGTGTGCGCATGTTTAATGTTTGTGCAAATATATTTTTATCTACTTATCTACAAATTGTAGTGGCCAAACAATTATTTCTCACCTCCTTTGTAAGAACTACCAAACAACCAGCCTAACTGTCCACAAAGCTAGTCCCCGATGTCTTTTAGATGACCTCCAGGACTCCAGTCTGCTCAGCCAGTGTCAGTAAAATGCCAGTTTGAAACCTTTTCCCTCTGTTGAACTTGTGCTTTTTCTGTGGTTTAACATGTCTATTCTCAGCTGTAGATTAAGGTCTGAAGACACAGGTTCTATAAAATAATTTTTCATTCAATACGTGGACCTACAATTCTGATTCAGAAGGCAATTAATAAGCTGTAATGTTTAAAGTTTGACAGAATTCATGTCAAAATCAGAATGGGCTGATTGTTGGCAAGCGTCTGTCCTGCTGAAGTGATGAGGATGATGATGATGAATACACTGTAGTCCTATCAGCACACGAGGTCATGTTTGAAGCTGAAACAAAACCCCACACGTGGGAGTTCATTTTGAAAAACCAATTTTTTTCCTCCTCTTTCCTAGAAGACTAACTGTAAAAGGCTTTTGACGACTTTCTCCACTAACTGTATCTGAATATGTATAGGACTACATTTTGATGTGGCAGCAGAAAACACAATTACTTAAGCATCTGAACTGTGGATTGGGCAAGAGATCACTTCCATTGGATGCCAAATTCATGAAAAGTTGATTGTTAGAAAGACATGGGTAACACTTTGTCACATAGTTTCACAACATCTCAACCTTGTGAGTGTCAAAGATACAGTGGGATCACACTGCCTCCTAGTGTCTCCATATAGACTGCACTCCATATATACAGATTTCACCACAAGCGAGATAGGGTTTAAACATCGTAGAAAATTCTGAGGCGTTATCAAAAAAGGTTTAATTTCACTGATGCAGTACTACTGCATGGTGGACTGTGTGAACACCAAACTGAACACTTAACACAATGACTGTTCTTGTAGCAGGCCAGTGAGAAAAGAAACCACAAGCTGCTGCATCTTGGTGTGTTTTCTAAACAGGTGTCAGTACATGTTAGGACAGCAACACAGCAAACTGTAATATCTAGTCAAGTCAAATCCTTTGGATATACTGAACTATATGAATTTGGAAAGTTATACTCAAACTCTAGCATCAATAACTCACTTCCTTGCAATTCAACTGTATCATAATTCATTGAATTGCTTGCTTAAAAATATATTTCCAGTTGTTTTAAGATTTCAGTCTGATGGTTAACCAATGTCTAGTTGATAAAAAAGTTAACCGTGATCAATGACAACAACTAGCTGAGTTATTGTAATGACTTACAGCATCTTTGTAACAATATTGTTGTTAAGACGGCCAACGAATGTAAGTCAGACAATTTGTTCAAACAAAATTGACCAATCATACACTTTGTAAAATTGATTAATACAGTTTCCTACTACTCACTGTATGAGGAAGAACATTTACCAGTTAAAGAAACATTTCCTTTGCTTGGTGGAATAATTTGTTATTTTCTTTGCTGCTTATCAGACTAAAACACATTTTTGAGGGGTATTTGTTGCAATGAAACATTAAAATTTCAGCAAACTAAACTCATATTGAAGAAAAAACATAAAAAACATAAGTAAACCCACATTCCTATACTGTACTCAGCCAATCACAGCTGCCGAAAATAATGCTAGAAACTTTGTTAACGAGCACGTATTTTATTAGTTTTTTGATAATATTGTTCAAACATCTTTTTATCACACAAAACTGTGACCTTTACTATAGACTGGAGAATGCAAACAGCTTAATATAGAAGGTATCTGTATCTCAAAGAGATAAAGAGGGGTTAATGAGAACTGGCCAAACAGTATTTCAGTTTTGAGGTCATTGTAGCATGGTCAAATAACACATTAATAGTGCAATGTGAGAGTAGTGGAAAATTTGGCTTTATGGAAAAACACATATACACAAAGGCTCACACTGTATCTGCAACTTCAACAATTGAGGACATAAATGGATCATTTTTTAGCTTCATGATTTCCCAAACTGATTAAAAGTCATTATTTCAAAAAGCTGCACATTTAACAGTTATACATGCCTTTACAGGTAACTGTTAGAAAATGAATGATTTGCTTTGGAGGGCAAGTAAAAGTGACAGAAATGATGAAAAAACTATGGGGATGAGTAACAGTGAGTGAACATGTACAGAACTGAGAAACAGTCAGATAAAAGCCATTTAGCCCTCAAGGTCTGTGAGGTACAAATGTGAGTAAGGCAAAACTGTGGTGCATAGTACTATTGACACATTCTGGTTGTCAACAAAGGAAAAATCATATTGGAAATTTAAAAAATCCTTGACATGAAGCTCTGAGCAGCAGGTTAACAAACAGCAGAACAAGTCCACATCAGACCTTTGTGTCTCATTTTCAAGAAAGTAACATTACTCACAACTCCTCCAACCACCACAAACAGTCTAGTTCTTCAGAGCTATGTATAGATTACAACCTCAGACCACAAAGGAACAGATGAAACTCTTCTATAATGAGCTTCCATCTCAACAGCTGTTAGCCGTTCAGTGCTTCAGAGTGGCTTATATCTTGGCGGTAGGACAGCGCCTAACAATTATTTATGCAAAGGTTCAGTATCACAGTAAGTCACTCCATTCATCAAAACCCCTTTCACTCTCTAAGGTCGATGACAGACAGCTGTTTACATTTCCACACCCTTAATATTACACCTACCTGATTTAACACCATGAGAGCTATATTCACCTGACACGGACTGTAACCCTTTATGCAATGCGACAGGTTTCTGTATTGAATAGCTAAAGGTTTCTCAGGCAAGTCAATGCTCTTTGTGGCTCAGTGTGTTGTCAATAAACAATTCCATGCATCTAAACAGTGAAAAAGCAGAAGATGGGCTGCACTGATAACTGAGCAAGTATGTCAGTGAAATAGAAAGCTGTGTGAGTTGCAACAATGTTCTGAATAAAGCACTGCTATTGATTCAGAGACTCAAAAGGTACACAACTTGGGAAAACAACATATATATCTTGAGTGAATCAGCCTTTAATATATAAAATTTGACCTCTAGCAGAAGTTGCTAGAGCCCTGAGAAAACCACTAAGCCAAAAGCCAGACAGAGACTGATGTTATGCAGTGATTTCACTTGTGTAGCAGACAGGAATACACCAATCCAATATCTTAAAATCAGGTATCAGCTGTGACTTAAGTCATTCTGTGTCATTATAAAATTCAGTGTATCCAATACCATTTACATTACTCGGACATGCTGAGGCACCAACTTAGTTTTTAGTGCTACCGCAATCCCAGGCCTCATTTTACCTTGGATAGAAAGAATTCCAATGCTGTGAGGTAAACTGATTTTAAATAAGGGATCTGCCAATATCCTGAGTCGAAGTATGATGAAAGAGGAACGGATCAGTGTATCCCAAGTAGTGGAGGCAACACAAAGCATGTGGGTTATTTCCACATCAGTGCAAGGTGATGAGGGACTGACCCTCTGGAATGAGGCACAGAATGTTATTTTGTATTAGTATCTTCAGTTGCTGAGTGGCTCTGGAACTCAGGCATAAAATCAGGTATTAGCAGAAAAACCTCAGCATTATTAAACAAACAGTTGTAATGTGCACAAACACCATCCACAGTTGTACCTTTTGCCCAAGTCCAACACAAGCAGCAGAGTCTCAGGAGTGACTTTAGACCATGTCAAACAGGTATCTAACTCTACCGGCTGTGTCGTGAAGGTTTCCTTTCCGATACAAACTATGATCTATGATGTCTTTTAAGTCACATCACACATCACAGGACACTAACGCTGGGTCGAGAACAAGCCCTGTGACCAGACAGTACAGCTTAGACTTTGAAAAAGGATAACAGATCAAAGCTTTGAAAAATGTTTTGTCTGACAACATGCATATCAGCCCAAGTCCAAAATACTGTGAAGTTGTCGTTAGAAGATCTAACTTGGTATTTAGAAGTATATGGTCATTAGAATAACCCTCTAATCTAATGTTTTTGGGTTACATCCTCCTTCACATACCTGAGTGTCAGTGAATCCCAGTCACATTGTCCAGGATAGGCAAATGTAAATATATATCTATTTAAAAAAAAAAAAAGTTTTGTCTTTGTTCTTTTACTTGAATTTCTCGTAATATCCTGTTCGTGTGAAGAGATCCATTCCCTCCAAATTTACCGAATTTCCAAAAGGGCTTTTCAGAGGAGGGGCATATCCAGGGGCAACTGGTCCAGGTCAACAGAGGAGAAGAGGTCAGTGATGCCCTCATCCTCTGCCAGGCTCAAGAGGTACTCCTCCCCATCAAGAGAGAGGGCCAGGGGTGGAGTGAGGGTGACAAAGCTCTGTTGGTCTTCAGAGGGGGGTTGGAGGGAGGTAAGAGAGGTGGGCATGGGTGACACGGGGGTAACAGTAACTGGTGATGAATGCTGTGTTGGATCGGACAACGGGTTGGAGATATTACTGATTCCGGAAGAATTGTTAGCATCGTCTGGAAAGATAATGGGGATGTGAATAAGGAGACATGGGGTGGGAGAAAAGATAAGCGATGAAGGTTTAAAAACCCAAAGCAAAACTGAGCCAGCAATCTAAGTAGAGTTGGAACTAAATACATTATCTTACAAGGTTCCTATGAGGGCAAAATCTCACAGATATTTGCCACACTCTCTCTCTCTCTCTGTGGCAATAAAGTACCAATAGAGAACCCCTTTCTGTGGCAATAAAGTACTTATTTGCATGAGTAATCTGTTTGTGACCTGTGAAAGTGCATAACTCACCTTTGGAAGACAACTGGATGAAGGATGAGGAAAGCGAAAAGGGGATGGAATCTTTCCCATTGGCAGACGAGTTTAAGTAGCTGGCACTGGGCACAATGGCATCTGTGGCTTCCATGGGGATGGGATCATCGGAGCAGAGGAACACCTCAATGGGTCCCTGGGTGCTGCTGAGGTGGACTTGGAGGCTCTAAACATAAGGCAAGTAGAAGATTTAATTTCTTAAGTGAAGTTCATTTTAGCCAATGCTTCACCCGAAAAACCAAAGCCATTAATCATCCAATTTGTTGGACTGAAAATTCAAGTACAAATAGTGAGTTTAATTTCCAAAGAAGATATTGTCAACTTATCATATGCTGTGAAATGTACCTCCTCTGGATGTGGGACTTCCAGTTTTGTGTCTGCCGGGGCTCTGATCACAATCACAGTCTGTTCTTTCAGACTGGGGATCCTTTGAACATCCTCATATGTCAAATAAGCAAACGTTACCCATAAAGTCAAGGATGATAATCAGCCTGGTGTCTGTGTGCAAAAAATAAAATCCTGACTGCCAAGAACACGGAGTAAAATGAAGCTGAATTAACAGGCAAAGGATATCTCTGACTGTGATGGTCCTCACACATCTGGAGAACCTGCCGCCTACAGCTTTGGATCAGCTCATCCAGCTTCCTCTCCTGCTCAACGAGAGCCCTTAGCTCTTCATGAATTTGTAGATTCACTCGGGCACCCCTGTGTTCACACATTCAAGCAGCAATACAGGATAAACACCACAACAAACATCAAGGTTACATTTGTCTACAATACTGAATCACTATAAAAAATAACCAAGATAAAACTGTCATGCATATATGCGTTGTACAACACCTTTCTGAAATACACACACTTCTTATTCCCACTCATACTTACAACCATTGAATGTTGTTTTTAGACTTCTTTTTGATGAGCTGGATCCCCTCAAGGACGTTTGTGACATCATAGACACGTCTCTTAGGGGCACTGAGCTCCTGGGAGACTACGTTTAGGTCCAATACCCCATCTGCTGAGCGGCTCAGCAGCTCTGCAAACCTCCGCGTCAGGAAACTCAGCGAGGTGTCATCACGTGACCTCTTTAGTGTGGAAGTGTATGTTATGGGATGGGGGGCAGGAGCTGGAAAAATGGGTGGGGATTGAGAATTTTTAAATTTCAGATTGTTTCCTGTGAGATTATTTAATGATTCCTGAGGTCATTCTAATATGTGACTTTGTAGTGTGCTTATTGAGACTACAACTCTTCAAACTTCTGCCATTCTTCTCTGGCCACTGAGCAAAACAAGGACTGGGTGGTGGGGGTGGCACGCACCACCTTACACTATAATACAATCTACAACCATTAAAGTGGTTTCAGAGTTTCAGCACTATGTGACATTACACATGGTTTTGTCATCATAAATTCAGTGATTTAATTTTAATCTGTATAGTCTACATAAGAATATGGTGTTTGTGTGTAGTTTAGTTCTGTTCTATAGACTTTTATGTAAATGAATAGCAGAACCATAATTCAGAAGTTCACCAAAGAGACCAATGTTTCTCTTGCAATATAGCTCTCAAAGCTTCTGAAAGTGGTGCTGTACAGCGCACATAAAGCATCAAGTGAATTCTGACCTGCTTCACATATCAGCTCCACAGCCATTAAACCAGTATGTGTAAAACTAAAAGTATGCAGCAAACACCACTTATATAGCATTGGTTTCCATCATTAACTTGAGTTCATGTCATGTTTACACACTATTGGAACAAAATATGTGATTTGTCACTGGGGTTATAGCATATATTTTGCTGCATGTTAACTGCCCACATTTGGTTACACTATGGTTTGACGGTAAAACTGCTGAAGTGCAAGCTGCTTTATTTAAAGTCCTACCACTTCTTGCCCAGCACTGGCACACTGGTCCACTGAAAATCCTAAAAACAAGCCATTACAACAAAGTCTTATGCTTCTTACATGCGTCTTCTGTGTGGAACAGGGAGGACATGGCTTTGGCAGGCCTGCCACCATCCTGAGGGTCCTGAGAGTAACTGACCTCCAGCTCCAGCCTTCTCTTTGACTGCGAGAAAGAAATTACAGAGTTTGTTAGAAAGCAGTGTATTCCCTAGATTAGATAGCAAAGGTTAGCCATTAAGACAAGGCCAATAATCAACCTGGTGTTTGCAGTGTTTGTGTACGGACAGGGATACCTTTGATAGCGTGTTCCAGTATACAATGCCACCTTAGGCTTTTAATGGGCATTTATTCACTATTTTCCGTCACTTTAAAGGACGATCATGATCAGTAAATCGAATAAATAATTTCAGATTAATCAGCAATGAAAATAATTGTTAGTTGCAGCTCAGGGCCCTTGAATCAATCTTTAGAGGTAATTCATAAATTGAAAACATGTATAAAGTTGGAGGTTTGTGTATTTTGATGGAGTACAGGAGAGGTGTGCAAAAGAGCATTAGCAGCATGCATAAGAGCAGATGAGGATTTGTATTTGTGCTTATCTAAATCTAAAATATTTGGAATAGCAATATCACGCATCTATAACTTTTAGTTTCCAATTTTATCTCACTGAATCCTGTGGCTCAGAGGGAAGCCATTTCGAGCAATAATACATTATAAACACGTCATAAATCTATTGTATTCACGTCTGATTCAATCTGTGTCTGTGTTTATTGAGAAGCAATAAGTGTGTCTTTACGTGAAATACCGGTCAAGCTACTATTAGGTTTTAAGTTTGTCAGTACCCGAGGGTTGGAACAGCTAGCTTCCCTCACCAATGTGTTTAGCTAACTGGAGCAACATCTCCCCATCCCCCTCCCATGCTGACCCAAGGCCTACACAGGAGTTTACGTCTGATAATAATGGACACATTACAGCTTACACTCAACTCCTTACCTGTGTATTCCCGCAGAAATAGGGAAAATGCACGCAAGAATGCACTCGTAAACTAAAGTGTGCTAAAGTATGCTCCGACGAGGCGCTGTGAGATACCTCAGCTCAAAGTAAAACACGAGTGAAGATACCGGAAATATACAAATGTTACCGAAGCTTCAGGAATCCACCTTCAAAATAAAACCATGCCAGTAAAACAACAATAATTAAAACAAACAGCACGCGAGTATGGTAACCCAATCCCAGTCAGGAGATTAACATAATCATAGCCATACTTTAAAACTCAAACACAATAGTATGCATTGAGCTACAGTGAGTAACGATGAAACAGACTTTTGACCGGTTTAATTCTGAGGAGAGACACCTATTACCAGTGCTAGAGTTTTTGTTTTATTTAAAAGAGCACATTGTTGTTTCCCACTGGCCCACAGTGTGTCTGTATCCTCCAACCAAGAATATATTCAATCCCACATTCCTTTTTATGCTAACCCTAATATAATCATTAGTAGTAGCAGTAGTATTTCTTACTTGAATATACTGTATTCTACGTGTAAAGCCAACTAATAAAAGATTGCTCCATGTTTGGTTTTTTTTTTTTACTTTCCAAAGCATTAAACTATGATTACTCTTTGAGCAAAAGCAGAGATTTACTTCCCTTCTTCTCAGTTTGTTACTTTAAACAAACTCCCTTTATTCTGAAGTAAATCATAGAGTTTCCGTTATTCTGGTGGGTAACTTTCGCGTGCCTGAAGCAACTGACTGAAGTTGCGTTTCGAGTGTATGATGGAGTTAATGTCACTGAACCGTCGCGTATTTGGCTAATTTTACAAACTATACATAGATACTCACTACCAAGCATTCAACATGCATTTAAAAATGGAGATATCAAGAGGGACAGGCTCGGCAAAGTGTAACATAAGCGCGCCCAGATGTGTTGTGGACCCCTAAGTGTCTATGCAACACGGGTGACGTTATGTGTAAAGATACAGTCACATTAACCTGCTAGCTAAACATTGGCGGTTAATGGCTTTTAGCCCGCAACCTGCCATGTCAGGTGGTTGCCAGTCTTCCTACGTTTTGAAGTTGGTGTGTTCAATACCTTTTTCCCCTCTGGTTAATTTAGCATACCTAGGCTCCTTCGCGCTTACGTTTCTGCCATGACCCTGATGTTGCGGGTCCGGGGGGTGTGGCGAACGCCAGCCTGTCTGTCGGTTCGGCAAACCGGACTTGCTCAGGAAGGGCTGAAGGTCCGCCCGCTGGAGCTATTCTCGGAACTGCCGCGTTATTATAGACAGAGTCCTCTGGTACCGAGAAAAGTCCTTTTCTCATCTTGTCCCGTTGCCTTTACTGCTGTTACTCTGCCGACGTATCATTTTTACCGCGAAAACAATATAGGCTATAACAAGCCGTAATAATCTCTACAGCCGATTATTAAAAATAAATTCATTAATAACACACAGAGCAAGAAGCTGCTGCTCTTGGCGCGAAACCCAGATTCCCCGGGACAGTTTTAAACCTGATTTGCATGTAAACTGCCATTGGCCATCACGCAGAGACGTATGTGAGTGACGCAGCTATAGCCGACCAATGGCTGTAGAGCTCTGCAACAGTGTCTTATTTTTCTTAATAAACAGAAAAATAAGTTGTAATGTTACAAAATGTTACTATGAAACAGACTGCAGAATTTTATTTTCAGTGATAGTATTTTTTTCTCAAATCTGGGCCCTCTCTACATAAACACAATTAACATCACTGTCACTACATTGTACACTTCAGCACTCTCTTCGTATGGCAGATATTATTCTGGTGGAGCATTCAGGATATCAAGACCAGATTCCTAAGTGGAGTGGTCTTGGGGTGGTTGGTTTTCTGGTGGGGGTGTAAAGTGTGTCACCATCAGAGTGAAGACGATAACCTGCTCTTATCTGTAATTACAACCAGAGGAGGGGTGAAGACAAAGTAACAAACTAACAAAATAAAAACGCAAATTGTACCACAGTTTGTTCAAATCTGGTGTTGTGACTGGCTGAAAGGCACTTTACACATTCTTTTTACCAGCACCCTGGCAACCAATCAGTAACCACCACCTGGGCTACACAAACTACAGCACTAACAGCACTGTTATATTTCTACTGGGCAAATCTGTTGGCTTTGAGTCTTTATGAGCCACAGATGGTGTCACACAAAAGTCACATGAAAAAGTGTTTAGATATCACCGACGTAGTGCAGTGCCAGTCAGACTCACCAGCTGTCAAACATGTTGTCTTGCACATATAAGAATATCACATCCTGTGAAGAGCCATAGATTACAGAGAGCTGAAGTTTCACTCACTTTGTTATCAAGCCTCTGTTCCAAAAACATTCAGTCTCTTTACCATAGAAAGTTTGTTTCCTCTGAAAAACCTGAAACATAACACTGGAGTTTTCTGTCCATATTCCGAGATAAGTGAGAAGATAAGCTAAGCTAATTGAAGATGTTTTAAGAGGCAGGAAAGACATTTGCTGTGATTGCTGGACCTTAAAGTTACATTATGTAGCTTTTGAAAGCTATAACAGTCAACAAAAGAAAAAGATGAATTAATAAGTGATAAAACACAGTAAACAATGGTTGATTCAATACATCAAGGGGATTTGCTGCTCTAAGCTAACTTGGTCTGGTATGACCAGTAGCTAATACCAGGCTCTTGAATTAGATGTACATCAAACATAAAACAATAAATCATAATTCATCACTTGTTGTGTTTGTTGCCATATATCCTAGGCCATCATCATCCTGTTAAGCATACCCTCATATGAAGCTGCTTTAACCACGGAGTTTACCCACTATGATATGCTGTATATTTGGGTTCAGTTCCCTAATAAATATAATCTTGGAGATAATGGTAATGTCCTTCCCATCCAATTGCTCAAATATTCCAAAACTGTTCTCCAGAAGGGTTGAATATCTGGGCATTCCCAAATACAGTGTATCAGGGTGCAAACACAAAAAAATTCAAACATGAAGTTGTGTGAGTTGTCGTCAGCCTCAGTGTTATTACTGATGCTACCACTGGAGGACACCAAAGAGAGATATTTTCAAATCCAACACACTCTGGCTTCCATTCCAAGTTAAGGTGTACAAGATGTAATTACAAATTATTATTAAGTGTGTCATGTACATCACCCCATCTTGCCTGCATGGTCTGATGGGTATAGCATTTTAAAAATGATTATAGTGATTATATACTTAAATTATTCAATCAAAACACTTGGATGTATCTAAGAAATCCTATCTTGAACTATAGTCATAATTTTGGTAATAGTTACTATCAAAACAAAGTATGTCATGTGATTGATATAACTGGGGAAACAACATCTGATGCATCACAATGTTTAGAGCAAAATCTCATTGTGCAAAATAAATAAATAAAAACAGGTTCCAGCTATTTCTGTGGTTTGTCATTCAAATATGTTTTAGTAATCCTGTATATCTGGAGGATTATGGACATGTTTACAGGAAGGAGAATATGGAGGATCATGATGCGCCCGGACGACTATCCTTTACCACACAAACTGTGAAGTTTACAGACTCCTAACTGTTCACCCGTATGCATAAATGCTTGGGGAAAAAATTGGAAAAGGAAAATACCAATTTTGTATTTCTGTATTGATAAGTTTTGTATGAAAATGCCTTTTCCAAGCAAAATAAAAAATTACAAAAAAACAAAAACAAATATGTTTTAGTATAGTTAGAATTTTGGTCACTTGAAAATCTGAGGAGCATAGAATGATATATACCAACTCTATATTGTTTACACACAAATAATGACAAGTAATTTAGTTTAAGGTCTTCCTGCCATGGATACTCATGCATCACCATACATACAGTGTATATAGTAACTGCCTGAATTACCATGATACAAAGACATGGGTTATGTCAAATTAGTGGAACCATATAAGGCAGAGAGCTGTGTACAAGGTAAAATATTTATTTAAAAAAAAAAAATCACACATCATTCCTCCCAAATCCCCAATTACAATTTAACACAACTATATAGCACATCCTTACAAGTGACTTGTTCCTCACTCTGTTAACTGGTAAACCTATAACATAGAAAAGTTATATGCCTAGCTGATGGATTTCACAAGCTGAAATTAGAATCATATTTGGAAATTATAATATTTGAACAACATATTTCTATTGATGTTTTATAAAGGAATATCAGGTTGTTGTCCAACCATAAAGATGAAAGAGTACCCTTTACAACATTGTCACAGACCATCATAAGTGAGCTTTATATTTAACTAGTGCATCAGACAACAAGGATCAGCAAAAAATATAACCCACTCAACCATGTGTATGGACTTGACACTTATAAACAAACAAAAAAGTGGGTTCAGTCATCATCATCAAACTTGATCTTCTTCCCCTGGAAGGCCAGGATTTGTCCTTGCTGCTCTTTTCTTTTTTTACTAGCCTCCCAAGATGGATGCAGGGCCTGCTGTGGTGCCTGATGGGAAAAAGCACCTCGACCCATGTGAGTCTTTTGCCTTGTAACATCACCTCTGCCTCGTCCCCTCCCTCTGTTGGCAGATGCAAAGCCCCTCTCCTCTGACTCAGGCCGCCTGCCTTCAGGACGGGGCTTGCTGTACTTTGGTTGTTTACTAAAGTCTTTATTGAAACCACTACCACCCCTTGGTTTCCTTTGGCCCCTAAATTTATCCCCACCTCTCCCTCTGCCTGCACCTCCACCTCCACCCTGCTTAGACCCAGAGAGGGAGGAACAGAAGACAGACTGAAGCGAGCTCCCTTTAGACTTCAGCCTGGACTCAAGCTCATCGAGTTCGCTCTGGACCTTGTCTGAAGTTTTCACCTTGTCTGTGGAGTCCCCTTTCACTTCATGCCCCTTGTCCACCTTTTTCTCCCCTTCTACACTTTTCTGCTGCTTCTTCTTAAATTTGCTGACTTTCCCTACAAAGAAGTCGTCATCGCTCTCCTCAGACTGGGAGGACTGCTTGTGGAAACGTTCTTCTGTGCTGTCATCAAAGTACTCTTTCTCTTCCTCGTCTGATGACTCTAAATCACTCTCTTCCTCATTGTCCTTTTCCCGTGGCGCTGCAGGATTGGGTTTCTTTCTTGCATCTTCCCTTTGAGGTACATTTTTCACAATGTCCTTTACTTCACTACTCTTTGTTGATGCTGGTTTTACACTCTGGGACTCTGGTGTTTCTTTCTTTTGAACATCAGCAGTGTCAGCTGAATGAGCTGCTTTCCCTGTGTCCTTTTCAGGTTTAACAGCTTTAGCGTCTTTAAGGATGCCAGCTCCTTCCTTGTTGTCTTGCTTTTCCTTACTGTCCACCTCTTCTTTCTCACTCTTTCTTCCTCCTGTTTTGTCTGGTGACTGCGGATTTACCTTTAGGGTTTCATTTTGCACATTTTCCATCCCTCCTTGCTTTCCACCCTTCACCCTCTCCTCTTTGAAGGCTTTCACAGCAGCTTTGATGTCCTCGATCTTCTTGTTGAACTGAGGGTGGGTGGCGATGCGTGCTATAGCCCGGTCAGAAATAGTAGACTTGGGATTTTTACACACTTCTTCAAAGTTTAGATTTTTCTGCAAGGCTGTCTTTGTCACCTGGCAGCAGGAAAAAAAAATTAGTTATCCAGTTAAACATTTCAACAGGTGTTTCCCCATTTTGAAAAAAGACAATATAGTAATTATTATCGCTCATTCAAATTTGTCTTGAAAATGTTGAGGAATAATGTATTACAAACAAAATAAGAATAGAGAGTATTATGAAACCTACCAGGTCTGGTGCGAGCACCTTCATGGCATGGATCTCTTCCAGCAGTCTGACAGCTCTCCTCTGATTCCTCTCAATCTCCACCTCTTTCCCCTTCTTCTTCTTCAGGGCACTGATCTGTCGTGTCAGCTTCCTGATTATCAAAGCTCTCACCCTCTTCACCTCCTTCCTCATCTTCACCACCTCATTGTTAAGGTTCAGGACATCAGCCTGCTTTTTGTCTTTAGGTTGAGCAGGCGATGGAATCTTTTTTTCTGTTGTATCTGCAGCCTGTGGCATTGTTTCTTCCTTTTCTTTATCATCTCCATCATCCTTTTCTTCACCATCTTCCTCCCCCTCTTCTTCATCATCTCCCTCTTCTTCTTCCTCCCATGATTCTTCTTCCTCAATCTCTTCCTCCTCCCTCTCTTTTTCCTCAGCAGATGGCAACAGTTTCTCCATCTTGTCCTGGGTATGTATCATCTGTAGAAATATGAACCCATTTTAGGTAAAATTCTCACGTGTTCTCATTAGCAACAGTCACAACACATTCAACATATAGTGGTAAACAAAACACATATACACATACACATAGATATATCAGGGGATCGTTCATTTAGAACATGTGATACATTTGCCTCTCACAGATTTTCATCACTTCAGGCGTGGATCCCGCTGCACTTTTTGCATACAGAACTCACCAAAAAACATTTTGTATTAAACCACAAACTGCTTTATCAAAACCATGTGATTTTATAATGTGATGTCGCAGCTGAACAGACTTCAGACGTGGTAGCAACAATGTGGTTAAATAGCTGACCGAGACTGCCAAAACAAACGTGGTTGTGTAGGCATGGGAAAGTTTTACTAGGTAACTCCGCGTGTAAATAGGCGTATTTTATATAGAACTGGCATTAACTTAACAAACAGCAACGCATAACGTAAAATAATATAACCACAACCCACTGTTTACACACTTACCGCTCAGAATTGAATATTAAAAATTTAAAATTTAGAGAGACGTCTCACATTCTTGGGAGCAGCCATGTTTCCTACGCCGTCGACCTGCGGCATGACGTCAGACAACAGCAAGGGGACGCAGCGTGTCGTGAAAAGGGGAGGGCCTTCCGCGGACTGTTTTTATTTATTTCTTTGTTTCATGTGCATAAAACAACAACAATGGTGGATAATTGAAGAAGTGTGAACATTAGGATGAGCGAATGACATTTCCAGCTACAGTTACCAGACCGATATCACAAGTGAATCAACAGGGGGAGGATGAAGCGGCGCAATGCGGACTGCAGCAAACTCCGACGGCCGTTAAAACGGAACCGAATCACCGAGGGTATATATAGCAGGTACAAAAAAAGGGGCTGGAGGGACGTTATTGTATAACAATGGCGCCTCTCTGCATATTCCAAGTCAGAGATGCCAGCCTCTGCTACATTCATTTTTGAGCACGCTGTGGTTTTTAGCCGTATATGCAGCTAAATGAACATGCCCACATATTGACAAAATTATAGGCCTAACGTTACTTGTGTGGCATCTCATACATGATTTGTTCCTAGCTAGGTAGTTAAATTCAAATTCTGGCTAAATTCAAACGAAAGGTGGCGGCGAGATTCCGCGGACATTCAGTATGATTTGTAACACGCTCCTCTCATTGGAAATATTTTCAGCAAAAAAAAAATAATTGCATGAACTTGTGAGGGAAAAATGATGCTCTAGCTGTAGATGACAACAGCTATGTCAGGGGCGCTCGTTTCGAAGTCCGGGGTGATGCCGACGGCGGGGCTCTCACCTGTGCTTTGTCTGGCAGAGGTCTACATTTAAACACGCGAATGAAACAATAACCACCGAAGTAGACAGGTTTAACCGGACCACGAGAAGTCCATACATTGATTAAAGAGACCCGATATTAATGTATAATTAAATTTTCCTATACACTGAAAGGCGACAAGCCAGAGCAAGAAAACCAGCTGCTTTAAATAACATGTCTAGACATGACACTCTATACATACATTCTCAACCTCTCTCTACCCTGTTTTGTTTGGATGTCTCAGCTGACATTATCTGTTTCAGTTTCTTTGATAACAGCAACACATGATTGAACTTGGGAATACATTGTTTACACGCTCACTGTTGAATTGATATTTATCTGCCTTCAAACCATGAACGAACTTGAGGCAACATTGCAAATCACACTGCAAATGTGGATCTTATAAACACTAGACTGTTGTATAAACCTAATGTCATGATAGCACCTAAATCCTCAGTAAGCCTTGTTTAGTATCTTCTCTTTGTCTCCGTCTCATGTCTCTTTAACATTTTTCAACATATTTTCTTTTCTCTTTTGTCTTCTCCCATAGTACTTTCCTGTACCTGAAGTTTCTCGTAGTGTGGGTGTTAGTTCTGCTGGCCGACTTTGTGCTGGAGTTCAGGTTCGAGTACCTGTGGCCCTTCTGGCTTTTCATTCGAAGCGTCTACGACTCCTTCAGATATCAGGGACTGGTAAGAGCTTGCATGTATGACCCCTAACCTTTCCAACCACTTACTTGGAAGCAGGAGTGACTGATAAACAGTCCAGGTTGATATTCATCTCCAGTCCACACAGTACAACAGAAATACTCCTATGTCCTGTAAAAGAATGCAACAAAGAAACACGTATATAAAATGAGTATTGCTCATGGCAAACGAGGATAATAATGGTATTGGTTTGTAGGTAACTTGCAAGCAAGACTTTTCAAGTGTGTTTTAGAGTACTCATGTTAATGCATAGGAAATTGTGTGTGTGCACATGCTGTTATATTAGTGCACGTGTATTTACATGTTTTCCACTCTTTGCACAGTTGCTACGGCATATTTAATTGTCTTTCTCTTTTCTCCTACTCTTAGGCGTTCTCTGTCTTCTTCGTATGTGTGGCGTTTACATCAGACATCATCTGCCTCCTTTTCATCCCCGTCCAATGGCTGTTTTTTGCCGCCAGCACTTACGTATGGGTCCAGTATGTCTGGCACACAGGTTAGTCCAAGTTTTCATGAGATTCTTTTTATCTCTGCCAGCCAAATGGACAATTTCACCGGTAAGAAATTCATGGCTGCCAAGTTTCTTCAATGCTAGACCTAAAAGTGCTGATTTTCTTTTCTTCTTTTTTTCTGCATTCATGCAGAGAGGGGAGTCTGTCTACCCACTGTATCGCTGTGGATCTTGTTTGTGTATATCGAAGCTGCCATACGGTTCAAAGATCTGAAGAACTTTCATGTAGACCTGTGTCGACCTTTTGCTGCTCACTGGTAAATGTCATAGTATAGTCTTTTGTCTCAGTAGAGCCCACGATAAATAGAAAAAAATCCATGATAATACAGCACATCCTTCAATATTCATTGACTAAAAATATAAAGATACCTTCATCAGAAGTTGACACGGTGTTTCTCTTCACCTCCCAGTATCGGCTATCCAGTGGTGACTCTGGGCTTCGGCTTTAAGAGCTATGTTAGCTACAAGATGCGACTGAGGAAACAGAAGGAAGTTCAAAAGGAGAATGAATTCTACATGCAGCTTCTACAGCAAGCTTTACCGCCAGAGCAACAGATGCTGCAGAGACAAGAGAGGGAGGCAGAAGAGGGTGAGACACGCACAGACCAAAACACACATGAAATCCAACACTTAGTACTACATGTATAGCAGAATTAAACCACTACACTACTACTCTGCAAACTGAAGTAGCAAGAATGACTTGAAATGATGTGCAAAAAGAAAGGGCACTCACAGACAAGGATTTTCACTGGGTTAATTAACCAGCACTTGGCTTTGGAATTTGGTTAATTCTGTCCAGTATGTGTTTGTACATTCACTAACTCTACCTGTGCTCGCTCTCTTCCAGCTGCTTTAGCTAAGGGGATGTCAGAAGTAGAACCTTCAGTAATATCCCAAAACGGAGCACCTCCTGGAAAGAAAAGCACCTCAGTCCCATTACCAGAACTGGAGTACCGGGAGAAAGGGAAGGACAGTACTGCAAAAGAGCGCGAGGGCAAAAAACAAAACACAATTGGAATCAATAACAACAGTATTATACACGCACTGGACTCCAAACTACAGGAGACAGAGTATATTGAGAACTACGTTGGGGCAAAGAGACTGAACAACGACCTGGCAGGGGAAAACACACACGCAGACACCAACACACACTCTACTTCAAAAGAGGAAATGGGGGGAGCGGGGAAGAACTATAAAAATGCCAGCGGAGGTGGGGGCAGCATTTCCAATTCATCTCCGCGGAATCACAGTTCGACTAATGGCAGCGTGCCACCAGGTTCCTCCAGTAAGAACGAGAAGAAGCAGAAGGGGGCAGGGAAGGGTCAGAAAGATCCGGTGGAGAACTGCATTCCCAACAACCAGCTGGGCAAGCCAGATGCTCTAGTGCGGTAAGACTCACACTGTTAATTGACACTTTATTGAAGGATACTAGTTGATACAGTTTGTGGTCATCACCTTCCATACAGTGATGAAAAAATTGTTTGTATATGGACCAGTTAAAGGAGACTTGATTGCCTCTTTGGTTGTTGTGGTTTCCTATGGCTTCCATCAGATGTTATTGTGGTCCTCTCTTCCTCTTGCCTTAAAGGCTGGAGCAGGATGTGAAGCGACTGAAGGCAGATCTTCAGGCCAACAGGCAGCTGGAGTCAGAGCTGCGGAGTCAGCTTTCCTCTCTGAGCAGCCAGGACCGCAGCCTTCGCTCTGAACTGGGCCAGCTCCGGCAGGACAATGAACTGCTACAGAACAAGTGGGTGCATGTACAGTCAACTCACTGAGTATATTTACCTTCTTTTAGTTGCAATAAATATGATTTTCTTTGAGATAATGGAAAGCTTTCGTTATAGAACAAATAATACAACTGTTTTCATAAGCTGAGTAGTACTCCTCATCACCTTTGTGTGTAAAATTAGTGGGGTACCCCTTTAAGATAAATGCTCCAAAGCATTGGTAACTGAACTGAGAGTATTACATTTGTACTGTATATTGAATCCAAGGTATAATGCTTTAAAATTTGAGCACTTCAGATTTGCAGCAGGTCCCAGGACAGCCCTAAGAGTTGTGTAGTAGTAATGCTGACTCTGATCTTGGCCGTTGAATCATAGCTATCATTGACATACTGTGTAGCTCATCCCGTTTAGAGCAGGTGACTACAATCTCCTTTATCTTATTGGTTTTGTAACAACAGAAGAAGAGTCTACAGCCTTGTGATTCAAAATTGTGATTGGCAATGGCACTAGATGATAAGCTGAGGGATCCTCTCAGTGATCACAATTCATCCCAACACAGACATGAATGGGTGTTCAAAATGGTGTTTATACATTTCACTATCAAATAAAAACCCTGCATTGTACAAAAGCAAGGTCAGTAGGATACAGTATCTGGGCCACATGGATGTCTGTACCAGATTTTGTGCCAGTGCACCTTGTAGATATTGAGGTATTTCACAGGAGAAGTGAAAACTTTGACCAGCCGGTGGCACTAGATGAAAATACAGGAATCAAAAAAATCTAAAATCTTGTCAAAAAAAACAACTCAAATATTCAAAATTCCATCTCATACCCATGTCCATCAATGATCCAACGTGCTTGACTGTTCTCTTCCTCAACGCTTTAGGCTCCACAGTACTGTCCAGGCAAAGCAGAAGGACAAGCAGACTATCTCCCAGCTGGAGAAGAGGCTAAAGGCTGAGCAGGAGGCTCGGGTCCTGGCTGAGAAACAGCTGGCTGAGGAGAGGAAGAGGAAGAAGATGGAGGAGGCCACTGCTGCCAGAGCTGTAGCATTAGCTGCTGCTACTAGGTACTAATTAGATGATTAATAGGAGGTTCACCTCTCTGTACCAAGGAAATCAGAGAATGATAGTACACTAGTAAAAGATTAGTCTTTGCTCCTTCTGTCTGTTGACTCTTGGACCTTTTTGCTTTTATCACTATTAAATGTTGTTTTTCCTTCTGTTGTACAGAGTGGAGTCCACTGACTCTCTCCGTGTTCGTATCAGAGAGCTGGAGACAGAGTGTAAGAAGCTCAGCATGGACATGAAACTTAAGGAGGAGCAGATTAGAGATCTGGAGGGCAAGTGTCAGGTAAGACTGAATATCACAACTGTCTTTTATTAACATAATCCTTCATTTTAGTAGATATGTAACTATCAGGTCAGTTAAGAGATTGGAAAATCCATTATCTAAATGCTGTGAATGTAATTAGCCACACTTATCTGCATTTAGCAAGCTGCTGCAGTACAACAATTCCTAACAACACATGTGATCACTTTACTAAAATTATATGCTGTTTTAGTTTGAGCTGTTGGTATAATTAGATAAAGAGACCCCCTGTGCCTTCTGTAAAAACAGTAAAAGTGCTGTTTATAACAATATTTGCTGCCTGTGAAATACACACAAGTAAAATGTTTTACAGTGTCACAATCTCATTAATCTCATTTACCATTCAACTTCTCTTTTTACTCTGGTCTCATGTAGGAGCTGCGCAAGTATAAAGAGAATGAGAAGGACACAGAGGTGTTGATGTCAGCGCTGTCAGCCATGCAGGAGAAGACCCAGCACCTGGAGAACAGCCTCAGTGCTGAGACCAGGATCAAACTGGACCTCTTCTCTGCACTGGGGGACGCCAAGAGGCAGCTGGAGATAGCACAAGGTATCTAAACATTTTAGGTGCCATGTCTTTGGCTCAGAACTCTAGACTGGAGGTCTAAACGCAGCCTAAATCAACAGAGAGCAAAAGTAGTGGCTGCACAAAAATGACAGGAGGGTTGTTGAAAAAAAAACATGCAAGTGATTTGCATCCCACATTCTTGTATGTTCAAGATAGGGTGGGAAAAAAACTGTTAACTACTATGTTAGCATAATACACATACACACTTCAGTAAAAAAGGCCCATTAGCTATATATCCTGTTGTGTAACAGTATCACGATCCTTTTTACATGGCAGACATTTTGTCATAGGAGGAAAAGCACAGGTGAAATTAATCTCCTTAACGATGGCTCAGTTCTATTAGGTGTCTCATTGAGCCATGACAGAGAGTTGTTATTGCTGTTAATAATTACACAGATAGTTTCCCTGGTGTGATATGTCAAACATCTGCTATAAAAAAAGCTCTGCAATGGGAGAGCAGTGTAGCAGACTACATAGGAGACTATATTTATATCAGAGATTTTACCTCACTGTTTATACAGAGATAACTATGCCTCATTAATCAAGATTACTTTATGACAAAACTGGATTTTTCTTTGATTTATGTACTGGAATGATGAAGTAATTTCATCTGAAATGTCTCATCCAGGCCAGATCCACCAGAGGGAGCAGGAGATCGCGGAGCTGAAGCAGAAGATAGCAGAGGTGATGGCTGTGATGCCGAGCCTGTCCTACTCGTCAGACGGCAGCAACCTCAGCCCCGTCACCCCGCACTACTCCTCCAAGTTCATGGACAATAGTCCCTCCTCCCTGGACCCCAACGCCTCAGTCTACCAGCCCCTCAAAAAGTGACTCTGACGTCCACACTTTATGTCAGACAGAACTTTTTCTCTTTCTTTATTTTAGTGAAGCTCTCGGTTCTGTTCTGTTGAGTTTACCAGCCCCTGACAGTTTTTGCACTCAGACACACACACACACACACACACACATTCACATTCACATTCACATAGACACAGTGCACACAACCCCTCCATACATATGTGTACTTAGGTCCTTTTTTTTGGTTCTATTATGAGAACTATTATTTTGAGGGGGTTGTGATTTTTTTGTTGTTGCTGTTGAGTTTTGGGATTTAGCCATTAGACAGCGAGATCTGTTTTGAAGGGGGAGAAAGGAACACACAATTTGTCGGCCAAATGTCTACTTAAGAGCCATCATGCATTACTTCATGTCAGTCTTCTGTTGGTGTACAGAACTAATCCCCCCAGAGCCATATTTTCTTCTATAAGTGAACTGACACCCAGACTTTTAATTGGCTTTTCATGGTGGTTTATATTATGACAGAAGACATGTTTTCAGTTCAGATGTGAATTTGAAACTCACCTGTAAAGTACAGCCCTGTGAGAGATACATGAATGTAAACCTATTCATGTTTTGATATCGGCATTAACTTAAATCAGTGATAGTTTGTTTTGTAATGTTTCAGTTCTATTGCGACAATGTACATTTCCTCTAAAATAGTGATATTGAGCAGGTAAACGTTTGCTGTGTTCCTCAGATATTCCAGTACAATTTATTCCCTTAATGCTGGAACAGTGGATTCTCCAGGATTATCAGTAAGTGGATGAAGCTGATGTTGTTTTGTCCTAAAAAAAATGCTATTGCTAGATTCGACTTGGCACTGCCAAAATGATCCATTGACGTTCACCTGTTTGCTGCAGACACCTTTCTTCTCCCTCTGGACCAAATTAGAACCAGTTAGGCCATATCGTTCACTGGATTTAATGATGTCGAGGTAACCAGTCGTTACCATTATTTGCAGATTTTACAGTGCCTTGCAGTTTCTCTTTTTTAGATGCAGAAACCACATACTTTGCAATCCTGGGATCTAAAAGCATCAACCTTCAAAACCGTCGTTCTCTCTCTCTCTGGCTCTGACTCTCCTGGTTCATTTGTCCGAGTTGAAGATTACTCACAGTCCGATCATTTCAAGTCAGTATTCAAAGGCTAAAACAATTAAGTGTCACCTCAGACACGTTCAGTCATTTAGCAGCTAATTGACCTCAATATTGCAGACTTAAAGGGAAGAGGTAACTTTGACGTGGTACAAGTCATTTCATAGTGACACAGTCTTGGTATGCCAGACACCAACCAAACTGATTGTCTATTATCATGCCCTAGAGTTGGCATTTAGTTGTTTACAACAATGTACATTAACTTACTGAGGAATGTTTTCTTTGTTTATTTCATTTCAGTTCTTAAGTGCCAAGTGTTGATGTTTTGGTTTCCATCCATACTTTGATCGATGTAGCTAGCAAAATGTTTGCAGAAGAGTGCTGTTATTTTTTTTGTCATTAGAACATATTGGGATGGTGTTGTGTTTACAAGGTTCTGGGCTGGTGACGCAGCAGGAGGTCAGTCAGACTGATTGTGTTATTCACACATTTATTTATTTGCTACAGACTTTTTATTGAGTGGCACCTCCTTGATATTTCCCATCATATTCAGTTGATTTCCTATATTTTCTACCAGGAAGGATTCAGTGAATGTGTTGTGTTGGGAAAAAGGTTACCCCTGAACCATTTGACCATGTCGTGCTGTCATGTTGCCTACCTGGAAAAAAAAAAAAAAAGTATTTTTTGTGGATCGCTCTGGCGTTGTGAATTCAGTTCTCAAGTTGCTTTTACAAATTTGTGTAGAAGGAAGAGAAGGTTTAAAAAAAAAAGTGCTTTTGTTTTATCTTTTACGTCCACCATGTTTATTTTCTTTACTCAAAGTGATGGTGGCTGTGTCACTTACACATCACTATTAAAGAAAGTCTTGCTGGTGGCAATGCAAGCTGTACAGTCTGTGTTTGTGTCGTGATCTTTGTGTCAAGTTTTACTTTTTCTGGTTTTACCAAGAGGCTGATCTTATTGTTTTGTTTTGTTTTTAACTGATCAAGTTGATCAGAAGATTTTGTTAATTCCGAGGTTACCCGCATGTCCATGCAGCCAACAACTCATACAAGTTTCAAGGAGTCAGTTCATGTTGTCCTTCTTGGACCTGCCAGCCACACATTCACTTTGTTGACATCCACCGCTGAGCAGTGGTTTAAAATAAGGAAAAATGTTGTTCCCCAGTGGTTTGATGCTGCCTTCAGGTGCTCCTTGTAAGATCCATTCAGTTGCTTTTGGATTCACAAAGCAACTAAATAAGCCTTACTTGGAAATACTGAAACCACAGAGCTGCGTTACCATATCGTTTTTTTTTTGTGTGTGTGTGTGTCTCAATGGGTTGACATAAATGTTAGGTAAATATTTTCGGCTGTTGGCCGCTCATTTCCAGGAAGATAGTCCTGTTTACGAAAAGGCACGGCATCTGAAACTTGAGAGAAAATACAAACGTCATAATGCAAATTAAAATCAGAAAACACTTTTTTAAAGTTGATGATGACGCCTTCGTGGCTTAAATGTCACCTCTCAGCAACTACACTGCATTCACGTTAATGAAATAATGGCATTATGAAATAACTGCCCACAAAAAGAGTGAAACACTAGTGCATCTGCGCTACGAAGAAGTTGCTATAAGATTTTTGGTCACTTTGATACAATGTAATGATTCATATTTGAATTAAAATCATCTTTAATAAGACTACAATCTGTGCCGTGATAAAAAAAAAAACCCAAAAAAATTTATTTGATAGTATAATATCAATGCTCATTATTATTTAATATTCATGGTTGACGATGTCTAATGTCCCACGTGACACCAACGCAGCATTACTTTTCTTCTGGACTTGTTCACGTGTGCTGACCTCGTAAATAGCGGTATTTCTGACAACACTGGAAGGCACCACAAGTCTATCCTCCCCATCAGCAGTCTGGTCAACAACATTTCTCCTGGAAGACTCAGCAGCGAACTTCACCGACTCCCTGCACTTTAAAACACCGACATGGATGCCCTAAAGTCGGCTGGGAGAGCTATTATCCGGAGCCCGAGTATGGCGAAACAGTCGTGGACCGCCGGCAGACACAGAAGTAAGAAACAAGTGCTGGCTTGAGAGAAAAACCTAGAAAAAAATGGATTTTAATCCCCGTTAGCAACATTTTCCAGTTTCACAGTGCCAAAGTTGACTTTTGGCTGACCGCAGTTCCCATTTTTCCTCAGTTACCAAAATGACGGATAGCTAATAAATATCACATTTGTTTGCGAACTTTACCAAAGTTACCAAAGCTTTTTGTCTCTGAAGCGAAACGAACCTAAATGTTATTATGTTGCCGACTGTGACAACGGAGTTTCAGAGATGAAGTTTGACATCTCTTGATCTTTCGTCGGCTCGTCCTCATTGTGTTTGAGAAAGAGACTGAAATGCGCTATAAAAAATGCTGTTTTAAGAGGCGACTGTTTCCTCGTGTTTGGTTCTGTTTGGGGTGAGATATGTTTCTGTTTTACTCTGTGGATATTAGGTTAGTCCGTTTGTTTGCAGTGCGGTTTATCCTGTTTCAGGATTATTCCGGAAATAAACGTTATTTCGAAACTTGGCAGAGTAAAGTAGACCACCACAACACCCACAAATCATGACACTTCATTTAGAAAAACTATTTTGTTTTGTAATATTTGAATGATCTCACTCACGTGTTTTACAATGATTAATCTCACTGCCTTGTTATTTGACTCATTACAGCAGTATTTTGGATTTGTTGATAATCCCAATCCTCAGAACACTCTCCTCCCTCCATTCACACTTACCAGAGCAAGTGTAGAGGTCAGGGTCGGAACTAGAACTTACAGTGATTTTTGTGTCCTGCTCAAGGGCCCTTCAGCAGGACAGGAGCTTGCCCACACTGCAACATTAACATGAAACGCTTTTAAGGCCACTCTGGCGCCCATTGTAGCGCTCAAGGGCCACTTTGTAAGCTAAATCTCACTTGATCCCAACCGGGTGGCGGAAAAAGCCTGAAAGCTCCCCTGCCTGTAACCAAGAGGACAAGCCAGGAATGCTGCAGGTCAGTCAGTGCACGGCCCCTGTTGGCTGGAGCTCAAGCCAGTTCCATCATAGAGGCCATTATAAAAGCAAAAAGCAAAAATATAGGGTAGATTACATAAATAGCCCACATTAGCACATGTAACTTTAACAGCGCACCTGGAAAATTAGTAATGCCTCAGGAATTTGAGATACACTCTTACATCTTGCCAGCACATTTCTGTGTTAATGGATGAGGGTCAGATTTTAATGTAGTTACCTTTGCACAGCTATCAGTGGGTGCGGTTACATAGGCCAGCCTGATTGTAATCCATCTAGCTGACAAATTAATTAGATTGAGGTGTTTGCATAAAGCATTTTGACGTTAACTGGGTTTAAGCTCTAATTACGAGTGGAATTAAAAGCTCCTTGTAAACGCAGCAAGTGACCCACATGTTATAGAAGTAGTGTATTGTAGTATAGATTATAGTATCTTCTCTAAGCTGCAGGGCACACATTCCTCACCAGCGCTGACCCATATCGCCCATGCCTGACTCCCAGGTCTGACCAAGTCTGGGATGTTAGGTGAATGCAGCTAACTGTCAGGAGAGAAAACCAACAGCGCTGTGGTACCTGAGGACCACGAGAGCCTTGTAGTATTTCACACAGATATCGCCATCAATGGTGCTCTACAGGCTTAGTCACTTTTCTTCACATATCTGCATACTGTGGGGACTGCATTGAGGACAGACCTATTCAACCGCATGAGGGCTGCCCCAATTTTAAATGGCAATGGCCTCCCCGCTCCTTACCCACTTCTCTGCTCTTATTGCCCCGGCCCAGTCGCCCTGGATGACCTACGCCGGCACACTGCCAGAGCCAAGGACCAGCCAGAGGGTGCTTGTCTGCAGCAAAGAACCTTTTACCAGGGAGCGCCTCAAATGGAGACGGGTGACTGTGCCCTCATAGTGATGTGCAGTAAGGCCAGTCACTGCCAGAATGGGAATATTTCTCCCCTGAAGCAGTTATTTCACCAAATCGTGGGACTTTCTCTTGTTGAGGAATTGGTGTATGGGCGAGGCTTTTTCCCCTTCTGGTTCCACTGTTGTGCTCTACCATTGTTGTCAGTCTTCCCCGCCCTCCACGCTGCCTTGTGATATCATTAGATATCAGAACTATGCTCACTCAATTCCTGGCAAATTGCAGTGACGTACATCAGTCATTTACTCTGCTGGCAAAACGTTTCTTTGTTTTCTTTTTTGATGGCTGTGAGAACCAGTTAAATGTAACTTTGCCTGCGTCACGCCTGCCCTGAGTCAGAGATCCTCCTGAGAACCATGTGGGATCAGTGTACTTCTCTTCAGTTGCAGATGCAGCAGGTGGCATTTTACATGATAGGCTAGATTCAAGCTCGTTGGGTCCGAGGATGGAGACCTTGTTTTATTGATAAAGGTGAGAGAATCCAAGAGACCGCAAGGCTGGCCTCCAGGCTGGCCTGCACTGTGAGTACGGAAGTGGGAAGATGTGTGAGGGAAGAGAAAGTTATTGTAAAAACCTTGCTCCCGCTGCTTAGCTTACTGAATGATTTATGGTTCCTTTAGGTGTTGAGATTTACCTGTGTATAGGTATAGACCCAACTCGTTATTCATTATGTGTTAATATGTTTCTGCATCAGTAGAAACCCTGATATCAGCTCAGATTGATTTGGATTTGGATTCCTTGGAACTTTTTTTTTTTTTTTTGTTAAAGCTGTGTGAACGTAGATCAGTGGAGTTAAAAGAAAAGTCAAACGGTGGCAGAAGTTAGTTGTAGAAAAGGTTGTTTGGCTTCGAGTCCTGTTGTGGTCCTGAGTTGTAGAACCGCAGTTGGTGGTTTCCACAGTGATGCAGTGTTTGGTGCAGACACACAAATCAGCCAGGACGTGAATTGCCTGTCAGTTTGGAGCTTTTTGGATCAGCATGTTTGTTGTCACAGTGTTCAGATTTAAAAATTTATTTATTTTTACTTTAAAATGCGTGAAATGGATACTCATCCATCAATGATGGATTTAATAGACGACTAAGGAGCCTAAGAATATGTTGCTGCTTTATCTTTCTTTTAAATTTCCCCTTCTGTGTCTTTCCTGCTGTCATCTAAGACACTTGCACTTACCCTTCCATTAGAAAAGTCATGATTTTTTGACACCCAGTAATTAATCTCGTAACACTAACAGATGGTGAGGTCGGCTTGAATTTACGGCAGCATCGCCTGGTTTTAGTTGGTCTCAGTTGACACATGCTCACAACTGATTCCTATCACGTGCTGCTGCTGAACTTTGATCCCAAAGTTCTCCACATTCTCTGGTTGAGCAGTGCCTGGTACAGGCACTGTTGCTTTTTTTTTCCAGGATAGACAAAACTGAAAACTGGTACTTTATTACAAGTGGTACTGGCCAGTCAGGGCTGTCTTTCTCGAATATGATGGTTTTCTTCTGACCACAGTCAGTCCAGTGTAGTGTGAGAACCTGCAATGAAATCTGCTTCACACAGCCTGTTAAAGGTCCTTTGGGATGAAATGCTGTCCCATACTGTTTTAAGTGGTGTTTCAGAGGCACTGACATTGAATACTTGAATTTTTTGTGGTTTTGCAATGGACTAATGGGCTGAAAACTAAATATCTGCAATTATCAGCCACAGGGTAAAATATGTTGGTTTCCTTTTTCAAAAACCTGTATTATTTGAAATCTTTTTTCATGTGTCTGTGGTGTAGGCAGGAAATTTCAACTCAACAATAGGTGCTCATAATTATTTTTCACACTAACAAGTGTTCTGCCAAATCACCACTTACAGCCATAGTGAAAGCCAGTAGGCAGACATTACAGCCTGAGCCCAAAACATTACTGCAGATTGTTTCCAACAATCGCTGGATCCACTTCTCTTGCTGGTAACTGACCAAGACAACATGGTTCTTGCTTCCACAATTGGTTACTGGAGATGATTTTTTAAATAATTTCTCCCGGGGACTACCCATCAAAGCTTCCCCCAAAAAAGAGCACAGAAGAACATTTTGTATGTGTCAAGTTTGAATGTATTCTTCATGAATAATATTTAGAGTATCGTGATTATTTACAAAACAGTTTTAAACTTTTGATAATTTTAGCCTTGCTAGCAGTGTGGCAATATGGATGGCAATGTCGGTTGGTTAGTTGGTGTGTAACTTAAGTCCAGACTGAAATATCTCACCAACTAATGATGAACCCCTGACTTTTTATCTGGCGCCACTATGAGGTTCACATTTGTGGTTTTAAGTGAAATGTCTGAACAGCTGTTGCATTATCATCAAACTTGGGAAAGATATTCATGTTCCCCACAGGATGAACTGTAACAGTTTTGATGATCCCCTTTCTTCTCACGCAGCGCTATCATCAGCTCAAAATTTTTATTTGTCCAGTGCTTAGAATTCGACATTCCCATCAGCCTAATGCTAATGTAATGTAATGCTAATACACCATTGTAAGGTGGCAAACATGGTAAACACATTATACCTGCTAAACATCAGCATGTGATTGTCATTGTGAGCATGTTAGCATGTTGACAGCAGCATTAAGTTCACTGTACCTAAATACAGCCTCATAGAGCTGCTAGCGTGACTGTAGACTCTAGTCCTGGTGTGTCCTGCAAGGCTCTCACAGTAGGGTGAAGAAGGACATCTTGTATTTGTTAAGCTGGAATTTATCCATCAAGAAAGTGGCATCCTAAAATTATTCACAACATAGTTTTAAACTTCAGATTGTTTTAATGGAAGGTTTTTGCATTTTGGTGCAAACACTGTTTGGCATGAAAATTGTCATATTCCAGTAAATCCCAGCCCTTAAAATAATCAGCTTTTATCAGCTTCAGTCCAGCAATGCCTCTGTCAACCTTTTATGTCAGTCTGACTTGACAAAACACAGTCCTCCTTTCATTTATGGTGTCTGTCCTCACGTGTGTGTGAACATGTGTCTGCATGAGTATGTGGTGTGCTCTACATCCCAGAGGAGGTAAATGCTAGGAGGATGAATTTCTAGGTAATGGTGATGTTTTTCCACTCTTGCCTTCTCTTACCCTTCTCCCCTCCTTTTCATTCTCTGAGGAAATCTCTGTAAACACAGCCACAGGGTCAGGGCCAGACGGCACCACTCAAAAATGATAAGAAACTGTGTGGAGGTAGCAGCTGTTCTTTCAGCAGCTACAGTTTTGACATCCCTTATTCTTTTTCAGTGAACATGCCAGTGTGCTGTCTCTTTATTTCTGCAAAACTTCACACAAAAGTTGAGACAGTAATGCACTTTTAGAGAGACATCTGTGAGAAAGATATGTTACTTTCAGAAAGGAAAACCACACTTTCCTCTTATCACACTATGTCAGAGTCCATGTCTCTTTGCTCTGGAGTCTATGCCTTTTTATTGTCGAGCCCTATTAGTTGTTTTGGAGTTGAAATATTTACTTTACATCGACTGTACCTCTGACCTAGATACCCTGTTTTGCCTTTGCTCTTCAGGGAGTGAGCAGATGAAATGTCTCAACTTTAAGTTCAACATGTTGGCTGTTTACATTTCCTCTGATTTGTGTTTTTCTCAGGTCCCTTGAATGTTCTCAAAGCTAATGTTAATTCTGGAGCATGAAATGGAGGGAAAAGTGGGCAAATCTTAGAATCTGTGAAGCTGTAACTGACAAATATTTGGTGTCTTTAATTTGGTGAATGCGTACAGCAAGAACATGTTTCCTGTTGATCATTTATTGACCCACTTTTCACAGAAAATGTCTCTTGTTTTTTGTCTGTAGAGCTGCCAGAGAACTGGACTGACACAAGGGAGACCATCTTAGAAGGCATGACCTTTAACCTTCGTCACCTTGGCATGACACTAGTGGATCAGCCCAAGGGAGAGGACCTATCAGCTGCTGCTGTAAAGAGGATTGTTGCCACGGTGAGAGCTGATTCGGCAGTTTTTAAGAGGTTTAGTAAGCCTGCGACTTGAATAATTTTTTCCAACGCATGGAGGACTGTACCTGTTTGCATGGTTCAACACACTAAAGCTGGTTTTTTAGACCTTGAATAGGGTTAATGGAAGTCCCGCCATAAATACCTGTGGCATAGGTTTTGATTTACTTAGTTATATATTATATTGACCCACTGCTAGCACCACCACAATGCCAGGTGCATGTATTTTACATGATCTCATTTATAATCTCATGATCTCATTTATTAATGCAGAGCAGCAGTTACAGTGAGCAACATGTCTGCAGTGGAGATGACTTTGCTAGATGTGTGCTACTGAAAAGGAGAACTACTGCTATTACTAAATCTTTACACAGCTTGGATCGTGTTGTCTTTACTGTCAATAATGTATAAATTTATCTGTAGGGGACATTACCAGCCTAAACTGACAAGTCATGGTTGTTCCCCACTTGGTCTCTCTGTAGCTGCTGTAGCTCCAACAAGTAGATGTGTTTTCTGGCACAAGTTACGGTATAGCCTACAGCATAGCTACAACAGCTATTTGCAAAGGCTCTGTGACTACACTATACCTCTTAATTAAGAAGAAGAACTGTATATCAAGTCTTACATGCTTTCAAACAAACTTCTTCTCTTTACAATCATTCCTCTAACAGGCTAAAGCCAGTGGGAAGAAGCCTCAGAAGGTTGCTCTCAAGGTTTCTCCTCAGGGAATAGTGCTGTACGACAGCTTGACCAATAAACTCCTGGAAAATGTGTCCATATACAGGTATGTGCAGAGCAGCATAGGTTTTGTAGACAAGTTTAGAGTGTAGACAGGCTTACTTATCCTGTGAACCCTGCCTGCTTAAACAGTCTGTATGATGTTAGTCTAACCTGTGACCTCTGGCCTGCAGAATATCCTACTGCACAGTGGACAAACTGCATGATAAAGTGTTTGCTTATATCGCTCAAAACACCCTCAATGGGACCCTGGAGTGCCACGCCTACCTCTGCGCCAAGAGGAAAGTGGTGAGTCGTTTCAGTGTTCAGCATCAGTGTTTTTATGTTTAATTTAAGATGAGGATGAATAAAGAAGAGCCAGCGCAGTGATTTTAAATTCAGCCAACATCAGCTTATTATGAATTTCTAAGTCAGAGTTTCTCTGTGGTTTGAGTGGGTTTAAATCTATCAAAGTTGTTGGGAAGATAAGATCTAAACTTGCTTTTGTCTCAGCTACCTGAGTTAGTTACTTTGTGGCCCAATAAAAATCAGTGATGTGTTTGTTTGAACCTGTGACACCCAGCAGGGCCTGAGTCATTTTTCTTCTTCCAATTGCTCTTTGGGCTAAAGTGAGAGACGAGATGCACTTATTTGGAATAGACATCATTTTTCCTGTAACAGTGCTCCTCTTCAGTGCATTTCCGACACTGTAGCTCTCCTCCACCTCTTCCTCCATTCTTAAGAGGAAACCCTAGAAGTCAAGCTCCTCAAGCCGTCTGTCATCTCCCTGCGTCTTCCTGTGTGTCGAAAAACAGAAGGGCACTTTTCCTCTCATCTTACGCACGACCACACTCGTCCCCTTTTTCTCTCAGGATAACATGATAATACCCGACTTCCTTAATACTTGATTCTCTCTTATCAGGGTTATGGAGATGGTGCTGATGACCTCTTTTTGTCCTCTGCTACACCAGCATTGACAATTTTGCTTTGACTACTGAAAAGAACTTACTTTAATTCTGTTGTATGTTAAATAGAACTGCTTTCTAATTAAAATACAATCCTCATAGCCCCAAGTCTAGTCTTAATGAATGATTAGCTTTATCTAAATTAAACTGACTTCAGGGTAAATCATTTTTCTCATCTTCTCGCAGGTAACCTCAGTAGCATAGCAAGTAACATCAAACACTGAGGTGATTGTGGTTGTTTTCAGTGTCTTAAAGACTGCAGACTAATGGTCAAGAGTTGATATATTTTTTCTTACTGATCACATCCTTCAGTTCTTTTAAAAAAGAAAGTATCACTGCTGTGAACATCTTATTACAAGCAGTCTTTTATTGACAGGCATTATCTAGCTTCATGGTTCACTTCTCTAGAAACAGATAAACTGCAGGCATGTATTTTACAGCAGCTGTCGGCGCTAACCTGATGAGGGAGAAAATGACAGGCCCACTGTTCATTTGCTCATTAGAGCTATCTTACGGACTGCTTTACAAATTAAGGTAAAATCAAGTTTGTCAATGGGGTACAGCCTGCACAGAATGCCAGAATGGTAATAAAATAGGTCAAGCACCTATTTATATACAATTAGCTTAAATTGGCTGATAAAATCAGCTTGCTGATGTATCAGTCAGGCTGTAGTTGAAACTGTAATTTGCATTACTATCACAAGAACCAGGTCAGTTCACAAAGTCAGATAGCTTATATCAAATGATGACTGTCTCCAAATTTTATTTAGACATATAATAGGAGACATGTTGAAGATCATGCTTATCCCTGCTCTTATTCTGTCTATACTTGTCTGAGTTTCACTGGTTGGTGGATGTGAATGCTCTCTTTTCAGTCATGGCTTGTTACAAAGTTTACTCTCTCCTGTTGTCCAGGCTCAGGCAGTGGCTTTGACAGTAGCCCAGGCCTTCACAGTAGCTTTTGAACTCTGGCAAGTGGCCAAAGAAGGTAGGCACTTCACCTCTCACTCCTCAAGTCCTGGAAATGACACACACACATCATCGTCAACCCCCTCCACACACACACACACACTGTCTATGGAGGAGTTGTTTTGAGACTGCTGTTTCTCCTAAATCAGCCCTGATGCTCCAAGGACGTTGATAGTAAGGACAATTGCAGTAAACAGGTCTTGACCTGCTTGCGTTATGTCTGTTTACATCTCTTTTCCAGAGAAAGGGAAAAGAGTGAAGTCTGGTTCAGCTGGAGAAGGCAGCAGTAGTTCACATTCAGAGAGATCTAACAGCCTGGGGAGCCTGAAAGGGACAGGTAAAAAACAGTGCACAGCAAGGCTAGTGGCTCCGTGAGGCTGCATTTAGGCACATGCTAACATGCTCACAATGACAATCATAGCATGGTAATATTTAGCTGAGGTTGATGGGAATGCAATTAGTTTTGCAGGAGTTCGAAATAGGAGACAAAATAAAAAATTTCACCTAGTGATGGCGCTAGATGAAAGGTTAATCATTACTGCTCATTCTTCAACATAAATATGTGTATCATGGCAATACACTCAATGGTTGTTGAGATATTTCATTTAAAACCACAAATGTCAACCTCCACTGAAAGTCTTGACATTGCAGTCTCTAGTTAGCATGGCTGATTAATGGTTTTTATATTTACTTTTGCATGCAAGCGTAGCAAACATCAAGAAATGCAGTATTACACATTAAATGTTATTGGATGTTAACTTTATACTTTACCTTGTTTATGACTAAGAGTAAGAATAAGACTGATGGGAGCTGATTTTATTTTAGTCTGAGTCTAAAATTGCTGCTGTGCAGAGAATAAAAGTTTTCATTTGAGTGTGAACATGGTTTCTCTTGTGGCCATTTTGTTCCTCATTAGCAGTAACAAAACTGAAGATAAGCAACGTTTTATGTCAAATTTTAATCATAATGATCATAATTAATACTGAAGCCTCACTGGGCCGTTAGCATGGCCACAGACTGTCAATGATTTTACATTTAGTGTAGATAAATACCTGTGTATGGTAGCAGGAACTGATTTTCTTTCCCTCCCTTCACAACTAGATGTTGCCACAGACAACCTCCTGGACTTTGAGGACAGTGTGAATGTTGTAGTTGAGACCAATGGGAATGTAGAAGAGGATCAGTTGGACAACCACAGGCCCTCTGAGACCAATAACAACCCTGCCTGGGTAAGATTCTCATCTTCCCGTCTTGCTCTGGTTCTGTGTTGCAGCTGTGGACAATAGTGATGATGGCAATTCTCTCACATCCCTCAAGTCTCCTTTAAAGTCAAATCTTGATCATTTTCCATTTGAAATTATGAGTCAAGTCAGATATATAAATAGTCATATAACTATACTAAGCAATAAGCTGAAATATCTTTAGATAAGTTTTGAAATATACAGCATCTTAGATTTAAATGTCTTAAATCAAAATGTAAGTTTGTATAACTGTCACAAACTTATCTGGGTATACTGTATATGAAGCCAAGATTCTTTTTCTTCCAGGAAATAGAAGATGGTTTGGATGAAGCCTTCTCCAGGTGATATATAAATGTCTTAATAGTTTTGTTATCAAGTGAAATTAATCCTAGTCGATTCCCTTTTCTGTTTGTTTGCTATAAAATGCCCCATCACCAGAATCACAAATCCTTCAGTTTACTGTAGTTCATTCTCATGCTGCTTGGCTCTACAGTGCCACTTACTCATGATTTCAGTGTACTGCAGAATACAAATCCTCCAACCTCTGATTTTCTAGAGTGAAGGGATAATGGTACAATCAATGACATATAGTTTGGTGGCCAGCTGAGCTTTAAACTGTCCTCAATCTACTGTGTGTTTGTGTCTCCAGCTGTGCTCTGGATAGCTATGGTTCATTTCCAGGTAAAGTCGAGTACTACAGTCAACTGTTAGAAGCCTTACTTAGTGTTGTAGTCCCAATTACTAACCTAACCTTAATCCATTCCATTCAATCATCACCAAACCCAGTAACACACTTTACAGGTCAGTAATGAAATAGATCCCTGTATCCTTTGTTACTTCCCAGGTGGAATAATTGTCGACTGGGTTCAGCAAAAGAAGCTGATTCAAAGTAAAAAGTGAAAAATGTCACTGTCTCTACCCATCTCACCATCACCAAAATTTGCTGTTTTTTTCCTGATAACCTTGTCTGTAATATATGGTTATAGTGAGAATAATGGGGCTCCGGTACACACACAGAGGGCTTTGTTGAGCAGTCATTACGTTTGCGGTCGCCGGTGTAAAAGTGGAGCAGTGGGTCACTTGAACTCAGTCGCAGATCACACCATTTATCCCATGGTTCAAATGAACTCAATGTCTTGAAGTAATCCTGTTGACCTTCACCAAGACTTTGTGTACATTATCATCACAGAGAGAAAAAGGGCTGTTTGCAGCCAAACAGAACAGTCTGAGGTTTTAGTGATATAAACAGGTCTGAGAGGCTGAGCTGCTGTGGAGGCAGCATTTAAATCACTAGTTGACCTAAACCTCAGTGGAAGGAGCCAACCGCTATTATGGCTCTGTGACATGAGCTTGAAGTTGACTGAAAAAGAAGAATAGAATGAGGGTAATAGAAAAGGGCCTTGCACTGTGTATGTAATGGGGGGAAACTTCATACTGTCCTACACAGCTAAATAAGCTAGTTAGCCTCTTGTTGGACGTCCAAGATCATGAATTCTAGTTTGTGATTTTCTTTAATTTTTTGATGCCACCTTCACTCAGCTAGGAAGATACGTTCTGCCTCCCTTGCAGCGCTCACTCTGGTTATTGTTTATGAACATTATGAACAGGCTGTCAAACCTGTTTACTATCTAATAATTTAGATAAGCTAACAAATCTCAGCGTGTGGTGAACAACATTTTAATTAGACATTTTCTAGAGAATGTGTTTTTGTTCATCATCATAAAACATCTAGGTTAGTTTTAAGACATTTGACATTTGTCAGTTCATATTCATTCTACTGTCTCAAGTAAAAGACGAATGAAATTATATAAATATATATATTCATGAAAAGACCTAAACCAACAATGAATTGAAAAAAAAAAACAACCACAACAACAAAAACACTGTTGCAGTGGATGACATGTTCTTTCATTATGATGAACCCAGCAAAAATATTTTATTAAAACTACAGTCTCCAAATGTTATTGGAAATTGCTGAGAAACTATATATTTGCTCTTTTAGTACAAGTTGCTGGACTTGGGGGATGGGTGTTAAACCAGGGTATCAAAGTCAAAAAGTATTGAGACAGACTTGTTGGTTTTGGTGCTTTCATGGGATTTATTGACAGAGTAATACCACCTTGAAGGGAAAGAGCTCCTTTTTCTCTTCATCATTTTCTCCTCTGTCTTTCTAGACTGGCAGTGTCGCGTACTAACCCCCAGGTCCTGGACATTGGGGTGACACCTCAAGACTGGCTCACTGAGCCCGACTGGGACTGCACCAACGGAAACACTCCACGCGGTCTCAGCACATTTGGGGACGATATCTTCGGCTTCTGACCACCTTAACACAGCAGAGAGAGAGAGACGACAACTAAGGAGAGGAGGATTGTCTTTATGTCTTCGTATGAATGAACGAGGCATCACTGTCACTGTGTATTTGAGATGAAGAGACAGTAAAGTCCATAAGGGAATAAGTGTAGAACTGTGAGATTATGTTTGGCCTCTCCTCCTTGTTGTTGCCTTCTTCACATGGACAGTTCCTCCCATCTTTGTGGTAACAGCACGGGCTGCTGCCCCTGCATACCAAAGCAATAATATCTCCTTTTAAGGTTACTCAGTCTCTCCTGTTAATACACTGCAAACATCCTTACAAACATATATGTTCACCAAGTCATCTTATGTCATCATTTGTTGTCCTTTGTGTACTTAAGATTTTCTGTTTCTGTAGTTCTGCCATCATAATCAGTGTTTTGTATGTTTAGTTATAATTTATAGTTTTATAATTCTTTTTTTATGGATGAAGAGAAGGATTCATCTCAAACTGATGAACAGATTGTATCAACAGGCCTTAAAAACAGCAGGACAATCAGCTATGCTACATCTTTCAGTTAAAAAATTGAATGGTTGTTTACACACAGTATCAGTGGATTTAGTTAATATGAGAATTTGGCCTTCCACCGCCTTGGATGTAAACTGATGATTGTTTTATTTCTATAATCTGAAAATCACTCTAGTTGTATTTATATGAAATCTACTGGTGGCTCATTCAGGACGGGTTGTTACAGGCATTACTTTTTCTCTGCAGTGTAACAGCGTTGTCTTGAGTGAAGCCCAGATGTGCTCGCGTTTCATTGTGACCATTTCAATGGACATTATAATCAATCAGCATTGTATAGAATTACAATATATTCATGATTAAAAAATTATAGTTTCTGTATTTTTAATGTAATTTATTAACAAAACAGTGACTACAGTCGTGTGTTGTAGGAGAGGAAGATGGAACGTGTTGGAACTGGTCATTTACAACATCAGTAATGAACACTGAAACTGAACTTTTTGGGCAATAGATCAGCGTTTTGGGAAATGTTTATTCACTGTCACGCTAAGAGAGAGGTGAAAAAACTGATAGCATTTTCACAACCGTACAGAAAATATAAGGCTACAACTAGCCGCTGGTTACCTTAGCATACAGAGTGCAAACAGGAAAAAAGCTATCCTGGCTCTGTCTGAAAGTAACAAAAAGTTTGTTTTTGTAGTTAAACAAACATATACCTTCAGACAGAGCCCAGCTAGCTGTTTCCCCATTTCCAGTCTTCATGCTAAGCTAGGCTATAAGTCAGGATGCATATGAATAGAACTTTTCATTTCAGTATTTGTACAAATTAAACAAACAAGACATAACATGTGAATTGGTGTGTGGATTGTGTCACCCTTGAACAGAGAGAGACTCTTTCCACCTTCCAGTTTTTGCAGTCTCAATGCTAATCTAACATAAGCTAACCAGCTGCTAACTGTAGTCTTAATATTCTCATCTAACTGTCAGCAAGAAAGCAAGTATATATTTTACACAATGTGAATTTTAGACCAACATGGATCGGAACTCCTCAGAAAAGGTGCTCCGAATTAATGAAAAATTTGGGCAGTAGATAGTTCCATGAGAATGGGGTCAACTCTATTGGCCGATAAAGATCATGTGATATAATTAAAGGCTCCAGAACAGCTGGAAACAAAGAAAAGGTTTCTCAACTATTGTTGAGATGATAACTTGGTTTTGTAAAAATTCAGTGCATTAAACTGAAATGGAGTGATCCTTTATTTTTACTGCACGCATGAAGCCCTGCACCACTTGCTGTTTGATGGATGTGTACGGATCAGTTTCCCAGTAGGTGTCTCCATGGTCTCTACCCTGTTGCCACAGTTGTAAGGTCACTGCATATATCCTCAGTTTCTTTCATCTACATTGAGTTTCTGTTGTTTTGAATGGACTTAGTTCAACTTACAAATGTTTGTTTATTTGGTTTGTTCCCTATCATTTCTCACTTTTGGGTGCCCCTGTGTATGAAATGACATTTTGTATTCATACTGACTGCTGCCAATGTGGCGCTCAGGGGATGAAGGTGCAGCTTGTTCATACCAGCAGTAGGGGGCAGCCCTGTACCAACAATGAAGTGAAGCCCAAGCAGTATAGCTGAGATGACTGCTCTTTGAGCCTTAAGCAGTAACTGATGCTGGTCACATCTTCAGCTCTGGACCAAGGCAGTCATTTGTACTTCTCATTGCCAGACGATGATGTTACAACATATCTAATTCTGTCTAATAAGCCGTCCCCTTCCTGCTCTGTCCTAAATTCAAAGTGACAGTGTAGGCCAGTAAATGTAACTTTATTAGCTCTGGGAGAGGTGATCACAGGGAGGAAAAAACAAGATGTTTTGTGTCAGACTGATCTATAAGCCACCAGCAAGAGGACATGATGTTAGGGGAGGAGGACCCACTAGACTTCAGCCTTTCTGGGTTCCTCATCACAACTGCCACACACACCCGTTCCTTGCCACGTTCTGTATTCGACCCGTGTGTGTGAACAGAACTCTGGAGGGCTGAATGTCATGCGGCCTCCCCCCTTTACTCTCTCTAACAGGCTCTGGCTCAGTGAAGCAGGGGCTTTTTTACAATTCGTCCCGACAAGCTTACTTAACCACCTGCATTATTTAACAGTCTTTCCTCAAAGGGAGCTCCAGCTCTCGCTCTGTAAGTTTGATGAAAGCGTGCATGCTGAGAAACAGCCAGGCAAACGTCTCCTCTGAGAATGGGGACAGATTTTGTAGCCACACACACACACACTTAAAATGGCAATATAAGAGCCAAAGACTCAAAATGAGTTTTGGGCATCAAGGTCAAGTGACTCAGGTGGTTGGTTAACAGCAGCAATATGAGGTATATTTACAGCAAACTGTATGCAACCATTTTAAATTAGCTGATTTAACTTTTTGGGTTGCTATATTCTTATCAACGCAAAAAGGTGAATATTGAAATTCTCTTCTTTACGCCAGTGAAAACCTGTGGAAAGGAAGCACTTCACGTCAAATCCAGGCACCTTCTGCATGTCTTTTTTCCTCTGGACGGTTTAAAGTCTTTGCTATAAACCTCACTACTACTATTATTATCTATTCAGTAGAGAACAAATAACCTCACAGTTCAAGCAGCATTCCTTCTCATCAAGACTGAGGGAAAGAAAATATGAAAAATGAAACCTGAAATCTGAGTATATCAGTGAATAGTTGGATAGTTTGGGATGATGAGAGTATTTAAGACTACTCTTCTATGTGTCTGTTAAATGTGAAGATGGAGCCAGGAGATGTTAGCTTAGCTTAGCATAAAGTCTATCAAACAGTTAGGCTCAGTCTGTTCAAATAATTGGCAAAAACCAAAATATAAAAAAAACAAGAGAGTCATACAGATATTAGCTGTAAGCTAACTAGCAATGTACACACAACCAAGTGTGTTGAAATGTGAGTGTTTGTATGAGCCTCTGACTGAACCCGGAGCTCACCAGAATCAACAGATCTTTCAGTTGTTTTCCACCCTTTCCTCTTTCTTCCTCCTATCTCTGTACATTTAGGAAGTAAATGCATGGCGCAACAGGATGCACAAATGTGTCACCCAAAATTGAAACATTTTCAGCTCACAGACATGTCTTCACCTCGGTTCATCTCAGCTCATTAATGGACACATTTTATGTAGTTTGTTGATACATATACAAACTGAAAAGAAATTGTATAACACATAACCCAGAACCACAACTTGCCAACAAATCAGCTTTAGAGGAGTCGTGTATTTTGTGACTTTGGACAGATCCAGGCTAGCTGTTTCCCCATTACCTGTATGTATGTTTAGCTAGGCTACATGTCCTGTCCTGAAGGTTGCAGACAGATAAACTGCTGTCTATATCTGTAATATCAATACACAACTACTTTAAACTTACAAAGTGTTGTTTTATTATTTCTGTCTGTCAGTCAATCAGCTTTAGAGGATTTATTCGTTTTTTCTTTACTTTTGTCAGAGCCAGGCTAGCTCTTTCCCCTAGCTGTTACCAGTCTCTATGCTAAGCTAGCTAAGCTCCAGCTTAAATTTCATGGACTGATGTAAGAGCTGTATCAATCTTCTCATCTAAATCTCAACAAGAAAGTGAATAAGCATATTTCCTAAAATCTCAAACTGAGGTTTATGATCCACCTCACCCTGGTCAGTTTAATTTAGCTAACAAGAGCCAACAACACACATATGGGCCCTATGCTGTGCACAGAGAAAAAAAACCCTGTTCACAGTAATCATAAAGCCCACAGGCAGAAAGTGACACGGATGGAAGTTTCTGGCTTTCGCTCAACAACAAAATCTCATGGGTAAACAGACTTTGCAGCGGTCAAAGAGGGTATACAGCGGTTATGTCATACACACACACACACACACACACACAACTTCACTAGTGTGTGCTCAGTGTTATTGTATAGCTGAGACAAGCACTGCAGCAAAACTGGCTCAGCATCGAATAAACATTTAAGCAAACTAATCCATAGCTTTAGCTTCACAGAAGATTAATCTACAGTGGCTGCAATCGATGCCATTCTTAATTCACATATCTAATACATTTCGTGCATAATGTGACCTGCCAGCGGTAATGTATTGGAGCAGTTGGGTGGAGAAATGGTGACATTAATTTTGCATTGTTCCTCCGTCTGGATATTCAGATACCAGCACTGAGTGCAGAGGGAGAGAGAGGCAGAGATCAAGGGGACTATAAAGACTTGGAAAGGGAGTAGAGCTAAGTTTAAAGTCTTATTGATGCAGAAGGATGATTGTGTGTCACTCCATGTGCTGTGTGCGTGCGTCTTCATGTCCTTGTCTTCATTCTTGACGTCCATGGCACATCAGACACACGCCATCCAATCTTCCTGCCATCCAAGGCTAGAACCAAGAACAGAAGTGTTTGCCTCATTAGGCTCCATCAACCTCCTCTAACAATCTACTGAGTCATCATCTGCCACCACTGTTTACCCCATTCATTATGAAGCAAATATCACCATTTTATTTGACATAACACTGTTAGCTCGTGTGTGTATGTGGGCCTAAGTGCATGAACACCTGCAGATGTGCACTCTCTGGAGCCTCAGTCTAATTTATGTTTTCAGTTCCACAGGATGCCCAGGATGGGTGGGAGGGAGTGTGAGCGACCGTGTTTGTGTGTGTGTTTGTGGTTGTTATATTGATGCATGGCGCCTGCTGATCCAGCTCCATAAACCAGCTTCGAGTTTGAAGGCCTGGGCAACATCCATCGTAATCTAACTTTGTCACGCCCCATATGCTGGAGGCCAGCTTTGGCCACCCACACCCTTCATTAACATTCAGAGTGATTACATCCGCTCTTACCAAACTCTCAAATGATCCAGGTGCAGGCCAATATGTGGGGCCAGTTTTGGTCTTTAATTAAAATCTGATATAGGCCAGCAGCAAGAGTAACCTCTGTGCAAATTGGTTTTGGAACATGCATGACTAAATCACAATATCAAATGAAATCATGCTTCCTGTCTTCAGTACCTTTAGGGTATTAGCTGATAGAATTCTTGCATGGTGCATATTCCTGAATAAAATTCTCTTCATTCAAAAACTGATTTGACAAACAGCAAATGTGGGGCAAAGTGGTATTCTTGTATGGTTAACTGGTTGGTATCATGAGCAGCTGCCAAACTATCATGAAAATGATACAATGGGTACTAAAAGATGACGTGATACATACACATTGCAAGGAGAGCAAGAGGAACAGGGGGTTACTAGTGACTAACAGCTTATTTCTGTCCCTGTTTTGTGTGGTCTACAGTTCAAAACCCAGTCATTTAAATGACAGTTTAGAAAACAGTTTGACCGCAAGGTTCATTCAGTTAACTGTGGACGACAAGTCCTTGAAGTGGTCAGAAAGAAATGTAGATTTCATTACAACTAGGCAAACTCCATGCACTGATGAAGATCATGTACTGTGACTGAAAGCTCTAGAAATGCTACTAAATGACAAGAAACTAAAGCCACTCAAAACAAGGAAAACTGTCAGTGAGTTAAGTTTGTTTATCAAACACAGTATGGTGCAACTTGGACATAGAGTATTTCAGGTCTTTGAACATCAGACGCTCTCACCTGGGCGACACAGCCAGGGGTGATCAGTCCCCCGGGCCTCTTCCATCCATTCTTCCCAGGGGACAGTGAGTTCCAGTATAATCACATGATTTGTAGAGTCTGAAGTTAAGACTCTTGGCAGTGTGTTCTGAAAACTTCAACTGTCTCCCCAAGTCGACTTTCAACTGTCAGCTGAGGCTAGCTGAGGCTAGCATCCCGGTTGAGGCCCTGTGCTCTGGGTGTCGTCTTTCTCCATGAATTCTCTGTTGATCAACTATCATCTATTGTCTAATTATTTCAGCACCAGCAATATGATACGATATTTTTAATATTGTAATTATCATAACTTTCCATTAATGAAAAGGACACATCATTTCTCTAGCTAATAGGATGTACAGTAAACACCAAGACACATAAATGGTGCATTGAAAATATTTTATTTATTTTCTGTGTTAATACATAATTAGACATTTATATTTTCATAGAAATAGTATATATATTTATATACCATGGATGTGAACGATAGCAGAGTCATGCTAGCCCTCATGAACAGGTTTTATCCCATGAACATCAAAATGGACAACACAGACATGATTGTACATAAAACACTGACTCCATTATTCTGCTGTAAATCCATGCTTCTTGGTTATTTGCTTCGACATTAAGTACAAATATATGCCATAAGTAAACAGTCCCATTCTTTACTATGTGTGGGACCTTAGGGTAATTATTCAAGGGTCTCAGTAGTCACTCGTCCAGTCATCTACAGTACAGGCAAACCAGTGAGAAGGAATGGGATGACTTTGGCTGGATGTTAGCCTTCTGTTGGCACATGAAGATTAGGTAAGCAGGTGTTTGGTTTAAGGCTGTGGTTAGTGAGAAGCTTGTGGTGTTGTAGTGGAACAAACTGCACTATTGAAATATTTCTCACATTAAGATTACTTAAATCTTGTAGTTTTATCAGTTGATGGCTTCAAACATTCATACAAACATCGTACTTTGGAAGGAGTGTGAGAATGACCAAGCAAAAAAAAACAAAACACGTAATTAAAAAACCTAAAGAATTATATTTAAGTTTCCTGCAGCAAATATCATTTGCTACCAGAAACTGCATGGACACAATGTAGAGCAATGACTGATGACTGATCAGATATTTGGCCACTGTAAAATGTTTTCAGAACATGTACAGGCATTTTTTAGTTTTTCTTTTTCCCCATTAAGGTTTTGGACATACTTTTTAATATCTGCTCCAGTGAAGAACCCTAAAGTTCAGATTTAGACCTCGTGCCCAGACTTTGCTACCCAATGAACACCCCTGTTAACATTCAAATATCTCATCATCCTGGGATGAACTTGGAGTTTTAACACTTCAAACCCCCACTGGGTGTGATGATCTTTTCTCTCCCTCTTTGTGTTTGTGACTCCTGCTTTTATTCCCTCTGATTCTCTGACTCATCTTCCCCTCCCTCTCTCTCTCTGTCTGTCTTTAGGTCTCCGTCGGTCTCAAGCTCAATATTCGCACATGCCTCATTGGATGTTCACCTTGAGCAGCTGTTGAGTCGCCTCCTGCAGCCTCAGATAGACAGAGACAGAGCTGTCTGGGCCAGACCTGCCTTCTGCTGCTTCCCCCAATGTGTCAGTTTGGACTGCTGCCAGCCGGAGAATGGACTTGGTGCACGAGTGAGTGTTTAAGTGTGTGTGTGTGTATGTGTGTGTGCTTGGATTAGACCAGTGTAGGAAAATTACCACTTCAGGTTACAGTTACAGAGCAAATTTGTACTTTTATCACCCACTATATCAGATTTATGCCCAATAATTCTGATGACGTTCGAACCCAATGCACACAGTTTAATGAGAAATTTAGAAAAGTGTGTCAAGATGTGGCAAACAGTGTTGGTCTCAATCACAATCACAATGAGGGAACAGTTCAATCTGGGAACATCTTCAAAACAGAACTGTGTTCTGGAAATGGTTAGCCTTGCCTTGATAATCAGACCATTCTGCCATTTTTATTCATTCAGCTTGACACTGTGTTAATGTTTGCTGATTTATTTTTAGAACTGGGGATATTTTCTTTTGCTTTGCCCCAACCAGTCACTAGCCAGTGAAGTAAAAGTCCTGTCAGCATCACTGCATGAGGTGGATCTGAATGTCAGATTGTGGATATGGTTGGACACAGACCATCCCTAATCCAGTGTTGGAGAAGTGTGGGTGAAGGGTTTTTTTAAGCTATTCAACTGTCTCACAAGCAGTTCTGACAGGGTATTCAATTAAAATTACTGCTATAAATAATCAAGTTGTAGAATGGAAGGGAGAATGGACGTATATATAGGCCTCTGCTTTAATGAGCAGTGTTTTCATGTCAACGCCTGTGCAATGAGAATCCTTGTCCTTTTGTCTTTTTCATGACAGAAAGACACTACACTCGACAGCAACGACACAACAGAAGGGGAGTACTGTTTAAAAATACTTCCACATCTGCTGAGTGGAGTCTTTTTCTACTTTCACCCGGTCCATCTGTGCAGGCTGAGCAACAATAACCACTCTAACTTCCACAGATGCAACCAGCTACACTTCCCTTGAAAAAGCTTGACATTCAAGGTTCCAGTGTCTACTTTGTTGGACCCATTTGCTCTTTAATTCTGCTGTGTCAATGATGCCCCACTTCTGTCATCACTTCTGAAGTATCATATGCTTTTAAAAAAATCACGAGTGCTTTTTTTTTGTCTTTTTCTCTTTGTTTGTGTGCAGATGGAAAACACGTTCTTGGGCTTTCACAATGTCAGGTGGTTTCTATCTACAGCCAGCTTGAGTTAACAGACCACCAAAACACAATCACTTATTGATTCCAGACAGTCTTTCTTTTAATCTCTTTTCTTTCCAGACACACTTGTTTCATAACCATTCTGGTTTGAGAGACTGTTGCATGAATGAATCTGTAGATTTTTTTTTCACTTCATCCTACATTAAAAAGTAACTCATTACCAGCCAGTTTCACTGCTGACGAAAAATATAAGTTCACACTGTCACTGTTATTGTCACTTGTTAATGTTACAAAAGAAAAAATTTACTAACTGATGTGTTTGGCAACTGTAATGCTGCATCAGGTAACAATGGCTGGTTTGGTGGGTAAATTTCCCAAAATTCAGTAAAAAGCATGGTGGAGCCGCTAACATAAACCTAGGCTCTCATAGTATCTAGGACCAGCTTCCATAACCCTAACCCTGTGTGGCCATAGAAGTAACGCTTGGTTACTACTGTAGGTAGTAAGCTAGTTAGCTGGACATGCTAACATTTGCAGCTTAGACTAAATAATCACACACACTTTTGCTCTTGGTTTTTGAAAAACTAAAACAATGTAAGCCACCCACCAAGCTCTTTAAATGCTCTTACTACACTTAAAAACCATATGTGCTTTATAATAATGTAAAAAGTGCTTTTTTTGTTACCCTTCTCTGCCTTTCCTTTGAGTTCTTCTTACATTGATTCTTTCATTGTCTTCCTCCCTCAATTTCGCCTTACTTGTTTATCAAGTGTCCAGAGACAAAAAGGTGATAAATGGGCAGAGGAGCGAGGGACAGGCAGCAGGCCGGGGCCGAAACGAGAGAGGGGAGAGCTGATGCGGAGAGGGAGAAGGCAGCTAACGCGAGTCTGAGAGTGGATATAATGAGAAACAGGGGAGAGGGAAGCTGGAGGGGGAAGAGAGGAGAGGACGAGACCGGTGAAGGGGAGAGACAAGGAAGGCTGGCATGATATATGAGAAAGAGAGCGTTCCGACAGAGGGATAGAAAGTAAGGGGGGAAAGACATAAATGGGAGAATGAAGGCGGATGAGGGTGGCTGGAGATAGAGGAGGAAAGAGGGAGGCTGATAAAGGAGAGAGAGGGTGAAAAATGGATGGCAGGGTGAGGGATCGCTGTGCTCCTGGAACTGATGATTGAGATGAGAAAGTAATGGCTGTCTCTCTCAGCACAGGGCAGCATTTCAAAACGCAAGGCAGTATTTAAATCCCGCATGTGTGAGCGTGTCGGTATATGTGTGTGTATATGTGGTGCTGATTAGCAGTCATCTCAACCACCGAGGCATTCAGACATTCACTCATTATCTCTAATATGGCTGCAACTCTGCTGAGTTCAGCTCTGCAGCGCTTTGCTGTCTGACTTTTTAGTGAACTCAACTGGTGAGCAGCCAGGGGTTGGGGTCCAATATATTTGCAATTATGCGGATAACACATCATAATTGAACAGGAGGCCCCAAAGAAGATAATGAAGCTTTATCTTCAGCTGGATAACTCTGACGAGGTCCTTTGCTCCTTCACATAAAACCCACGATGAAGTGGTAAGTGACGATCACAATTATGTATATGAACACAGTATTTTCTCCTTCAAGTGGTGGTGGTAGTGATGTCTGGGTGTGCTGAAGAACTAGGGCTGCAAATAATAATGATTTTCCTCATTGATAAATCTATCCATTTAGTTTTGCTTTCATGCCTTAGACTGTAGTAATCCTATAGTTTTCTTTTTGTCAGCAAATCCCATGAAAAGACCAAACCCAACAATGTGGTAATCTGTTTCTCAGTACATTCTGACTTCCCTGGCCTGCCTGTGGCACTCATCCCAAGCCCATTTGTTCCTTTTGCTGAGTAATTTCCTGGAAACAGCCAGTACTGTACTTTTAAGCAAATGTAACTGAAGAGAGGAAATAGAACATTTGTAACAGCCACATACTAATACACATTTGGGGCTCTACTGAGTATACACTGGCCTTGCACTACACTGTATGTGGCTCAAGCATGTGGGACTGACCCAAATTGAATGAGTGTCTATTTTCATCATAATCAAGTGTCATGTCACTGAGATTATTACTGAAATGCACGTTAACTTCTACCCAAAGGTTTTATGTATTCAGGCTTTAACCTTCAACTTATACTCAAAGAACCAATTATTTTCAAACAGAGTTTTTAATACTTTGTACTGATGACTCGACCAGGAGAGGTTCAGGCCTGGAGGTGCTGTTACACTGTCTGTTTATTTCAATAAAATTCAGCTTGTTTTATTATAGTTTCCCTAGTATTATTAATGATTGATAGAAATAAAATCCATTTTTTTCTGGGGTGGAGGTGGAGGCATGACAGAAAAGTTTGAGAACCACTGCTTCAATCGATTAACAAAATAAATGTACTCACAAATGTACTCCTGGTATGATATGGTTCTGTGGGATATGAAAGATACAGTATGTATATGAAACAAGGGCACAGGCAAATGTGGACCGCTGAGACTTCTAAAGCTTTAACCAACAAATGACTTTTTAAATTACTCTTGACAAGCATCTAATATCTGTAGATCAGCCTGATGCATTAGAGTTAACCCTTGGGCCCCCATCCCCTTGTTGTGGATGGTCCACCTAAATTAAAACAAATAGGCCATTTTTGATTGTTACACCTACTTATAAACTCAGAAATTACAGGATGTATTACACTGCTTTTTTTCACTATTTTTCAAATGTCAGTTGTGTACTCTGCTGTGTACTGTGCCTGGACAACTTACAAAATGAACGCAAAGGCCGAAACTGCACATGTTCATGTAACATTTCCTGGTACCTGGAGGCTGTAGAAGTTCTACGTAGTGCTGGCAGTTTGGATGATCACATCTTAAATGCATTTACATCTGGATATATAATGCATTTTCACTCTATCGCATGATGGTCTGAGTACTTGGAATGTATGTTAATGATGGTTGCCAAAGGGGGTTTCACTGAATATGGTTTACATTTCACACAGCCAAAACAGATCAGCTGTTAGCCCATACAGCTTGGCATCCCCGCTGGTCTTCAGCCAAACTAGAGTGGAAACCAAGCCAAACTTTGCCCTGTGTATACATTTCATTAGGAATGATGCCCTGCATATCTCCATCCTTATTCCCTGCACATCCTGCTGCAGACCACAGACAGCATCTGGTGCTGAATATGCAGTGATGAACAATAAACCTCAAAAATGAACCTAAATCAGTCATATTCAAGCCATGCCAGTTCTTTTTAAAAAGTCTGACTCTGATGTTAACTTCTGGATTCCAACCCTGAAAGCTGCTGTAAAATTTTGATTTGGAGCAAGACTCCGCTTTGATGACAGATTGCCTGGTCAGACCTTGAACTATTCAGACAGCATCACCCAACTCATATAAGCAAAATATGGGGAGAAGAAAAAACTGATTTTATCTCCACTCTGACAAAGGGCGTTAAGGTTTCAGAGAGGAGAGGAGACAGAACAACAGACGCATCATTTACCTGATGACAGAGAAAGAGAGAAAGGCAGGAGACAAGACGATGTCTGACCCAATATTAAAATGATACTGTAATCAAGACTGGGATCATGAGGGCTCAAACAATCACAATAGGAGGAGCACCGAACGGCGATGTGCTTATTAGAGAGACACTGACACAGAGAGACAGGGAGAGAGATGAGCTGCTACACAGAGGGCTGTAATAAAGACAGAAAAGAGGTAATGGCACATGAACAGATACAAAAAGAGAAGGTCCTTGGTTTAAAACAGAGCTTAGCTTGTTTTGTTGTGCGCTGACTGATACCTGGATCCAAAGGACCAGCTATTCATGTGAGGCCATCTCCGACCTATGATACAAACCTGAAGTTGAAAATAAATCATTCATTCATGTTTGATGATCCACTCCCGGGATTTGATGCCACTGATGAAGAGTAACCAGAATGTATGAATCAAGAAGTTCCCGTCAAGAAGAAACAAAGTCCCCTGTGGTGCTTTGATCAACAGCCATTTCATATCTTGTGTCTGTTTCGGCTGTCCACACAAAGTACGCTACAGTCCAGTTTTGGTCACAACAAAAGTGAAAGTAGTTTTGTCCTCTGTTTCCTGTTTGACTGTTTGCAGCCTGTGATCCTACAGGTTCAGATTTGTGTCCGTTTTATTTCAAGAGTTCTTCATTGTTTCAAGCAGTATTTCTGTAATGGTTAATCTGTTCCTCAGTACGATGGTGTCTGAGAATGGCTTCCTGTTGGTCTCAGGGTCTGGAAGAAACAGTGTTACTGTACTTGATGAGAGACAAAGGACAGTAACAGTTCAGGATGCCTTTTTTTCTTCTTCTCCTAATTGACTCTTCACCGAGCCTTTTCCCCCAAACCTACTGTTATTATACCTGTCAAGCTCTCCATTCTAACTCTGCAGAAACTGCAGTTTACAGTGATGACAGTGGCAGATTTACAATTTGAAATTATTAGCAACTTTTGAGACAGTAGGTCTGCCACTTCAGACAGAGGTAAACTAAAGCAGGTTTCTCATCCCTAGGTGAGGGCCGTGGATTTTCCCTGGTGGAAATGACAACTGTCGCTAGCAGTCTGTGAGTTGTCTGAAAACTTTCTCTCTAGCTCACTTATTAATGTTTTCAGCTGACTCATACTAAAAGAAGCCTGTGAAAGGGCTTTATACACCTACATACTACATACCTGATATAATGCTATAAGGCAGAGGCTAAAGTGAAATGAAGCTCTCGTGTCAGTCCTTAGTAGGGCTTTTTACAACATAGTCTGCTACCCCACTGCTAACACTATTCTTTGAGTTAACCAGAAATGCTAGTGTTTGCAGCATTCACTATAGCAGATAAAGACACTGTTTAATCCATTATTTACTTTTGTGTGTGTGTTTTGCTTTAAATTACAATTATTACCTCATATAACACTTAAGCATGTTGAGAAATCTAAAGCTTGACAGATCTTCAGTGCCTAGCTATAGTTGCAAAGCTATGACTGGACTATGATCACATTTCAGGGAACAGGTTCAGTAAAACATCACAGTTCATTCACACATTCTACCTCTTCCATATTACTACCCTGCCACACACCCTCCTGCCCTGTGGTAACCTCAGCTCGCTCACCACCTGACTCTTCCCTGCCCACCTACTCCAAACTCCCAAATCAGCTCTTTGAATTAATAATGGTCATTTTCCATTCATTCCCTGACCAGCCTCTCTTTTCTGCCTGTTTTTGAATTCTTCCTTTTGTTGCTCCTTTTGCCTTTTTGCCTGGTTGACCTGCCTGTCACTGCTCATGCCCTGACTTTGCCAACCATTTCCCCTTACCTGCTTCTGCCTGCCAGGCCTTAATAAAGATGAACTGCTCTGAACACAACTGAAACTAGTTTAAAATCCTAAAAAGCATCATGAGTTGTGGAAATTTATGGGTAACAGATCAAGGAAAAAACATAGAAATAAATACAGAACAGAAACTAAGTATTTGTATGAGGTATTACGTGAGATGGGAGCTGTAAATGATTTCCTGTTCCTCACCTGTCCTGAGGTTCAAGGAGTTGGTTATTGCAGAAGGCGATGCAGGGCTGGTCTTAAACATTACTGCGCAGTAGCCCCCCCTGTGGATGCTCAGGAGTACTGCACTCTGAGGAGTTCTTGGCTTTGTCCTTGTTGTTGTTGGGCTCATTGTCTTTAATAATGTCATACTGGCGACAAAACAGCGCGATCACTCCTAGGAGAGAAACATGGTAATTATTTTGTTATAACCGACGTTAATATTTTCCTTTGGTTTATTGTGCTCTCTGCTATGATAAGGTCAAGAGGTCAACATCAGGACAATGAGGTAAATACTTCTGCATGTCATGTCACATCTGAATTAATAATTGTACATTTACACTCTTGGTAATGCAAATAATTTGAATTTGGACTGAATTAAAGGAACAGGTTGACATTTTGTAGCTAAGTCAATACTTTGACTTAGTTGCTTTCTTGCCAAGAGATAAATGAAAGAGATCAATACCGTGTTATATCTGTACCATAAATAAGCAGCTAGAGTGAGCTGGCAGTTAGCTTAGCATAAAGACTGGAAACGGGGGGGAACAGCTAGCCTGGCTCTGCTGGAGATACAAACAGGGTGACAGGAGAGCAAAAGGTTACCAGGCACAGTGTGGATTAAACAACCAAGATTTAAAGTGTTTAGTACACGTCAAAAGTGTTAGTAGATTAATTATTTTTCCAGGCTAGCTGATAGCCTCTGTTTCCCATCTTTATGCTAAGCTAGTCTAACCGCCTGATATCTCCAGCTTCACTTTTACCATACAAATATGAGAGTGGAATCAATCTTGTCTTCACAAACACTGATCTATTCCTTTAATAACATAGGACAGTTACATATCAAAACCCTTCAAAACTGTGACTGTGTGATAAAGTCAAAAACTCCACCTTGAGTAGAAACTGTTTTGTAAACCTTTGTGTCAAAGGTAATAATAAACTCTCAACTTTAAACATTGATGAGAAATCTTAAAAGTGATGAGAATAATGGCAGGTCTGACCAGTCATGGTTCCATGACAGTGGAAGCAAACTTGTGACCATGTGGTATGACCAAAAGCTCTAGAACAAGTAGACATTAAGTGGAAATTATTTTGATAGATTTTGCACTGGAAACACTGGAAACTTGATGTCAAACTTCAAAAAAGCATTTTGAAATAGTATTTAACTGACCTGAGAGCAGTTAAAGCAACTACACAACCCTCTATGATGCATATTTGTTTTTCATTTCCCTGCCTTTGTTGTATTCATTATTGGACTCTCTATAGCCCTGTACACCCTGACATTTCAATATACAGCGACACAATTCTTTCAATAACAGATGGAGGAGGTATTCAGGCAATCGTCTTTTGATGTGTCAGTAAAGCAGACCAATTTCAACTCAGAAAAAGAGACATGAATACGGTGAAATGTGCAAATGTAGATATGAACTTGATGTTTAGATAGCCATGTGAAGCCTGTCTGCAGTCATCAAGATTAAAGATACGGCAGAGAGGAGAGATAGATGTAAAGAGAGATAGAGAACAAGCACAAAAAAGGAAAAAGAGAATAATTCATGACGGTGGAGGAGTGTGTGGAGGGTCAAAGATGGCCCGATTGGGCTTCAGTCTTGGTTGTTCTGCTTATGTCAGCCCCTGCTCATCTGATCACTGTGATACCAAAGGGCAAGATGCGATATCTTGCTGTGTTATCCCCCAGTATGCCCCATAGGCCCAATTAAAAGCTGAAAAACACAATTCGTCTCCTTCACTTTTTCAGTTTTTTCCCCACCATCCTGCTCTCCTTTTTTCTTTTCTCGAGACTTGATTGCTCAGTTTTTCACTCTTTTCCCTCACTGCTCCATCTCCCTTTGAATCTCCCTCCATCTCTCTCTCTCTCAGCCTCTAGTCCTTTCATGGGTAATTGGCGAGGGAGATCTAGGCCTCATGTTGTTACTGTATATGCCATATACAGTATTTGGGCCATATTTGTATCTCATTACAACTGGTGAAGTGGGTTAGAAGGGAATATTTATAGTGGTGTGCATCTGTAAAACAGTTAAAGATGCACAAAGGGATATCAGCAACATAGAGCTAATGACTGGGGGGCTTAAGTAAGAAACATCCGTATTCTTGCATTTGGAAACACTATTATACAGATGGAGCAACAACATGTTGTATGTGCTGATGAAAAAATGCCCTCGTATTTATCCCATAAACAGAATTTTCAGTGCAGAAGGAAACTTTTATCTGAGTAAGTTTGAACAGAAAGCTAAGTTCTTCCTCTAACTGAGCAGCAGTTTCTATAAAAATGTTTCCAATTGTTAGACTGACGTCATGTTTTTTGTGTCATCTATGTGTTCCCATTATAATGTGTGAGTCAGAGTTTCTGCAGTTAGTATGGGGTAAAAGTGAAAGGTGTTTCTGATGTATCTGGGAGTAAACCAGGCATTTTACCTGACTTTGCTGACTGAGCTTTTCTAGGTTCCTCTAATTAATTACATTTAATCAATGTCAGAAATCAAGTGACCTGAGTATGTAAGTTAAGAAGGTAAGAAGGTGCATCTATACATACCCTACATGGCTTTAGATCAGTTTTAACAAAGGTGTCAATCAGTCTATCACTTCAGTCCAGACTGAATTATCTTTTGGAAGGATTTAATTTTGTTTCTACATTGTAATAATATTGGTGATCCTATTACCTTTCAATTAGTATCGTCATCAGGTCCAAATTTTAATGTGTCCACTACGTTGGCTCATGAACAAACACCTGCAAAACTAATGACGTTCCCATCAGCCTCTGCTGTACTTTGTATTTAGTGCTAATTAGCTAATGTTAGCATGCCAACACACTACAGTAAGATTCTGAAGATAATACCTGGTACAGTACACATCAGCATGTTAGCATTTAGCTCAAAGCAACACTGTGCCTCAGTACAGCCTCAGAGCACCACTAACATGGCTGCAGACTCTGAGTCATGTCATGGTGTGATGCAGCTTTGATATGCTGTATCTGACTGTGCTGACTGTTACTGAATGAATATATTTGTATAGTCAAGTCATTTTAATTGGTATTGTCTAAAAGGATAGTTACTGTAGGTCCATGACAGACACACTGGATTTCTGAATTAAACTTAATGCTGACAGTGTGCAGGAGTTTCTTTCCTTACCTACACATCTGTCTTCCAAGAGTGCATTAGACCACCCTTAGTTTGACACTTACAGTCCAAAACACAAATCACAAAGGGCTCTATGACTTACTACACCCTCTGCCCTTATATCCTTGACTTGAATAAGGAATGTTTTATTTGATTAAAGTTTAACCTCAGACCCTGAAATGATGTCTTTTATGATTAAAATCTCCAACAGAAAAAAAACAACTCAAATTCTCAACTTCAATTTTTTTCTTTCTTTTACTAAAACATTCTGTTTTTAACAAGTTGGTGTAACAGCTTTTTGACTCCTGATACAGATTGTTTTCAGTTTGTTATTTCCTGTTGATGGGTGTACACAATGGAAACCTGGATTTGATGTGTTATCATCACATCATCAGCTTTACATCACTTCAAAAGCACTGCAGGGCACAGAGAGATGATACCACTGCTTGTGTGAGTGTGTGTGTATGTGTGGTTTGTGTGTCTGAATAGGACCTCAGTCAGAGAGCTTATTTAGCCCCAAAGAAAGTGGATTCCTAGAAGATGTGCAGTGATAAATGTGTCATCCTGAGGAGGAGTATTACCTGCCCACATGATGAGCACCACTACGATGATGATGAGTTCTCCAGCCCTCAGCTGAGCAGCCTGACCAAACTCCTCCATCGTCACCTCATCTGGAGAGAGAACACACACACACAGAGTCAACAAAGTGCCTTTGAGGACACTACCAGTCATTGGACCAAAGGGCATATTGTGAAATTGCCATCACTCCTAAAGGCTGCAGGGAACGATGAAAGAATCAAACAAGGCGACAGGAGAGCAGAGAGGCCGCCTGGTGTAAATTCTGCTCTGGTCAGTGTAATCAAAGCTAAGTGAGAGCAGAGGTCCACAGAGACAGAGAGAGCTGGATCCCTACCCACTGTCACTCACTGTGTTTCTCTTACTGACAAGACTCTGCCAGCTGCATCATAAAACCAATCACAGGGCTAAAGGTTTGAACACTGTCCACTACAAGCTCTTGTTCACTGTTGCCAACAGCAGGCCTCATGCTGGCCACAGTTCCCCTGGTCAAACTGTCTCCCTCTTCCAGCCAGGGCTGTTTCCCCAGGCTTAGGACTGTATAACATCTAAAAGGTTGAACAACCAGAATAAAGACATCACTGTCACTGATTTGACTGTGTTTGCATTCGAGGTGAATATTCTCAAAGTGCTGACCACACACTGATGGAATGGCATTAGTCTTCTCAATGCAATAAAATACAAATAACGTAATAAAATGCAGACACAGAACAGCATAATAGAAGATGGCATTTCATTATTTTTTTGCACATTTGCGATAGAAAGTGAATACTTTTTAGTTTAGACACTAACTACAAGAGGGCTACAGCTCAAAGACCAACACAACAAATCATTAAAGCGCTACAAAGAAGCTACGTGGTTTCTTTTACTCTGAAGATTTTGAGGTATGATCAGTTACATTGGATGTGAACTATAGGAAGGCTGAGTTCTCCATAAGTCTGGTCTCATCAGGACACAGTTCAGTTGTCTGGATGAGTCAGAGGTAATGATGCTTCTCCAGTCCAACTTGTGCTCAGGTCTCCTGTTGCCATGGTGATTCCTCTGTGCTGAAGCTGAGGCCTTAAGCTTGAAAGAGGGGAGGTTATACGCTAATAAATTGGTAATAGCAGATTACATGTCTGTGTTCTGAGGGCAGAACTCTGATGGACTTCTTTTTTTTTTTATTCAGATAGACTTGACATGAAGCTATAGGTTGAGGTCTACTGTACACTAGTGGAAGCCGGACTCTGACCCATCATCGGGTTAAGGTTATCAGCAGACCAGGTAAATGCCCATCTTGGCAAGTGTAGGTATAGGAAGGAGCATGTGTGCATGTATTCTACCTTCTACCTTACACACATTCTTAGGCCTGCAACTAATCTGCAATTTATTTCTTGATAAAATGATATAATATCCGACGAGAATCCAATGTAACGCCTTTAAATGTCTTGTTGTGTCTGACCAACAGTCTGTAACACAGTTATCCCACTTACAGTGATGTAAAATAGAAATCCTCACATTGGAGAAGCTAGAACAAGGAAAGATAGATTAATTAACTAATCAATTCAGCCTTACACATTATTAAAATCTGACTTCTTCAACAATCCTTGTGTGATAGTCCAGTTCTAATGTGTGGCAGCCTACAGGAAACATGACACTTTGTTAGTGCTTATCATTTGGAGCATGTTGGGTTTACAGAGCATCTTAATATGAGGTGTAGGTTTTCGTCACTTGCCATTGCTGCTCTTTTGTCAAACACACTACTTTGCTTCAGAATCAAAATACTGAAATAAAAGAGTACCACTGCAAGACGAAGCACGTCTGTAAATCAAGTTACAAGTTACACCTTAATAAAAGTCAGACAACCTTGTTATAGTGTTGACTGTATATGGCAGCTGCTATAATCAAAGCAGCTTTAATCAGGTTGTGATAAAACTATTAGATCCTTGTGTCTGTTCTTGTATGTGAATGTGTGTAATTGTGTGAAAGTGAGGCAGGCTGTTGCTGCATGGAGCTCAGTAACTGTCAGAGATAAATTAAAGGTTGAAACTGTTCTGACAGTAAGGAGGCTCTGTAATATCTTACTACCGTTAAGGATTGATTTACAAAACTGCAGATCTTGCAGCTCTCTGTATAATGTAATAACTGATATAAAACATTACACCTCAACACTAGCTACCAAAGAGTTTACAACATTATGGAACCTTCAGTGTGCTCAGGATTTTTGTCTTAATTTGCTGTTTTTGAGCTCCAGACAGACGGAGAGATACAGGCAGATAGGGAGATGAACAGACAGATAGAAACACAGGCAGATTGTGTGTTGTGTTGCATTGAGCCTGCAGATACTAAATGGTGTCATGCTGATTAATACCCGCTTAGAGGGGGAGGAAAGCAGTAATGGCTGAGAGATTTAATCAGGACAGATAATGAATGCCTCCACAAACACACACACACACAAACACACACACGATTCGCACACAGGGAACTTCCATCATAGTCAGAGCAAACAAAACAAGTCAGCCCCTCAACATCAAGACAAATTGTCCTGCTATACACCTCAGTCACATGACCTCACATACACTGCAAAGCATTACTATAGTAACAAATATTTCTGTCTGATATTGAGCCTTCAAAACTTTTTTTAACACAGTCGAAGACATCAGCCACACGTCAAATCATCAATCAAATGTCTCTATCTTCATCACCAAGTTATAATCACTGTGACATTTTCGCACTTGTCAATCAAACACTGTGTCCAGTGCTATAACTATTTCTCCACTGACATTTAATTTGTGAGAGCAGGGCATTTTTGTCATCTAATCAGCCGTATTATCTTTGTGCTAACTCCTGGCTCTGCCCTCCTCTGTATTGGATTTGGTTTTACACTCCAGACACCCCAACCAAACTTGTTAACTAAGCTAGTGTTTGCCAAAAACATCAGTTAGTCCTTATGGTCCATCTTTACACTGCTATACAAGAATAATGCTGTTTCTTCATTTCCATGTCTTCTATATGAATCATCAACTCATGAGGATGCTAACTTTTTGCCTGGGACATGTAGCTTTAGCTTCAGTCTTTTAGCATCTTTTGTCATGTGCCCATCAACTGCATACACAGTATGACAAACACAGTTCCCATTTTAAAGTAAGTAAGCCAGAGACATCCAATTCATGCAGCTAATGTTAGCTTACATAATTAGCTAGCTAGCTAAAGCAGATAAAACCTACTAGCTACAGTTGTTGTTTCTGCTCCAAAATCGACAGTCAGCTAGAAATGAGAAGCTTTTGTCTATATATCTGAAATCAAGGGCCCATGTTGTTTCAGAAATTTCTAAGAAGTTAACTAAAGTTTTACAGGCATAAGATGGAAAATAGCCGATGACTGGACAGTTGCTTTAATGCTGCAGAAGAGAGGAAGAGACGCTTGAACACTTTCATCCTTTCACAGGGAGCAAAACAAGCTCCCACACGAGGGCGTTTCTAGGGAACACACTGCTCTCTAATATCCCGTTTCCTTTCTTATCAACTTGCTGCTGATGAGCGTTTAGCGTTTGCTGTGTCCCTCTGAAGCAGCTGCTCTTGGCGCTGTAACTGGGTCGGACGTGATAAAATTGGAAGTACTGCAAACCGCTCCAGATAACAGCATCCTCTGCATTTGAGAATGAGAACAATACATTGTATGGGAGGTGGTGAGGGGTTCTCAAAAAGACTGCAATTTCTGTGTTTTATTTGTATCAAACTCTCAAATAACCTTTTTACATAACACACAACAGTAGTCCTCTGCTGTGCACTCGTTATCAAGCTGTTATCAAAACCTCTGTATGCATGAACCTGCATGTGTGTGCATGTAGGGTTGTATGTAAAACAGAAGCAGAGTGTTTGTTTACTGTGTGTGAGTGCTAATTCACTTACATTTGTGTACCCTTGCCTTTATTGAATTTGAACAATCTACCTATATGTATATGTTTGTGGCAGAAGCAGAAACTCATTACGTATGTGTAATGTTCACCTTTGTGTTTATAATCAATGTAACTTCCCAGATTCTCACATATGGGCATGAGTTATGTTCCCTCACCTGGGCTCTTGGACGCCATCTTCTCCGACTCTTTGGGCGTTCTGAAAAGAACAGGCTGACTGGGGGGGCTGCTGCCTCCCATGCTAATGCTCTGAACGTGGACAATGTATTCGGTGTCTTCATCCAGATCCCAGAGTGCACAGGAGCGCGTGGTGGTGTTCACCTCCTGGATGAACCTCAGCATGCGTACATCCTTCTTCTGCAGACGAGAGGGGAAACAGAAGGTGAGAAATCAGCGCCAGCAGGCTCAGTGTAATGTGATACTTAATTGATCACTTCTGGGAAATTCTTTTTTTATTTTGGCACCACCTCAGCAGAGAACTCACAGGTCAGGGTTAAACTGATGCATCAGGTCACTGTCTGATATTTTTAAGCCATAGGCTATAGCAGATTTGAATTTTGCATGGTTCCGTTTTCCAACATGCCAAGAATAAAATTGTAAATTGTAATTTCTTTGACATAATACTGGCGACAACATCTGTAATCAAAATCCTGTATCTCTTTAACTTAAATCACTGGTTCAGCTTTTTCTTGCTCTCTCAAGACAAAACAAAAGAACTTTCTACTTGTTAGCAGAAATGTACTGGATGCACGGTTTATCAAATACAAAGTCAGATTTTCTTGCTGATGATCCCTCATGTGAAAACTCAGCAAACTGCCCTCTGGTTAGGGCTGATATGGTGCAAATGTGTACATGCCTCTCTTGGTCAACAGTTGGGGGAAAAAGCTGAAATAAAGCCTCATGGGGCTTTTCTGGCAAAGTAATTAAGCTTAAAGAAACAGAGTGCTTCTCTGGCCATGTTCACTCTGCTTGAAATGTGCATTATTATCCAGCTAGGACTGCTTGCTCAGGTCGATTGGTTCCTGCTAGATCAAGACTAGGTCTCCTTAGGGGCACTTTTATTTACCAGGCAATTAAAGTAGGGAATTTCTTAACCTATTAAAACTGCATGTAGACAAAATGTACATTTGAAAAACATCTGAAAGTGCATCTATCTAAAAACACTCATTAATGAACATTGTTGTTCTTTGTCTTACTTCACTCAATGGTGGTATGGACTCAACAAGATGATTACATCACATGATCTCTTCAGATTTGTCAGCTGCACATTTATGCTGCTAATCTCCAGTTCTGCTCCACGCTTTGGATCTACAATTGCCATAATGCTTTGGGAGATGTAAACAGGAAGTATAATATTTGGATGGATTCAGTGAGTTACGCTGTGGGCTACAACTTGAGCCCTGTCTGTTTTTTAGCCTGTATTTGTTTATATTTTTCCATGTTGGCACCAATAAAAACAGGTCACATTAACTATTAGCAGTTCCTGCAATGAACCAATAGATAAATACAAATATCACTGGATTACTTACTGAAGATATCAGTGATGTAATGTGATGATTCTTAGAGTTCTTGCGTTATAAGAGGTGATTTCTAAGCAGATTCATTGATGTTTATTTGCTATGGATATAAAAAATGATGATATTCTCAGAAACAGTAAGTCACACTGGATCTAAAGATATGTGTTAAGATTTGACTGACTCCAAGTAAGACTTTTTATACAAACTGCAGCAATAAAGTGCTAAAACTTTTTAAGTACTTTAACTGCCTCCATAAGCTGTGTGTCACATCACTGCTACTGCTGCAACTTTTGACTGTGTGGGCCAGTCAGCATGCCAAACTACAATAACTCCTGTCTTTAGATTCACCGTCATGCATCTGTCCTGTTCACCTCAAGCAGTTTCTTTGCCTCCTCGCAGTCTGAGAACCTCTGATCTAAACTGTGTCCAAAGTTGGCACTTTTTCTCTGCACACACTCACAATGAAGGACACGACACACACTAAAGTACCTGTTGTGTGATGGCGAATCCAATGACGGGGTCCCCCTCCAAGATTTCCCACGTGACCACGGCGGAGTTGACCTCAAGCTCTCTGATGGTCACATTGAGCGGAGCTGACAGCAGCGTGTCTGACAAACACACACACACACACACACATGTAGCATGACCACAGGAAATAAATTAAAAGACACAAGTCAAGAATATTTTTTCTTTATGCCTTGTAAGACATGCAATAGATGCTCCTGCCCTCGTTGCCCTCTGCATCACTCTCTCTCTTTGAACTCTGTATTCTGTTGCTCTCTCACCCCACCTTCCCTAAGATCTTCTCTTCTCCTTCCACAAATTAATCTTCCTCCTTTCATTAATACCAGGCCTAATTAACCACACACAGGTCTCCTGGTGTTTCCCTAGAAAAGGTGCTCTTTCTCATCTGTCTTCTTCATGGTGTTTCTCTCTCTCCCTCTCACACACACACACACATACACACACACACATGCATTTTCAGCTCTACCATTTTCTCTCTTCTCCCACGCACACCTCATTAAAGTGTGGCTCATGAGGATGTATCTCTTCTGTCATGCTGCCAACTGATGTTAATGTTTGGGGTAAAAAACTCATATCCCAGAATGCAATGCATGAGATTAACTATGGTAGATTAAAGTCTTGCAGAAGTTTTTTTTCCCTCATTAACTGTAAAGGAAGCACTGAGTGGTGAAAAACCTCATTGCGTGTGTGTATGTGTGTGTGTGTGTGTGTGTATCTAGTCAAGGTCTTCCGTGATCATAGTCAGGTCTGAATTTCCCATGAGCTTGACTTGTAAAAGCAACGTCAAAGTCAGACCTTGACATTGTACTAGTACCACACACATGCCTGCTCACACACACACACACATTCCCACACAGTGACAGACACACACACACATACACACACACACACACACACACATTAACACTGAAATGTGAATTTATTTATTCCATGCTATAAATATTCTCAATGGACAAACACATACAAATTTCTGTTTATTCAAATAAGTTTCTCCCCTAACACAACTGTTATTCAACCAGTGGCATTCTGGGAAATAAAATGTAAGCTACAGTTTGCATATGCTTCCACAAAAATGTAAATGTTCAAAGACCAGACATTTCTTCCAGTTTTACCCTCACCTCTAGGTGTGTCTCATGTCTTTGAGCAGCTATTATCATTACTGTTTAACAGTGATATTGTGATTGCAGGGAGTCATGATTTTGGTGGGAATAGTGAGTTTTGCATTTCAGTTTCATTGAGAGAAATATAAAAATGATGATCATGTCATTTTTTCTGAGGTCTGTACTATACAAACATCTTTTATCTCACTGACATAGTCAACCACTAGCTTGTAAACATAGTGGGGCATTTAGCAGCTACACAGCCAGATATTTCCCTCAGAGTTTGGAGACCAAAACAAAGCTGAAGAAAAGTGAATAGCTACTGGACTTACCTTTGTCTGGTGGCCACAAACACAACTCTCAACAAATGCTTATGTTGCTCTGTATCTGTTTGCTAAAACCAAAATTAGTTACTGCAGGTTTGAGGTGAGGTTAACTATAGCTGAACAACAAGCAGACATAAGGATAATAGTAAATGCTAAAATGTAGTGCAACAGTAACACAAGTAGATACGGGCCAAAGTCATTAAAAAAAAACAAGTTAGAACAATTGAGACCTAACTTTCATAGCCTAATCCTGAACTATGTTAATGTGCCTACAATGCTTCACTTCACAAGCTAACCGGTGAAGTCAAATTTATGATGTTACTTTCAGGTAGCTGCAATTTTAAAAGGCAGCAAACAGCCCTACCTTTGTCCACTAATTTTCTACCCATACTGTTGAAGTCAAAATACCTCTAGGCGATACTTCTCAGATGGTTTAGTATCATTATCTGCTTCAGCTCAGCTTGCTAGTTTTATCCGTTTTACGCTAACAAAGTAAAACAATCACCTAGTTTACTGAAAGAGTTATCACACTGGATTTTTACCGAAGCCTTGTCGTGCCCTTTAAGCTATAAATTTGTACATTACATTTTATTTCGTTATTTCCTTTGTTTGAATGATACTTCAACCTTCAAATAAAAAGGGACAACCTTATATAGTATAGGCTTTGCTAACATAACGTTAGCCACCACAGACTACTGCTCATAGGAGAACAAGTGGCTGCCAAAGCAATTAATTTCTTATGAGTACTGCTTTTTATCTGTGGGAGGAAAATTGTGCTATTACGTCTTTTAAAAGTTTCAAAGTCTCGCTTTAATACTGCTGTTCTGTAAATGCTCCTCTCCATCTGTAACCTTCCCCACTCCATTTAAAAGTGTGTGTCCGTATGATCCGATTACAGTATGGTGCTTTCTTTCTCTCTGTTTACCCGCCAGATTACCAGCAGACATTGCAGTCTGTCACTTATAACAAATTAGATTGTCACATTGTCTCACAACTCTGCAAATATTGAACCTCCAGCCTAAGACTGAGTCAAATAATGGTATTACAGGAGGAAGGATGAACTCTCTTTTTCTCTCTGCTCTCTCCTCATCTGCTCAGTGTGAACACAATCATCAGAATACAGCAGAGAAAACTGGAGTGTTACGCTGTGTTGGTGAAATAAATTTTTTGGTGAGCTACACACACTCTCTCTCCCAAAAAGTGTGTGTTTGTTGATGCAGAGTTGATGTGTGGTGTTTGTTCAAGTATGTGTGTGATACATAGCTATGACTCTCCGTTTGACTAGCTGTTTTCCCACTGTTTATCTTCCAGCACTCTCTCTCTTTCACACACACACACACACACACACACACACACTAAGAGAGAGAGAAACAATACAATGGCAGAGAGGGATTCCCATCCATTCTTAAGCCATTTGCTGCCAAAAAAACGGCAAATGCTGGCTGCAGAATCACAAAACTCCCTCTTAAAACCACATCCATGTCCAGCCTCCAGAAGCCAAATATCAAATCTCTGGAGGCTGAGATAAATCCCACATGATCTTATCACCAAGATTTGGGCTTTTCAAAGGACTATCTGTCATCTCTCAGCTTATCATCCGGATGTAATGTTACAATGCAAGATCTTGTGCATGAAATGAATGTTCTTCCGGAATATAACCGGCTGCAGGTTAAAAATATGCAATATCATGAAAGATAGATGAGGTCCTATATCCAACATGCATGATAAATGATGATTAGAGCTATGCGGGGTGTAGGGCTTTTAATAGGAATATCTCATTTTTGTTTAATCTCATTTCACATTCCCTCAGGATGATGATGATGGATGCTGAAGCTGAAGCGTGACATCCTCAAATATCATGTTTTTTTTAATGAAAATTCCAGAACTACAAGATATTCAGTTTACTATTATATGTCCAGGATTATATTTACTATCATATAGTTACAGCTGTAGCACTTACTTGGTCTTTGGATGACTTTTAAAATCCGCTTTAACTCATTTTGCCAGTGAATTTCCCCAAATGAAAACAAAAACTTTCTTGAACCAGTCACACAGTATAAGAAAGATCTGTCTTGTTTCAAAATAACACTCATTTCTAGAAATATGCTCCAAACTGGGGAGAAAATCCTGGTTTATTAAGCCTCAGTCTTGATGCAATAGGAGACTAAACTGTGTCAGCCATTTTTTGGCAATACAAAGCTTATTGTTTTTACCTAGCTGATGCAAATGTTGATGCTGATACACGCAAAAAAGGCAAATACTTGCACATGCAAACACATCCATGACAATGTGTCATGTCAGGTGCTTTTCCATAGGAACCTGCAACTCTGTAATGTACTACATGCATCACATTAGACAGCTGTGGTCGAGACACACTGATACTACACAGCAGCATGTGTGTGTGATCAGCTCGTGCACCATCATCCCTTGTTTACTCGTGATGATCCCTCATCAACCTGTGGTTAAACTCACCGGCATTAACGGAGGACACCGAGAGGAAGTCCAGCAGGAGCAGCAGCACCGCCGCAGACGAGCCTGGTTTTGCCATCCTCCTGCTTCTTCTAGCGAGGCTTCACATCCTGCGTGGCCCATTTATAACATCCCATTTAACGGGAGGGAGCGAGCGGAAAGGGGACTTGTTGTGCCGGAGACTGTGGCTCACCTGAACTTGGACACTGCAGCAGAAGCGCAACAACAGCCAGAGGAGGGAGGGAAGAGGGGGAGGTGGTGCTCGGTGTACCGTGTTCGGTGTCTCGGTGCCGGTGGAGTCTCAACGACGGCCCTCAGTCCACCGGCAGACTCTCTGTCCGGCTGCTGGTGACGGAGCGGCGGCGTGGAGAGGTTTTTACTACGCGCAGAGGTGAGCGGAGCGTAAAAGGAGTGCGCAAGTGCTGCAGAGTGCAACGTGCAGCCACAGCTAATGATTCTCTCTCCCCCCCTCTCTCTCTCGCTCCCTTTCTCCCTCTCTCGCCTCCGCTCTCTCTCTCTCTTTCTCTCTCTCTCTCTCTCTCACACACACCCCTACCGTTGAGAAAAGAAATATTGGTCAAAAATCCAAAGGAACAGTATATTACACATTATATCCATATACCGGTGCTCATATTAATCAGTTAATTGATTAGTCGATGACATAGATTTCGATAAATATGTTATATGATAAATTGTTTATCCCGCAAAACGTCCACTGCGAGATGCCTCTTTGTGGGGATTTGCGTTTCACTGTTTAATAAACTGTAAATTGAATATTTTTACGTTTTTAATTATTTGTCAGCAATAATAAAAAAAAATCAATAATCAAATAATCAACTGATAAATTGATAATGGAAATAATCATATGTTGAAGCTCTAGAAGTTAATGTAATGATTGTAGTGTTAAGTTATTCTGTGTTTTGTTTTTGTCTAAATGCAGAACCAGATTGTTGGAGCAATTTTTAAAATCATAAACACACATTTATTTATTTATTTATTTTAAATTACTTTTGAACAAACGCTGGATCCATCGTTGGCCAGATATATTCACAGGTATGAGTGAAAACAGTGGGCATCTGGATGGAAAAAAAACACACTGCATGATAAAGAAATATGACTTATAACATGGATATTAGTAGATAAATGTAGGTGGAGAATGTAAACAAGATGATACAGACAGGTGGAAATATGCTTATCTGCTTTCTTGCCAAGAGATGAGAAGATCAATACCACTCTCATATCTGTCAGTTAAACATGAAGCTACAGCCAGCAACCAGTTGGCTTAGCTCAGTACAAAGACTGGAAAGTGGGAGAAACTCCTGGCACGGCTCTATTCCTTTGAATACTCCTGCATTACTCATCAAAAGAGTGAAATCCACTTGAGTCTGAAAGTAAGCAGGAAGCATGATAAGTATAGATCAGTGGCCCTGTATCTGGTCCCTAGAACTACTGCATGTGGTTGATAAAGAAAAAAACAAGAGTGCACCTGGTTTAAACAGGAAACCGGTCCTGATTATGGTACAGGTCTAGAAGTACACGTATTTGGAATAGAAGGACGTATGGGTCCAATAACTGGTTGATAAAATGAAATGAGTGTTTTATACCCAGTTCAAATAGGGAAATGTGGGTCCTATATGGTCTATTAAAAGGAGATTGAAGTAATATACACTGTCCAGTCAATAAAGAGGAAACAGGGGTCCTGCAATACATGTGCAGGATAAATTAGGGCCATTGTTTCCCCTGCAGTGTGGAAGAACGACACTTACTGCTCTTACATATAAGGACCCAGGGACACAGATCGATACATTATTAACATTCCTAACAGGGGCCTCTTAATGTCTCTTTCATTTCAATGAGAAGAGGAAGAAGTGCCACTCTCTGTCCCTCCTCCTCCTCCTCTTTGCTCTTCACTGTCTTTGGCTGAAGGTTATGAGAACGATTTTAGACAACAGTCATATCTCTTTGCTTCTGCCACTGACAGTTTTATCACTCAACTTAGGTTCAGATGAGCAGAATCTCCTCTGGTGACCTCTGGATTCAACAGTCCCAGTATGCAGAAATGACTCTGCCTTTTCACCTATTGTTGGGCTCATCTGTTATTTTCATGGGCCATGATGCTGAGAGATTTATATATTCTGGGGAACTTCCTTTAGAGGTCAATTCATTTGGTGCAATGATAAGAAACTGTATGCAGATTTAATGTGAGTGTCTTTATAAACCACGTAGGAGCTGAGGAAGATTGTTGTTTGACCTCCACACAAACACATGCATCACATACAGCATGAACTCAACCCAACAACAAGACTGCATTATTGCCACAGTGTGGCTGCAGTAATCATCAGCAAGTTTATAAGAACTTGAATACAAATAAAGGTATTTTTAATTGCATACTGCATGTGTGTCTACATTGATTCTTTGTTGTCCACCAGGGGGCAGCAAAAACAAGCTGTAAACAAAACATATTATCCACTGTATAATGTTGATATGGCAAATACGTTATCCAACAGTTGCTTATTTATACACATCCAGCAGACACAGAGCAACATTAGAAGTCCAGTAGTCACTCTCCTTTTAGCTCTGTTTTAGACTCCACCAACTCCTGAGTTGAATATCAGGCTCTTTATATATTTGTTAATTAGTCGCTAACTTTATTTGTCTGCTGTTTGATGACAGACAGGTAACTTACTATTATTTTGTCAAGATGCTTGCTGTGCCAGAACCATTATTATTAATATGAAAAAACTGTGATTAGAGCAGCTTTAAGTCATAGCTATTAATAACAGATTTTTATGAATAACATTTTACCCAATAATCCTGGGATAAAACAAAACATTCAAAATGTAGGTATCTAATTTGCATAAATTAAAAACACAAATACTACCTCTTGAGTTTTTGTAAGAAAACATGTTTGTATCAAGCCCCCCCACCCCCCACCCCCCTTCAAAACTTAAGTAAAACTGCAGCAATGTCCTTAGATTTTTTTAAAACACGAAACAAAAAAGAAATTGAAGAAAATTTACTCATTCATCTGATCAGTTTTGTGTTTCAGTAATAAAGCTTGTTGCCCATTGTCACATGTTCTTATTAATAATAATTGCTTCAACTAATTATCCCACTGGCTTGTGAACAAAGCCTTAAAAGAAGCATCTCAAAATACAGCTTGCGCAGTGATTAAAGAAAAATATTTAACACATTAACCTCAAACTGCAGCAATAAATCATAATATTACACTAATATTCCTAATTATAATGAGTTTACAACACTCAGTGTGGGTTTATAGTGACCACTTATTGTACCTGATGGGCTGTTTTCCACTGGGAGTTTGGAGTGTTGCAGGAAACATTTGGCCAAAACAGCTTTCTATGCTGTGTGAAGAACTGAAGAGCAGCTGATGGGGTACAAACAGGCCTGAAGTGGCCTTAATCCATCTGAAGCCGCAGGGGGAACAAACGAGTCTGGAGCTACTTTGAAGTGGCGTTATCGCTCACTTTTTCCTCGCTTCTCACGCTATAAACCCGCAAACTGCCCCTGGAACTGTTTAATTACACTGTATGTTTGTGTGTGTGTGTGTGTGTGTGTTGGGCAGAGGAATATTTATGGTTGAGTCATACAAATGAAGATGAAGCAGGAACACGGGCGAAATGAGGTGAGAAATTATAGTAGAAATTGGACATAAAAGAATGACTGGGGAAAAAAAGTGAATAATGGAGAAGTGAAGATGGAGAAAGAAGAAAAAAGAAGGACAGGGCTCTCAGCTCTCCACAGAGAATTTAAGTCCGGCAGGGGGAATGCTGTTGGAAGAGGTGAAGAGGAGGAAAAAGTGAGAGAAAAGTGTCAAGAGTGTGATATAGAGATAATAAAAAAAGAGTTTCAGACCGCTACCTTACTCAAGTCCCCCTGATGCCCCAACTCAACCCGCTCAACTTAGCACAGTGGCACCTCCGCAATGTCACATATACTCCCACTCTCACGTGCACACGCTCATGCATGCTGCCATTTGAAAAAAAAAAAAAAGTCACCGCCAAAGAGCTGCTGACATCATCAGATCTCCTCTCATTCGTGAATATTTGGCCCTTTTCTCCTTGGCGCTGCGATTCAGTTTTAAAGCCAATCTCATGGGACTAAAGCTGTTCACCTTTCTCATCTTGTCACTGTATGTTACTGTGGGTGAGCAGGCAGCACAGTGCGCACACTGCACAATATTTTCACTCTAATTCTTAGGCAAGTTTCACAGATTCCGATTTTTATTAAAACAAGTGAAAGATTCAAATTGTGCAACAGGAAATAGCATAATTTTAACAATTCTTCTTGTCGTCCTGTGTGAAGTGTGTTAAAGTGAGTGATCTGTTATATTGTGCAATTATGTGCAATTGTTTTGTTTTTGTTGTTGTTGTTTTTTTTTGTTACTTTACAGTGTTTGTTCACTCTCTGTGCTCTCATGCTCATTTCCAGTAGCAGCAGGCAGCTGTTTTCAGAGAAAAAGCTCTGACAAACTTATTGTACGCCACCTGCTAGCACCATATGGCTAAGTTATAAACTAGTTGGTGAACATAGTGAAGCATTTAGCAACTAAAGAGCCAGATATTTCCCTCAGGAGTTGGTGAAGACCAAAACAGAGCTAAAAAGAGAGTGAATATTGGACTTCACCCTATAGCTGGAATAGACATTACATCAAATATAGCAAAAGTGTAAGACAGACTAAAAAGGCTGACCAACACATCTGACAAACATCCTCTACCAAGGCTGTCAGTGTGGCTCTAAAGTTGATATTTGATTTTAACATTCTTATCTCATTCTAGCTGGAGAGGCTGCTAACATCCTCAAACTGAATGGGATGTGTTACTGATACACCAGTACATTTAACCACACTGATGCTAATGATTCTCAGTAACAATTTGAAATTAGGTCACTGAGAGACCAAAGCAACCTACTTTCCAGGTACAGATAGGTAGGTCATTGTCTTGCTTTTAGCTGGTTTGATTTAAAATGTGTTTAAAGCAAAATATCAACAGACATGCTAAGGGCCTTAAAGAAGCTATTTAAAGAAGGTTTTCTACTGAATGTGATTTCTTACCCTCCAGACCCTCTGAGCAGCACTGCTTCCCTACAGCAGGCCAGCTGGGCCGGGGCTAGCTGGTTTGCAGTCTGAAATTAAGTAGAAGAAAAATCCTCTAGAAACTATATTGGTTGCTCTCCACAGCTGGAGACATCTCTTCACAAGTAAAGGAATGAAGTTTGATGCTGAACTTGCAATGTTTCTTGTAGACTGGTACGTAAACAGCTGTTAATGCTAGCATTGGCTATGTAGCAACAGCAAAACTTACAAATAGCACCTTTAAGTTGGGTCATGCCTCATTACAAAGGCCCTATTTTAAGACCTTCATTATTTTAATTTTGTGTGTATACATATTCCTAAAATCATTTATTTAATTCAATGCAGCAAAACCGGGACATATTCCAGCATAGCAAAGCTGCACATTGCACTGAGTGGGAACACCTGGGGCAATAGTAGAGAGTCAGCATCTCATTTTGCATGAAAATGTCATACCAATTGGTTTCTGAGCTCTTACAAGTTTTCTTTCTAACTCAAGAAGTAATGTGAGATACCTATTGTGACTGAACACATTACACTGTTTGTAGAGTTCTACCTTGGAGAAACATTTCCAATATTGGTGAATACGGTCTCATTACTTAATGAGTGATACTGACCGGCTGCTGCATTCCTTTAAGGTGGACATCCCCACAGAGCAATGCTCCACCTATCTTTATGGTAAGATAGCAGTGTGGGATGGTGGCAGCAAAGAGCAACTGAAAGATGGCAGCAGCTTATTTCCTTAAGTGGTCCCGATTGAAATGTTGGCATCAGGTAAAGAGACTGTCCTCCTCACAAGGAGGGACAGAGGGAGAGGAAAGATGGAGAGACAGGGAGCGAGACAAAAGGTGTGTGTGTGTGAGAGAGAGAGAGAGAGGTAAATGTCCTCTGTTCTGACGTCAGTGTCTTTTCTTAGCATCCCTGTGCATCCTTGTGTCTGTCTCCCTACAAGGACATGTACAGGTGCCCAGTGCTGAGGGTGCAAACCCCCCTGTTACCTAACATGAAGGAGCTTCAGTGACATTTCAGGCATGTGTGTGAGCATGTGTGTGCGTAATGCAGAGTTAATGTCACTTTTAGTCACATGACACTATGACTGACTCATGAAGAGCATTTATTCTTAATGTTCTAGCTAATTGAAATAAGTAGAATATTTATTTATACCTTATAAAAATCGTTTGTTGAACTCCACCATGCTTCCAATTAAACTCAGATTAGGCTCCATAGAATCATTTGATCAGATTAGTCCCTAATGATATTGCTGCAGACAATCATTTACTGTTAAATTGTAGAACAGTTTGTTGTGTATCTGGGAGAGCAGTGATGGTGATGTCTATTATTAAATGATTCTTCCTGATTCAGACTGTTATGGGACATGCTCTTGTGAATTAAATTATTGTGAAATTGAACTCATTTTGCCCCTTGGTCTTGGAATCCCTCAAATACTATTATACTCATATCTTTGTCTCTCCAACCTTCCAATCCTCCATTAAGCCTTTTTGGACCAGCCTTTATTATTAAGTCAAATGACTGTTATGTTTCTTATCAGAAACCAAAAATAGTGGAAGGAATGGAAGAGAGGGAATGGATTCAAGTGTGTTTCTAGTTGACCAGCTCACTCCCTACAGCAGTAACCCAGTGTCACTTCCAAGGTCAAGGAGCATGTCATACTACATTATTTTGTGAGGTTAACGTCATGGAGTTAACGTCATCTTAATTAGCTAGCTAGCCACAACTCATCTGCTATGACATTTGTCACTTAAGCTGATTAAACTAATAGCTGCTGGCTAGAGATGAGGATCCTGCTTTTGTCTACCTCTTTTAAGAATCAAGGTCATTGTTTTGAAAACTATTATGAATTTTAAGGACTAAATCTGCCCCAACAGGGGGCAGATTAACAACTGTAACTAGAAGGTTAGGGCTTATGTTGCATTCACATCATATCATTTAGACTATAAAGGCAAGCAAACGAGGTGCAAAAATGGTCTTGTCAGTCTCCTTGAATAACTAGTTCAAGTTCAGGTTCTAGTTCAAGTTGTTTACTTCCAAGATCTTGTGTTTTTCCTGAGAGTTCAGGATCATGGTAGCTTCAGGGAAGAAGCTGTTGCATAGTCTGGCTCACCTTCATATAGAGCCCCTCTGGTGACATTTGAAGGAACAAAAGATTGCGTGGCCTTGACTTGATAATGCGTGGGACTGAGATCCTATTCCGTGGCAACGACTCTTTTAAGGTGTGGGAACAAGATCCTATTCCTTGACCATGAAGTATCTATTGCTAATGATTACTCCATGCGTAATGGCGAGTGACTGAGGTATGTCACTGTAATTCAAAAACTAAAATGAAATCAATTAAAACAAGTCAAAATGGTCCACATTTACAAGGTGCCTAGTGATGACGCCCTTACCTGAGAGTCAATAAACAACTGACCAGTAACCACAAGACCACAAGTCGTTGATCTTATTCCCACAGAAGAGAGCTTTGGCCATGGAAATGGATCTAGTTTCCACCTATTATTAATTTGTGGCTGTGTCACCAGAGGGGCTCTGTACCATCCAGATGTCCTGAGGGCTAAGAGACAGTGGAAGGTATCAGCTGTGATGTTTGAGAAAGAAGTTGACACCCAACATGGGGCTGAACCCACGACCCTGCAATTAAGAGTTTTAAGCTCTACTGAATGAGCTAGCTGGTCTGTCAGCTACTTTGGGAGTATGATATCTCCCACTTGGTAAAAAGAACTACAAAAGAGTCAACAAACTGCAGACAGAATGGCTGCAAAGCCACCATTACTGGCAATTACATAGTGCACTACTCCAATGTGTTCTTTGACCTATAATCTCCTTTAGACAAAAGTAACTGGATCAGAGTCATTTAACATTTTCTATACTTCCCACTGTATCTAATTCAATTCATCATCAGGCCACTTTGAACACCATCATGTATGTGGAAGTGTGCAACGGAGAGCTGAGGACAGGGAGACGAAAGAGAGGAGAGGCTTTGATAAATAACTGCAGTACTGATGCTGACAGCACACTTCAATAACGGACCCACTGTGTGTGTGTGTGTGTGTTTTATGTGTATTAGTGTGTGTCTCTCTCACTACTATATCTGTCCGTCACACGTGAATCCAGTTTCCATCAGTGCCTTTTCTGCTCTGTTTTCGTCAGCGTGATGCAAAACACCAGGTTTAAAGACATTTTTTGATGAAAGGGATTCTTTCCTCATCGTGACTCTCGCTCTCTCCTCTTTCTCTCCGTGTCTCTCTTCCATTCTCTCTCAAGACTTGGGCGGCAGAACTGGCTGACAATGAGCAACATCTTGAGAGAACGAGAACACAGTTTCTAATCTGTTTACTACACAGGCCTGTTTTCCAATCTACAATGCGCCACTGATTCCCCCCAAGACACACACACACACAAGCACCACCACTACACACACACACACGCCGCCATGCTCATTCTCCCTCTTCTCTCTTGTGGCTCCAGGCTTTAACATTACTGGGACTGTGCTCTCATTAGGGGGGTTATGGGGGGAATGGGGACACATTTACCATCTTTTCTGGATTGAGCGGAGCTTTACTGTTTTTTGGAAGGAGACTTCATATCCAGTAAACATCTATACACCACCATCCTCATCATCATCCTCACCACTCTATTTCTGTTTCGACAGTTTAATGATCCTACTGTTCACTAAGCATTTCCCTTCAATAGCATTGCAGTAACAGTGTAGCCAGTGGGAAAAGTGTACTGAAGTGAAAGTCTTATCTATCATATTTAGGTGCATTTAGTGTGATTTTTCTGCTCAGGAGCAGAAAACCATTACCATTATATCTACAGGGGTTGTGTGTTATTGCCAGTAACTCCGAGATTACTAACAAAACTAACACAATTCACTTTTCAAAACAATGCTGAGTAATCTCTCTTCCTATGGTAAAAGTTACACTTGAAAGCACCATATAAACTGCAGCTGATGGCCAGTTGACCATTGACATGTACATATGCACTGTATGAGAGGAAATCACTCCTCAGTTTGAATACATATAAACAATACTTTTTGATAATGCACAGTACATTATATTGTATATTCTAAAATATATTTGAGTATGTCCATTTCTGCTACTTAAACCTTTATGTCATTGCATTCCATACTTTGCTCCACAGATAGTTACTGGTTACTTTGCAGATAAAAAAGTGACACATTTTTGCTGAGTGGCCATAAGTGACAATTACAAAATAATGATGAATACTAACAGAAATGTAGTAATGTCAGTTACATTCTCTATCTATCCATCTCGATCCAAACGTCCAATATCTGATTGTGACTTTTGGACTTTCAAATTTGCATATTTTGGGGCCAACATATTTTGACTAGATTCGACTATTTTTTCTAATACTTAATACCAAAAAGGTTGTTAGTTTATGCACAAGAGCATATAAATACTATAAATGTGTGAGTAGAGGGAAATATGGAGCAATGGAGGACGGAGGAGGACAAAAGGGCACATGTGAGTAGAATTAGTACCTGACTGTGAGAGTGAATGTGTGCGTATGCCCAGGCAGAACTGGCAGCAACCCCTCAGAAAACCACCTGGAGTCACCTCCATCCCCTTTGAGGCAGCAAAGTAAAAACACTGTGCAGCCAAATCTGATTTTTAATAGAAGATCAAAACAGAAGATTACAGTTTAGCCTGGCTCACACTGTGCTGTATAGACTGTACACTGATGGAGGATGTCCAGTGGTAGAGGTCAGTGGTTATGTAATAATCCTCTTCTTTCTGCTCCTGTACACACTGTCTCTATATTTGGCAGCAAGGCATCAAAAAGGTAACATCTCTGGGACACCAGCTGGAGACATTACTTATTCACAACAATGGCTTTGTGAGCAGTGGCTGGACTGGGTGTGTGCGTGTCATGATCAAACCGCTGCTCTCACGAGTCACCTGGAAGACATACACATACACACACACACACACACACTTGGACATCACCCGTATTCTCTTTCTTTCCCTGTTTCTCTCTGTATGTCTAAACTCTCCTTCAGTTTTCTCTACAGCAGCTTAGTATACAATAGACAAGGACTGATCTAGGACTGATCTTCTTGAATAGCTGTAGTTCAATGTTGTATCTGGGAGGACAAGAACAAACACAGGTGCTGTAACTGATATGCAAATGTACAAATTTAATACAAACTAATGAAAAAACTGGTAAGAAAATACAAATTGTAAACTAGTGTATGTATTTGTGCCTATAATCAGCATGCAAATTGGATATTCTACCCATTTGGTTACTTAAATATCCTCACAGCAGCTTAGAAATCCATTGAAGTCAAAGCCCATCTATCTATCGGCATTGTTTAAGAATATAAAATAAATGACATTCCTTACCTAAATATCCCTGGTCTCCTGCTTACATTCAGATGGTCTTTTCTTCATCAAACAACTAGCAAGTGAAAGGTAATGCAGAAGCAGATTGCACACCACATACGCTCCGTCAAAAGGAGCTCACAGTTTGACTTTTACTAAATGATGACAGAGTAGCTGCTGAAATGTGGAGGCTGAGCAGAGTGATGGCTCCAAATCACTCTCATCAGATATGATTGTGTGAAACGTGGTGAAATTAAGCTTAATTGCAGGGAAGCTAACGTTTGCTAATGAACCCAGCAGCACCTGAATGTGTTTTACAGGAATGACTCTGTGCAGAAAACAGCTGAAGACTCTTTGTGACAGAGATGGTGTAAAAGGCCTAATCAAATGTGACTCACCAGATGCTTTTGACAAGTGGCAAGTCATTTATTCTTATACACTTCAGATTAATACCACTTGGTTTGATCTATTTTACTGTATTGATTGTATAAAATTGTATAAACTATATAAACTTCCCATTTTATATCAGCTTAGAAAGTAAAAATGTAAGATTTGCATGCTCTCAGATGGTAATTAAATCCCAAATGAAGACATATACTCTACTGTGTGCTTTTGAATTTACTATTGGGGGTTGTATTCTACCACATTAGAGTTGACATGATTTGGCAGCCCAGCACTCCCACTATTTCTCTGGCTGACGCTAATGGCTGCCAACTGACATTTGGCAAAGTTACTCTCTGATTTGCACCTTATTAACTCAACTCACTAATGAGCATGTGTGCAGAGCCAATATTCAATTAAGTCATAATCAGCCTCAACAGTAAAGACTGAAAATTACAATAGGAAGCCTGAATGACAATTAAACACTGTCATTAAATTCATATTATGAAACAGAGAGGGGGAGTTGGAGAACAGCTTATATCTAATAGTGAATGAGCTGGTGTCATTTGGAATCCATTACCAGTCCCATTAAAGCTCTTCTATTGAACTGCTTATTGAAAGAAGGAAAAACTGATCACTTGTTTTTGTTAACCGCTTGTGAAAAGAGGAAGAGAACTGAATTATGGCATGAACCAAGTTAAAAGGGGAACCTTTTCCCTCCACAATAAGGCTTTATGGGGGCAGTTTGACTGAGAAATAACACTGGGTTTTATATCCGCTTTCAAACACATAAAAATACTCTGCTTCAAGAAATAGTAAAGAAGAGGAGGCTTAGTCAATCACACAATCATTGCTGCAGTGAAGAAACACACTCACACACTATTGCATTGACTCACATTAATTCACCAGAAACCTATGCTAACCTTAGCAAGGTCTTAAAATTTGATCACTGGCATCATGAGATTTCTTTGCAATGAGTACACACACACACACACACACACACACACACACACACACAGTTCAACTTCATTGTTTTTTTCTCGTTTCCAGTTCATAGTCACTTTAGTGACCATTTAGTGCACCTTACCAATCACCTACATAGCCCCCCCACACACACAGAGAGAGAGAGAGAGAGGGAGAGAGAGAGAGATAAAGAGGCTTCACCCATGCCTATTGCCTTCTCGTCCATTCAGTTCATCCTCCTGTTGAACCTATAGCCAGCAGGAGTGCGGAGACAAACTGTGATTTAGTAGCAGTGTAAACTAGAAAGCTGGGGCCTGCAGCTCTGCTTTATCAGCAGCGCTCCATCTTGCCATGGGGGACACGAGAACTCATTTAGGGTATTGCCAGAGATGGTCTCGCACCAGCTGATAGCATGGTTGAGTTACAATCTCACTGCTCTGCTCTTTTATTTCTCTCAGTTTGCTTGTGCCTGTGTGTATGTGTCGGTGCCTGAAGGTGCGACAATAGGTGGAGACGATTGCTGGGCGCAGAGCGACTGCCATTTTGAATACTCTGTGACTGCAGCGGCACCTTCAAGCACATGTAGTTGTGCATTATCATAACACACACACACACACACACACACACACACACACACACAGTGATCGTAATGAGAAACATAAGCTTGAGCCTGTCCCCGAGGGTTTTTCGGATTTTAACAGAAGAATAAATAAACAGAACGATAATTTCCAGGGAATCCAATTTTGACACAAAGAGATAACAAAGCATCTCACCAGCTCCTTACCCTGCAGCATGGCAGGGGGCCTGCAGAAGCCTGCACTGCACCTTGGTAGCACCATGAGAGCCTGCCTAAAATCATGTAATTTAGCAGCAGCAGGTACGACACAAGGTCTGTCAGCCGATTTTACCGGCAAAAAGGAGCTACAACACAGAGTTAGCATCAAGCGGCTAACTTTGAAAGGAAAACAAAGACAACAGTCGCTGATCTCCTCAGCAGCACTGAAGCCACACAGGCAGGACAACTGCCACACCGGACTTCAACACAACAGCACACCAGAAGGCATCTTCTTTTCCCTCCATGGTCTTGGTTAAGTAACTGGGCCCAGCTTACCTTACCTTACATAGCACAGCATAGCGTGTCTAAGCACAGGACTATTCAACTGTTGTCAGTGTAATATATTAATTTGGGTCTGACTGATCTGACTGATCTCTGAAAAGTGCCCGACTACACCCTCTCTACTCTGTAATGCCTCATTACAAACAGCAGGATTTGTTGTGGTGGTAGAAACTTCTTTACAATGTCAGAGAGGACATTGTGAATGAAATGAAAAAAAGTTGTCAGATGATTCCATCTGTTTTTAATTCAAATGAATTTGTTTGACAGATGTCTTGAATCATGTATCATCTGTTTGGTCTTGTTTCAACATGTGAAGCAAGAAACAATTGATTTTTCTCACAGATATTAATGGTGGTTATTTTTAACTTACCAGGCATTCAGACCAAAAGCAATGGTCTGTATCATGCAGTTGTATTGTTACAGGTGTAGATAAAACAATTAAATACAAACCAGACTGCAGTTTGAGTAATAGATCAATGAGTTCAAAGGGTTATCAGATGCAAAATCATTGCATAATGTTTTATTTAGTATATTTTACTATGGTGCTTCATTGTACTGCTTACCAGGTAAACCAGTAGAAATATTTAATTTGCATAAAATAGAATGAACTAATAACACACATTTCTAAGTAATCCACTGGGAATGTTGATTCACATGTACAGTACATAACTGCCCAACACAATGCCTTCATTGTAGAACACTGAACTCTGCTGTGAGTTAAGCCAGGTGCAACTTTTTTGATGGATGATTCACATTTTTTGTGAAGCCCTCTGTGTTGGTAACCCCAATACGTCCATGGAGTGGTCCCATTGAAATGAATGAGGGGCACTGGCATTAAAAACAAAATCAAAAGGACGGGCTGGGTTTTTTAATTAACCCCTTCACATTACAAAGTAATCCTTACAGGACTATGCCCTCTCTACTTTTGTTATACCTCTTCTAATTACAAACAGCGGGAATTGTTGTGCTGGTACAATTTTGAGGTAATGGCCAGTACAGGCCTTTGTGCAGTGATTATAGCAAAGGTTGAGCAAGGTTGAGTGTTTTTCACTCATATCATCACAACACAAACAACACTTTTCAGTCAAAGATGTCTTAAAAGCAGCACAGGTCATACTATGTTCCGTTCTTTTTCTGTTTCATCTCATTTACTTCCTCGCCGACAAGGTCAAGATAATGTCTTGGTCATAATAGAAGTTCGGACCAACATTAATTACAGTGGATTCTCACTCTGCCAAAAGCACAATTTCAATCATTTTTCTCTCTCTCTGTCTCTTTCCTTGTGTGTGTGTGTGTGTATTGATAGAAGCTGAGAGTCTTTTTTAATGTTCCATATTTATTAAATTAGCACACACATAAAAGACCTTTGCTACATTAAAAGAAATAAAACACACTGTAAGAGATGTACTAAGAATCACAACTGATTGCTGACTACGATGCTGATCATTAACAGGATAATCTATCCATTTCAAAGACCGAAAAATGCTTCTAAACATCAAGCATTAAAAGTCTGACAAAAAGACATTTCAAAAGACTCAGCAAGCACTCATAAAATATTAAAATATCACATACGTGTTTATATTTTGAACTCCTTTCAAACCTCACTACATGCTCCGAAGTCTGTTTTCACCATTCTTATGGCAAACACGCAAAAACTCCTGTAAAAACACATTGTAATAAAAAAAAAAATCTATACTTTTTCACTGAATTGCAAATGATATGTGATGTACTGCTAAATAATATGCAACCAATTACATGAACACACAAACATTAACACATACTACCACTGACAGTGTAGAAAATATGAAGTGACCCTCAAACTGAAAACTGAACTAAAACATTGTGTTATATTAGCAGTTAAATCAGTTTTGTTGTTAAGAGTGTTCATTTGTAGGAAGAGCATCATGTCTTCTGCACAGTGACCTGCTCAGCCACCTGACCCTAAAAAAGACAGAAAATGGAAGTCATATATGTGGTTTAAAGCAACACTTTGACATTTTGAGAAAAAAGCTTTTGAGCATAGAGTTAGATGAGAAGATCAATACCACTCCTGTATCTGTGTTCAGTAAAGCTACAGCAGAAACTGCTCAGAACAAAGACCAGCTTTTTCCCTGTTTCCAGTCTCTGTGCTCCAGCCTTATGTGAGCAGAACAGATACAGGAGTGTACCGAAATGTATTATCCAACTTTCAGCATGAAAGCCAATAGGGGTATTTCTGAAAATGTCAAACTAGGCTTTTGAACTCATTCAAAATGTAGCCCTGGCTAAAATTCATTTAGACATCAGGATGTAGATAGTTTACTAAAATGTTAACAAATGTATAAATATGGTTTTTAAAAAAAGGGCATATGAATGGTAAAAGTGAATAAAAAGAGTCATAGTCTATGGTTAAAAATACCTTGGAATGAATGAAATGTTTAAAAGAGTTCTAATCTGTACAGTTCATAGGTCAAAGTTAAGAGTTCATGCAAATGAGCATAGTTGATGTGATATGTACATGAGCAAGCATATGTTGTCAGCTTAACAGCCTAACTGGTTAACAGCATAATGTGTCAATCTTTGTTTCTCTTTATTTTAATTGGAATGTTCTGAAACCTACAGCCAATTGAAAACCATTCTCAGGTAGAGGGGTGGGGCTTAGTGTAAGCTACAAGGTCCCGTGTGGCGGAGAAATGCAGAAGCGAACTATCATCGTCGAGTGAGCCTTGGATATTGTACGAGTGCAATTAAGTCTATAACTATGTGGCTGACGACTAGTTATCCTCTGGTTTTGGACTATTGTGATCTACAAGACGTAAATATGAGTTGTTGTAACGTTTTCTGTACAGTAACTAAATGTTATGGTGTAAAAACAAGGGGCTCTGTTGCTAGTCGCGAGTAGCCGTTAGCATTAGCATAGAATTGTTTAGCTTTGCTTTCATACAGTTAGCTTCGTATTGGAAGTAATTGGTTAAGATGAGCTATCACTAGTTCGGCATGAAATAGTGGACTTGTCGCTTAGCTGATTTACTGTGATTCAGGAGACGGACATTTGCGACTGTAAGAGAGGAGCGGGCATACTCCTTTGGACCACTGTGGAGAACTGTTTCCCTCCTGCTGGTGTGCTGCTGTTGACTGTTGCTGCTGTTTCTTCTACCCTCGACTGGCTGTCCATTACCTGGCTTCCCCTCATCTGTCTCCCTGAACATTCTTTGGAATTGTGAGTACTGACAAACTTGCACGTGCCTTTTGTTTTCATTGCTTGTGTAAACAAGTGAAGGGGTCATTACAGTTTTTGGGCCACAACGCTCCCGAGCCACGACTCAGGCCTGCACCAGGTGTGTCACTTTTGGTTTATGTTGTGGAGTGAGTGTGTGCATGAGAGAGTGGGCCCACCTTATATTGTTGTGTGTTTATTTATTTTGGGTATTATTTTTATTCATATTTACTTTTATGAGTGATTTAAAGCATTATTGTTTTGTGTATTTGGACTGAAAGAAATAACTAAATTTGTTCTTACTGCATTTAAAATATACTTGTGTCATATTTCTTCATAGTAATTCATATTTTTTGGGTAACTGAATTAGAGGGACACAAGTTAAGAGAAACCCTAATAGGAGTAATATACCTTTATTATACTTTCTAAATCATATTGGAGCTACCGCCAGTTATTTGTTAATTAAAATAAGGACATTCAGGTTGTTAGAGTGCAGGTAATCGCACCACTAAATTTTACACAGAACCCAGGCCCCGCCCAGAGTACTGCTACACCTAGCAGATTCATCTAATATTATATAGCTACATGGGACGGGTGTTACAAAAATTATCTCAGTAAAATGCCAAAGGAATACCTTTCTCTTTCTTCCTCTTTTGCTCCTTATGAAAAGCCTGCTCATCAGTCTGAATCCAGCGAAGTTTAAAGTCTGGTAATCCATGTTTCTCCAGGTTAGCATGCAGCTGTAGAGAAATAAAAATGGAAATGATCACATCATTGCAACCTTTCACATACATCATCTTTTCCTCTTCCTCCACTGGCAGCAAATGGGATGATGAAAATGGCAATCTAACCCCAAGATTTCTTAATTTTTTCTTGTTTTACCTCTCTTTGGTGTAAATTTTATATCTTTTATAAAACAGCACAGACACTGTGTGGAAGCCTGCATATTTTAAACATCTTTTCAGTTAACCAGAAACAAAAGAGCGAACTTGTATGAGAGTTTATCTGACGTTAGCAGCTCTGGGGAACAACACTCTAACAACTCTAACCAAACTCATTACGAGGGATAGGGTGACGTTTAGCAGCTTCAGACATACTATACCTGCTCTAAAATCTGCTGCTGAACAGCAGGGTCTGTCAGGTCGGCCTCAGACTGGAACTTTAACTTGAATGTTGTTTTGCGCTCAGGTATGGGATGTACTTTTTGGCAGATAAAATAGTGCTCATCCCAACAGTTAACATCCCACCACGTTCCCGTGGTTGTGTTGACCACAGCACATGATGACATAGATTTCCCACTGTTGTCAGGCTGGCTCTCGTTCCAGTTAGTGAAGGTGGTGGGCTTCCCATCAGACCAGGAAGCCCATTTGTGTCTGTGGAGACCAATCCAGGAGTTCTCTGACAGCAGTTGGTTGATCATATAATTGTCAAAGCTGTTCATCACACTGGCGAGGTCTGTGTAATTAGACCTACAGTATTGCCTAGCCTGGTTCCAAGTCTGCTTAGTCTCCACTAAAATGTACTTGGATAGACCTCGTTCTAAAAGAACAGAAACAAAATAAAGACAGAAGGTGAGGTTGTGGATTTTTTTTTGCCCTTGAAAAAGAAAGAAGAAAGAAAGAAAGATACATATTGAACACTAGGTATAGCTTAAGCACTGACAGTGGATCAGGCAAAGGTACAACATCTGTTTAGTGGCGCTGCAAAGTTGGTTGTTCCACCACTTTGGTCTGGACTAAAACATCCTAACAACCACTGGATGGATATTATTGTTAATTAGTTATATAAATTAGAGACATTCCTGGTCTAAAGAGAATGAATTACCAAATAAATGACTAAATATCAGCCAGTGTTCAGTGCTAATTAGCTAGTGTTAGCATGCTAAGACAGTGATCATTGTAAAAATCATACCTATTAAACATCATGCTATCAAGATGTTTAATAGCATGCATAACCATCATACCGGTATGCTCAGACAATAAGAGCTCTTTCACATTTATCTTTCATCTAAAACAGAAAAGCAATGGTTGAAACAAGCCACAGGCACCTAAGATGTATGAAGGGTACAGTATAATTACAATAAAGCAACTTTGAACTGAACTCAGTGAAAATCCCTCTTACTATTAAAGCAGACTGAGGGATGTTCAGACATGCATGGGACGTCATACCAGCGCCCGCTCTCTGAAACTACGGTGCAGTTCTCCATGCCATTCTTGTTGTCAGGCTCCCATAGTTTCCAGTTCCTATAATATTCTCTGGTGTTGAAGTTTGCATCTTCCAGCGACCACTTCCATATATTCAGGTCATCATAAAGCCCTATCCATGCAAATTTTTCATGGCTCTGGATTACACCTAGGAGCTTGCTGTTGTCGTCTTGGTTTTCTACGGTGGCCAGGTCAGTGAACGTCTCTCTGCAGTAACTCTGAGCATCAGCCCAGGTCTTTGACATGCTCACATAGTGGTACTCTTTGCGGGTGCTTTTGGACACAGCAGATGGTCCTGATGGATAAAGAATTTCTGAATTCACAAAAATGCTATTATATTGTAGTTTACTTTTATACAATAACCATGCAACAAATACAACCATGACAATGATCCTTTTTCTGGAGACTGTCAGAGAGGTATTCAGTCAACTTTATGAACATTTTCAGGCAACATTTTGAGGTGATGTTGCACTGGATTGCATTTCACTGTAAAGTGTTCAAGCTATTGCATCCACCCAGTGTAAATATGTGTTTACAGGGCTCTCTGACCTGAGAGAACGATGACAAACAACAGTGTCTTCCACATCCTGAAAAACAGAAACATGCAGAACACATGAATTTCTCTTCAACAGTAACAGAAAATTGTTTTTGTCTAAAAGTAAAGAAATGACTTGATACATGTGCTTTACATTAGTGTCGAGGCAAGACCTCGACATTTATATTTTATTTATTTTTCTTACATATGACTAGTTTGTGTTTTTTTTTCATACAGGGCTCCAGACTAACCGGTAGCACTGGTGCTCCTTACTGAAAATTTTAGGAGCCCAAAAATTAAGAGCACTGCTTAAGTCAACAGTCAATGCAAACACTTTTTTGCATCTTCACTGTAGTATTGATGCTTTGGTAATACATAAATTACAATGTGCTGTTTTATTTTAAAGGAAAGCATTATCAAAATCTATATGAATGATTAAGTTTTATGAGTGATTTAAGTTTTATTTTTTAATATACAGGAAAATGTAGTAATCCTTCACATTTTTGTGAGTGACCCCACTGTGCACTGTGAAAAAAAAATAATCACAAAATAAGACTGGTTAAACGAGTCTGATAGTGAAGGGATTTAAACTGTGATTTGCTCATCCTCCCAAAGTCAGGGTAAATGTAATGCATAGGAAACACTGTACTCGAACCGAGAACGCGGGGATATTTGCAAGTTGCACTGGCGCTCCAAGTTGTAAAATTTAGTCGCACACAAAATGCAACTAACTGGTTGTAATCTGACTCTTGTGATAGCAAGGGAAATCTATCAAACTATTTCAATCTGATAACTCAAGAAGAAAAAGAAGAATATAGAACATATAAATCAAGGCACAGAAGGCCTACCTTAGAAAGTTTCGCCTTTTGTTCCCACAGAATGTTCCAACACGTCTCAAACCTTTAGTATGTATTCACTTACTTTTATTCTGTTTCTCCTCCTTCTCTAAATGAATTATGCAAACCCAGGGCTTTCATTTGCTCCTGACTTAAAACAGGATGCAGACACATACAAATCAAGATGGTGAAATGAGTCGTGTGACCTTTAACTCAGTCATTCAAAACATTGCACAATAACAGGATAAAGAGTTTATTACACTCAGATTTAAAATGCCCATCCATTCATAGCTGCTTATTCTCATCAGGGTTGTGGGGGGCTGGAGGCCAACCCAGCATACACCTGTCAAGAGGCAGAAAGACAGTCAGCCATACAAGTTATTACAGAGCTATTTGATCTTTTATACACTGTGTATTATATATGTGATCTCTGTTTTGAACAGTTCATACATTTATAAGAGTTGTTACCATTAGTGGTGATATGGAATATAACTGACAGCTGAGACATTTTGCATTGATATTCCTGGTCTAGTGAGGAGAGGTCTTTGATTTTTATGAATATTTTTAGATCATTTTTCAAAACAATTATAAGTGTTACATTTGTGAAGTTGATGTTTGTACGAGGAAATGTCAGATATACAAACTCCACACAGGACATAATTATTCACTCTGCTGCCCATATTGAATGTTAACGTTAACATTTAACTTTAACTAAAGAGGATCTGTTTTGACTTGACTCTGCCTTTCTTCAGCCCGGAGCTCATATTTGATTGATATTAGTGCTTTAGGAAATCCTTAAGTAATAATGTAAAACCAGCCTCTCCACCTCACTGCTAATGTGAGCAGAGTCTGGCCTCCAATTTCCATGTACTATCAGGTGGTGAAATGGGGCGTACGACCTTCTGCTTCACAGTCATTCAAACTATTATATAAGCAAACAAACACTGGCAATACCAGTTGTAATAGTCCTTTACATACAAAACAAAACAAACGAGACATAATAGAAAATACTGTACATTCATATCTACATCATTGTATTTTATTGTTACAGTTCAATGTACACATAGTAGTACAACTCTGTGAATATTCAATAGTTATACAATAGTAAAAACACTCCTCTGTGTGATTCATTGTTGCGCCTGTCATATTCCCGGTGTGCCAGTATACTCACTCTTTTCTCCTACTCACCCTCAGATCTGTGTTTTGTTTACACTCATCCAAAGTAATTACACTGACCTGCTCTTCCTGATTTGTTACCCTGAATGCATCGTATAGACAGGACTGGCCTGTAATATCTGTATGGTGAAGCTGAAGGTGTGACCTTTAACTCCTGGGTGATCTCAGCCATTTGTCCTGTGAGTTACAGCCAACAGCTTCCAGTTATGGATGGTCTCAATCTCAAGGCTGAAGGGCACTGCACAGATGGACAGAGCTGTCTCTAAGGAGAGGTGGGCAGCTGACCTGAGCTGACTGTTTTGACTGATGGACTAACCTAGTGCTCCATCTTGTGGTCACACTGTGGCTCTGCTCTGTTCTCACTGTCGCAACAATGGTCTTAGATTCAAACTTTCAAAACAGAGCTCTGTTGTAGTGAACAGAATCATTGACCTGTCATCGGTCATCAGTCAGTAAAGGCTTGTTCACTGTAATACAATGAAAGCAACACAATGTTAACATATTAATGCCTCATGATGATATTCTCAATATGGTAGCCAACAATAACATAATTACACATGGAGATTTGTGTGAATCCACCTGACAATTGTAAGTCCATTGTCCACGTTTCCTTTAGCTCTGTTTTGGTATCCACTGCCTGAAAAAAAAAATTGCTCTTTGGAGACTGAAGATTTGCTATGTTTGCCAGCTAGTTGCTTACTTTGTCTCTGGGTCTGGGTCAGCTGTGGCTGGAAACAAGATTAAAGAGACAAGGGTGAGAGTGACCCAAAAGAGTAAAGTTGTGTGCCGTAAAAACAAAACAAAAAAGACACTAAAGAAAGACACTAAAATGATCCATAGATCTGAGGGGATTTTTCAGTGATAATGATAATCATTTTTCCATTTGTCACCATAAGCAATACCTCTCACATTCCCCATAGTCAACTGACCCATTGTCAATATTAAAAATATTGATGACTGCAGCTTTAGATGGTAAATGGCACTTATATTGTGCTTTTCTAGTCATGCTGACAACTAGCAATCAAAGCGCATCACACTACAGCTCCCATTCACCAGTTTACACACTCATTCATACAGTGCTTTTTCTATGTATATGTATGTAGAGCATTCTATCATATTCACATGTATTCCCATTGGGGGCAATCTAGGGTTCAGTATCTTGCCCAAGGGTGTTTCGGCACACATGCTGGAGGGGCTCCACATCTTTGTGTGCTTCTATCATTTCATAGGTCATGATGCTGCTGGGAAAATTGTGTTCTCACTTATTTACAAAAAACCCATGAAATTAGGTTTCTTGTCAACCAGGGAATCATTTTTCAGCCTTAAAGCAATACCTGTGCCCCAACTGTAGAGAACCAGTGGAATCCTGATGTGCTTTTCTAAGCTGGTTAGGTTAAACTTCTGATGGTCGAGTGGATTTCTATCAAATAGACAGAAAAGAACATCATTTTAAATTTGTTATATGTTTATACAAAAACATTCCATCAAACAGAACAAGATTGGAAAAGACCTAAAGTTAAAGATCTGAGACAAACAGTATATCTGTGCAGTGTGTGTTTGAGAGACAGACAGACAGTGAGAGAGCTGACGTTAACAGTGATATATCAAGTCAATGGAGTGAAACTGATGTGTACTTTGAATCATCTGCTCTGATGTTGGCATGGAGATCTGCCAATCCTCTGAATGAACGATACTACTTCTGCATGCTCAATTGAGTGTTTGGTTTTCTGTCTGAAACTGGATGAGGGAGTGTGTGTGTGTGTGTGTGTGTGTGTGTGTGTGTGTGTGTGTGTGTGTGTGTGTTTATTGTAGCAAATAGAGTGTGCATATATTTCAGCACTGTAACACTGCATCACATTGTTTTAACCTTTTACATTTACTATTCTTTTTGATGTACATCCTGAGTTTTGATCTGACACCAGATGGTGATGTTGCCTTCAAGTCTCATGACCATTCTCAAGCCACTTCCCCCCCTCTCCTGTTCCTCCTCCTCTCTCCTCCTCCTCCTCCTCCTCCTCAGTGGATCCGTCGCGACAGTCAGATCCTCTCACCATGCCGGTCACGCCCCACAAAGATATAAGCCTGTTTCTCCAACTCATATGCACGCACACACACACACATGCAATTGTAAACAGTGCACACACACACGTGCTCATAAATGATTACACAGACGCTCTGCATTCATACACACAGACATCTCAAAGATTGAATGCTGCATTCTGACCCCCAAATTTTGTTCTCAGTACCTACACCAAGCTACAGCTCTCACATCTTCATCTATTTTCGATAAAGGTAAAAGCCTTCCATCATATCGTAGCATTTCCAAGCCAAGTGGTAAGACATTAGCCGACTCAGTCCTATTTTTATCCATTATTACAGTCATCAGTTGAGTGAAAGACTTGATGGCAGAAACACAGGTGGGAAATAGACAGATTCATTGCAACTGATCAGCCAGTTGAAACCAAAGTGAAAATTTCTGCAACCTAGTACAAGCTGGTTGGATTTGGTTTTATACAGATCATTTTATTGTCCCTATACAGGATTTCCACACTGTAAATACAGTAAATTATGATATAAGATTAAGGCTATATGGAAAAATTAATCTCAGTGATACCTAAAATGCAATAACAGGGTGGTAAGACCTCCTGACGGGCACAAGAATCTTGGATTCAGACTGTACCCTGTGCGCTGGTTTGTATGGAGTCTGTATTCTGAAAAACCAAAAGCTTTCACTTCACCAAAAGGAAACAGGGGTGTGCACTATGATACAGTGTCAAGCCCGGAAGCATTTGGGAGTGCAAACAGGGATCATTCACAGCTGAGGTTTTACAGTAGTATCAATAAAATGCCCACTACGCCAAGAACAAGAGCTTGGTTATTTATTGACAAAAATGCCATTACATGCACATACACACAAACACAGAAATACACGCACATACACACTCACACGCACACATTAAAGCACCATATCCCTACGTGTGGGAGACAGAGAGACCATCACCATGGAAACAAACGTCATGTAGCCTAGTCTCCACCATCCACCACCACCACCATCACCACCCCCTCCCCAATATGAACTCATCCCCACTTCTCTGTCTCTCTCTGTTGCTGCCTGTCTACATGCTCCTCCATTTTTCCACCTCGCTTTCCCATTCCCAACATCATCCATCTTCCCAAAATACCCCCACTCTGTCTTCACATCCTATCTATCTATCTATCCATCTACACAATATCTTACTGTTACAATGCCATATTTTCCCTCCTTGCGCGTCTATGAGTGTGTTTCTGTTTGTGTGTGTGAGTGAGAGACAGAAAGTGAGAGTTAAGAGTCCAGAGAGAGAGAGGGTGTGTATGGGGGATGGGTTGCCATGACAGACTAACGTGATATGAATTACCCAAATATTACACATTCACCCCAGTAGAAATCCCCTCCTCATTTTTCCTCCCTCGTTGTTTTGACTTTATTGATGCATACTGATCCATACGTTGCTATGCTCCGTTAATTGTCAGATTTTATTGAGTGTGAACATGTGCACTGTGACAGAACATAGTCAGCAGCGCATATGATACTAGACTATTTGGTCTCGAAATTAATACAACATCCATTAATCCATCTGTGGCTCCATCCAGTCACTGTACTCCAGTCATGCTTGCAGTGGCAACAGGGCGAACACAGCGCTCCAGATGTTCTTTCCTCCAGCAGCTTTCTTCAGCTCCTCCAGCTGATCCCTCATGTTCCCATGGCATTCTGGGAGATGCAGTGTCTCTGTGACGCAGCCATGATTAATGTTATAAACTGCACCTGTGGTTGTCCTGCTATTACATGGACATGATGGATGAGGCCGATTTCAAGCAAAAAGTGAGCATACAGTTCAGTAACTGCTCTATGTATAAACATCCACAGATGTGTATTTGTGCAAACTATTAAAAAGTCCCTCCAACAATCATACTAATTTTATCATGCATTTAAAATGCAGTTAAAAGTTCCTGCACAACCCACTCAGGGTGAAACTGGATGTCACCAAACTCCACCAAATTATTAAGATCTAAACAGGTCTAGTGTGCAGTCAGAGGTGTAACTAAATAAAAGAGGTATATTTTGAGTATTCACATGACATACCCACAGTGTCTCATCCTTATATTTACTAAATGATTAAATGGCAAACAGAGCCACCTGTTTTGATGCCCTGTTGTTCTATGATGCACGATCTGCTGTTTACTCTCGTTTTTATTTGCATGCTACCACATTCAGTTAAACTTTGAAATTAATGTTTGTATGGGTGCTTGCTTTGGACTGGAAACATAACTGTACACCACACCTTGTTTCATTATTTCCTGTGTATTCATAAACTGACAAATGTAGCATAATTTGTATAAAATTGTAATGATGGAGAAAGAGCATTTAATAATTTGTAGCTGTAATATCTTGCCAAAGTACGCTGAAATACCCAGTTCAATTATTCAAACATGTAATAAACCTACTTATATGATTGTTAAAATTGTAGTGTAATGTAATTTCTCATGCATTCATGTAAAAGCAACATAGGAAAGAGTGAGACTCAAAGTGACACACTTGTTCTGTCCAACCAACAGTCCAACATTTTCAGTGGAGTGAAACTTCTGAATTGTAGTGGAATAGATGAATTATAAGATTAATGAGGATGAATTAAGTGATGCACAAGTACCAAAGATTAAGTGAGAATAAATGAGTACTTAGTTTCCAAAAATACACTAATTATGTCCATCTGAAACTCTAGTATTTTTGTACAAAAACAATGAGAGAATTTAATATTTCCCCCCAAACTCTGTGTCAGCAAAAACCTTTTCAGAGCATCTGCTGAAAACCTGACAAATTAAACTCTTTTGTGTGTGAGCAACTTGGACAGATTTCACCACAAACTGATGCTTTTGCTTTTGCATAAATCAGCCTCACCTTTATTATAGGTGGTTAGGATAGAAATTTAAAAAACATCATTACAAAAACAAACTAGGATAACTCCCCATAAAGTGAGAGTACATTTATATCTTTATTTTATTGCATTCTGACCAAGTATTATATCACCTGGTAGAGTTCCTATCAGCTACAGTCCTCTGGAATAGAGATGTTTTGATAAAGCTGCCACCAAGGACAACTTAAGTCATCTAAAGTACCACAAGTTACAAACCTGCCTCCTCTCTCCTCTCCACTCTTTGCTCTGACCGGATCATCTTAATGCTCCAGTCCAAACTTCCTGATCCATCACAGTTCACAGGAAAGGCCAACGCTACCCTCTGGCACTCCTCTTTCATCTCTGCGTTTTCACCTTCTCTCTCACCATCATGCTTCACCTTGCTTTCATCTTGCCTCCTCCCCTCAGATTCAAACCCCTCCCTGAAGGTTAGAGGGCAGAGGCAGGTAGATATGGAGGGGTGAAGAGATGGAATTCAAAGAGGGATAAGTAGGTCCAGTAGCATAATGGTGGTCCATATATATTGTCAACATACTTACCTATCACCATCATCATGCCTCAAAATTAAAGGAGTTTCCATCAGATTTGTATCTGGGTCAATGTGGAGAGGAAACAACATTTAAATCAATAATGAGATAACAATATCTGACTAAAAAAAGAACTTTAGCTCACATAGTACATGCAAACACATACATATACAGACCAAGGCTTGTAGATTTCTTGTTCAACAGCATCTCCAATTCTCACGCAATGGTAATCAATGCGATGCATAAACCACCCCAGTCATGTGTTGAGTTCTTTACTGGTTGTACACGGGATCCTTCCCTGTGCTTGCTGAATGGATTAGATCATTAGGAATGTGTGACAGACCACCAGAGGACACACAAATGATCCAGTGATTGATTACTTCTGGCTTGACACTGTAGCCACAAGACTAATAGTCTGTCATCCATTAGCAAGGTCTTTTACCTTGCTAACTTTGCTGCTCCATCTTCCACTCAGGTGGCATATTTAATCTAGTCTTTTCTCCAGCTCAGTGTTTTTCTCCTTACTTTAAAGAGAGAAGTCCTGAAAACCTTAGTGTAAACTCTTTACATTAAAGCTGCACCGACTGATATTTTTATATTCACAATGGCTCAGATGACTATGTGTCATGTAAAGCTCTGCTTTTAGCATCTTCCAGCTCAGTGTTTTGATGTTATGCCCAGCAACTTTGTTGTATGCTTCATTCTTACTGCTCTCATCTGTGTTGTTTCCAAATTCAGCGAGCAACTAATTTCAGGGAGAACAGCAACACCAAACAGCAGACTAGCAAGACAGTGAACATAGTGGAGCGTTAAGCTAGCTAAATACCAAGATATTGCCCTTAGGCGTTGGTGGAGACCAAAACAGAGCTAAAAGGACAGTGACTACTGGACTTACATTTGCCTGGTGGCCAACAGACTATAAATAGATGAGAATTTTTGGGAGCTGAATGGGCTACTCAGCAACCATTTGCTAACACATCAGCCATAACAGCTACACTGATTCTATGTCAGTGTGGCCATAAAAAATAGACTAATACACTAATACAGTTGTTGTTTTAATGTTAAGAGATCAGTATGCTAAAAAACAAAAAGTGTTCATTGGATTATTATGAGGAAACCCCCTCACCACACGATTTTCCAATGCCAGAACATGGTCGGCTGCAAGACTCTTTATAACTTTTCTTAACAGATGTCCCCTTCACACAGATATTAGCCAGATGTAAGGAGAGTGTGTGAATTTCTCTCTCAGGCTCTTTTTTTTTTTTTTTTCATTCTTCAAGCCACTACTCCTGTTACAATTTGCGTGAACACTGTGAATGCCTTTAAGGAGAAGCTGTCCCATTATTCCTGTTTTGTTTTTTTTTAAATTCATCATGTCTCACCCCTCTCTTTCATAGCAGGCATTTCCAGTAGCCAGTATCATTCACCTCTGATATGATGGACTTCCACCTTTCATCACAGGAAGTCAATTTAAAAAATTTTTTTTATTATTATATCACATGCCCAACTGCAGAAATCATTCTAGGTTGATGTGGGAGTATTTTAATAGGCAGCCTGTATAACCTGCAATATAATAATGTTTTCCACATTGATGGTGCACCTGTCCTTAAACAGGTCACATGACTGGGTCGAGCGGTGGGACAGCAGCAATGTGTGTGCGTTGGGTGAAGGTATGAGATCCAAGTATCTGACAGTGTGAAACGTGACGCAACGTGAGTTTCAGGCCAATCTGGGTCACAGTAAGAGCGAATGTGCAGTGAATGTACATCTGTGTGTGCGAGTGTGTAAGTGTGTGTGTGTGTCCGTGTGTGTCTGTGTGGGCCATCTGTCCTGACAAGATTACTGGAGTCAGACAAGAAGTCCCGACTGGACCAGATTAGAGAATGAATATAGGGCAGGAGAAAGAGAAAAAAGAGAAACAGAGAGGGAGGAGGAGGATGAGAGCAGGATGATGAAGAGCAGGGAAAAGAGAAAACAAATGATAGAGGGAGTGAAGAAAGATTGGAGGCAGCAGCTCAGATAAATGTGAAAACGGTATAATAATTGTTTTGTTCCTAAGTGATAGAGATTGTAGGTTATTGGAAGACAAGAAAGATCCATTCAGGTAGAACAAGATTTCAAATATGAATATAAAATATGATTTGATGACTTTTGAAGGTGGAAATCATGTACGGTTGGATCCATTCTACTGTCAGATATGAGAATTGATGACCATAATATATAACCCTAATGCTATCATGTTATCATTTTTTTCCTTTCAAGTGTCCCAACTGCAGCTACAGGCTTAGCTCTCTGCTGTTTTCCACTGTAGCTGCTTTATATGTTGATGTCTGCGTGTGTACATACATATGTATGTATTCATATATATGTTTATTATGCAGGTAAGAACGTTGACAGCACCCAGGAGACAAACGTTTGACTGAAAGCTGATTGGATCGCCATGGCAACTGGGTCCTACTTTTTCTTTGCCTCATCCTCTGTCTACGTTTGAGTGGCAGTTGGTTTGATATGAGTTGCTGTGTGTGTGTGTACTTCACTCAGCAACTATGAAAACATGAAATTCTTGTAGTTCCTATTTCAGTGGTGCTGCTTTTCATTTCCAAAACCATCCATTCATCCACTCACTCTCTCATTATAAATCATTACTAAACACTCCCACTTACTGTATTACTGTCAATCAGACCCCCACACACACACACACACACACACACACACACACGTAGCCGTAAAAAACACATATATAATCATCAGCATTCATCCACTCTCAAGTGACAGGCTGGCGAAGAGTTCCCCAAGCTGTTGCCTTGACAACCCTGAAGAATATTCCTCAGTGGCCATGACAACCAGTGATGCACATCCGGTGTGGTCGGCGGATTTTTATTTAGATGCCTAGCAGGGGGCCAGTGCGCGTGTTGGCATTTGTGTGTTTATGGATACTGGATGTGTATGTAAATGAGAGAGTGTATTTGTGGTTGTATGCAACAGTGGTAGTACTGTAAGCCTACATTTGCATGTGTTTGTGTGTAGTGTGGTTGGAAGCGTATATTTTGCAAGAGGAGGTGTTCTTATATTTTAGTCTGAGTAGAGGGATTTTAGTTTGATATCCTCACAAACAATGAGTTTTTGTGACACATGAGAAACTAACTGACACTGCTTGTCAGCAAGTGTTAATCTAATAAGTTAGGCAGTAATATTGGTATGCATATTCAAAATCAAAAAACAGTTTTTAGAGTTTTGTATCATGGACTTGTACATATTTGCCAGGAGAAGCTTCACCTTTGAGAGTTTGTCTTAAAGTAAGACTGTGTAACTTTTGAAGGATAAAATAATGCTATCCTCATCTTACAGATAAGCAATAAAATGCAATGCTGCTCCACTCAATAAACTCTGTGGTTTTGCTGCTACAACCCTACTCAGTTTGGTATGACCATTAGCGTATGTTGACTAATGTTAATGTTAGCAAACTTTACATTGACATTGCTGCGTGACTGAAATTACTGTGCCAGTTTGCTGATTATATAGCCCCTCTCTAGTTGTGCTACTGTAACAGGGTCTGTACGGTGTGTGTTTTGTTCATCATAAATCCAGTATTATGGCTTGTTGGCTCGTGGATGCCCCTTCTCAGTGGATAAATGCAGCTTTGTTACTTTGCCAGATCATGAGAGATATGCCCAAGGCACATTGTTTAGCTCAGAGCTCCTTATGCTACTAAGCATTTCAGTAAGTCAATAAGTAGCATCAAGTAATGCTACTAAGAAGAGTAATAAGTGGATTTTCCAATGCTATAACATAAACTAGCACATTTGGCAAATGAGCTAGCCAGGACTAAGGAGGATGACACAAGGCTGTCATCCATCACTCCTTCACCCAACACAACACAACATTGAGTCAAGGGGTTATCTAATTAGTCATTTTCAGTGGTATGCTTAGTTACATCAAATTACTTAACTGCTACTCTATGTTTTTCTCCAATAAAAGTCATTGATTTATCAAAAAATAAAAAGGTAAAGACACTCCTCTGGCTTCCAGGTCATTAAACAATGCACATTGGAGTCCTGTTTCATTGAGAATGTGTATTACAGTCTTTCTCTGGCTAAAATCTCACAGACATAGATAGCTCTATGTGACTTTTTAATTTTTATTGGCTATAATAGTTGTGACAAGTGACAAGAATATTTATTGTTTTACATTCATTTAAAAGGAAATGGCATAAGGACAAAAGTCTTTTGCACGAGTGGGTGTTGTGACCTACGCATTCCACTTGCTCTTGATTAGATCACAAGAGAGAAAATCAAGAAAAATTCAACCTAGCGTTAACCTGTAATTACTACAGCTGGTCATAATTACTTTTCAATAAAGACTACACAGTCTTGCTTTAAACTCCATAACTCACTACCTTATTGAGTAGAAGACATGGGTACACATACAAGTAGTGTGTATGATATGGACAAACACACACACGCACACACATATTTCCTATGGCTTTCACTAAAGCCTGCAGGACGTCTGTAAATGTGTCACAATGTTCCTGTTAATGGCTCCAGGAGGACCCAATCAATGATAGTCCTATATGTGTAGAAATCCATGCAGTCCATTAGTGGTGTATGAGGAGGAGGGCCACAGTATGTGCATCTTTGTGGTGAAAAATAAACTCATCCCATAGATGTCTATACTGTATTGCTATAGGAAGCGTGGGTATTTGAGTAAGCAAAATGCTTCAGGGTTGATGGATGTGAACCGACAGAGAGAAAGTTGACCTTTTCAGCGACACCTGAGTGTGTGAGTGTGTGTGTGTGTGTGAAGACCACATGTCGCGTCTACAGGGCTTGTCAGCACACATATCACTTAATGATAAGCTACAGACAGTGTTTGCTGCAAGCGAGTGTGAAGATATGGGTTCTGAAGATGAGTTCCAGCTCCCCTCTATCAGCAGATCGCCATTTCTTTGTATCTCCCTCTCTCTGTTTTACTCTCCTCTCTCTCACTACACACACACAGACACTCTCCCTACACCCACCATCCAGCTGTGTGTGATGCTGAGAGTCCCTGACAGCCATATAAATAATCTATAAGTTCAGACTCCTGCTGTCGTGCGCATTTTCACCAAAACCTCCTTTAAGCGACCTTACATCAAGTGTCACGCTCAAACGCCTACATGGCAACATGGATCAGCATATACACCTCACACATCTGTCCAGCCTTTCAGTCTGTTAATGACTGAGTGATGGATGAGAGAAAAAAAAAACAAGTCATGGACAATGATGATGGTAAAAATGTCATCCACTAGCGTGAAGGTGTGGTGGGAAGGGGGAGGGGGAGGTGGGATTGATGAAGTGATTTCAATGACAGTCCTCTGGGTTTAGTATCAGTGCACACTCTGTGTCAATGGTGAAGCTCAAAGTAATAATCTGTGACATTTTCATGAACGCCTACTCCTCTTTGTCATTGTTAGAGCACAACGGCGATTCAACCTTAAATCATTTTATTAAGAGTTTTTTACTTTAGTTGTCAGTGTCTGATCTGATGGTCTTTCTGTGGAAGTAGCGCGATAAGGTTATGGCCAGACTATATATATACTTTTTTGAACTACTGGTTTTTAAAGCTAGACAGATAAATCGGTCAGGATGATATTGACTGATATTAGCTTCTTGCAGATATATTGGTGTACATGGTGTTGGCCAGTGATAATCAGTAACAAATGATAAGTGATAACAAGTGGCAAGAAACTGCAGCACAGAAATGCTGAACTAGATTTAAAGTAACAGAAACAGAAAGAAGCACCAGTAAATAGATTTTCCAGCTGCTCAGTATGTGTTTGGATCACAATTCTTGATTCATATCTGCGTTTTTGTTATCAGCTGATACATTGTTATCAGATTATCAGAAGTCTCAGGTATCAATATCAGTTTTGGCTCCAAATATCCTCAGAGCGTTGCCCTCTGCCCAAACATCCTGTGCCATCTATGATCATGTGAGGCTTCTAGACTGCACCAACTGGTCCAGGTCCTAACTGCTGGACTTAAGCTCAGTTGCACCAACCAAACATAAGCCTAGTCTTAACTTCACCCAGTTTTAGCCATGCGCATTCATGTTGTTATTGCCTTGTAACACGTGTTGCTATGACACATTTTAACAATCTCCCTCTGTGTTCCCTACATTGTTGCCAACAATAATTATTTCTCATTTGAGGTTATTATGAAGGATCCGAGGAAAAGGTAAGGTGACTTCATGGACCTCGAGATCAAACAAGTTGAAATGTTCAGTTTGCAGGTGACAAGCCTGCCAAAATGCCAAATGAGATGTGCTACACCATCTGCAGTTACTATTTGTAGTTATAGAAATGACCTAGATTTTAATGTTACGCCTGCTCATGACTAGGTGTAAGATTTACAACTGGTCTTAGCGGGACAAAGGCTTAAGTCCAGATGCTGCAACCGGTATAACTATGAAATCGTAGTTACAACCAGCCTAGCTCAAGACCAGGCATATGACCAGTTGGTACAACCAGACCCTGGCCACTAATGGCAGCACTGAGCACACTGCGGCTGAGGAGCACACCAACTGGGTTAATGAGGAAGAAATCCTGCCCCATCTTGGATTTTACATGGCTTGTCTTGATTTTGATCAAGCCCCCTTAAATGGAACTGGACTGTGAAATGACTGTGACCTAGTGACTGCACCGGGTATTACAACTTCAGGATTGTCAAGTCACTAGAAAAAGAGCTGCTGTAAAGTGGTGAATGCATTTTTTGAGCATCACAAACCATGCATAATGACTCCTTATTGCATGAGCCATCTGGTCCAGTAACATCTAAAAACACAAAAAAAGCCCAGTTATTTTCAACTCCACTTCTTTTTAATGTATCCATGATTTTAATGGAAGACTCCCCTCTGCCTGATTATGTTTTTTTTTTTTTTTTTACCATCTTAGAGGTCTCTCTCTCTAAGGACATTGTCTTCCGTCTCTTCTCTCTTAATTTAGTGTCTTCAACATTTTTATGAATGTCTGACTGACAGAAATGTTCAGGCTCCATCAAACATTCATCCAGTACCACAATCGTGGATTAGGTCTTGGTCTGCCGTTAGGCTAAAATGTGGAGGGCTTCTTATAGGCAAACATACATTGGTCATGCAGATAAGTTTGCATGGCTTTATCAGACTATGAGTTTACATTGAAGTCTTTTTCTTTTCCATTTCAAACTCATCTGCCAACAGGAGTCAGATTGCTTAATGCGCAGGTTGGCACAATACATTGTTGTGATTTGGAAGGTGTGTACATATTCATCTGCATGTTGTTACCCATGACACCTTTCTCTGCATTGCTCTACAGAGACATTTACTTCTATCTTTGCATAGTTCCAACCTTAGTTAATCAGATTCAGAAATGAGTCTGAAAGAGATACCGCCATACTGAAACATCACCGCAATGATCTCACCACAGAAGCACAACACTTAAATAAAATTCTTTGTGAGTCATTCTTCTGTGCTGATGCTTTGTTATTCTATCTGTCTTCAACAACTCAAAGCAGCAAGTATTTGCTGAGAGTTCAGTTCCTGGCACTGTTTAAAAAAAAGCCCCACAAACAGCATTTCCTGTAGACTCTAAACTTTGCTGGCACCTTTACCTTAGACTCTTGAATTAATTGCGAGAGTGTAATTGAGCTTGGTGATTCGATCCAAATGTTTCCCTCTTTTTAGCCACTCAGTGAATGTATGAGGTGAGATGTGTGCAGCGTGTCTGGCCTTCTCTCTGTGAGAAGTGCTGTTGTCTGAGTTGTTTAATTATGGCAGTTTGACAGGCAGCAGCAAATATTTTTGCTGTGGAGAATAAACGGATGGGGGAAAGATGAGTGCTGAGACACAGGTAAAGAGAAAGAAAGAGGGAAAGAAAAATGCAAATGAGAAGAAAGAAAGATTGATCAAAGGTGGAGGGTTCCCATATTTGCACAAAAAAAGAGAGTAAAGAGTGAGAGATGGAGTGCCGATGAAGAAAGGAGTAGAGAATGAGAGACAGAGAGATGGAGTTGCTCTCCGCTTGAGCAAGCGATGCCTCGTTGCCATGGCAGCGCCGTCTCTCCGGTCTCCGTGGGAACGGCTGAATCCTGTTGCAGCTCGACTTTGCCCCTGGGCGAGAGGGAGAGAGAGAGAGAGAGAGAGAGGGAGAGAATGAGAGGAGGAAAAAAAATGGAGAAGAAAAACAGTAACAGAACGGCGAGTTTAGCCTGGGGCGTTTAGGCTGACCTGGAAAATGCTGGGCGTGTGCTTATTCTCTCTCTTTCTCTCTCTCTCTCCCTTTTTTTATTCCCTCTCTTTATCTTTCTCACCTTTCCTCTTCAATAGACTTCTAAGTGTTTTTCCAGAGACTGTTGGACAGTTAAAGGTGATTGTGCAGTGATATTCAAAGCCTTTAATTACATTACTCTCTTCACTGTTGAGTGTGTGAGAAATTTTTTTTTTACATCCCTCCACATCCAATTGTACCTGCTCATGTATGCACACATACTTTTTCTGTGCTTTAAACCTCTTTCCATTGGCGAAACACACTCTCTGCTGTAACACACGCCCATGCCAGTCTGCTTGTTTGTCTGTTTGTGTGTTTATTCGTCCGTTTGTTTCTGACCTGGCTCCGGCCCATTCACAGAGCATAAGTAGCCCTATTAGCGGGCCAACTAGCCAAGAAAACAGATGATCCCCTCTCACAGAGGTCCTATTGTTTCAATCAGCGGTGAACAATGCAGCCCTGTCTGTATGCCACAGTGGTCGATTCACCCCTGCTTTCAGCCGCTGGTCACTACTCTATCAGTCGCAGCCACGGGGAACGGGAGGGCACTCAGAAGCTATATTGTACATGCAGGATTTGTGGGACATGGTTGATTTATGAGGATTTTATTGCGTAGGGTTATGACATGTTCAAAGGCTTGATTTCTTAGGACTTTATTACTTAACTGTTACGGCAGTTTCATTGCTTTATGATCATAGGTCATTCTGTGTCTTTAATTTTAGCGCAGTTTGTAAAGGTAAACTTTTCTGACATTTCTTATCTAGTTTTAATGTGACAGGATGATGATTCATGAGAAAAGCCAGTGAAATGTGCTAGAAAATTTAAAAAAGTAATAATTTAAAGATTTTTAAAAAAAGCATTATTCATATATACTCATTTTAACTTTTGGAAACTTTCATCTTATCGCCAATGTGAAATCATAGAATTTATTACTGGGAAAATGTATTTCACAGTAGGCTGCATTATAAAGTTTGACAAGGGCAGTAAGTGTTACTTTGAGGACTGACCTGGAAGTTTGCTCGAGTAAAACAAACAACAAAACACTCAACATTTTTATTTCAAACTTAAATCCTGAAGATAATAAGCACATTCCTCTACTGTCGGCTAAAAGATAAATTGATTTTTCATTCATATCTTGTGCATTTAGTTATTTGATGAATCACTGTCAGCTCAGGGTGGGAATATGGTTGATTGTGAAATATTTAACAATGAGAGATTAAGAAAGGATTTATTAAAATAAGTGAGCTACTATCTTATCTTAAAATCCATTTTTCCTAAGAACTCAATGTATCCTTGGTGTTTGGTTTTGATTTGTGTAAGTCAAATCCAACAGTCATACAGACAGTAAACCACCCAGGGGCCCGTTGTACAAATCTCAGGGTAATCAGTCAGCTGCTGCCACAGGAAATGCTCACCCAGAGGCCTTAAAACTCTGACAGAATGTTCACAAATATGTCCAAAATATATTCTTTTGAAAAATAGAAAAATATGCACAACAGCTGCAGTATCATTAATTACACTACTACTACAATCATTATTCGTTTATCACACAAAAAGAAAGAAAATCTTATTTCTTTCTAACTTTGAAGCCTCAAGATAAGTAAAGCAGTGTCTGTGAGTGTATGTGTGTGTGTCTGTGTGTGTGTGGTGCACATGTGTGAATGTCTGTGCTAATGTATGACCACATGGATTATGTAGTTTGCTTTGTGTCTAACCATTCATTGTAATCTGTTGTGTGTGCTATAGCTGTGCGTATGTGTGTGTGTGTGTACATAAGTCCTCTGTACTGTATGGACGAAGTCACATGTAGTCGGTGTGGTGTGTGTGTGTGAGAGAGAGAGAGAGAGAGAGAGAGAGAGATCATCTTATCAGGATGTCACTCATCACAGCCACATATCACAGCAAATGTTTATCCTTTGTCTTACACCTGTCTGAGATTAAACACCGAAAGCTAATCTTAATTCCCTGCAATCTGAGACTATTCTGCGGCTCATGTGACATCAGGATTTAATACTGCGCTGATAAATGGCACCAGCCCACTAATAGATTACCCAATTCTCTCATGTCAAATCAAATCCCACAACCCACAAACACATAAGCTCTGCCTTGCTTTTCCTTTCCCCTGCCCTTTAGTCAGCTTGTTTTCCTTTTATCGAGTCTGACTTATATAAAAGGCCAGCAGTGACTTTTTATTACTATTACAATCAGACATCCAGTAGTTGGTCAGTGGTTTGTCCACACTCACATGTTTTCTGTCCCATAGAGCAGCTAAGCAGTTACTAATTATTGTAAAGAGGTCCTCAAATGCAACAGCAGGCTTCCTGCTTGCAGCTGTATGACTCTTAAGATGTGGTTGAAATGTTTTCATATTAATATAGGATGAAGGAAAAGCTGTAACAGAGACTGTGGTTTGCAGCTACTTTACTTTTTTTGCACTTGCAAAACACTTTTGTATGTACATGTGGCTTTTTCATGTGATGTCACTGAAGAGTAGGAAATCCAACAAAATATACACTGAAATTTGAAAATATCTGTCATAACTGGGCTAAAACAGTTTGTATCAACAAATTTCATGGATAGACCAAAACTGAAATGCATTACTATACAGTGCTTTTCCATCTTTCCCAGTTAGTCTGTGGCTCTTAACCCCAAGCCTATTTGTTATTAATGAAAAACAATTCATAAATGTATACTTAATTTTTTTTTTTTTTTTTTTTTAGAATTTCCCAAAAAGATGAGCACTGTAGTTTTTATCAACTGGTGTAAATAATACATTTGTTGGGGACTACAACAACGACTATTTTTAGCTGCTGATTGACAGAAAATAACTGAAAATAAACTACAGCTGATGTACGCTGTATTTAAGGAACATGCTGCTCAGTGTAAATATACTAACTCAGCTAACAACTCAGAAATAACACTACAGCAGCATATGTATAGGGGCAGGTGGTGTCATGGTATATGAAATGAGTGTTGCCCTGAGTCATCCATGCATCATCCACCGTCCCCACAAAGGAGGTGAATGTGTGTGATGTGTGAATTCACCATCTCTTTTCTTCTCCCTGTCCACTTCACTCCTTATCACCAGAGCTGGAAAAGTTCAAGTCAGTTCTTTCTCCTCACAGGACTGCTCATCTTTTTTTTTTCTTTTTTAACCCACACACCATCTCGCTGTTTCCCTGCCTTACTCTTTTTCTGCCAGCCTATTTTCTACTCTGTCTCCCTGTTTCCTCATTCTGCACACACATTACAGTTATCTTCATTTGAGAAAAAACACAATTGTCAATGACAAGAGAGAAAAATAAAGATGTAGTTTAGCTGTTTTACCTATTTGGACTGAGCACACACACACAGGAAGAGAGAGCGGGAGAGACCACTTCAGCCTCCATTTTCAAAGTTGGAATCTGAATGTTTAATCATTCCCAGCTCTTTGCTGGGAAGATACATGAATTTTTTACAGTGTGGATAAGGGAGAGTGATGGGAAACCTGGGTAAAAGCAGGTCAACCCACAGTGACATGACATGGGACGACAAAAAGATGGAAGACAATTGGCAGTTTTTACTTATGGCAACAAGAAATGCAGTTTGTTTTCATTTCACTATTTTTTGTTTTGCCAATATCATCTCTGAGTTGTTATTTTCTGTGAGAGGAGATGCAGCTTTTATGTTCAATGTGACATTGCCGTGAGCCATGTACTTCATCAGATCTTTAGACTACAGCCGTCAGCATCAAAACAGCTGTCACAATATTTCTCTAGCACATATACAGTGTAAATCTGATCATGGTTCAGTCTAAAATAATAATGACAATGCATGGAGAGCTGACATTTTGAAAGTGACACTGAGCATACTGCATTAGTGTTGAATTAAAAAAAAATTAAAATGCATGTATAATGTGCAAATATGTAGTCACGCTCGTATGCACACACACACACACACGCTCATAGTCATACCTGTGCAAACATGCAACCATGACATTAGCATTTATGTAAATGTTGTGCATGAATATATGCAAAGTCGTGTCACATGCAGGTTTGTTAACACACAACTGCGTGTTACATGGTACATGTGCATAGACACTTACTCATACACTCACACACACACACACACACACACAGACACAGCAACACATTCATTGTATTGTCCTCAGGGACATAATAGGCCATATTGATTGAGCCCGCACTGGGATTATTAGTTGAGATTAAATGGACAATGCACCTTCAACACACACACGCACACACACACTCGCACATACACACAATCTTGTATGACCTCCATTCCAGGACGAGGCCAAAGCTCCTTTCTTCTTGACACCTCCTCTCCACTTTGCTTCCAGCCTGCTTCCTTTATTCCATGTCCACTTGATGTTCCCTCCACTTCCTAAGAAACTCTTTTCACCGCTTGTGGCCTTTACCAGCTAAATGCAGCCAGAAGTGAGATAGTCTACACTGCTACACCTGGCTGCATTAAAACTGTTTGAACCATGGCCACTGGAAATTCCTATGATTTAGGGTGTTTTTCTGCCATACTAAATGAATGTGTCAGTACTGAGCTGATAGTAAAGACTGCAACAGCTGAGTCTCAGCTAAGGAGTTTGGAACTAGAGTTATTCATTTAACCACCAACAACAATCAGCTTCTCAGTGAAAACCACACAAATGTGATATTAAAATGTGCATTATATTTGAGTCCAATTCAACTAAGGGTAGGAAGAGGAAACAAACAGAGGACCTAAATAAGCTGATAGAGTCAGGGACAGCTGCAGGGGAAAGGAGAGAACCACCCCCCGCCTCTTGTCAGGAGGTTCTTAGCCTCTGCATCATCCATTATAACCAAGGAACGTCAGGAATTATCTTGCAGGTTCATTACATGTCAAACTGCACAAGACAGATTTGATAAAATCTTGGTTGCTACCTTTGTCAGACTGTATGATTAAACTGTGAGCGATGTCATATTTGAATGCCTGGTGAATTGCTAGGACATAAGTAGAATACATAGGCAAGCAAAGACACAATGCTAGCTCATTTTATTTTATTTTATTTATTTTTTTTAAGTGCTTACATTGTTACATTGTCTTATTGGCCTGTATATTCTACATCATTTAATTCCCAAATGATTGCTGTTATTGTAGACATGGGTCATAGCAGCAGCCACATCATGAAATTTTGGTCTGAAATGTCTCATAGTGTCAGAATTATGACAAAGGTTGTCTTTGGCTACCACAGCTCTAGAACAGCCATTGCTGTACACACATGTATCTCACAGTGCAATCTAGGACCAAGGATTTTTCTGCATCTCTGGTCTGGAACAAGCCCAGATGCACATTGTACATGGGAGACATGAGACAAAACATAATTTTATTTAATACTAAAGCATATGAAAACAGACTGTGTAATTTACTTGAACTAATACCAAAATTTCAGCTTTCACTACTACTACACAGTCACAGAGCAGTAGTGACATCGCCAAGAATGAATAATGGACCGGAGAAAAACTACTCTGATGAACTGTTTCCTTCTTCCTCCTATGTTGTTCTTCACATATTATGTGCTCTCCCCTCCTTCCTCCTTTATAAAGCATCACACACTCATACACACTTTGCCTCAGAGACAGACAGGCTATTGCCGATTCATTTGGTCCCATCCTGACCGCTCTAACCTTTACCCCGCCTCCCTCTCTCTCTTTCTCTCTCTCTCTCTGTCACTCTCTCTCTCTCCTCTAATCTCAGTGGGAAGCCCTGGAATTAACCGCCAGTTTCAATCAAGTCCAGCCAGATTCACCCCTTTCTGTGGTCACTGACCTGCATATCACACACACAGACGCACACGCACACACACACACACACACACGCACACATACAGCAATCCCACTCTCGCTTATTCAGAGATCAGGAGGTGGACATCACTGCGTGCTGACATTGTTCGTGTCACACACCCTTCTGGCACTAATGAAGGGAAAAATTAGATTTTAATCCCGAGTGTGTATGTGTGTACATGTGTGCTCATACTTGGGTGCACGCTTGCATACAAGTATGTGTTTATGTGGTGCTTATTTCTCTGTTTGTGTGCGTTTGAGACCAGGGCTATCTTTCCCTGGTGGAGATCAATTAAATGATAGGCATGCTTGGAGTCAATCTTTCCAACAGCTTGAGCAATGTATATGCACTGCACTGATAAAACACCTACACAAACAGTTGAAGGGCAGTGTACACATATATAAATAAATATGCCTACACATCATTATATACACCACACACCCATATTTAGAATTTGAATATTTGAAATATAAAATTTAATATTTATGGTCAAATGTTGGTATCAGTGCAGCAGAGCACCAATCTGTGCACCGATCTGTGTCACTATATGCTAATTTTCCTCTACATGCATGGGCATTTTGGATAATACACATATGTTTGCTTTCTTGCCCAGAGTTGAAGAAGATTGATGACACTCTCATGTCTATCTGTAAAATATTAAGTAGCAGCCAGAAGGTGGTTAGCTTAGCTTAGCATAAGGACTGGAAACTGGAAAACAGCTAGCCTGGCTCTGTCCCAAAGACAAGCCCACTAATAATAATTTAAAAAAAAACACTGATGTGTAAAAATGACAAATTCTTGACACTTCTGCAAGGGTTTGTGCAGCAGCAGGGATGTCACACCAGCAGACCCGCCCCTTCGTGAGGGTCCCATGCTGTGGGTTTTCATCTGTTCATGCACCAGACGTTTTCTAATCACGTGGCTGTGCTTGGAAATTGGAGAACTTTCAGGAGTTGCCTTCTTGTCACAGTGAATTTTTGTACAAATTAAACAAAATGTAATGCATTTATTTGTCATCTCTGATGGTGCTAGTAGTAGGCAGATTTTGTTATCCCCGTTTCCAGTCTGTATGCTAAGTTAGGCTAACTGCGTGCTGGTTGTAAATTCATGTTTAACAGGCAGAAATGCTAGTGGTATCCGTTCTCTCATCTAGCTCTCCACAAGAGAGAAAATTAGTTTATTTAGCAGAGGCTAATCTACATTTACTGTACTTTTAGTCCCTTGTATGGGTCACTCACCAAAAACGCTGCATCCTCTGCTTCCTATAATACACCCCAATACTGTCCTTTTCCTTAAGACATCAATTTACTTAGAACAAAGTGCTTGTTGGACCACCTAACATCATCCCCCTCCTTTTTAAACTCTCCAAAACTGACAGTCTGACAGCCACGCACATTTTAAGCAGTGGTCGGCCAAGTTGGCTCATCTCTTAGGCTCTCTTTTTTCGTCCCTCATACAACTGCTTCTGTCACATTCTGAGTAATACATCGTGAATTTCTTTGAGGAGAAATTATCCGAAAATGTGCGGTGCTATCCCCCATTTGAAGGATTCATTGTAACCAGACAGGGACCTTGAGAGAGGTCAGGGAACAAATGTAACGCAGCCAGGAGGAGGCTGTGGCAGCAGACTTTTCTTCATTCAGAAAAGACATAAACACTTTTGCCTATTGATGAGGTCCGAAAACACTTTGTATGGCTTAATTTGTTCAAAGCCTGCCGAATGCTTTAGACTCATGGCTTGGTAAATGCCTATGCCTTTCAAACTCCATCCTCCCATCGTTCTAATGCAGACAGTCCTCAGGCCCAGGCCCAAATAATGACATCACCGGGGTTATCTTTTTCAAATTTGACAAAGCTCCCCCAGAGCCACAGAAAAAATTAAACAACAAATAGCTGAGTAGTCCTTCCCATGACAACAAGTGAACAGCTTTACTGTTTAGGCCAAAACACCTCGGCAACAGTTGCTGAAAACACAATTTCACTATTCCAAGGGGTCTGAGTGGCAGTGGTCTGACCAAAGACGTGCTTATCTAAAGGTTTAAGTTCAATCAGGGGGAGCTACAGAGCTCCTAAAATGCTCAAACAGAAACAGGAATCTGTTGCTTTTACATTAAATGTGATGCTGACAACTCGCATCAAAGCTCATTTCACAATTCACTGCACAGAAATGCCTTCAATGGAACTCATGCCACATGGTGAACTGATCCACATTTCTTCACCAAAATCTGAGGGGAGGAGGATGAAGTGCACCGCTGTGGGGAGGCAGTGACAGTGAATTAGCCACGCTTTGAGAGTGTTTTATTATCCCATCCCTGCATACAGTAGGACACGCTGCTTTCTTATCGTGGCGTATTTGCCGAGATGAGGAGGTAATAGCTGTGTCAACACTGCGGTTGCCATGGAGACAGCGGGGTTTCCATAGTCGCGCTCTCTTCCCAGTGACCCAGTTTTTTTTTTTTTTTTTTTGCTTGTCGTCATGGCATTGAAGCCCTCCAAGAGCTCTCAGAGCTCCACTCCTCTGTCTTTTACCTAGCCATTGAATCCAGCTGATTGATGTGTGATTTGAATGAGAGCAATGTGTGTCATGGGCATCAAGTCAGCACACTGCATCTAGGAGCTTTGCAGAGGAAACAAGGACATTTGGGCAGCATCGTTCGGTTGAGTGCCTTTGTGCATTTTCAGCTTGACTGGACAGTACAATTTTAGACTGTCATTGATGATAAAGTCTTACAAAGTCTTAGAAACCTTGTTTACGTTCTTCATCAACGAGTAGTCAATGTAAACTAGTAAAGGTATGAAAATAAATAAAAAACTAGAAAACAAAATTACCAGAAAAACCCATTCTGCCTTCGACTATTTTTGCCCGCTCTATTTTACAGCAGCTGAAATTCAAAGATGGTTTCCTTTTTACAGACCTCAAGGTTACTGCTCACATTTCAAAGAGTGTGTAAACCTTTGACTCACTCTTCACTACACGCTTGAGAAAAGCTGGAGCAGTGAGGGTAGAGTGTGTGTTTTTCTGCATTCAATGAGCTGTTTAATTCAGGGAACTCTGAGATTATGAAAAGTACATACAGTACACATATCACACAGAATATTACTTGAAACCACATTTCTGCTGAGACAAAGGGACAGATTAGAAGCTACAATACATTTGGTTAATGTGAATACTGATTAGAAAATGCACGCGCTGTATGTAACGCTGTTCTACCCTGGATTCAATTTGGGGTATGCAAAGGGTGGAAATGATAAATGCGTGTACTGCTGATGCACATATGATGCTAAAGACAAAAGCTAGTACACAAGCACAGCTCATGTAACACATGAGACAATCATGAGTTCAATATTACCAATGGCTGGACATTACTGTTGACTGTCTTCTTTGGACTTTTGGCCTCATACAAGAGTCTCTTGTATGAATACAATCGTGCTTAAGTGTCACATATCTAACTCTATCTATTCTGTTCATCAATTTTCTTGCACTGAAAATTTTCCTTTGAACAAAGTTCACACTTGCATGTATCAAGTCATGTGCAGGAAGTCTACCTTTCTTTGACAAGAAGAAAAAACACGAGTTTGTTAAAAATGTACTTGGAGATTAAATATGTTTAATAAAAGAAAATAATAATAACTGAAATTCAACTTGCCAAATTAATATTCTATTCACCATGTGACTGATGTGCATCATGGCTCCCCAGTTTACTGAGAGTTTATGATTTTATTATCACATTTTGTTGTGTCAGCATACTGATATTGTACAGTGTACATTGTGCAGTAGGTCTACTGAAAAGTCTCTCAGTCCAACAGCCTCCTGTGTATCTTTATGGACGTGTGTCTATGGGAACACCCTCTCTAGCACCTGGCAGTGTGACATTACATACTGTTATATAATATTGTTCACTATCATGTTGACTTCTTGTCGACCTCCCATCTGGGACCACTGTACTTTTGCAAGATGTTTTTTAGCATCTAACTTCACATCACATCATGCCGTCTTTATTACTGTCACAGTAGAGTGCTGCTCTGAAGACACACTGACAGCTGGAGTCATTTCAAATTTGCCTGGTTCCCCTAACGCAACTACTTCTGTTATGTTTTTGTCAGCTGATTTATGACAGCAGGACTTTTGGCTTCATGGTGTCAAAGTCTTCGGTAACATTTTTGTGAATAACGCCCACAAATGGAAAAAGCTTGTGCAATTAAGGGAGTTTGCTGAATCTTACCTGGAACTCTGGTACACACAAATCAGCAGAAAAAAGTAAGAGAGATTTGGGGTAAAAGAACAGAATTATTGTTGCATGAGGCCTGTTGCGGTGAGCCCATTTTTGAAGGAAAGTTTTGGTAGTTTTTCCCACGAATTCACAATGTGACAGTACCCACAGGAACCTGCAGTTTGGCTGTTTTGTATCATTTTTCTTGTCCCTGGCTCCTCAGCCCATGAACCTGTGGACACAAACATGTTTGGCCCTGTGGTTTTTATCACTGTCACAAACAAACAGGCTGCTGACTTACTGCCACATGCTTGTCAGCGCTGGTTCATAAACATATAAACAGTGTCACTCACACCTTATGGCAGTAGACGCTTGACTCATCCAACATCTTTGGAGGTGATAAACATCTCGATCAGCCAGAGTCAGAGGAACAACTCCCTTTTGACCACTCGATCAGCACTAAGTTGCCTTAACACGCACAGTTTCTGTGACTGAAATCATGGGTGAAACCTTAAGCTTTGGATTGATTCAATTCAATTCAATTTTATTTATATTGCGCCATATCACAACAAAAGTCATCTCAAGGCACTTTTCATATAGAGCAGGTCTAGACCATACTCTTTAAAATAGGTATTTACAGAGAGAGACCTAACAAATCCCACCCCATGAGCAAGCACTAGGCGACAGTGGCAAGGAAAAGCTTCCTTTTAAGAGGCAGAAACCTCGAGCAGAACCAGACAGAGAATGCAAAGGCACATTTTTCAACACAAAAGTTCACCAATAACAGGCATGCATCTCATAATAACCAACAGCCCCCCAACACCCCCCCCAGGGTATTTTCACAGATCATCTGACTGACATGGATCATTATGTTGTTGTTGTTGTTTTTCCCTCATTTCTTTGAATATTATTGCCCTATCACTTGAAAAGCTGGAACCGAAAATAGCAACGACACTGTAACGCATGCCCCAATACTTGTTTCTGTGACGTCTCTTTCTTTGAAACCAATCATCTAGAACTGCTTTTATTTCATAGAACTTTATATGAACCTAGATTTAAGATAAGACAAGTTGTAGAAGACTCTGTTTAGAGGTGTGGGCACTGAGTTGGACAAAAAATGATTGTTTCACAGACTGATACACTAAGAAAGAAGTGGCTGAGCTGGCCTCAGACTACAGGAATGTTAAAATCCTAACCAATTTTGAAATCAGGTAAATGTCAGAAAATAGTGGTGCATCACACACTACAGGCTATTACTGTTACTGACAGAGGGAGCAATCAGGGAGCAATGCACCACCTCATATGATCTCACATCACATGATCAAATGGGGAGGCAGATGTGACCAAAATGGAGACTTTGGTCAACAACCTGCTATAACATTAGTGCTACTTTGCACAAACAAAAGCAGATGGCTAAATGAGTCTGGGAGATGCAGTCAACATGGATCAACTCTGTGAAAACTGGAGGTGAGGTTTAATATCTATCAATAGCAGTGCGCTAGCTAACATTGGCTTTGAGAGGCTAGCAACACTGTCAGCTGCTCCGGAACAGACATAATCATAATCACCCAGACTTTAACCCTTAAAGTAGTTGGGAGGGTTAAGACTGGATCTGTAAACCCCTCACATTACCAGATAATCTGGGCCAAACATCAGCGCCGGACTTTCTCCTCCAACTGGCAGGAGGAGTGAATCTGGGATATATATCAATAAATCGGTCCAAAACTCCTGCAGTCTGAATCCAGCTTTATTCACTTTCCTATTAAGAGTTAGATGTGAGGATTGATATCACTTTGACATCTGTATGGTAAATATACGACAACAGCTTGCAGCCAGTTAGCTAAGCTTAGCATCAACTGGAAACAGGGAAAGAGTGACTTCCTGCATTTGTGACATGGTTCTGCCCATATCCATAAAATTCACCAAAGCTTCCTTTAATGTAATTTTTCCTTTTTTTTAATTATAATCTCAGCTGCCAAGAAACTTCAAAAGCATTTTTTCCACTTTCCTGTTGTTACTGCAGACATGCAGTGAATATCTAAAGCTTATACCAAGGTGTTCATTAAAGATCACAAAAAACATAAATAAACATTATTAATTATTATTTTTAAACTGCTAGTCTTATCTAAGCAGATGTAAATGAGCCACACGATATACTGTTGAGAAAGGCTCTGTTCCAGGACTGGATTTTTAGTTAGTAATGTGATTGCAAATGTCGTTTGGATTTTGAATGAGAGTATTTTACTTGTGGAACAGAATCTGGTTGTTCCAGTCAATTCAGTTGTTATTCATCCTCTTATCTAAGCATCTAAGCGTGAACATAACTGCCAAAATGTCAAACTAATAATTCAGAAAAGCTGCGATTCTACAATTTATATGGACTTATTAGGTAAAATCAACTATTCCAATTGTCAGTTCACATCTGTGAATATTAGTTGAAAGAATGTCTATGATCTGAGATGTCATAAGATGTTTCTTTTTCTTTTTGGTATGTGAGAAGAATTCTTCAAATTTTTTCCCAACTCCAATGGTCAGTTTCACCATCAGTGGCTAGTGGTTGCTATAAAAAATGTAGAGTTACCAGAATAATGTCAAAATCTGTCTTGTCTGTCACTCCCTCTCTCTCACCATCATACACACTCAAACACACCACTGGCTGTGTTGCAGCAGTAGCTCTGTGGCTGTAGGTTTTGGCAGCGGAAACCACTGGACAGACACTGTTTTTGTTTGTTTTCATGCAAATCTCCCTCTGCATTTTTTGAAAGGCCTTCTCTTGGAAGGAAGTAGTGGGTGGAGAAAAAACAACATAATTTAGATTCTTCCTCATTGAAAATCAAATATCTTTGTAGTAGAGAACACTTGTGGTTTTTGTACAACTGTAACCTGCATGGAAATGGGATCACAGTCAGATACTGAATGAGGACACTCAGCTGCTCAGCTCCTCCTGTCAGCTATGCTGAAATGCTATTACTGCTGTAATTGCAGAGTGTTTTGGATAGCAGTGACATTTACACATAGTCACCACTGTGCTTTAATGCTACCCATATCACTCTGTGTATGGAAATATGACACTGTTAGCACCACAAAGCATGATATAAAGAGACGTCTTCTGTCCTATAAACACACAAATACTTAACATCTATCTTTTTAATGCTAAACCTTCCTGAAATATCTTCACATCAAAGGCATGAAACTCACATGAGTTCTTACAAAGACAAATGTTCAAAAATTCACAGAAACACAAAAAGACACACACTCCTAAGGCATCTTTCCTCTAACATATGGTGTATAGGCCCTCTGGCTCTCTTGCCTAAAGGGTCTTCCATTGTTATTCTGCCTTCTTCCCCCATATTCCCCTTATATCCCATCTTAGAATAACACTATTGATCACAATAAGTCAATCAATGGCAACATGATTCAGATATGAATTGTATACACTCTTATCTTTAGTCCATACCTGATGCACAGCACCTGTTTGTCCTTTTAAATAAATTTAAGTGGCTATCAATCAAAATTTCTTTGTTACCTGGTAAACTGTGGTAATAAATGGACAGAAGTGTGGCTGAATGATGTATACAAACTGTATATAGATACACACAGTACATCTATCTGTCTATCTACCTATCAATCAATCAATCAATCTATCTATCTATCTAATTACCTGCCTGTCTGTCTGTCTGTCTGTACACTGTACAGACAGCCACAACATTAAACCTGATAACTGGTATTGATGTTGGCAAATTGGTGTATGCAAAGCTGCCAGGATGAATTAAGAAGCACAAAGAATTTTGGCAGCTGTTTGCATATATATGCAGTATGTAAGTGAATTTTTGCATGTGCGTATGTGAATTTGCAACTGTCTACTTGCAGTGCCATTTCTGTAAGTAGTACCAACCCAAGAGAGACCATAACCTCTAAACCTTTCAGATTGTAATCTGAATAATTGATTGTTGGCTAAACCCCTTCCAATAGCAGCAGTTGTCCAATCATAACTTAGCAGCCATATCTAGACATGGCAGGCCTGTCAAACATGGGATTCACCACACGCTGAAGAGGCTGTAGTTGGAGCAATTCTCTACATTCAAAGAGTTTGGAGTGTGGCATCTTTTTTTTGTGTTTCCAAAACTAGAAATAAATATGTATGTTTATCTGCTCTAACTGAAGCTGAAACTGGTAGCATGTCTGGCTAACTACTTACCAGCATTACTTCCAAGACCATGGAATCAGGTTATATTTGTTTACAGTTCTGCAGATTACATTAGAAAAAACCTGTTCATGACAGCGCATCCACTGTATTTCCCCACTGTGTAGACACCACTCCTGGATGCTGACAGTTTAGGCTAAGGTTATAGTGGTTCTCATGATTTAATATGTGTTTAATATGTGTAGCCATTTTTTAAAGAGATTAGAAGATAAGATTCTCATTTTAAAATTAGTCAGTGAGATCTGAAGAGTGAATAACGGAGGCATAGGAAACAGGTGGGAAAAGGACTACAGATCAAATGAGGAATAAAGGGCAGAGATTAATAAGAATAATCCAAATTATACTGCGAAAACACTCCAGACATGAGTTTTCAGATTTAGCTGCAACTAATCAAATGATCAGTTGGCACAGTCCAGGATCATAGCTTTTGCTTAGAGGGTTGTTTTTTCTCTCTCTCTCTCTCAGCATACGGCCTAGAAAATTTAGCTGGGATGGTAACTTTCAAGAAATCTCCAAGAAATCTTAGGAGTGTTTATCCAGCCTTTGGCACCATTAGAAGTGCCAATCCTTCTGTGCGCTGATCCCTGATCCTTGTTCTGACACTTACCAGGCTCTGTAAGAGGTGCTGAATGGAACTTAAAAAACAATAGAAGCTTTTTGTGCACAGTGGCAATAGTTTGGCAGAAAGGGACACAAACAAGTAAAGAGGATCACAAACAGGAAGACATGCCTCTGACCTTTTGCATAGACATTGCACTCGTCTGTCGCTTGTATCTGTGCATGCCTTGTTTGCACATGCATAGAGTGCATATGTCCTGTCTGCGTCACACAAAATATGAACAAATTCCTAAATCTGCTTTACCACATTCCTAGACAAGACCCTTGTGCTTTTCTTTAAGGTAATTTAATCAATCCAATTAGCTCTATGACTGGCTTCCATTCTCCTCCATTCATAAAATAACTCTCTCTTCTGGTGTGTTTTTTTCCCTTTCATTCAACATTCTTAAATTTTTCTCTCTCTCCTGCTGTCTCTCTTATGTGTGCCTTTTTTGACAAATTCCGTAAATTCCACCTCACAATGCACTGAAAATAAAATAAAGTTATGTTTCCCATTGAGGTTTGTTGACTCCTGCCAGTGGAACGCACACACAGAACATTCCACAGGAGGGGGAGGAGGGAAAGACAGGAGATGGGAAATAAACTGAAAATGCCAGAACCTGGACGCCTCTCCAAAGCTATTCAACTGCCTGGCAAACACTTCTGATGAAGTGTGCTGGCATCTTGAGTGGACCTTGAGTTGAGATCTGTCAACCACTGTCACTGATGAACTCACAAGTTCGACTTTTATGCCACCGTGATGAAATGCTTGGAAAAATACCGCACACTCTATGTCATAAGGGTGTGAGATTCGACTGTCCACATTCTTTTGCCCATGTTGTTTATCTTGTCAGTGAGGATGAATTTTTGGTTAATTTTATTGGATTAAGGGACTTTGGTGCAGTTTAGGGTCTTGCAAATGTACGTTTCTGTTCAAAACTGACAAAATGTTGAAGGGAAAGGAAACAAATAACAGTTGCGCAGGGGAGCTACAAGAAATTTACTAGCTTCAAGCCTGACAAACATTCAAGTGAAAACTCAATGACAAATTCAACAAGAAAGACCAGGCAAACTTCAAAGAACGGAAAAAAGACATTCACACAGTGACCTGGACTGCAAAAATATGCGCTTAAATAGTATGAGAGCATGTGTGTGTCCATCTTACCTTGTCTAAACTTCCTCAGCCTTGACTGACGCTCGAAGGGTCTATTCCCTCCAGCTTTGAAAAACACATTCCATTTTAATGTAGCAGCCGCTCACAAGGTCATTTGTCACTTGATAATGACAAAGCAAACCCAAAGGCATTTCACTGTCAAGTATGTGTAAGTGCGTGTGTGCGTGAAGGAAGTTGGGGAGGTGAGAGGGGTGGCAGCGTCCTTGTGAGCTCATAGACTTGTTTGAAGTCTGAAGACGTGATAAGATACTCACTGTCACTGGAGTGGGGAAGGAGTGTGTGGCCTCACAAAGTGGTGAAAGACAGAAAAATACACATGTACACACATTTTCTAAGCTCATTCAAACTTTTTGTCACCACACACACACACACAGAGAGCCAAAGGTTTATAACGCATCCAATCGCCACCACAAAAGCAGATGTACTCCATGCATGGTGGGCATCTAATTTCCACCCATGAAGGTTGCATTTACAAACTTATAATAAGTATGTGCTGTGAAAATCACATGTTGCAAGTGGTTGGACGTGACACCCACTAGCCGGGCTTACTGCATGTGAAACTGGTCTTACAAACCAAAACAAAAAAAAACTGAGAGCAAAAAATCGGTTTGTCATTTCATTGCCAGTTTTACAGCAGTTCTGCTCCTTTCTTGACAACTTACATAACAATGCTGAGATGAGAGATGTTTCTATTTGGATCATGAGGCCTCCAACCTTCAAACTGTACTGCTACTTCCTTGGGCACCCGATGTTGCAAAACAGTGAATTTGCATGATCATGAGGAGCCTATAAACAGGCATGTATGAATCTGGGTATTATAAAATTATTTGTAAGGAGAGGAGTTAATCCCAAGGACCTATTTGCTAGCCTTGCTGGTAAGAGGGCATGGACCCAAGTGCCCTGGTTGGGGCAGGACTGGCATAAAGACAGATTACAGTAAAGCAGCACAGTTGTTACTCAGCCTGAGCTGCTATGGCTGCTGTTTATGGAGACTGGTCTGTACTAGTCAGTACTGGTCTGGTTTTGGCTACTTTGGCCTGGCTTCGTCTGCTGTTGGCCAGGCCAGACTTGGTTTCATCCGTTCAAGTTTGGAACTTGGTTCTGACGCAGAAACCATCAAGTACACCTCATCAGGTATTTGTGAGGAGCTTCCTTTAAGATGCTTGAAACATGATTGGAGATAACCTTTTCACACAAATGGTAGAACACTAAAGACTGTGGTATGTTTCACTCAGACTCATACAACAAATTGCACTTCCAATATCAGACAAACAAATAGTTTTCTGAATGACTAAAGAAGAGGCCATCATTCAAAGATAAGGGCAGGATTGTAAACAGGAAGAACACATTGCTCACAAGTTCTTTTTCACACTATTCTCTGACAGAGTATCTCAGCACTATCAAAGGAATTGCCCCTCACTATTTCTGTCCAAAGCCAGCGATGACCTTATGTGGCAATAGGGTTGAGACTGAAGCTTCACTATCTTATGATCTGCTCTATTTTTCTATGCTTTCTAACAGCTATCAACAAAGGACTATACTATTCAGCACCGACAGGAACTGATACTGCAGTCAACTGCTTTTCTATTTTCAAGTATGAAAACTTCATGAGACACACACGAAGCTTTTTTCCCCCCAGGATTTACACTTCTATAACGTTGTTGGACTCATGATCAGCAGTTGGATCAAAGTTTACTCATCATATTGTCTTTCTTACCCACAAAGCAACTTGACCACCGGCAGCATGTGACAAGCCTCAAGAAGACATAAGGAGTAGGCTACATTTGTCTTTTTAACTCCTCGGGCCCAGGCTTTTATCATTTTGAAACTTGTAGTCCTCAGACCTGACCAACACTGACTCAAGTGACATCACAAGGCAATTTGAGATTACGCACAGCTCCTCTAGAGGAAGCTAGTTGTGTAGCTCTCGAGAGCTATACAACTTTCTTCACATGTGTATGTGAAATCAGACCTAGAAAAAGACAGTTCTTCTTGTATTCACCAGGCGTAAGCAGCTCCACTGTTAACAGTACATTATATGTCCATCAAAACAATACTACCTAGCATCGATTGCTACTCTTTTTCTATTATGTTATATTATAGGTAGTGCAGCAGGAAGACAGATCAACACTGGTTATTGTGATCTGAAGAAATGTTTGAAAACAGGAATGTGACCAGATCAGAAGATGATCCTCATGACTATCCACAGTAAACTCTTGTGTAAACGAAGAGGTAATTGATTGAACAATGCTGCAGAGGGAGGAATTATCATTTTTTGAAAGTCACAAAAACGACACAGCCCACTAAACCCAGATGTCAGAAAGTAGCTATCAAACATTATCAGATGGTGTGAACAGCTTTCTTTAAATCATAAAAAAGCCTTAAGCACATCTTGAAACGGCAAATTAACATCCTGCTGCCTTATCCATAGGAATCCTTGTTCATTTATACCTTAAGATATATTTTTATATTAGTGAATATCTAATTTAATACATCAGCATAATGGATCACTTTAAAGGGGTTATCTTTTTCATGTGAATGTGTTAATGTATGATATAAATGGGTGAGATAAAAATGTGTGTGTTTAATTTATGTTTTTAAAAAATATGTTACTTTCATCTTTAACCTCCATGCGAGAAAATAAGGGTCCTTCCCGCATCTGGGGACTCTGACAGACTGAAAACAACTGACATTTCAGTCTGATCTTATGATACATGAATGTGTAGATGTAGACACACACACACACACATTTACACACACTGTATAAAAAAGAGGAAGGAAAGTATAAATCTATACCAAACCCCCCGAGAGTTTCATCCCCTACATACGTGAGCGCCATTTGAAGCGCTGCATCCACACAAGCTCACATCCGCCTGGATACGTGAGCGCCATGTCGAATTCATGACGGTTGTCATGGTGCCCACATAGCAACCGGCTATACATGTCATTGCCACCTGGTCGACTACAGGGACTGTAAAGGACAGAGGCAGAACGGCAGAAGGTGGAGGTCGAGTGTTACAGCAAAGAGAGGGCTGAAATTGGGGAGCACACTGTGTGTGTGTGTGTGTGTGTGCATGTTTGAGTGAGTTAGAGAGGACAAGAGAAGAGAACTAAAAGGCTAAAAGACAGACAGATGAAGAAGAAAAAGGGGATCAGCTGGTCTGTAAACCTCAGAGGACGGAGAGACGGGGCAAAGATAGAGGAGAAGAGAGTGAACTCACGGTTGACAGCTCTCTGGAAAGCCATGTGGGTTATGGAGAGACTGAGAGGCAATAAAAGACAAGTACTTTACTCACTGTATCACTGTCTCTTTTGTAGACAACAATAGTGCCTGAAAGATTTAATAAATGTGATTGCGCGTTCAGATGGAAAAGGCACTGATTGGATGCATTGTACAGGTTTCATTGCAAAAATAATGATTCTAGCAGACATTTAATCTCACATTGATGCTTGGAGCTGCATTTTTCCGGAAAAGTAAAGTAGCTGTGAGGAGATGAAGCCTGCAACCTCGTCGCCGCCCTCAACACCGTCGTCATTACCATCACACAGGGACGGGGTTTTCGTGGAAGAAGAAGAAAGGAACACTTGATGTAGTTCCATCTGCAAAAGTTTACCACGATGGCGTCTCTCTCGCTGCCTGTCCCCACAGGGCTGAGTTACCTCAGGCAGGCTGAAGAAGCCCATTCACAGGAGAAGATGGCTTGAGGAGACGGGAGGGCCTGCGTGCCAGGCATTCCACAGTACACAGTGGACACATTATTATGACATTTACAAGGCCAGCTAGATAGACACAGCATGATACGTGTGTGAAAAGGTTGTCCTCTCACTGTGGCTGCTATGAAACGAGGACAACCACAGAGAAACACAGACTGAAGAAAAGTTTTTGCATAATTCACTGATGTTTTATCACTTTTGCAAAAAAAAACATTTAAATTAAAAAAAATGAATCATCACCAATCAGAAATGAATCAGTCATGCAAATACACCGACAAAACCATTTACAATTTCCCATAATAATCCTGTTTACATTAGTGCAGTACTGCTACTTACTTAGATCCTGAGAGAGGGTAGACTTTTATGAGTGATACCTTTGTTTTATGTCCTGTCACTTTAAGATTTCAATCAGCCATTCACAACAACATGATGATGATCATCATCATAAAATCACACCAAGTCCATATTCCTGCTGCCATCTTAAACTCAGCTTCAGTCTCAACATAAAAAATGTGGACAACTTTGCCACAGTTCACAAGGGAAACTAAAAATGAAAACTCAACTCAAACTCAAAAAGTATGTGAACACCTGATCTGTCTTTTTTTGTACAAATGCTATTGCTTCAGCATACAGTGATATTTTAGTCAACAGTGTTCTTCCAATTTTGTGGCAACACTTTGGGATAGGCCCTTTCCTGTTTCAACATGACAATGTCCCTGTGTGCAAAGTGTGGTCCAGAGGGTAATGGTTTTCTACTTTTTCTGTGGAGAGACTTATCAGAAGAATGGAAGCAGTTATGTCATATTAAAGGAGTAGGTTGGTATTTTGGGAAATATGTGTGTTCACTTTTCTGCTGAGAGTTAAATGAGAAGCTTGTTACTGCTCCAGATGTCCATCTGGTAAATCTGACGCTAAAGCCAAAACATGGTTAGCTTAGCATAGCATAAGGAAACAGCTAGCTTGGCTCTGTCTGACGGTAACAAAATCTTTGGCTCATAACCACCCAATAAAACCACAACTTGTCAGTAACAAAAACTTGTTATGACATGTTAACTGCTGAGCTTTAGAGATGTGTGTATGAGCCAGACTAGCCGTTTCCTGCTGTTTCCAGGCTTTATGCTAAGCTAAGCTGATCCGCTGCTGGTTGTAACTTCAAATTTAGCATACACATGAGAGTGGTATCAATCTTTTCATTTAAGTAAGAAAACAAAGAAGCAAAAAATCTGCCTACACTGGCTTATTAATGTGAATAAAATCAAAAGAGAAAACTCTGTCAACTGATGTGTAATCCCATGACATGAATATGATGTTTGCTGTTTATATAATATTATAAAAGGTTTCATGGACCAGGAAGTACACATATAACTATAAAGATGCATTATACATGCATTTTTAAAAATTATATAATGTTGCGACTACATGTGAAAGTAACCTCTGTTCAGTCGTGCTGATTTGAATGCATCACCAAAGTGTGCTTTAACTTTACATGTGAACCGGAGAGCTGGGGGATTCTGCATCATGATGGGCTGCTGACACGCATTCCAATGTTCCCAAGTCTTGCAAAATCAATTAGCATGATTGGCTGCAGTAAAGATCAATTTGTGACATTGAACACTGAAGTCTTTACCTCCCATAACTGAGATTTGTAGCTTTACCAGCTGTTGTGAGGAATGTGTGTGGGAGGAAATGATCAGGTGGAATGTGCATGATCATCACACTGACATATTTTGCTCCTGGTATGTTGTTGACAAGCGGAAGTGAACAACAAATCTAGTCATGGAGGCATGAGGAGACAGCGTGATATGCTATTAGCCCCAGCGCTGATCCCGTTCTCCAGTCAGATCACCCAAAAAATGTGTCCCCGTATCCACAATGAGAGCACAACATTGAACAATAGATTAAATCCTCATTCACCATTGTATGACAAAAGTGGGTCCATTTTACTGTTCAGCTGCTCCTACTGGTGGGGACAAAAAGGCTGAGAAAGGAAGGGATGTGCCTGGAGAGAAAGGAAAAGTACACACAAGAAACTCTAATGTAACAAATTTTAAAATCCACATTTTCTATCTTTTGTGTCAGATTTTTTGTTTCATGTCATCCTTCATATATTTTGCACTTACCTCTAAGAGACCATGACCGTGATTTCATGACCATTATAAATCACTTAATTTGAATCATTGCCGTGCAAACTGGATAGCTATGGCTAAAGAAAACACCAAGGTGTCCTGTTCTGTGTTTTGGTGAGGCAGGATAAAATCATCATGTTGTATTTTTCGACATTTCCTATATAAAATGGATGGATAAGACACAGAAATGGTGACTCTGTGCTTATACCATTCCCTATAAACTGTCATGTCATGTCATAACATGACCCTGAATCAGAAACTGGCTTCTGGCAATACCTGCTATGTTATATTTTACTGAAACTGACTAAGTGCTGAATCAGACTGTAATTTAAGATGTGCATGTGCGAGCATCTTTAGTTGTAATGAAACCAAAAGAGACACACTCAGGAACTTTCCTGCTTGCTGAAGTCATCCTCAAAAGTGAAACGGTTGCAGTGGAGTGCATTTCTTCATGCCATGAACTTCAGTCAGCAGAAAATAAAAGTGAAAGGATTAGTTCATCAGTTAGTTGATTAACAGATAATCTGCAAGTGTTTTGATAATTGATTTATCATTTATATCATTTTTAAGACAAAAAAGAAGAGAAGAGAAAAGAGAAAATTCTCTGATTCCAGTTTCTCAACAACTGATGCTCTTAGTCCTCTGTGATATTAAATTGAATATGATTGGTTTAGAGCTGGTCTGAATAACTTGAGGCACTATAGTCATACATTGTAGATACCGAGTTTTGAAAAGAATAGAGTTACTAGCATGAATAATTCTAGCTTGTGCACTAATTCATTCATTCCCATGACAGATTTGTTATGTTGACATCAACTTTAATGAGGACTAATACTCAGGTCATAATAGGACAAGGTCTTCAATTTTGACACTTACACACACATATAACCACACATGCAAATGTCAGTAATAATCAGCTATTAAATAAAATACAAAAAGTGTGGTAGGTTCTCCTCATCTTATCTTTGGCTCAAAACTAGAGGAATAGAAGTGAAAGAACACACACACACACACACACACACACACACACACACACACACACACACAGACACACTGATACAAAGTGAGACAATAATTTCATGGGAAAAATGTTCATCTTTCATCTTGAAGCCACGTCACTGTTATTTTTCATCTTTAAAACCTATAAAACATTGAATTTAGTTGTGCCGAATTGATTTCATTGCTGGGGGTCTTCTGGAGGGGCGGGGACAATCGGGGGAGTCAGAGGTGATTGGCCAACGCCGGCTAGACTTGCCCTTAGACGGGACTTCGATTGGTCAGACCTGAGCAGATCCCGCCCACGGGTGGCGCCTCGAACCTGCTGTATGTTGAAGGCTTGCGTTCAACCAGTGTTGAGTTTAGAGGGTCTCTGTCTGCCGGGGTGACAAGTCCGAGCACAGGAGCAACCGACAGGACGTAACTGCTGCTTGAAGAAAAAAACCCACACTTTTCATCGTTTCACCGCTGGATACGTAACTCGCCCTGGGGTCGGATTAACTTAACAACCACTCTTTTTTAGTTTTTCTTTTTAATTTGCTTTAGAAGACACAACAACTCACCGAAGACAATGGGATCCCAGGCATCTAAGGGAGAGGTGGCCGCTGAGGCAAACGCTGCCGCCGCTGATGCTGCAGCTGTTAAAACCAATGGACAGGTAATTACACTCCACTGGACCGCTATTACTCTGCTTTTGCTCCCCCCCACCTACTGTGGAGATAAGTAGAAATTGATAGAAGTTGAATTTCTCACATGAAAACACCAGTTTCCCAAATTTAGTCGACGCTGAGTTGATTAAACTTGAATGTGAGGACATTTTAGGCAAGACAGGTGGGGCTTTAAGCATCGCTGTCTCCTGCTGATGGGCTGGTCACAGCACACCCACCAAAAAAAAAAAAAGCCAGGGTGTCGTTTAATTTTATTCGTTCGACAAGTTGAATCCAAGTGTAAATTGTATATGTGTAATTTGTGACCGAGGTCTAACCCAAAATCCACACAACGTGTTTGATATTGCCAGGCATAAAGGGGGAGGGGGGCAGCTTGAGCGCACGTAGGCAGTCTACTACTCCTCCCTTTTTAAAATACAAGCCTGGGTGTCGTCTGGGTGTCTATTTTACACATTGGGAGTTTCCAAAAAATTTTGATAATGAGATGTTGAGGAATTTTTTGGTGAGATGAGTCACATTCAGTTATTAATTTGATATTACAGAGGAGTACTGGATTATTATGAATGTAAATTACCCCCACAATTATTGAGAGACAAAAACCTGACTTAATTTAGGAATGAATTATATTAATATATATCTTTTAAAGTTAGAGATATATTCGAGGAAAAACAAAGCGTCAATTGAGGTGTTTTCATTCTTTCATCGATGAGCTCCATCCTGGTCTTTGTTGAGCCGATGTCTGTCTGGTACCTTACGCGGTCTGTGAGGCGCTACCGCCGCCTATCGCCTGATTAGGGTACTGCAAGGCGTCGCCTCTGAGCCAGGCGACACGGTGGTTAATTGATGAGCACGACGATGTGAAAAGAAACGAGAAATCCTCGTTAGAAATCGGTCCTCTTTGGTATATTATGCATGTGAATTGATGTTTTTGAACATGAATATGATTTTGTTGGTCAGATGGCTAAGGATTAGAAACAGGTGACTTATGTTGTAACACTCTTATTTTTCATCCTCTTTCCAGGAGAATGGACATGTGAAAACCAATGGTGATGTCTCTACAAAGCCTGATGGGGATGCTGCAGCCACCAATGGCTCAGCTGAGGCAGCCAAGGAGCCTGAAGCTGGTGCAGGAGGCGATGCCATTGAGCCTGCGCCCGCTGCAGATGGAGAGGCTGCCAAACCCGAAGGCGAGGCTGCAGCCAAGGAGACCCCCAAGAAGAAGAAGAAGAAGTTCTCCCTGAAGAAGTCCTTCAACTTCAAACTGAATCTGAAGAAGAGCAAGAAGAGTGAGGCCGTCAAGGAGGAAGCAGCAGCAGCAGCCGCCGCCACCCCCGCTGAGGAGAAGCCCGCTGAGAATGGAGCCGCCGCTCCTGCAGAGGAGAAGAAGGAGGAGGTGAAGGAGGAGGCTGCTGCTGCGGCCGAGGCTCCAAAGGCGGAGGAGGCCCCAGCTAAAGAGGAGGCCCCCAAAGAGGAGGCCAAGGAGGCAGCTGCTCCGGCCCCTGAGGCCACAAAACCAACAGAGGAGAGCAGCTCGACCCCCGCTCCCTCTGAAAAGAAAGAGTGATTGACCTTAAGCTCACAATGAACTGGGTGAACTGTTTTTCGAGAGAGAGAGAGAAAATTTAAGAGTATATATATATATTTATATATATATGTGTATATGTATACATATGTATATGGATATATGTATATGTAAATATATACACATGTATGTGAGAGACTCCTTCGACGTGCCACTTTTCGTCATGATAACAAGACGACAGACTAGATTCACTAGATCACTTCCCTGGTTACTGCTCAACATCTGGACCTGGACTGAGTTTTAGGCTGTGGGTTGGTCGCTATGTGGAAAATGGATTTTAAAGGCTAGAGTGCGAGCTAATGACACCATGAAGTTTAGATGGATGAAGGATGAATGGAAGAGGACGGAGCTGCTGCATCTTTTCCCTAAAAATCTATAGATGTGAAGATGCCTCCTTGCTGAAGGAATGACGCTAGATACTAGGACACCACCACCACTTGAAATGACTGTTAAATAGAGAAAAAAAATGAAATCAGAAAATTAAGAGACTCGCCAACTTTTTACATTCCTATATTTTAACCCAAATTTGAAGTATTTTGTGGTGTATTATAGAGAACCATCTTAAAGATTCAGAGAAGCTATGTCTTGTTTGTTTAAAGAAAAAAAAAATAGACAATTTTGATTTTTACCTTACTATGAAAAAAAGAACACTTAAGCTTGCTATGTTCACTGTTGCGGTTTGATATGAAGCAGAGTTGTTTATCTGTCGTGTGTGAGCCTGAATCTGCTTTGTCTCTGTAAATACATTGGATTGATTTCTGTTCTTTATTTTGCTAATGTTGACAGATGTTACTGGTTTTATTGTAAAGTTGATAATGGTAAATAAATGTTGGTTACCTGCCCGCTTATGTGTCTTTACTGTCATTTACATCATGAATTATATTTGCTGTTACAAAGTAGTGAACCTTGATGAAAGGCCCCAGAGCTTTGCCTGTCATATTAAAAGTTTTTTGTAGGACTCCAGTGTCAACTAAAGCCAGTAGTAGTAGTAGTAGCCTAATAACAGCACAGTAAGGTTAAGGGAGTTTAAATTCAATTATTGTAACAGTTGGAACTGAAGAGTCACAGTGTAAAGGTTGATGCTCCATTGACCCCATTAATTGTTGTTTGCATGTTAAGATAAGATAAGATAATCCTTTATTAGTCCCACAATGGGGAAATTTGCAATTAGACAAAGTATTAGACAAAGTACATGGAAAAAATCTCAAAATTGAGAAGCTACATTTATTCCCTTCCATATTTGACCTCAAAACATGATTTAAAGCTACGCTATGTAACTATGAAATAACACATTGAACCTTTTAGAAATTAAATGTTGAACTCATAAGGTATAAAATACTCCCTTTCTCAGTTCAATACACCCAGGGGTTTCACTGAGTTAGTCTTTCTTGGTCTGGAATAAGGAGGATTTTAAGGCTTGATTTTGCTATGTGACTGACATTACTGAGGGTAATTTTCTCTTTGTGCTACTGTTAAACTACATTGTACTATTTACCAATAGTGCAGGAATAGCGACAAAGTTTCTGTTAATATTTCTGTTATTTTCTAGTAAAGGCCTTTAAGACCTCTGACAGTAGCAAATAATGACAGCAATAGTGGCATTAGAAAATAATAATCCCAGGTGATTACAGTACATGGTAAGAAACTGGTACATCACAGTGGGGGGTGGCAAGGGTTATTAGTGCTATAATTCTATATCAGTTGCAACCCAGAAAATCTTAATAGGGCAAACTTTGACGTCAATAAAGTTTTAGTCTGCTCATTTGTGTAATTATTAGCCATTATTGGATTGACACACCTTCCTGCCCAGCTTTAAACAAACATGCAAAGGGCAGTAATTTAACAAAAACAATGATCCACCATTGGTTATAAAAGCAAAAGCCCAGTATTTTAATCCATTTAGGATCAGGTATCAAAAGATTACATGTGGCACTCCCCTGAAATGTCACATCGATCGTAATCAGTGATTTTCTATGACACAAGAAACACCCACATGCTTCTGGCTGATTGGTTTGGAGATAATTGAACACATCAACACTACAATGACCCCTGGCCCTCTATTAGTCTTGTGGCCCTGAGATCAGCACCATTACCTCTGTCACCCCCCACCCCTTCCTCCCCCTTCACATCTACACTATTCCTCCCGTTTGAAGGCGAGCAGCCCCCTGAACATGGCAAACTGAACACAGCAGTCCTGCTCTGGATGGACTGACCTAGTTCACATGGTGATATGATGAGTTGAGATCTGAGCTACATTCGGATCCAGCCTTCAAACAATTCTGAATTATTTAAACAAAGCTGGAGCTCCCAGTTGATACAGCCTTTTGCCTCTTCTAGCAGATGGATTTGTTAACCTTTAAATGTATTTTTTTCCATTAAGAGTCTTTCAGAGGTTCATCAGAAGGCAAACCTATATTGTGTAAATATTTGATGAAATCTTACACCACTCACTAGAAAGTAGGTGCAGAAAGATATGAATTTTTCATGGCTGGTCCCCAAGGACTGTGTTTTGTTCATTATCCATATCCCTGTTTTATGTGTCCTGTATACTATACATGAGATTCTGTAACTGATTACTTCAGAGGTACCGCATTTTTTGTTAAGCAGTGACCATACAGTCTATGGCAGTGACAGAGCCTGCAGAGATTTGGAGATTGCAGTCAAACTCAAGTGAGCATATACTGTCACCTGGTGGCCATTACATGTAGTGCCACAGAGCTGATCACCCATTGTCTGGTTTTCTCATCCGTTCTGCTACTTTTAAAGAATCTTGAGTGATTGCAAAGCCTGCATCAGTAAGCTATGTTTTGAGAATAGAACATGTTCATGTCCTACATTATTTGCACCATTTGAATGCATGGCCTATATTAGTTTCCTCAGACTTTAATTTAAGGGTCATTCACTTTTTAGTTTTTTCCCCTGTTGATCAATGAGAACTGTCCCCCTTAAATAAACTAATACAATAAAATAAATGTAGAAAAATGTATAGAAATAAAATACTCGTCATTATCCAAATTCAATTTCAAACTGGTGTCATGTTAATGTAATTGTTCTTTTTATTTGTGCATATGCATACATAATCTTAAAGGTTTCAGATGTCTAGATCCATGTATACTTAAATAAATCTAGATCACTAAACCATAAAAAAATGAGAAAGAAACCCATGTAAAGACATTATATCAACCTTTTTTATGGCTTATATATAGATATAGATATACATATTTATGTCAAGTATTTGTTTAATGCATGGAAAGCCGTATTGAACGGAGGTAGGGTAAATAATCAATTAATTGATAATAAATTGATAAAAAACATTATGAAATAACTGTAAAATGGTAACTAAATAAAATACTGCTGTTAGTGGTGTGGTGCAGCTTGGGAGGTCAGGATGGACCTGCAGGTTCCACAAACTGTGGAAATGGGGTCTTCTGTTTTGAATAACTTGACTTTTACAACCATGTCCTCATATACCCCTGTCTCCAGCGGAGTATCCTTCCTTGAGCACACTCAAACGGACGTGACACTGAATCCCAGTGATTTATGACTTCCCTTCCTGCAGAAGAGAACAAGACAAAAGAAGTTGCTCATGCATATCATTAATTAATTGTCTGATTAATCGATTATGAGTTACTAGATATTAAAAGTTACCCCAAGTTATTTTTCTCACCTCTCCATCACTGAATAAAACACATTACACAGGTGCTCTGAGGACAATAAGTTATAGTCTAGACAGCCACTGTCTGGTTGTAGCTCGGCGGTCCTCGGTTTGTAAAACCAGCGCCTCCCAGTCGGGCGGTTGAGCATCTGTGATTGGCTGACAGGAACTCAACGCGAGCTCCCCAGTGCAAGAGAGGAACCGGTGGGCACGAATCAGTGGGGCAATTGGTGTAAAATGGCGCTGTCTCAAGGAACAAAGAAAAAAGTTTGCTATTACTATGACGGTAAATATCCAGCTTGTGCACCTCAGTTTCTCTAATGATTGAAGTTGCCTTGGAGGCGTGCACGTGTTCAGAAAATTTTACATTTATTAGTTTTTTAAAAAGTGTGCCGCACGGCGAAGCTAGCTAGCCGGTGTAGCGAGCTAACGCTAGCTTGCTCGATTGGCTAAGTAGCCTGTTTTAGCTATCTGGTATGCTCAGCTAACGGTTAGCTTGAACCTGCACGCAGTATAGCATCCGGTATTCGTCTCGCCTTCACGTTATCCAATGTCCACACTAGTTTCCTCATTTTATTTAAGCATTTTATTAGATTGTGAATTGTGTATGTGACCTAATTTGATCATTGCGGGATCATTAGCGAGCCATCAAGCTAACCGGCGCTAATCACATCAGTGCTCCCCCAACTTGCTAACAAGTTCCAAGAAGTGAGGGACCGATGCGCCGGTTGCCAGTTTGATTATTTAGCAAAAACTTTTCACTAAAGTAATGATTTGCACTTAAGTGCCGTCAGGTTATTTTGCATTTCATTTTTCAGTTATGCATAAACACTTATTAAAATGGTGTGGAAATTACAAGTGGCATGATTTAGCTGCGACAGTGCTCTACTGCTATCTTTTTTTCTGCTATATTTTGGCAAACATAAAGGTCAGATGGACAGGTCAGCATCTGAGTATTCAATGCTAGAGTCCAGAAAATGTGACTATGTTCTAATATTCATTCATTCCACTGTGTATTGAGCAGTGTGGGAATAACAGGTGAATAGGTCATAATAGTCGCAACACAAACTGCGTGGTGGTTTGGATGCAGGCCAAAATGAGGACTGGCTCATTTTGATTCAAGACATTCTCATTTACTCAAAGGTTTGCAGTATTTGCAGATAACCAGGGAATATCTGTGGATGTAATTTGGCACAAAGTTCTCTAAACATAAGAGAGACTAAATGAATGATGGCAGTGGGATTGAAGACAAATTCTGAGATGTAAATTTACCTGCATAATCTCTTCTCTCCAAGGTGATGTGGGGAACTACTACTATGGCCAGGGACATCCCATGAAACCCCACAGGATTCGCATGACACACAACCTCCTTCTTAACTATGGACTGTACAGGAAAATGGAGATTTACGTAAGTTAAATCACTCAACACAAACCTGAGATCGCTTTAGGTTTACATTAGAGTTATGTTTCACTGCAGCTTCTCAATTGTTAACCACATGAAATTATACCATATTCTTACTGGATTATGATTGGCGTTTTTAATCACCTAATTGAGACAAGTAAGGAACAAAAGAGTCTGGGGTTATGTACCAGCTGACGACATGTTTTGACAGGGTTCTCCAGTTCCAACCTTAATTCTTTGCAAACAAGAGTGTGTTATTTAGTCGGCATTGATTTGAAAATTCTAGCCCTCACTGATAAATCAGCTGTTTCTTAGGTCACGATTACTGCATATTACTAGCTTTCATAATTTAAGTTAATGTGAATCAAAGTTGTCATTTACTGAAAGTCAGCACATTATAGACATAAATAATGTTGAGCATCTGAGGAACCAAAAGAATGCAGGTGTAAACAGTGCTGTTCAGTATTTTTCAACAATATGTCTTCATTGAATTTACTTGACACTGTTTTTAAAGCATTACTCAGTTGCTTATGTTAAAAAAAAAAGGACTCCTTCACTGACCTTAGATTAACATTTCAGATCAGTGCATTACTTCCCTACTCAGTCAGGAAACTATGTACCACTTAGGCTTCTAGTTTCCTGCCTTTGAACAAACCGATATTAATATGTGAGTTGACACAAAGTCAGTCATATTCCATTGAAATATTAACAAATAATATATTTTTAGTGACATTAGGTCATGTGTGTGCTTTTTGAGACTCAAGTTGCCTTAATTGCATGAGGACAGGTAAAGACCTGGCAAGATAACAACAGCATTACAATAGGTGTTGTAACAATGTTTAATTATAACTAACTGACTGAGACACAACAGTAGCTACAGTAAGTCACATTACCAGAGGCTCATGCATTGGGAGTTATGAGCAATGAACAACGCAATTTTTAAAAATGATATGCCTTTGGATTTACCAATCTAAAACCAACAAGAATATGTCAGCTGTGTTTTTACTGGTGGACAAACCTAACACCTTTGTGTCTGTTTCCAGAGACCACACAAAGCCAGTGGTGAAGAGATGACAAAATACCACAGTGATGACTACATTAAGTTCCTGAGGTCCATCCGACCAGACAACATGTCTGAGTACAGCAAACAGATGCAGAGATGTGAGTGTCAGCTTTTCTTTCAGTGGACGCTGAAGTACTGCTACTGTCCACATCTGTTTAATGTTTGTCTTGTTCTTTTTCCCACAGTCAATGTCGGAGAGGACTGTCCAGTGTTTGATGGTCTTTTTGAGTTTTGCCAGCTCTCAACAGGTGGCTCTGTCGGTACGTTATTCCACACACACTAAAGATTATCACTCTGACACACTGTTTTCATACAGGAGTGACATACATGATATAATGTACAGAGGCCTCAGTTTGTAGTTAATCACATTGTAGTCTAGGCTTTGTTAAAACGACCCCCCCCCCCCCCCAAACGATATTAGAAAAAATACAGTTAAATCAGTAGGATCAACATAACAAAATCAATATAATTGTTCCTTCCTCTAGCTGGAGCAGTGAAGCTGAACAAACAACAGACAGATATCGCCATCAACTGGGCGGGCGGACTCCACCATGCCAAGAAGTCTGAGGCCTCTGGTTTCTGCTACGTCAATGACATCGTCCTGGCCATCCTCGAGCTGCTCAAGTAAGCTTCTCTGCTGTCTTCTTTTTCTACATAAACATCCTGTTTCTCCACCCATCTGACAGTTTTTTTTCCTGCTCATTTGGACCACAGAAGGAGTCTGGCGTGTACATTTTTGATATGGTTTAGGATTACATCTACACCTGCCACGGAGCTTTGTCTGATGCACACAATCAAACAATTCTTCTTTCAGTGCCAAACACCAGATTGCTGCCTTTGTCTTTTTCTTTCTTTCTTTTTTTCTTTCTTTCTGCCTTTTCAAAGATGACAATAAGTGCCTTGTTTGCTCAGTCTCAATCCATCACTATAATCTTTTCAGTCTGTCTGAGCCTCTCACCTGTTTGATTTGCACGAGAATTTATTTGTTTTTAGATAAACACACAGCGTTTTCACTTTGCTGCAAAGGTGGCTGAATTGGATAATTAGATGTTTACATAAGTGGTGGATGCATCTGGACTCCTTGAGCACATGGATTAGATGTTCTTTCACCCAAGATGATTTTTGTTTGGGCCACTTATTTATTTTATCTGTCATAGAACTTGAATCCAAACTTGAATTATCTGTTGTGTCTAGGTATCACCAGAGGGTTTTATACATAGACATTGACATCCACCACGGTGATGGAGTGGAGGAGGCCTTCTACACCACAGACAGAGTTATGACTGTGTCTTTCCACAAGTATGGAGAGTACTTCCCTGGCACTGGAGACCTGAGGGTTAGTTAGTTGTTCTAATTTTTCTTCTAAAGACCAGTTGTCATTATCTATTCACATGTGTGCAGTAATTCAGTGATATGTCCAATGTGTGCAGGACATTGGAGCTGGAAAGGGCAAGTACTATGCAGTAAACTACCCACTTAGAGACGGCATTGATGATGAGTCCTATGAAGCCATCTTCAAACCGGTAAGTTTTTATTAAGTACTGCGTAATCACAATCAGACTCCTTCTCTGAGCAAGAGTTTTAATTTGGGTGTGTGTGTGTTTTAGATCATGGCTAAAGTCATGGAGATGTATCAGCCAAGTGCTGTGGTACTCCAGTGTGGAGCGGATTCTCTCTCTGGAGACAGACTGGGCTGCTTCAACCTCACCATCAAAGGTATAAACACACCTCACACACGCAAAAATATACTCAGAAATGCTTTTGTAGTGTTGAGAACTGAGCATGAGTACGTGTTGACTCCTGTAGGCCATGCCAAATGTGTTGAGTACATCAAAAGTTTCAACCTGCCGCTGCTGATGCTGGGCGGCGGAGGCTACACCATTCGTAACGTGGCCCGCTGCTGGACCTATGAAACGGCCGTCGCCCTGGATTGCTCCATCCCCAACGAGCTGCCCTACAACGATTACTTTGAGTACTTCGGGCCCGACTTCAAGCTGCACATCAGCCCGTCCAACATGACCAACCAGAACACCAACGAGTACCTGGAGAAGATCAAGCAGCGTCTGTTTGAAAACCTCCGCATGCTGCCTCACGCCCCCGGTGTCCAGATGCAGGCGATCCCCGAGGATGCCCCCCACCCTGACAGTGGAGACGAGGATGAGGAGGACCCAGACAAACGCATCTCTAGTAAGAGACGTTCTTTTAAAGTAAAGTTTGGAGTACCCTGTGGTCAAGTTCTAGCCTGTGTTTGCCACTAAAGGGATGCTGATGAATTATACCTGTTGTTTATTTTCAGTCCGGGCCCATGACAAGAGGATAGCTTGTGAGGAGGAGTTCTCTGACTCAGAGGATGAGGCAGAGGGACAGGGAGGAGGCCGCAGAAACGCAGCCAACCACAAGAAAGCTAAACGAGTGAAGAAGGAGGAAGAGAAGGAGGGAGAGGAAAAGAAAGGTAAAACTTGTTTACAAGACAGCCTGGTGTTTATAGATGAACTAAATTTTCATCTTATTAATCTGTCCTGTTGTTTTTCTTGATAGAAGTGAAAGAGGAGGAGAAGGAGGAAGAGAAGATGGATACGTCAGGGTAAGAGAAATGCACAAGCACAGTCTGACTTGGTAATAATGAACATTTTTAAAACCTGCAACTGTGAAAACCTGTGGTAACAGTGTTGCAAGTTCAGTGTGCACCACCACAATGAATATGCACCACTGAATACATCAAAAGCTTAAAGTGTATTACACCAGACCTCTGGGTTAGGGCCATTGTATATTCACAACATTAACTCCACATACAGAGGAAGTAGAACCAGTAACTGCTCTACTTTCAGTAGATTTTAGTGTGAGATAAGTGACATAAAGACCAGCACTGGAAATTGCACATTCAGCAGAAAGTTTTCTCTCCAAGCTCTGTAAAAACTCTGGGTTAAAACGTTATGTTCTGTAACACACATAAACCATCAGGATGCAAACTTTTTCTGCTGCAGTGCAGTGAAATAAAAACATTTAGTTATTAAAAATGTTTGTTTAGATATTAAAATTACCATTAGCTTTGACTAAACAATGCAGTAGTGATTTGTTAAAGTAATTCAGAATAGTGTCATATGTTGGCAGCAAAATTAAAAGACACAGAGTGTATTCCTCTTTTCTACAGAAGGCTAGTTCACTAACAGCTTTCAACAGCTGATTCAGTGTCATATTTGTCATTAGTATTTGGTTTTAACAGCCATAATCAAATTGGAGAAGATGCTGCTGCTGCTTTTGCTCAGTTTAGTGGTAAAAACTCTTCAGCCATGCATTTCCTTTCTTCAGATTGTAGGTGGCATCTTCATGTTGTTGATTTGCACTGGTATTAGTGCACAGCACAAAAAACATACAATTAACTTTAAAAAGTAAACAGAGTTTTGAGGCAAACGTAGTATAAATATGCTACACTCGAATAGAAACCTTGCTTAATAAACATGTTCTCCTGGCACATAACTCACAGCTACCTTTGCTGGCCACTTTTTTATTATGTGGTGGGGATAAAACACAAGTAAGACCATATTTTCTTATCTAATCGCCAGATATTTTGGTGCTTAACATTTTTGTCTTTGTGTTTCAGACCAAAAGAAGAGGTGAAGACAACTTGAAGTCCGGTACACGGAGAAAGTTGACGGTTGTACTGTTGTTCTCAAGCCCCACTGATTCCTTTACTCTCCTCCTATGCCGATAGGACCTTCTTGTATTCCTGTTTTATTATGTGTTCTTATGCGAACCTGGTTTACATTGTGTTACTTGCATTTGTTTCCATGCTCAGTGAAGCAGAAGTTGTGAGTGTTGACCCAGAGAGTTTACACAGCCACATCAGAGTATTTGATCAATGATTAAACGACAAATTTCTGATTCAAAATTTGCCCCCTCCAGTTGCTGTTGTGTGCTGAGTGTAAACCCCACCCACCTGGTGCTAAATGTAGTATAAAACAAATGCCATAAATCTTTTCCAGCTCTTGTGTAAACCAGGTCTGCTTTAATGTGAAGAAAACCACCCAGATTGTTACTGTTAGTATCATGTTTGTGGGGCCCATGCAAAAATACCTGCAGACATGATTTTTAAGTCTAGTGCTCACATGCAAAAAGGCTTTTCTGTTAGTTTTTAAACATCTATTTATGATACTGTTGAATAACCAGCCTTTGGCAAATTGATATTTGTCCCGCTGTGTTAATTTACCAGTGAATGCATGTTTAGAATGATCTTGCCTTTAGCATGTATGTGTTACTCTCCCTTTGCCCAGACAGTCGCCACTTTTCACAGTCCCTGGTCTCTGCTCAGTAAGTTATTTTAAATCATGAATACGCAGTCTGTCCCTTTAGCCCATCTTCCTATGAATATCTGGTCAGTGTTTTTCCTTTTTCTTCCTGAATTGTTTGTATGTTACTGTGTGAATGGGTGTTATGTTGGGAAGTGAGTGACCTGTTTTAGATATTTTGTACCATTATACATAAAGGTAGAGTGAGCTGGTAAAATGGCCCTCTACATGTGGTTGTTTGGAGTTCTATCCTTGTGAAATGTGCATTATCATAACTTTGTTATAAAAAAAATAAAGAAAACTGAATACATATGTCCTCTGATGTCATCACTTACAGCATACTTAATGAGCACAAAAACAACTTTTATTCCAGTTATATCACTATGCTTTTGTATAATGTAGGCATGTTTTGGATTGTATTAGATCACTGCAAAATGATCAGTTGCTGAATGACGTAAGAGTGACACAGATCACACAGACGTGGCTTGTTTAAGTAATTTTATATTGATTCATGGTGGAATGGCTTACAACAGTGTTAATAATTCGAATTCTACTTAGCTGTAGAATTAGATTAAATAAACGTCAGGAATCAGGGAGTGTGGTTTAAAGTCCAGTCACAACAGCTTTGTACAAAAATTGAAATTGCCTCAGGTTCCACCAAGACCGTTTCCAAGTGATGTTACAAAAATGACTTTAAAAAACAGCACACTCTTGCCACTGAGATGCAGTCAAAACAAAGTCACCTCTTGTGACCTCTCTTCCTTTAGTTGATGTAATGTGCGACTCTAGTCCGTGATGAAGCTGTGGGGTTGAGGAGCCTGACTGTTTATGCCTCCAGCTCAAAGTCAAAGTACTGTGGGTCAAAGTAATGAATCCTGACATATCCGTCTTCTCCTCCACTGCTGTAACTGTAGACAATAACCACAGATGGAGAAATACGTTAGCACCATGATGAAACACAAAGCAGTTCTGACCTCTACTTTATGTTTTAGAGCAGCATATTTTTGAAGCTTATTCATCTCTTACCTCTTGCCATCAGGGTGGAATGCCACACAGTTGATGGGACCGAAATGCCCTTTGACCCTGCCAAACTCCTCTTCATAGGCAGCATGGAAGAACCTGAGGATAGAGAACAAAGCTTGGTTACCACTTGAACGCAAGTCATGTTACCTGATAACGTGTTTTCCCATGTGATTTGTGAGCAGAGAATTTGGTTCCTGTGACATATAAACCTCAGACCTCTGAACTGTGCCCAGTATAATGAAATTGTGACCTCACCTGGCCTCAAACTTGCCGATCCTGGTGGAGGTGGTGGTGACCTCCATGGCCTCCTGTCCACCTCCCATCACCACCTGAAACACACACACCATACACAAGTGTCAAAGGTCAGTGAATTTGGATGTTGTAGTAGAACACATGTTGTACTGTGAGAGTTTTCTCTTACATGATCCATAATGGGGGAGATGGCAGCAGAGTTGACAGGTCTCTCTGTCTTGAAAGTCTTGATGTGATCCAGAGAAGTGGAGTCAAACAGCTGAGAGGAAACACACAAGGTAGCCAACACTCAGTGACAAGTATGATATCAAACACAAATTCAGATTCTGAATACATTATGGATTTAGCCTGGGACTAGTGATTTAGGTCTAGGCACTTCATCTAGAAGTAACTGAAACAGACATAATGACTCTAACTGAGCTAATTTTAGTTATATCAATATGTCTGATATATTAATTCCTTCATACAGACTGTTACCTCCCCTTCATAAATAATCTAACTCTACAAAGTCTTAATACACAACCAGTCACACTGTCACCAACAGCTGTAAACAGTGTAATGATCCTTATCTGTCTAGACAGACAACTTTCATTTTTCAAGTATAATTTTAACAACATACCTGAAGCTATTATGTTTTTGTCCTACAAGCATAACTTAAAATGACAAAAGTGACAATTTGATTGACCCACATATCCTAAACTGTGATCATGGCTGTGTCATAAGGCCCAGAGTAGACTGGGGTCTTACCTTGGCAGTGTTGTCCTTTGAGGCGCTGATAAACATAGTGAGATCCACCGATGTCTGGATGTCATTGATCTGCTTGGTGTGCTCCTTGGCCTTCTTCAGAATCTCTCCAGACTGTCCGCAAATAAAACAGTCATCAGAACATGCGAGGATAAGCTAATCTTTGAAATTACATTCCCATATGTTCCCAGTACCTTGGCGCTGAACTGGTTGAACTCTCCGTTCTCATGGCCTGCAATGACAAACTCTCCCAGAGGTCCCCACACAGCACTGGTGATCTTGTGCTCACTGCAGGGTATCGACAGGTAGGGCTGGTTGTCCTCTGCATAGACAGAGAGATTCATTCATTATGTCACTAAGAGGAGCTCCTGCTGATCAATATATCAACAGTGGAACTGTCACAAGGTAAATACACAAAGGACTATTCATACAGTGACTTGTGACCTCGTTGCTTTGTTACATACTGCTTAAGAGCTACGTGAAGTTCCCTGCAGAGGAAAATTACAATTTGAACTTTTTAAACACAATGATTTTCACACATCTTGCATGAATTTGCCTCAAAAAATATCAAACTGTCTCCCCTAACCTTCAGACAGTCACATATGAGCTAGCACATAATAGCAACTGATAACAAGAAGGGTATTATGTCCAATCATGACTTCACAGGAAGTGATCTAACTAGTTTAACAAAGGCGTACAATCCACGTTTAACAAACAAATGAACCTGTGAAAAAAGCTGGACGTGTTTGGTCCAATAGCCATGTTTTTAAGAGTTTAATTAAAGTGACTGCTAAGAAAACATCAGTCTGTGTGCAGTGTCTGGTATGTACCAATCTGCTGTGGATCCCTCAGGTCGAAGAAGTTCAGGAAGCACTGGTAACCCATCTGCTTGTCTGTAGAGAACATGATGATGTTGCCGCTGAAGTCGAAGCCGCACGTCCTGACAGCAGAGTTGGTGTGGAGCAGGGCCAACTGTTTACCTGTGCAGGAAGGAGGGACAGAGGCACTGTAGGTTTGTGGATGGAGGATCACATACTGCTGCTAGAGAATTTGTGCAACACAGACCACCCACATCCACACACTTCATTCTCAGTCTGCAACTTGTTATTTCTTACCAGTCTCACAGTCCCACAATCGACAGCTGTTGTCTGCTGATCCTGTCAATACGTTTTTAGTATCCCCTGAGAGAGGACATATTAAGGAACCCAGCAGGTTTGACATCAGCTAACAAAGCTACATACAGACACTGTACCAACTGTGATAAAACAGCGTATAGCCGTGTATTTCTTATAAAGGATACAGTCACAGTCAACACACCACACAGCTCCTGTGTGTCCATTGTAGGTGCCGAGCCTCTCACCATTGACAGAGTACCACACGTTGGCTACCTGCGGTGGGAGACATTGCAGTAGATATACCAATTAAGTAACAAAACAAACGTGTGTGGTGAATACTATAATAACGGTAGAAGTCAGAGCTAATCTTATTGACTTTAAACTCACCGTGTCTTTCGCCACAGAGAACAGTAGGTCTCCTTCTCTGTTGTACTTAATTTGAGTGATGGACCTCTCATGGCCCTGGAGCAGGATGGGTTTCTGTGGGGAAGAATGAACATCAACATCTGGACAGTCTTGCCAATTTAGTAAGACAACAGCTGTCAACTAGAGGTGAGGATAGTCTTCAACTGAACAGATGTAATAATAGTTACGTTTCTAACAGGGAGACATGTTGGGGCTGTGATCTGTGCTGACAAATTAGCAATTAAAGATATGTTTATTATGTTATTTTAATATCAGGTGCACCTGCCCAGCTCGGCCGACGAATCATCGTACATCATCTACATCACGCAGCTAACACTAGCTAGCCAACATTTATTCTAACGCTGGCTCATCTAAAAGCTAAGCTAACGTTAGCCAAAGCAGATATGCTAGCTAAACCGAAGCTAACAGCCTCGACAAGGCATTGAGCATCATTCGGGCCAGAATACAACTCGCGGGACTTTCTTTACTAAGGAATACACTAACCATTTTTGTCAGCTGTGTGTTGCCACTCTGTTCGGTATATTCACTTCGTCTCCCGTGATAAGAGAAAAGATGAACACTCGTGCTTCAGGCGCCGGAGCTGCGGCGGAAAAGGAAGGTGACGTAATTCCGGTGTCAAACAGCAAGATGGCGTCAGTGCGCCCTCCAACGGTAAACAGTAAAACTGCACTGTTTCATGTAGATAGTGCACACCGTGGATTTATGGTACACCACTGTGAAAGTTAGTGTCTCAATTCTTACATTTTGAAACACCATAAATTTCTCCATTAATAATTAGCTATTCCGTGTGTTAGTGGTTTCTATGAGGTTGTTATATTCACTGCTATTTATTTATGGGTTTTCTCGATCATTCAAAGGTTTTCAATGGGTAAAAACCCCTTCAAATTCGAAAATCTAAAAAAATCTAACATAAAAAATTATTTAATTATATAATATGAACATATGAATTATATAATATCAACATCGCATATATGTGATAAATAAAAACAGAATGGGAGTGTCCAAAGGCACATTTTAGCTCAAAAAAATCTCCATTACTTGAAACATTTTTTGCCTCCAGTTACTTCAAAATGTGATGTGACTAAAATTATAATTTGGGATTATTACCTGTAATTCTTAGTTTGATTGTCATATTTGATATGTAATGTTTATCTGTGATGTTTGTAATGTTATGTTTGTCTAGTCTGTTGCTGCACCAACATCTCACCATAGTGTAGATATGTGAGGCCTTGAGAACTTTATTTCTCAAAGCCACAGGAATATGGATAGAAGGAATGTAATTTTATACCTCTGTGCAAGATGCTGCAAAAATAAAATAAACACTTCAATTAAAAACTTACACAGCAGACTCTGGTATAATGAGAGCAAATCTGAAAAATCCCTACATGCAAAGACACATATTCCTTTTTAAAGGAGCACACAACTCAAATGTACACTGTTACATCTTTTATTCAACAAGAAACAAAATATACACAGCCAGATAAAAGTACTGCAAAAGACAAAAAAAGGAAACATCTTTGGTTCCTTCTCATGGTCAATGAACCTCCATAACCAACACAGCGCTGAAGCTGCAATGAATCTGTCCTGTGGGACAATGGAAGAAATTAGGTTTGCCATTTCTATTTCAGTTGAAAATGACTGATTCTATCAGTTGTCACCTTGTTATCAGTGCTACATATTAAGTAATACATGTCAGCAGAGAAATGAACACGTTTAGGAGTGAAACTGCAATTCAGAAGTCAAATAACGTTTTCTCTCATCTTTTCCTCCTTAATCCCACTCGGCTGACTTGCCTTTCAAAAGCATCAGGGAGATGCACGATATTACGCTCAATGTCGAACATCAGAGTAGCTCGACAAGCAGGGCTCTAACGCAAACAAAAAGTAGAATTGTGCTGTGAGATATGTTTGTTTATACAGTACATCCATGCAGGACAGTGGATATAATTAATATACATTCTTAGCTAAGTGCTTATCAGTTCAGACTGCCACAGAATAAAACCAAGAGGAAAGCATTGCATAGAGGTCCTTGAACATTCTCTTGATAAAACCTGATTACAAGCTACTGCAATGACCAGGGCTGGGAAGAGACAATCTTAGCCACGTAGCCATGTAATCCCTCCCCACCCCCCAAAACACACACACACATCATACACACCAAAACAAAAAGATGGGAGTAAATCGAGTTTTAAGTGGTTGTCATTACAAGGTTGTACGCAGACTGAAACACATGTAAAACCAAATGAGGGGCAACTGAACCCAGAAAGGTTAGGAATGAAAAGTTGGTCATAAAAGCTGCAGCTTTATAAACTGTCTAAATTAATAAAAATAACCTGATTTACTTTTACAATGGTGCTCTGTAAGATAGATACATTTCAATATGAGAGATTATGCTAGAAACAATAAATACAGACCACAAATTAAACACTGCAAATGGAGGTGTGTGACACAAACAGGAAAACAAAAGAACGTTTCCCTTAAATGGTCTACAAGCAAGAAGTGAAAACTCTAGAGAAAAAAAAACATTATTAAGTGTTAAGAAATGACAGGTTTTACATCTCTGTTAAGACTTCACCTGAAAGAAAAACATGAAGTTAGTAAAAGTGGCCTTTAACATTTTGCAGGCTCTCAATCAAACCCCTTCCAAACACACTTCTGATGCAAATGATACACACTCACGCATATCAATCAACCTCTGATGACTCCTCTTGCCATATACCTGTTAGGCTTGTGTCATCCCAAGCAGCACTGTTATTTATCTTCTATGTTTGATGCAAGTCGAAAAAGGGAATGTGTGGTAAAACAGCACAACACACAGGCAGTCAGTACATTTACATACACACTGATACTCTATCATGTGAACAGTGTTGTCTTAGTCTAGTCAAGGGATGTTGTGGTGCAAGTACAACAATAAAAGAGCTGGATAACTTATCAATCTTCTAAATTACTGTGATATGTATTTTTTGGAAGGCCCTTTATTTTGAAACTACCAAACACCAAAAGAAAATTCCTACTCTGCGTGGCTGATTGTGCGCAGCTTGTGGAAATTAACCTGACTAATAAATGAATCATGACAATCTGATTATAGTGGAGAACTGGCTTATTGCAATGTGTGTAAATGCTTCAATCAAACTATTATCTTAATCAAGTTATTCACAGTAATTGACTTATAATGTGCATGTAAATGTGCTGACAGATGAGGCACAGTCCTCTCATCACCTTATAAAGCAGTATACTGGGAGGAGACAATTATCATCAATGATGATCAGATATTCTGCCTAAAACATATAAAGGTGACTTTCTGATCTGCTTCTGGACCAGTGTTTAACATCAGCTTCTTCCAGCAGAGGAGTAGCGGCTTGCAGGCTGGTGGCTTATCTTTTGGTGGCTTGTTGCTGGCGGGGGGGGGGAGACCTGTGAGCAGTGTTGCTTCATTCCTGCGCGGTGATGGGCTGAGTGTTTGCATCCTCTAGTAGGGTGTCTGTGTCCAGTTCTGGGTCACAGTGGCAGGAGTGGGAGCAGGGGGCGGTGTCCGGGACAGGACAGGTGCTGGGCTCCAGCAGAGAGTCTGTGGGTGGCGGAGAGGGGGAGTCAGTCCCTGGGTCAGAGGTGGGGGCCCCCGCGGTGCTGCTTTGCGGGCCGCTGAGGTTCTGGACCTTCTTGTTGAGCTCATTCCGTTCAACTTTGAGCGCCCGCCGCAGCTTCTCCAGCCGCTGGACTTTACCCTGAAGTGCCTCGAACTCCCGGTCCCGCACATCTTTCTGTGGACAAATACACAAATGATGAAAGCATAATTTACGTCCCCTTTCTTTAATTATCAAATATCCAGTTGACCAGAGTTTTACTTATCCTGACTGTTTTAAAGAGGCCACACACAGCCTTAATAAACACGTTAAGGCTATGAATCTTAGAAGTTTCTGTATCTATAAGATTTTATCCCTACAAACCTTTGCAGACCTTTAATTTTAAGTGTTCTTGGTAAAATAAAATAAAAAGAAAACCTGAATGATTATCTGAATAAAAACATATTTTCATGTATAATATTCTAGCCTTCTAAACCTGGTTGTTTGTCTGGACTGACTTTGGGTCTGTGGCTCATCAGTCATCAAAGATAATCTAATGTTAGTTGGAACAGTGCATGAGATTTCCTGTTCCATGTTGGTAGACCAATAAGTGCCCAATATACAGTACACTAAACCTGGCCAGTGTTATTCAGCATCCAGCATTTTTGTAAATGCTTGGTCAGAGTATGACAATAATAAAACAGAAAGGTGCTTTACCTCCTCTGCCATCTCCAGAAGAGCCTTGTTGCTGCTCTCCCACCTCGACCGATACATGGCCGTCTCCTTCTCCAGCTTTTTGATCTTTTTAGTCATCTGTAACACAGAGAAAACAAGACCGTCACATCCTGCAAGAGGTAAACACAATTCCTCCCTTCTCCTTCTCTCTCTCTCTGACATCTCACCTTCTCCATTTCCTGTTTGAAAGTGGTGAAGACTTCGTTGCTCTTGGACAAAGTTGTCTGGAACTCTTCAAACTTCTCAGTGTACAGTGACAGCTGGAAAACAACACAAGTTTGATCATATATAGACGAGTGTTGCAACAAAACAAACAATGTAAAGTCAATCACAGTCGAGCTACAAAGGCAAGAGAAAAGACTCATGGGAAACCTGCTGTTTGAGGTGAACTTCCTGCTGCTTCATCAGCTCACACATCCTTTGAGACTCCACGGCTTCTTTCAGCAGCTGAGGAGGAACCAGACAAAGGAAGAAGACACATAATGTTTACATTTGTGTATAAAACATCCGTCCTTGTGATTAGATTTTATTCATGTATGTGTGGATAATTACAAAGTCTTTCTCTCTGTCGTGGCGTTCCTCTGACTCCTTCAGCAGCTCCTGAGCCTGGTGCAGCTTGGCGTCCACCAGCTGTTGCTGCAGGTCTTTGTGCTTCACCACTTTGTCTATGTGCTGGTGAGGGTTACAAAAGGTCAGAGAGATAAAAATGTCCTAAACTTCCAGTATGAATGGTGTAAATTGACATGACTGCGTGACATTCAACTAGCAGTTTGACACTGACAAGAGAAAACATGCGGATGCGTAGACAAACTGCCCACTCACCTCTTCCCGTAGTTTGTACTGCTCATACAGCTTCTTCAGTTTCTCAGCGAGCTCGGTGTTCTCCTGTCGGAGGCTGGCGTTTCTTTCATTGTGCTGCTCCATCTGAGTCTGGATGTCGTTCAGAGTCACCTGGAAATGAGAGGTCACCTCCTTTCTTTTCTCCTCCTCCAGACGTGTTCTTTGCATCCCTTCCTCCTACAGAGGGAAACAAGTGGAACATGGTGTTTGAAAGGAGCATTCATGCTGTGCTGGAAGGCTGCCTCACCTCAGAATCATGCTCTGAAAGAGGAAAATCTGAGCCAGTAAGACGCAGCAAAGCACTTCATTCCTCTTGTGATGAACCTCCACAAACTACAGTTAGTTATTTTAAAACTTTGTATATTATGTTATAAATGATGCTTACTAAAATCAGAGACATACGACCACATTTAAATAATTAAATTATTTAAATATAAGGCAGCTGGACTCTAGAGAGGCTACGGTTGCAGGAAGTCATTTATCAAATCAGTGCAGCAGTTAAGAGTCTATATTGACGATAATGGTGCCGGCTGTGTACCTTGAGTGTGCGGTTGTGTCTCTGCAGCTCCCTGCAGAGGCTCTCCAGCTTGCTGCGAGCCAGGATGGCCTTGCTGTGCTCGTTCCTCAGGTTGTCTTTCTCCTGGACCAGCTGGCTTTGCTTCTTCTGCAGAACTCTCATCTGTTTCTGGGTGTTCCGGTGTTCTTCCAGCTGTCACACAATACACAAACACTGTTTGATGTGTTCCACAACTAAGATTAGATTTAGACATATTCTCCTTTGCTGTGATGCTGTTTGTTGATTAAATGCTTTTTTTAAGGTTAAAATGTATTGATCTGTTTGAATACTCATCAATCCAGGTTATTTTTTGCTGTTTTGTTTTCTAGTAAGCTGTTCAAAAATGTGGTGTATGTGATGCATAAACAAAGTCAATATAAAAATTCCCTACAGAACACATAGTCCTGGTAGAACATTTGAGGTCATCCTAAGTTTTGCAGAATGCTGTGCAAAACCCTGTAGCACCTATTGAGGTCACAGCACAAAGCTCTACATTGCACCACTCTATGTATGTTCAACAAAGATTACTGCATCACCTTGAGGTACGCTCCGTGTTTGCACATACCCCTGTGTGTCCTGACCGAGAACTCACATGATAAGAAGAACATTTCTTCCTCTTTTACTATTTTTAAATAGGTACAAACACATTTGTCCACATAACCCTAAAACTACAGTTTATGTAGATCACTTATTTTAGGATAAAAACTGGAACATTTACAGGTAGAGAAGGTTCCTTTGAAAAAAAAAATAGCATGTGGTTATTTCTATCTAGGTGACTGAACCAGGCACTCTGTAATTATGTATGCAATTTAGGAGTTATTTACCCCTTAAATTACATACAGGATAGAATAGGGAGCTGTTTACACATTTTCTGATCTTACTGACTACAACCCTACTTCAGCAATAGAGTGACATGTTGCCAAAACTAGAAAACGGGAGTGAAGTCTGCAAGTATCCAAAAGATCTGCTCTTTCGGAAAGATTATTCCACATAAAATTTATATTCTAAATTGCTGATTTAGATAAAGAAATAAAACAGATTTGTTAAGAGTCTTCTTAAAATCAGATTGTCTGGACTGGTTTTAAAGTTTACACACTGCTAGTTCGCGTACACATAATTTCATCAATGTTTTAAGTCAGTTTATAAAAGACTTAGATCATGTGTAATGCCATTGCTGAAATTGGAGAATACAAATTAATCCCATTGGCAGGAACAACTCACCAGTTCAGCATACTTCTTACAGAGACCTGCAAGCTTTTCCTCTGGTGTGCTCAGTGTGTTCAAGGTCTGCATGAGGAGGGTGATCTCCTTTCCTGCATTATAGATGAGAAAAACAGAGGCATGACAGAATCAGGGAGCCTGTTAGAAAACAGCATTTAACTAGGTATTAGTTCCTTTAACAAACTACCCTGTAAACTCGACTGTTTATAACACACCATACTGTTAAGATGTTAGTTTTTGTATCTGTATAAAGCAACATGTACAACTACACAGTGTGATCCTATTACCAATCTGATAGCAGCACAAAGTCTCTTGTAATGGAAACTGTAAGCTACTCCTTACCCAGACCCTTCACTTTCTTCTTCTCCTGAGTCTTCTTCTGCTCCTTCTCCACCCCACTGTCACCTCCATTGACTTTGCCCTCCTCAGGCTTGTCGTCTTCTCTCTCATTGGTCAGACCATTCAGCTCTGGGCTGTGCGACTGGCCGTTGGGAAGGGCGCTGGCATCATCCGAGATGGTTTCCCGGCAGTAAGTGCTGAGGATGTCCTCTAGTTGTCGGCTCAGCTCCTCAGCCATGTCACACTGAGACAGAGCTGCTTCTGCAACTAGGAGAAAATGGAGGGAAAAAACATGATTAAAAAAGAGGGGTGTTTTCCCTGACTCTGTGGAGAGTAGAGAAAGAAAGGAACTTAATAAATACACCCAATGTATCTTAAGTGAGAAATGTTTAACTAAAAATATTAAATACTAAATACAAAAATTATGCCCAGCTTTGCAGATGGTCAACAATATATACTGTCTTTGTTGGTTTCTAAAGCAGCACATTAAAATGACAGTATTTGAGTGGGACTTAATTTATATACCCTTTCAGAATGTACCAACTGCATGACAGATAGACAACAAAGTCCACTCCCTACTGACCATGTTGTAAATTCTTGTCAACAACACACAATTTACCTTGAAAAGAGCTACAACTTTACCTTCACTTGGCGCCTCTTCTTGCGGCGGTGTGTCGGTCTGTGGTGTCTGTGGCTCAGACTCTTTGGGGCTGGTGCTGTCCACGCTGTCTTTCGCAGCTGCGGGTGACTCCATCCCTCCTGCTGTAGGTGGAGAGTCCTCTTCACCACCCTGAGTGGCAGACTCTTCAGTGTCTTGTTTTTTCATCTCAGATATGCTGTAAAGTTTTTAAAAAAGACCTGTGATACTAGGTTCACTGACAAGGACACTGATGACTCAGTGAAAAATGAAACATTATAAACATGTTTTTCTTCCAAGTCCAATACAGGCTCAGCTGTGGGGTGACAGCATCACGTACAACAGCAACGGAACCACTGCACCGGCAATTCATTTAAATATATAGTTAACCGCGGTGCAGGAATGTTTAACATTGGTATCACGAGCCACAGACATACTGAAATGTTAAAGACACCACCTGTTTTCTATGCTTGGAGAAAGATGGCCAGAAGCTGGAGGTTATATCATACCTCTTCTCGTAGCTATGTGTATGTAAGAATTTGTACAGAAACGTTCAACTGCCACAACTGATGCCAACTTAAACTGAATTCTTTAACAGCCCCCTCTAAGCTTGATTTGTCAGTTACCTGCTTGTTACAAAAGCACAGCGTGTACTTATATAAATTATTACACTTTTAACTTGGCATGTTGACTTAAACATGTCATGGCCAGGTTTCCTATCTAGTCTGTCCTGTCCTCGCTAGCTTTCGTTTTTCCACTTGCTTTCGTGCTCTCACATTACGTTTAGCTAGCAATGCTAACAACGCTAGCTCGCCGTCAGATGCAGCTAAAATAGCTTGCACGACTAGCAGTTAGCCAATGGTAGCTAATATATACTGGACATATACATCTACAAACATAGGTAGACTATACATGTGTTTGTTTCTGAATTACGTCCCGCCTGCCCAGCTATTGTGGAATTGTTTACCTTCAGACTCCAGGAGGAAATAGCTAATATGCCAGTACTGCAGGTTTCCTCAACAGCATGAGCCAGAAAAAAATTAACTTCCGGTCATAACTTCGGCTACTTCTTCTTCGTTATAGTTATTAACTTTAGTTTACATCTCAGCTTGATGCTTTGCCGCCATCTATAGGATCCATAAATTACTACCTTTTTTCTTTTTACCCTTTTTTTTTTCAAATAACACGGTCTATATATTTTCATGGGGCTCTGTAAAATAAATGAAAATAAAAATTTTATTGTTCACAGTAACTACAGCACATATACCCTAGAACAAAGCACTATCTTAGATTAAATCAATTGGACAAAGGCCTTCCAAAGTAGATATTAGATTTTAGATGTCATAGCAATTTCATATTGATAGTCTTGATTGGGTGTTTCTGAATTAGAATATATTTATATATATGTAAAATATATTCTAACCACTTGTATGTTTAACATGAGGTTGAAACTGAATTTGCTCCAATTAAACATCTGGAAAACACACACATTTGCAGATTACGCTAAATTTATGGACAGTGATGTTTAATCATGCAGCAAAGACTCATTGCACAATATTTCCAATTTTATGGAGAAGTTGTTCTTCCATGAAATGAGAACAAAACTGAATCAACAAAATACCTAGGAATAGTATGATTAAAATATTTTGGCTATATTATTGCTAATTGGTATATATTAAGAAATATTACCCTTAAAATGCGAGAGCAGGCAATTCTCTTTTTATGTTGGTGTATATGTCCCTTTTTTGTTGTTCTCTCTTTAAAAGCCAAATCTGCTTGTGTATTATATTTCCATCTCCACTGAGTGAGGATGTTTTCACTTCGCAGTAAAGACACTGACTGGCTCGTAAGCTAAATGCTATATATACTTTACACAAAAATCACAAACAGCATGCCTGTAGTGAAAGAAGAAACAAAAGCATTAAAGGGTTGCAACATAACTTTATTTGTTTTGTACAGTATTTCCACTGAACAATTTTAAATTCAATATATTTTCTTTACATTTTTTAATATTGTTGCTGTTTCCTGTATGTATTTTTTTCATGTTCATGTTTGTGTGTCATGTTCAGCTGAAGTGTATAAGTTTCTCGTCACTCATTCATACCGTCGGTAAAGTCAAGTCAAGTCACAGTTTAAGATGGGTAATTTTGAGCAAATGAAAAAATCATAAACAAGAAAAGAGAAAATAAATACATGTAAAAGAAATGAGAGGACCAGAGCAGAGAATACATCAGGACTGGTCAGTGATGGCATATGAAAAGTACTTTACAAACATGTAGCATTGTAAACATTTGTAGCGTAGACAACATTACTTGACCAAGCCAAGCATGGCTTTAGATTTTGATATAGACATGAACAGCTTCTAGGACGGAAGACAAGTCAGATTTGAGATATTTAGTGATGTCTGTTCAATCCCCTACAGATAACAAGGTTCCTGATCATGCAGCCTGACTAGGACAAACTTTTACTCTAAACACAATTATCCAAAAATATAGCCCAGAAAATCCTGATCAAGAAAAAGATCAAGAAAAGCAGAAAAGGCTTGTAACCTCACCTCCTATTTTATTTATTTTTTCCTGTGACATGTTCTATTGAGAGTTTTTCTCCACTTCTCAGAAGTGATTAGAATTGCATCTGAATCCCTGTCAATGTATCAGAACATACATATAGTTTAACTTATAATACTTTTTAATGTAAATCACTGCACAATTTCTGAATCCCAGATTTTATCTTAGAAAAAAATGTCAAGTAGTTGCCTCTTTTAGCTCCCAGTGGAAGGAGTGTCACCTGTGAGAGCAGTTTGTAGGTGGATCTTTGCCTCCGGGGTGCCTGATTTTTTTTGGACAATATTTATTGCAGTCCTCTGGATTATTTTTGCAGATTTTCTACCTCCCTAAACAGTACTTGAACTCGAGAGAAAAGAAAACTGATAAAAGAGGGACTGAGTTCATGCAGCTTCTAATGAAAAGAAGCAAGTTTTAAATGGCCTGAAGCAATCTCTCAGTCATAGAGACTGGGTCAACACAAGCCAATTACATAAACTACTGAAAACAAAACAAGTAAATAATTCAAACCAGCTTTCAGGATGACAAAACTTTGGTAAACTAAGTGTGACAACAAGGTTAGTACCTGCAATTGTCTGCTATGATAGTCGCTTCTGTTTCCACAATTTGCATCATGTGCCACATTTAAGTCTTACAATATTTCTGTCAGCACAGAGTTTCTTTTTGCACAAAGAGGGACTGGCTGCATGCTGTGACCTCGAGAAAATGCTTAATATTATACTCTACTGTATCCACCACATGAAATCAATTCATTGATTTCACAAACGTTTGCAGCCTAGCTATGCACAGTGAAAACCATTAGAAGACTGTAAGAGTGGGGACCATCACACCAACGGACAACAAGTCGCTGGAAAGACCAGTTTTTATGCAGTTAATCAAGTCCTTCCCCCTCAGACTATTACACTTTCTTAATTCCTTATTTAGGTGCCCACAGTAAAGAATGCCACTTTTCCAAAGAAACAATGGCTAATAATGTAACTTTAAAGATAAGGAAAATAGAGCAGCAATGTTTTGCACAAAATGTGTGCACATTCAAGTAAATAAAAGATATAAAGGAAAAAAAATCTATAAGTCAAAGACAGATACATAAGAACCTCCAGTCTTTGTTGGTCGGGTTGGCACTTTTGTGAATAGGAGTGCATTTTCATTTGTCAGAAATATAATATATAATATTTTTCCTGGTTGATGCACTGTTTTTTTTAACATTGCAATTCTGGCATTATTTGAAGGCCAAGCACAGAATTGGCCATGAAATCGAAGACTTCAGTTATAAATGCTGCTCTACACAACTGTCATGTAGAGGTAAGTTCTTGATGCTCAATTATACATGATTTGACCTCTTATGTCTACTGGGAGCACACAATGTTCTGTGGAGAACATTTTAACTCATGAAGCAAGAACATATAGCCTCTTTTATGTGTTCCTCTGTCAACAAATGCTTAAATATTGTGTGTAATAACAGCATCTTACACCATGATATTCAGCACTAACACAGAAATTTGAAGCCTAATGTAAAAATGCAAAACTGAAACCAAATGGAAAAGATCAGTCTGTGCATCCAAAAAGATTCTCTACCAAATCAGAGGAGCAAGTTCTGGTCAAAAAGGTTTGTTCTTGATTGTACACTATATTCAACAGACTGACATGTTTATATTTTGGTTGAGAGAACCATGTTTCCGTACACAGCGCCATGATTAATTGTTAGGTTTGCTTCTGTCATCCACAGAACAGGGGCTCCCAGACTCTGATGGGGACATAGTCATAGAGTCAATCAACCTCTTCCTCACACAGTGCCTGTCAGTCAAACATCACACGACCACAGTTCTGCTCCATCCACAAAGCCTGAATGCTGATCTGAGATCAGTGTCTGTCAGAAGCAGCACTGATCTGAGGTCAGGGTTTACAGGACTAATTTAAACCATCATGAGTCATGTGGCTAGAAACAATAAAAAAAAGTTTCCATAAGGCCTGTGTGTGCACCAAATCCCTTCTGAATTTAAGAGACTTCTTTTCATTGTCTCAATTAAAACCAAAAACGAAATTAAAATAGAACCAAGGAAACATTTTTTATAAATAAAGAAAATATACTAAGTGCTATGAAACAAAAAACAGCCAAAATGCCATTTTTCACACTTTGGAGAAAAGCTTAACTTCAAAATAAAATAAAAGAATAACTACTTTCTTCACTCCAAAGACTATGGAAACTGTTTTACTTGCTACTAGCCACTCATCTGTGTGAGGTGTGTGTACAGTGTCTGCTGGTGTTGTATGCAAGTGTACATGAAGTGTGCGCAAATATATATATATATATATTTATAATGCAAATACATCAAAATTCAAATATATACTTATACTTGAATTTTTGTTGCAGTTAGGCTTGTCACTTATCTGAGATATATCCCCAGCCAAACTCTGGTTGTTGATGTTGTTGTTACACCCATTAGGGGGACAAAGAAGCAGCGTAGACTGTCCTAGCCAGGCAGAGGATAGGCTATTTACATCAATACTTATACATATCACAATGGACCCATGCAAAATCATTATCAGCTGTCATTCCTATTCCTCAAAAATATAGTGATATAGAATGCCTTAGGTTATATATCAACTCTACCGCTATACACAACACCACCACCGTCACTACACTATCACTGTTAACACCACCAAACCAATTAGTTTTGGCCCAGTTCCTGCTTTTTAACTCCAAGTGCTGTTAACAAGGAACGCTGAGCAGTGTACAGCAATGTCTCACAGTGTTTGTTCACACTGTTCTCTAGCTCTCCGTGCCAACTGTCTGTGTTTGGCCAGGGATACTCAGTGACTGTAGGCAGGGTAATATAACACCATGCAAAAACCCTACCACATACAACTGGGGAGAGGGGGGGGGGGGGGAAGCACAGGGCCAAGCAAACGAGCAGCAACCCGTTTACACTGGGTTTCAATGGAGCCAGAAAATCTAAACTAAAAACACATCATTGTATGAAATTTCCATGACGTGTCTGTCACTCACTTTAAACACACTACGATCCCATGAATTGATTTAAATATAAAAATAAGTTTGGTTTGCTGCTGCTGCTGCTGGCTCTTCCCCCTAACACCCCCAGCTATGCCTTGTTTATTTAATAGTTAGATCACTTCATAATTCAAATGTATTGTTATTAATAACACAGCACACAACGAACATTGGATCTCTAACTATACCACCCTCGAAACTTTGAATTTTTTTTAATCTTTTGAACATATCATCTAAAAAAAAAAAAAAAAAAAACTAAAAAAAAAACCCTGTCCCATTTCCAATATCCCATTCAGAGCCCTTCCTAAGGTTAGATCATTTATTTTCTATATCTTTACACTTCTTCTCACCTCAACCCTCCCCCCAAAATGTATCCCACATTTGTGTCTCTGAACCCCCAATATAGATAGGATTCTTTTTGCCCATCAGCAGATATGCAGAGAGCCCTAAGCCTAATCATGAGACAGTCTCTTGGTAGCAAACCGTGTGCTTTCTATTAAAGAAAAGGAAAAAAATCACAAGCACTAAAAAGGAGCAGATAAATAAGGGTTAGAGAAAAATAACTAATCATAAAACTAAAAAGGGATAATGTTACAAGGACTTTTTGAATTGCACTAAGTCAAACTGACATCAATAGCTGGGCATGTTTCACCTCATGCACCCCAGTCTGTAGACTTTGCATGAGGATGCACAGGTAGTCCTGAAAATAGGAATGTCCCATTGGAAAAAAAAAAGAAAAAAAAAAAAAAAGAAAGTGTATATAAAGATATTAACCAACAAGCCACCGTTACTGCCAATGAGAGAATCTATGAGCTATCAAATGGCAGGAGGATGTCTGTGTGTGCGTTTTAAGCCAGGGCAGACTCACACTTTGGGCTATGAGGCGATCACTTCCTCTTCTAAGTGTGGAGTATGTGTGGTGCGCTTCCTTATCGGTCAGGAAACATGAGTCTACCCTGCAAGAAGTCAGTCCACGGCTTGAGGAGTATGAAGAGAAGGGGAAGGAAGGGGGGTTAGGCTGGCGAGCGGGACAGTTTTAGTTTTCCTAGGGGCAGGGCTATGTGTGTGTTTGAGTGGTGATAGCAGAGGTGGGGGGGTAGTGGCAGATAAGGGAAGAGGGCTTGGAGGTATGACTCAGGTATCTATGGGCCCTCCATGAGATAGAGAGGTATGAGGGGGTAAATGGTGTGTTTTAGGGGAGAGGGGGTGATGATTTATAGCTGGAAGCCCTCCATGGGGGCCTCTTGCTGGGGGAAAAGAAACTGCTGGTTGGCCTGGTCCACCTGGGGGGCTAGACTGTTGTCCTCATCCTCCACCCCGAAGTAGTGCTCAATGAGGTCAAAGGCCTTCTGGTAGATCTCCTGGTTGTCGTGGCTCTGAAGGAACTCAATCTTGTCCAAACCTGAGAAAATCACAAAACGTTAAATCAATGCATGTTTGCAAAGTTATCAGCAACAAAAACTGACTGGTGTTAATCAAAATCTCAAACTCTGATTTTGTAGATGATATTTCTTAAACAAAAACACGACGACTACACATCTGTCAGTGCTAATGTATCATTCTTGGCAGTGCTCACATTCTTTTTTTTATGTAAAACAAAATAAAAAAGTAACCTTTGAAAACGAAAATGTATTATATTTTTCATCTGCATCTGTTGCATCACAATGTAACCTCTAACTCCTGATTACTAAAACCGTTTCACTTCACCACCCAAAAATATGCCTTGTTCAAAAGCTGATGTAGCTGCTTGACCTAATGCTCAGCCGTTAATAAGAAGCATCTGGTGTTGAATAACATTCTGGCTCTGTCAATAATGTTACCTGATTTTATTCATTCTTGAAAGAAGCACATGTTTGCACTGAAATAATCTACAATGCACTAAGGATTAGACAAAAGGTGGCAACAAAACAGCTGAGACAAACTACAAAAGCATGCAGGGTAGCCCACTGGCATTTGTAAAAAGGTAGGCTAACATTATCAGCTGCTGTGGGTGTGGATATCTTTTGTGTTGCTGGCGGAAAGTACAGAAGTAATGTCGGCAGTCAACCATCTTAATGTTTACAACAGAAATATCCCTGCATTACCAGACATTTTAGCTTCCTCTTTCAAGCAAAACCCAGACAACGAACATTATTGTTACAAATCAAGCTTATGTATCAGTTGCTGCTTTGCAGGTTGCTTGGGTAATGATAATGATAATGCTAAGTGAGCAGGAACAACAAAGCGAGCAGTTCCATTCAAATAGCCTGAGTTTGGAAATTATAACTGTGTAAAATCTGTCTGTCGTTTTATTGCAGAGCAGCGGAACACTCATACAGTGTGTGTGAACGAGTAGACAAAAAAATAAAACAGTGTATGTTAACAGCATATCCACCATAATTTTCAATAAGACTGTATTATATACAGCATATCAAGACTGTATCACATGAATTTTCTGTGTGCATGTGTTTGTATGAGTTTCCTGTACAGTACCATAGGCTTCTTCGATGAGGCTGCAGTAAGGGTTGACTCCAGTGCCGTTGTTCTCCTGCTTGGCCTCCTGCTCCCCCAGTCTCAGGATGTTCTCCAGCCCGTTGAGAGCTACCTGAACGATCTTAGAGTCCATCACTGTCAGCAGATCACACAATGGCTTAATGCAGCCCAGGTTCACCAGATATCTGTACACCAAGAGACACACAAACACAGACGTTGAAGACTTTAACGGTAGAACAATGAATTTTCAGGTTTTCTAGATGTTTAATGATGTTTCAAGGTCATGACTTGATTTATTTTATACAGTGTTCTTCTTTGGAAATGATTGTACTGCACAGGTTTATTTAGGTGCCAATTTGAATTAAATATTTTTCTTTAAGTTATCTAATTACTTTGTTTAATTTAAGCTAGTAATTCTTCTCAGTTCATTCATATTATATATTCATTATATCTCAATCAAGTCAATTTTGTTATTAGCTGAGGGGAGACTGTAGCTGTTGTACACAGTAGTTTATTTACTCTAAGTCTGACCTGATCTGTTCTGGTGTTCCTCCAGAGGTGGCGTTAGTGATGGCCCAGGCTGCCTCTTTCCTGGTCCTGAACTCGGCTTTCTGTAGAATGTCGATCAGCACTGGGAAGATGTTGGCATCGATTACGGTCTGTGGGGCAGAACAAGATACTAAGTTTACTGTTTAGTTTAACACTGTTTCCACATTTTTACCAGAATGAGCTTCCCAGAAGCAAACCTTAGGAGGACCTGTGAAGGCCATGATAATGGACCTATCAATCTCTACATACTGTGTCTGTCTAAAAAAGAAAATCTTAAATCAAACATGATCTACGTGTCTTTATAGATACATATTTAGAATATAACAGAATAACAAAACTGACTGAAGTGGATCCATGTCGTTTAATCCAATCTGCTTTCCTTAACTAAAATCACATACATTAATGAACCGGTTGACAAAATATTACAGTATTATGTGTTTTTCACCTAATTGTAACTGAAACTACTGGCCAATTTGACTGCTGTGTTTACAAATATTACCAATGTAAACAACTCTTAATAATTCAAATATAGCTGTTTGTTTACTGCTAGCCCCTGTACTAAAATGGTTTTAATTACAGATTGAGCCATTAAAAGAACGTTACAAAACAATGTAGTAACTAAAAGTAGCTGTTTCTCCTGCCATGGCTGGGGAAGATTACTGGATGAAAATGTCAGACAGTGGAATACCACATATATAAATAATTAGGTTATTGATGATAGTGTATTACGGTCCACACTAGCCATCGACATAACATTACATCAGAGCTACTGTCTAAAATTGAACACACCAAAATGGACAAAATGTGACAAACGTAGTATACCCATCTCTGACATAATGAATCATTGTGGACTACAAATTGATGTTAGTAAATGTCACTACATGAAAAGCCCTTCTTATGATCTGTTTACCTGTAGCAAGAAAGAACACCTGTAGTGTCTGTAATAATAGGAAACTGTCTGCACACAGCAAGGTTTAACCTGAAAGAAGCAGCTGTTTCATATAGAACAAAGGTTTTTTTTGGTACCACATTGGACTCTGTATCAGGAAAAGTGTGATTAGGTTATCCTAACCAAGCAAAGCAAATTGAATCACTTCTGGGTAAATTTGGGTTTTCTGCAGGTAAGATTGGTGTGTGTGTGTCTCACCTGTATCTGTGCTCGGTTTCCTGCTGTGATGTTTGAGATGGTCCAGCATGCCTCTTTGCGAATCGACTCTTTAGCACTGCTGAGAAGGTGCAGCAGACAGGGCAGGGCCGAGCAGTTCAACACCACCTGTACACAGCAATGCAGAGGGTAAAAACCTCATAAGCAGTCTCTAAAAACGGCTTCATTGTGTGTTCAATAGTTTTTATCTCAGTAAGCTGTGGGTCTGTTCTCTACAACAGACACTGGCAGACAGGCATGAAACAAATGTTTAATGTTTAATCTTACCTGTGTTTGGATATCATCTCCTGTGACAATGTTTCCTACAGCTCTCAAAGCAGGGGAGGCCACCTTATAGTCAGTGTGCCTGCAGAAAGGGAGGGTTAATAGAGAGAGAATGTTTAGTATTTACAGGTCACATTTACTGCGACAAAGATAACAGGAGAGCATAGCTGGACTTACATGAGTAGCTCTACAAGGCGCCTGCAGACACCAGAGTCAATGACAGCCTGGATCTTGTCATTGGGGCCATCAGAGAGGTAGGACAGGGCCCAGCAGGCGTCTGCCAGCAAGTCTGGGTCACTGCTAAATAAAAGCCTGGACAGTACTGGCAGACAGGGTGACACCTAGATATCACAGACATAAGCACTTATTAATGATAAGAAACAACATGAACTCAACAGTACCTGTGAATCACACAGTAACCGACTGGATGTGTGACATCAGTAAATAGCAGAAAATGCAACAGCATATTCAGCTTTTCTAAACCTCTGAGACTATTTCAAAAGAGTGTAGGTGTCTGAATTGCCTTTTCATTAAGGAAACCAAGTTAAGAAAAGAAAACCTATAAAGTTACAATAGTCCTCCCGCACTGCCTGTGACTTTCGATCTCCAGTGGAAACATTGTCACAATGGTTCAGTCAAACTTGATAAACAAACAGACTTATGTCTTGTATGGTTTAGCGATGTTAACTATCAACTTTAGTTATAGATCCAGGTTTTGCATGAATGGCAATGGGCATGAGTTAACTCATTACAAACTGTCACAATATTTTTGGTGTTTACGTCATAAGGTGAAGTAGTACCTTCTCAAAAGCAGGTGGAGGGTTCTTTCCTCTGCAGAGATTAGACAGGGCCCAGACTGCATTCCTAGTCATGGTCAATCTAGTGGATTTGGTCAGAAGCCTGAAATGACAGATAAATGCAAAGCTTGGTACATGAGACCATATCCAAAATATACTGGAGGTAGAAAAGCTGACAGCTGGAATAAGTAATGTCTCTAAACAGGCAAAGAAAAGAATGAACTCACATCAATAGTGGTGGAAGGATGTTGCAATTCAGCACATAGTCTCTGCATACTGCACTATCCCCTGCAATATTACCTAAGGCCCACACAGCCTAAAGAAGAAAAACACACAAAAAGTTTGGACAGAGGATACATGAGTATGGAACAATGCAAGACAAAACAGAAAAGACACAATATACCATAATATACTGTGCCAGTCACACGGTGTGTTACCTGTTCTTGGACATCCTCAAAGTCTGAGTTAAGTAGTTCTATGAAGATTGGCACTGCTCCAGCCTCGATCACTGTCTTTGTCTGTATGGATGTGCCTGATGCTATATTGGTCAGTGCCCACGCAGCTTCAAACTGCAATGGCACAAAGTGTCATTCAGAAACAGTAGGATTTATAAAAAATTTTAACCATGGAGGCTTAACACGATTTTATGAAATAAAGAGAAACCTTAGGATCAAAAGACAACAATAAATAATCATTCACATTTCAATCATTTTACATTAGTGAGCCCTGCAGGTTTTCAAGATAAGTACTTACACTTGACTGTGCAGAGTGCCAAAATTAAAATTATAATCTAGGTGCCTGTTTAATGCAGAGCGACTGCACTGCTTTGACTTGCTTTCCATCAGATAGAGTATATGGTGGCCTACAATACATAACATCTATTCAATTTAGTATAAACACATCCCATTCATAGAAGGTGTTCTGACTGTGCAAGCAAGTGTTTTTACAAACTGACCTGTAGTGTGCAGTTGACACTCTTCTTCAGGAATTCCACAAACCTCTCCACTACTCCAGGTGTGTTTATAACTTCATCAATTGGTGGGTTGGGCTCTGAAAGAATAAAAAAAACTGGATCTAAGAATTTTGGTTTGGTCTGTGGCGTTCTCATGGTTGTTACCATGGTGATATAGAGCCACTGTGAGAGCACAGTAAGTACCTTTGGAAAGTAGTTTTCTGAACTTTTGTGTTGTGGCGAGCTGAAGCTCCGGGTCCTCTGAAAAAAGCATCTCAACCATGTCTCTGGTAATGACTCCTTCCTGCAACAACACACGCAGAGGCATGCTAAACACTCAGCACAGACACACTACTCTGAAGAGGCTAGAAAACAATAAATGACATAACTGAAGTGCAATGTAAAATAAACCTCCAGTGGGTCCTGTGTGGGCCTCTCTTTGTTTAGGCTGTGAGAGTCTGTGAGAGTGGTATTAGAACAATTGATACTCACTGTTACTGGAGAGCTGAGGTAGGAGTCCACCAGTGGACTCTCAAACATGGCTTCCTCTTCATTGAGAATGTCCACGTTCCTCCTCTTGAAAAGCTGAGATTACAAAATTGTCAGAACCCACAAAGACACGGTCAAACCAGACTATTTACATGTACATTCACTGCATACTGATGTAATCTCAAACAGAGAGATAAAGGATCTGATGAGTGGGATTGACGGGGTTGGTGTAATACCTGTTGTTCTCGTTTCTGTTTCCTGAGTTGGATGCCCTCCTCCTCTCTCCTGCGCCTCATCTCCTCTGGGTTCAGTGCTTTGTTCTTGTAGCGGTTCATCCTGTAGTTATCCTTGGCCGGACTGGCTGACGGCTCTGAGGGGCCACAGACACAGGTAAATGTGATTAAGACACTAGTAGTACACTGTGCAGAATTTGATTAATCTAAGTGGAAGTTAATGAGAATACCATGTGTAAGGAGGAGTAAGTGATCATGTGGGAAACAAGGTTCGTTTCCTCTGACATCTCTAATAATAGGTCATGATGATGAAACATGTATACAGGTCTATCTATAAAGAGGACTTGTATAAACAGGCTCATAGAAACTAGACAACACAGTCTAAAAATACACACACACGTGCAAACACACACAGCTAAACTATTCATCAACCAGTCAGCTGGCGGGCAGAACAAACGTATTTATTCAGTAGAGTTAAATCGCAGAGTTGGCATAAACTGGTGCCCACACAGGACAAACTGCCCATTCTCAGCATTTGTGCAGTCATGCCACCAGAACAGGGCACTGGGCAGATCCCTTAGTCACCCGGGGGCTACAGGGGAGGGAAAGAGAGGTGGGAACAACATTTAAAAACCTGCCACCAGTGCATAATGGTGCCAAACTTCTATGCCAAGAGCCCCCAGTCGTAACAGCGGGGGTTTCCGAGGTTAAATATCAGAACAAGTGGTGCAAAACTGAGGTCATTTTATGGCTTGAGGGCATTAGCACAACCAGCTTTGTAAAAAGCTTATGCATGTGTGTAATGTGTCCAGATGGTAAAGCCACGGGGCGTGGACGGCACATGGGCACAGGTTGCAGCTGGATGCTCTTGTTTCTGTACTGTGTTAGGTAGATTAGCTGATGTATGTGAACTGCGCTGCTGTTTGGGCTGGATGGCACAGAAATAGCCCTGCTGAGAACACATGTCTGTACTGGCATTTCAGAGGATACCGTACCTATACCGAGGCGTCTCTAGAGGAAAGAGAGCATAATGGTGGGAGGTGTTAAGGAGTTTGTTGAGTCACATCAGGAAAAAAAAAATCCTACTTATATCCTCCTAGTTTTATTTGCTGAGGTTGGCCACTAGAATGGGTGTGGAACAGAAACCCTCTACTGTAGAGTGGTAACAGAAATCTCAAAAGCAGAGTCTGTGTTAAGAAGCCTGCTCTGGTGAGAGTCAAGCACCAAAAGTGGTTTAACTCAAGGGCACTTTCCCAATATTAAAAACTAATGGAGCCCAAAAGAGGGAGGAACAGGACTCCTGTTACAAAAATAAAACAGAATGACCAGAGCTTTGCGGTCTAACTTGACTTCTACATATACTTCTATTTGACATAAGGCAAGATGGTTTTTGGCAATTTGTATATGAAGTGTGTGTGTACACTCTTGTTACCGTTGGTTACACGTGTTGAGCGGGGAAAAAACTAACATAATCCCGTGCGGGAATAGTCTGGAAAACACAAGCACTCCTGCGGTCACATGTACACGCTGGCTTACGAGTGAGCTGTCAGATAAATCAGTATTATTACTCACTGATGTTAGCAAGCTGTCACTGGTGTTTCATGTTTTCATTTCATGTGGAATTTACTAGCTCGGTGGTTTCTACTTTGTTGTTAAACTAAACAAAACAAGGATAATAGTGAATTTAATATAGATCAATTAAAGCTATATTGTGATTCTACGGCTTAACAGAACAAGGCTCAATGACAGAGCTAACACAGTAAAGCTAATGTTAGCACTAGCCGCTGCGTGCACACAAATCTGAGCCTAATAACAATCATTATTGAATTGTGTCATCTTATAGGTGGCGACTTAAAACTGATTCTCAGTCGTTGTAAGTTTCTTAAGTCTCTTAAAATCAAAGAAACAGATACACAACGTTTAAAATCTCCACTAGACAGCACTACCGTAGCATCTTGCTAACGTTACCACTATCAACAATTGTGTTGTAAAGAAACACAGGAGTCAGAGTGATAGGCGAAATGTAACGTTGAAGTTGTCGAAAAGCAAACCCATATCCTAACATTACTCTTAACGACCTTCAATCTAAGCTATACATGTGTCTCCCCACCTATCTAAGAATAGATGGTACAGCGCCGTGCTAACGTTATTAGCAGTAGCCAAGTTTCCCCAAGTTGGCTAACAAATGGTACTGGTTGTTTTCCCGGCTGAAATTATGGTAGTCCACCTTGTAAAACATCTGATAACGGATGAAAAATTGTCCGTAACTGCTTGATGGCAGTTTAATATACAGAGTGTATGAGCTAGCGTAAAATAGCAACTCATGTTGCGCTAATTCGTAGCAACGAGCTACCTAGCTGCCCAATGAGTTAGCTAACTACCTAAACAACAGTGAGAGGATGATGATTTCATAATCACTACCGACGACACAGCTCAATCTTTTAACATCTTAAGGTATATCTGTGCTCTCGAGTTGCCGAACAGCTTACCCATTGTATCCTACGTTGTTTGAGTTTATCAAGTCGTGAAGATATGAGTCAATTTTAAATCCTTTCCCTCTTCTAGCTTTCCAGAATTTGCTCCTGTAAGCAATATGTCTGTCGGAGACGGAAACGTCAGAAATATATCGGCGACTTCCTGCCACCAGAGGACGCACCAGCCTCACAAAACACTTCCCTCACATTAAACGCCTTCACTTCAGGATATAATATATCCCCCATACAATACTAATTATATAGCCTGTATATAATAATAATGATAATAATAATAATAATAATAATAATAATAATAATAATAATAATAATAATAATAATAAGTTAAGGACTGGATTTATTTGATTCTCAGATGGATACTCTGGTCAAAATTGCAAAGCTCAATTATTTAAGTACAATACTAGTTATTATATGAGTGCAAGGACATATGATTTTATATTACAGTGTTCTTCCAAAGTCATTGTCTCTCACCGCTCTGTCCAGTCTGCATACCCTCTGGCATGGTCCAGTTATCTCTCTGTCTTGGATCTGCATTTCTCCCACTGGTTTTGAAATGCTGTGTGTGTGAACAGCCAAGGATCCCCAGTGTTTTTCTCAAATTGAATGTGACAGAGTAATACAGGTGAGGGGCATCTGTGGTCAATTTGCTGGGAGCAGGTAGTGGTAAATTACTGCACTATATTGCGACACAGCATTGTCCTCTGACATGGACCCCCAAGGGGGCCTGGGGAGATACACCAGAAAAAAACTTTAGGGGGCAATGTTGTACAAATAAAATGGAAGTAATGGGGCATTCGCTGCTGTCAGGCTGGCTCTTTCCCCCTATTAGAGAGAGCGTGGGAGGTCAAGTCAACTGTATCACGACTGAGATACTTTCCCATGATTACAATTTCTTAGCAGACGAGAATAAATATTGTTCATAGATCCATGCCCTGACAGAGTAGCCACAGGCTCTGGATTGAGCTTCACTCAGCCGAGCCACAAGGGCTGAGAATTCACAGTCTTTAGCAGGTGTGCTGGTGCAGAGATGAATCAGAAGACACTACTTGCTGGATAGTAGTTCTCCACTGGTATCAAATAACACAAACACACAGCACCAATTTGTGCTACAGAGGCAGCATTCAAATGCTCTCAGATCCAGTCCGCAGGGCTGTAGCTGGAATTCATCGTGTCTGGTTTCACAGGGCCTCCTTTGTGAGTTCTTTACCTTTCTCATTTCTAGGCCTGCTGAAGCACATCATGCAGCAGCCTACACTTTGCAGAGCAGCAAAAGGCTATCCATTAGTCAATGCCACACAGTAAAGACTGGCTCTGTAATGGAATCATAAGAGCAAAGCAAGGCGTATATCTGAGGGGGTTTTAAACTGAAGTACACATGGACTGGTCGCTTCTGCTGGAGTCTCCCACTCACCATCAGCTATCAGTGCCAGTATAATAAACCCTGCAATCAGTGCCCTGTTTTTCCATCCAGGCTCAAACCACTGCAAATTAAAGTGAAAAAGGATCCAAATTAACAAACAGGAAGACCTCTCCTGTCGACCTCATTAGTGGCCATTGCCCATCCAGGCTGAGTCAGCAATATCGAGAAACCGCACAGCATTTTCAACAAGCAAATTAACAATGCTGCTGCAGCACGATGAGCGCAATAACTAAATGTTGATTAAGTGCAATTTCATCAAAATTAGGTTTTTTAGTTGAGTCTGAAAAGAAGATACAGCATCTGTTAATTGGATTTCGTCTACAGAGTCTCTTTTAGTGACCAGATATCGAAGCAGTTCAAAGAACCCTATCTATAGATCTGCACATTTCTATATACTGAATACTTTTTTTGACTGTAGATAATTTTCAGTTGTTTGGAAATTGTACTTTATCCAGCTAAGACGGCTTCACAGGGAACTGTCTGCCCTGCTTCTCATCATGTCCCCAGCACTCTACCCATGATAAAACATCAAGCAGGATTCAACTCTCAGCAGGTAGATACCACAACCAGAAAAAAACCTTTTGCACATTTAAACAGATAATATGTACCACATAAAGAGGCTAATAACATCAAGGAGCATGTTTGCAGAATAAAAACCCAATTATGAGGCGTCAAAAGCAGTTTTGATTGTGCTTATTTGATTGCACAAATATCCCCACTTTAAACTGCTGCTTAATTCAATTACACCCAATATGATAATAAGGCTAGTTTGCTGAAATGTGAGAATGTGGTTGGGCCGCCTCTGGGAGAGAGAACATCTGCAAGGCTCTGTGCTGAACGCTTTGTGCGAGAGTAATAAAGGGTGAGAGAGATAACGCCACGGGGAGGATAGTGCGCGGAAAGAGCAGTGTGTCAGTGCATGTGGGGCGTGAATGGAAAAGAGGAGATATGTCTTCATAATATAGTGTTGAAAATCCATTCAGCACTGTCCATTCCTTACTTTTTTATCTGACGAGGGGCTGGGGCCCCCTCTCTCTCTCTCCATCTCCCTGTCTCCCTCTCGCTTTCTGACATCTACCAGGTGGCGGGGCCGATATGTAAGATGCTGAGTAGGTGATTTTCGAGTATTCTTGTGGATCATTCGATCATTCCCTGTGTGTGAGAGGGAGATTTGTGGGAACCATTTGAATACTAATGTATGATTTTTACCTCATAGGATAAAAGGCCTGGCGAGACAAATCTGTAGCTGTGGATTGAAAGCAGGGACTAAAAATGACATTGTCATTGAGCAAATATAGCAACCCTTTTTATTTGAGAAGGCAGGCTGTGTGGGATCTCCTTTACATCTAATAACCCTCTAACTGGTAATCAACCAAACTGCAGCACAATCAGACTTTTCTTTCTAAAATGATAACTCTGCTTCAATCAAATTGCTTGTCAGATCATAAACATACCCATCTGACATTGTAGTCTGGAGAGATGGCTGCATCTGACAATTTCTGAAACTGGCAATCTAGTAGGCCTCTTCACATAGAGATTCAGCCAGAGTGTGTGGAGAGAGACAAAAAGCTCAATTTTTTTCCATTTTCACAAAACTACTTTCCTTCCTTTTCACTCCCAGTGCGAGGACACTAAGGATAGACTCTCCAAAGGTAAGCCTATATTTCATTTTATATCCTTATCTCCAATAGCAGACATTTTGCCCTACTTACTCCCTGAGTGGCCATTTGGAAAATGTATAAACACTTTTACCTTGTCTCTTTGATCAACCCTTTGTATAGACTAAACTTACTAGGCCTTTACTGAACCGGGTTAAGGGTTGAAATGAGACACAGATCAGACAGTAATGCTTATTTTATCCCTTTCTCTTCATCCAAAAGTGAAGTACTTACTTCATCTGTATTTTGTTCCTGCATTTTCTGTACACTTTACCTCACTTATAATTTAAAGCACCTTGTGTTTCCTGTAATGAAATGTTTTATATAAATGGCACTGCCTTGTCTTAATGCAAAGAGATGAGGATATTAACAACATTTACTCAAGTATTGTTTACCTAGGTGTATTTTCTAAATTGGATATATTGTGTTTTTGCTCCCCAATTTACAGATAATGATACATACAAAATCATTTTCTAATAAATTTGTCATAACCTACTTAACATTAGTTGAAATTAGCACTGGTGCAGCAACACCTTACAACAATAAAAATCTACTTACACATGAAAGTATCGGCGGCCAACATAATATTCAATAGTATTATGGTGAGTGGATTTTAGTGATAATCCAATTGTGTAATGTATGATAATATTTTACAATTTTAACTTCTGAATTATTTTCTTGGAACATAGGTGCTATTACACTGTGGTATTGATGCCGTTATTGCATGAACTGAATACCTCTGCATGTAAATGTCTCCTGTACAGCACTGTCCTTGTGAAAATAAGTCATAGATGGGACCCAGATCAGTAAACATGATCCAACTTTTCAATACCTCGTTCAGGGTTGTATGGAGGACTAAAAGTGTCATGGAAATTGTTATAAAGCATTTCATTAACTGATCTAATTGGACAATAAAACAGGAATCAATTGGGTAACCGCGAAATTTCTAGGGTTGGAACCTGCCCGGTTGGCTGGGGCCTTTCTCTGTGCCTGCCTGTGTTTCAGTTCCCTCCCATTAATTAATTCATGAATTAAGGGAGAAAATTGGAGATGTAAATTACCTGTATGTGTGAATGTGAACATGAATGAACTGACCTGTCATGGTGTAACCTGTCAGCTGGGCTTACCGCGGCTTTTGTTTTCACAGTAAAAGCCCTGTTGTGTTTGGAAATACAATTTGGTCACATTATGCCTGTGGTTTTGATAGTTTGCTGTGTTCTTCCATGCCGTCCAGGTTCCTACACATACCAAATACCAGTGCATTTAAACTGAGTCTGCAGCCTGGCATGACTGAACAGCAGGATCACAGAATTTTATAGAACTTGCGGCAAAGTGTTACATTTGACGGAGGCCGAGTCATAGCTAATTCCTGTTCCACGGAACAGTATAGCGCCAATACGCAGGTTATTGGTTGTGCAACACAGACCCCAACCAATACTCTTTGAGGCCCAAAATTCCTCACCCCGCTTTTGTGCATCCGAGTCATTTGTGCCATGTTTGGCTGCTGGATTGCTCATCGGCAGACGAATTACCCTGTGAAATGGCACAGCAATGTCACAGCGTGGGCTGAGGTGGCAGCATGTAATGCGACCGTCTGATGCCATAGAGTGAAGAGACTGACACGGAGAGGGGAAGAGACAGTCTTGCATCAGAAAACACTTAGGATGCCAGTGGAGTAGATGAACCAAGGGATCAATATCGCACAATTATTGTACACACGCTGTAATTGATGAACCGTGGACTATCTGCACTCTCTGCACCGTACAAGCCAATTCCAGCTAATCGAACTGGCTCAATAAGGCCTATTAACTCAAAGTGCTTTTGTTACCTGCGATGTGGGTCACCATTGGTAAGGAGGGCATCTGTATCTTTATTTTTGGGCCCACTCTATAAGTAACACACACAGCTGCAAAGTGCTTTAAGTCCATGATTATCAAGGGATGTTCCACCATGTCTATTCCTTTCTGTACAATACAACCCATTCAACTCTTTCAGATTAACATTAGGCTCTGCTGCCGTGTATAATCCTGAAATACCAACTCCCTCAACTCAACTTCTTGTCATGCTTCCTCTGCAGAAAATGTAACACAGAAATAAAAAATAATCCCAAATTATTCAGCTTCAACTCCATAACGGGATACTTTAGCAATTAAAACTGTTTGCAGCGTTTGCTCTTGTGGACTTTCTGCGTTCCCACAATGACTGGTTTTGATGTAAGAAAAAGGACAGGAGTGACCATAAAGGCCAGCGCATGTGCTGGATCACTGAACTACCTCACCGCGGGGCTATCACAGCCTCTCTGCAAGCGGCAACAAATCCACCCCTGCGATTGGAGAAAGTAGGTAATGAAGGAGCCTGGTGCACTGTGCAGCCACCAGCGCTCACAGACATCTGAGAACACACACACACACACACACACACACACACACACACACTTCTCCGTAAATAACACCACCACTGACCTGACAGTGGTCTGATGCATCTTGGTCTGCCACAATCACCTTCCTCCAGTAAATCTATCTAATTAACTCAGCAGCTGAAACCGAGTCTCTCCAGTCAATCAGAGTTTCTGCAGCGTAATAGTTCTGACAGGACACAAGTGCTGAATAAAATTAAAAGTCTTTTCGCTGGGGTGTGCTTGCTTTTCTCTGCAGTATTAATTGTTGTTTTCAAAAGTGTTGGACGTCACGGAATTGATGGCCGTGGAAAACAATAATTTAATTGAAAGCGGACAAATGGCTTTAAGTTAGCTATAAAAAAAAAACAAAGGGCTGGATTTTCTTTGACAAGGTGTCACTTAACTGGATATATTCCTGTACTGTGCAAAAGCAGCCGCGCTACTCTGCTTGTTTTTCAAGCGCTCTGTGCTCGATGTAACAGGCAGATTAGTGGAAATGGGAAAAACAGCATGGCGAGTTAAGTGGATTAACCGGTGCCTCCATGCCCTTTCACGGGCCTGATGTGCCTTTCTTCCTCTATACTTTGATTCCTACCAAACCAAGCCCAACCTCTGTTGACCTACATGTAGCATCTGAGTAATTAGACCAGAACCTGGATAAAGTTAATTGGCTGTTTCCTTACTCTAGAAAGCTGCTGATAATTAATCAGAAGACAAAAGCACACATCACTACCTAATTATGGTGAGCACTTGGCAGGCTCCTTTGGGATCCTCATTGGTGTGTGTTTTTCTTTTATCATGCAGCGTGCTTGTGTATGCGTCTGGCAGCCAATGATATTATTATCATGCAAGCATTTGTTACCGCAGTTCTGCCTCATTACATTCTTGACAATGGGTTTTGATTGCAGCAAGCACAACATTCTTCTTTTCAGATGTTGCAATCGTTTATCAAAATCTAATTACCCTAATATAATTATGGGGTGTCTGCATAATGTGTGACTGGGCTTTTCAGAGATGTAAAACTCAAGTTCTGACTTTGCATATCAGTTATGAGGAAAAAGCAGATCATTTGAAACAAGATATCTCTTCACATGCTGAGTCTGACTGCTCCAGGGTTTTAAGCTTACTGAAAATATATATAAGTATTTTAGCTAAGTATTGTAGTTACTGTTGTAAGGTTAATAACCATACTGCAAGCTTGCTTTTTGAGAAAACAGACAAAACAAGACTAAAGGAAGAGCTGGGTTCAGGCTAGCTTTAGCCCTCTCGCTCCTCCTGGTAGATTACTTTTATGCTTTCAAACTACATGTACTGTCCTGTTTGTGTCATACATGTCATGACTAAAAGATAAAGCAACTGCTTTGACGACTTGAGTCTGAGGAAACAGTCCACTTGGGACACTTTCCATACATGCACTAGATGATGCGTCTACATATTCTGAACACTACGCATCAAATCAAAATGGCTACATCCATAAGAAGAAAGCAAGCTCTCGTCTTAGTATTCAAAAAACAACAAGCGCAGAGACAAGAAAGAAAGAAAGTGGTAATGTCAACATGCAAACACACTCTAGCGACAATGCTAACATGCTGTTGTTTGACGGTATGTACCATGTTCACCCACCTCGGTGCAGTGTGTAATTATGCTAATATTTGCTAGTAGCACTAAAGATTTGAGGATGATGTGAGTTACCTAATGTGCTAACTCGACAATATATACAGTAGCATATATGAATCATAACGAATATTTATCTTGTTTGATGACTGATGTTTTTGTGTTTGTGCCATGCAGAGACAATTATAACCACATGCCAATGTAAGATGATCAAACATGCTTTGATCATTTACTCTAACTTTCACTTGAAAGGTCTAACCTCCCTAAAGGTTCATACCTTGTCTCTTCCTTTCAACATTTCCTGTAATTTTCATCTTAACTGGCTTTTAGCAAAACACCTGCACACAGGCTTTTGTTGAAACACTGGCGTAGGCCATTTTGATTTGAAAAACTGATCAAACTCCTGCAATCCGCTTTTGCTAGAGTGGTTTTGTGGTGCCTCCAAATCAAATGACTCATCCCCAGATGGCTTATTTTCCTCAGATGTTCTTGTGCCCTGGTTTGGAACAATGGTTATGTCAATGCAGAAGCAAACATCACTACTCTCAGTCAAAGTCTACCCAATAAATAAGGGCCAACTTTTCTTTCATTTGCAAGATTATTGGATTAATTATCTCAAATTAGCCGGTCCTATTGTGACTCTGAAGATGAAAATCATCTTTTAGTTGCTTATGGTGAGATAAATAACAGCATTCTTTTTCAATAGACTCTCTGTCTTATCTTTGTACTAGTTTGTTCCAAAATCAATTAATTCATCATTTTACCATCAAAGACTTTAGTTCGATATCTGATGTTGTCATCAGCTTTTATTTAATTATTTTTTTAGGCAGGTCTATCTTCCAGATGATAGCAGACAAAGTCATCTTTAAAGTGAAGAATATTTTCCCCTTTCCTCTTTTTCCATTTTTTTCTGCCCAGCCCAGTGTGCCTGTGGCATCAGCCTTTTATTAAGGGATGTAATATCCACCATACCATAGGGCCAATATTCCTCAGCTCCCCCTCTTTCTTTCTTTTTTCACACACACATACCCACATGGCAGCAGTTCCATCTTAAAGAAATGAGGGGAGCTGGGGAGCAATTAGATTCAGCTGGAGACTTTTTAATGTGAATTCCTCCCAAATGCAGAGCTGCTTTCCTCTGGAGAAATCTGAAGTCAAATATAGGATCTTTGATGTTTACAGCCATATGGTTTGGCAGAAGCATGGACCAAAATGGTTTGCATTATACTTGTGGTACTCTCACAAAGTCTGCAAAGGTCAAATAATGTAAACTAATTCAAATGGCAGACTTCCTTGATGCAGATTCAACTAAAAATTAAGAGATAGAAGTTACTCCAAAATTGGCTTTCCTAAATATGCAAATTGTGCCTGTATGTAAGTTGGAAGTTAGTGGAGATGCAACCTTTGAAACAAAAATCAGTGTGCTTAGTGAGGTTGGGTCTGTGCACAGATGTCTGTCAGATCAGTTACAGAGAGGTCTGTTGTTGAGGCCTGAAGAAGTGGCAAAGATGAACTCCTTGGTTGCAAGTCTCTGACACTGGGATTAATCACAGCCTGCTGGTAACTGATGACACTTTGGTTATCTGCGGGCAGATGTGGATATGGATATGGCAAACTAGGCTAAGTAAGACCATACACTTATTTATTTTATTTTTTATTTTCTAATCTCTGGTAATGTCAGGCGTCAAATTTTCATCAAGTCTTGATGGTGATTGTTAGAAACTGGCGACAATGACAGAAAAAAAAAGGCCAGGGCTTTGTTTACTTCACATATTGTTTTGAAAAAGTGTCTCATTTTTTGCATTTCACCTGTAGTGTGTAGTTTTGCCGCAACATGTGGCAAAAAATATGGATTATAGTAGAAGAAGTCAATTGAAATGGGCAAGTCAAGCAATATGGAAATTCAAAGTGGCACATTTATTTACATGTCAAAATAGGTTCATTCAAATTTGATTCAGAATCTTTAAGTAAATTGATTAATTCTACCGTGTGTTTTCAGTTTCCTTACCACTGTTCTTGGTGCACCTGACGAAATTTTAAGCCCGAGGATTCGATGTTTCTTTTCAAAATTCACCTCAGGAGTTATGGGTCACTTCAACCTCTAACTTTTTATTTACAGGCTTGCATCTTAGATTTTATCAAAAGAAGCAGATATTTTCTCCATGCAGCTAATTTTTTATACAGTGATTCAAACAGGTTTCATCATGTCATCTCAATAATGAATTTTGGAAAAATAGACTGGACTTCTTAATCACTTGCTGTAGTATCTGTGTATGGCTTCTGTGCCATACTAAGGTTAGGCAATAAAACTCTCTGATAAGGTTAGAGGAAGGTCATGGTTATAGGGGGCACACACAATTTCCTGCATCAGCACTGAATGATAACGTAGGACATGACATGAACTGCAGTGTCACCATCTCTCTTCTTTTCTTCCTCTAGCACCTGCTCATTGCAACACGTCCTTCATTGCTTTAAAAATGTTGCTTTTCACAATTTCCTTAATAGCGATTGACAAATCTAGATGAGTACAGAATGCGCTTTGATTATGAGAGCTGGCTTTGTTGATGAAAACCAAGATACATCAGAAGGTACACTGATCAAAGCAAAAACAATTGAAGCCAAATAGTCAATCACACTTTTCTGTTGTATTGCTACAATGATGACAGGTGGCCCATTGTCCAAACAGCATGTACCAGCATGTTCTCAGGATACTCAGTGAAAAAGCAGAGAAACTAGCAAGATCAATTGTCCTCCTCCTCCTGGGCTTGATTGGAAAGTAGAAAAAGCTCTGTATCTGTCTCCAGAAAGAGCAGCCCAGTTCTCTGTTAACATCATTGACCAGCTTTGCTTATTTCTTTCTAGAATTATACGAACTTCAAGAAATAATGCAAAGGCAAAAATAGTGATTTCTGTCATGTTATAGTTATCTACATTTTAAAAAAGGGCCAATAAAAGATAAATCCTTGTCAGATAAAACTGGAATGTAAATAATAGATAAAGTAAAAAGTAATTCTTGACAGTAAAATAAAGACACAAGGTTCATAAAAGAAACACAAGAACAGCTTGAAAATAATGACAAAGATCCATTTTAAAATGAGCATCCTTTAAGATTCACTTTTCAAACATTCCTTCAAAAAGACTCCCCAATTTTCACTGTCAAAAACTCAACAGATGTTACCTTCATATTGTATATTTTCATAACGGTGTTGCTGAGATAACGTTAATATAAGATGTTTCTTTTCATCTTTTCTGAGAAACCACAAGACATTTTTACATGTTCCCCATCAGCCCAGATGGAAGTAACAAATAAATTACTGTCATTCTAAACTAGGATTGTTTTGTACTTTCTGTTACGGCAAAGGGTACTCGAGCAGTTCAGTGCTGCACTTCTACAAGACAGGAACTCACAATGTTTTTAGACAAATTAAAGAGGATGAGGTGTTGAATTTGCCTCCATGTATGAGTCAGGCTCCAAACAATACTGGATCCTACATTTTCCGCTGATGCAACCCACAGCATTTTAACACAGGCTTTCTATTTACAAATTTGTAGTTATTTTTCAGACTTGAAAAAGCAAGTATATGCTGGAAGCTCACGCTAACTGTCTCCTGCTTACGGTCTTAAATTTAAAACAACACTGTGGTTTTTTGCTGAGCAGCGGCAGCCTCTGCAGCCACAAGTGGTAATTACAGGATGCAGACCACACTTAAATTCTTGGTCTCTAAGTTGGAACCGTTATGGATGCTTTAACTGGCGCACCTAAAGCTAACTGCTCACATACAGTAAACAAAGTCTAATATCAATCGCTCAGGCAACAAACACAAATTCAGTGAAGGGTTGATAGATGAAGAAAAGAAATATAAACTAACTTCCTCTGTGTGTACTTTACTCCAAAGTGTTCTTCTTGTGGAGATATCCACTCATCTCAAGTTACATAGTGGAAGAATGAATGTCTGGGCACAGAATGGGAATGAAAGAGTTGCCGTGCTTCCTATTACAAGTCAGTGTACAATCCAAATGATTTTGATTCAAGGTAAAATAGTTGCTGTAACTGAGAGACATGAGAATGGTATCAATCCTCTCATCAAACTCTTGGCAAGAAATTGGCAAGAAATCCATTAGCTACACCAGGGGCTAGTGCCGATCCCAGCTGGCGTGGAGCGAGAGGCGAGGTAGGTAGCCAGTCTATCAAAGAGACAAACAACCATTCACACCAACTGACCCAATCTGCATGTCTTTGGGCGGTGGGAGGAAGCTGGAATACTGAAACCCACGCCGAACAGGAGAACATGCAAACTTCCAGTTCTAACCATTGCTCCAGTGTGCCGCCCTCTGAAAGGAATACATTTGACATTTCCCAATGTCCAAATTATTTCATGAAATGTGAGTTTTATTTCAAGTTTTGCTATATTTTCAAATATATCCATCTGAGCTAAAACTAAACTATCTGAACACACCAAGAGAAATGGACAGTGGTATATTATTAGATGTGGATCAAACCCATTTAATGTATATATTAAGAAATTAATCCACCAATAGTTGTTTGAAAACTTAATATTAATGTAGAGATGTGATTGATGAAAAAGAATGTCATGACATTATGACAGTAGTCCCTCAGTTTAGGTTGCATGGGCGATTATACTGTACAACCTGTTCTCTTTGAATCAACTGAACTCAAATGTTCTCATTGTTACTCCTCAATTCTTCCTTCAGTAACCAAAACTAGATCAAACTTTTTCCCTCATTGCAATTATTTCTGTCTACTTGTTCCCAGAGCTTCACTGAAGAGACATCGTTTACAACCAGTTTCTTTTGCTGCCCATTAAAATCAGAAACTTCTAAGTGTATTGTACTACTATTTCACTGAAATTCAGTATTTACATTTTGGAAACAATCTGAATGTGATTAAATTCAGAATACATTTCTGTGGATTTGAACAAAGCTTGGCCATAATATGCATGTGTAATGGTATCTGATGCTTGAAGCAAACCTCAGGTCAGCTACTTGCATAAAGAAATGTCCCCTAAGTATGTAGTAGGGTGTAATACTGTTACAGAATAGCAATACTCAAGCAGGACATTCTTCTTTCCAGGAAATGTGTTCTTTTTATTTCTGTTTCTTTAAATACTCCAAAGGTCTGTGTTTTATCCTCAGCACTGAAGTGTTCTTATTCTGGGAAACGTCATCAAAGCCTGCTTGCATTAGTGCATTTATAAATTGCTGACTTGGCATGTTTTAGAGCACAGAGAGAGTAGCAAGGTATTAGAAAAATGCTCTGTCTCTTCACTCATGAGAGACAAACTAAATTTGCTATCTGCCGGCATGCCTCAGAGCCACGCTGCTCCCCCCTCTGAGGTGGAGGAGAAAGGGCGAGAAAAAAAGAGGATGAGACACAGAACCATCATAATCATAACAAAGGGAAGTTGAGGTAAACTTTTACTGTGAGTGCTTTGTGTGTGTGTGTGTGTGTGTGTGTGTCTGTCTGTCTGTCTCTCTCCTGCCTCAGTTCCCCGCCAGTGCTGTGGCAGTATTAGTGAGACTGTCAGACCCAGACTGCATAGCTGCGGCCTGGATAAACCAGCTCAGGAAGAGGTCTCACCTCTAGTTAGTCTCAGCAGGACAGAGTATAGCAGTTAGGTGACAGAGAACAACTGCTGCTGCTGCTTCCCAGACAGCGCAAGGATACAATCACTGAGCGTGTCGGTGTTACACACACACACACACACACACACACACACACACAGAGGTGTAATTTTAAAGAGTGGAAATGAAAGATATGTAAAAGAAACAGAAAAAACATACACATACCTGTACATATACATACACTCCTGAGGTCAGTATTGGACAGTAATGATGTGATTACTGACAAGTAGTGCAATTACATTACAGTTACCACTCCTAGTAACTCTGTTGTACAATGTCTTACTGGAAATTTGATGGAGGGCTAATATCAGTCTGAGAAAGTGAGGTGGAATTCATTAGCTTAGCGTAGGGCTAACATTAAGCTAGCTCAAGTTTGTGCTTCTCATGTATTACTGTCACATTAGAGTCACAGAGCTAGGCATCTGATTTTCTGAAGAAAATATTCTCTACATCTAAAGGTTGTTAACCAACACTTTCTGCTCTTCTCAAAGTGTCTCCACAATACTCAAAGACTCCTCTGACCATCTGGATAAAATGGTATTCCATCTGTTGCACAGAAAAAGAAAAAGGTCTTTGACATGTCTCTTAAGTTGCGATTGTGTTTGCCAATCCACATTTTTGCCCATTCTCTACTCCCTATGGCATACACTCAATAGTGAGAGGTAAATTAAGACGTGGGTTACTTAGCCTACTAATCCTCACTGTTTTGTGTCATTGCTGATGGCTATAGTCACGCATCAGTAATTTTTGTTTCTGTAATATACGCTGCATTGCATTGTGGGTTTATGAACACATCGTTTTTCTTTCTATTGAGTAGTCTACAGTGAATAGAAGAAATTTAAAAATAGAAAATAAATATTGGTTCGTGTTCAGGTTATCCCTGGCCACCATCTTTTTGGGGGGATAGAAACAGATTAAAACTCCTTTTCACCTTGAAACAGACTGGATGTTTTTTCATCCAGATGGTTCATAAAATGGATGCCTAGCTCTGTGACTTGAATGTAATGGTAATACATGAGCGGCACAGACTGAGGCTATGGTTAAGCAAGCTATTGATGTCAGTAAATACCTCCTAACCGCAGGCTGGCTGTTTGTTAAACCATCTTCCATTTTTCATGTGTTAAATACAGAAAATATGACATGAGTACAGAAGGAATTGTTTCAAGGCACCTTCCACAGAGCAGTGTAGTAAGAAATGTAGTGAGTGATGTAACTACATCTGTTGTTGAGTGATCAATAAAGTAATTATGTTTCAATTAAGTAATTGAAAGTAATTGATTTAGTTTTTCAAGTTACTTGTCCAACACTGTCTGATATTCACACACACACACACACACACACACTTGCACACATGCAGCAGCAGAGTATCTCTGAACAGCAGGGCAAAGTAGACCACTGGGAGACACACAAAGAAGTCAAAACACAGGGCAGCTAACCCTCCAGAAGTAGAGCAGAGAGAGAAAAGAAAAAAGAAAAAAAATAATAACCCAAAGCCATTTCCCCGGAACCTCCACTGTTATTAACCCAGCGTCTTCACGGAAATAGACGGCCATTTCTGCAGGGGACGACCACGCAGGAGGGATGGAGCAGCCCACCTCTAAAGCTTAAAAGGCCCACTACGGTAAATTAGACGACCACAGAGGCCACACTCTCCGCCTTCTGCGACACACACACACACACAGAAATAGACCGCTAGGGAAGGCCTCCATGCATTAACACAGGCAAGTACACACAGTTCCTCTCTCACCTCTTACAGTAAAAGAATGCCAGCATCTCCCAGAGGGAAATAATCAGCTTTCCTGCTTTTATCACCCCAGCGGAGCTCATCCTTTTTACAGATAGACTAGATGGCTTAGATACACCCAGTGTTTCTCACACCAAGATAAAGACTCGTGCTTGCACTAGTCTGTGGCAATATATGAATTTATTGACTTACTTGTCCAATTACTGTGCATACGTGTTAAAGAGCGTTACCTTTCCTCCCTGGCTTTCACCCTTTGCCATTTCTCCCTCCCTCTCCTTGCAAAATGATATCAACCCTGCTCACCTACCAACCCCCCCTTCCCCCCTTGGGCTTCTCTGCCTGGAAACCATCTCACCCTTTCACGTCTCCTCCCCTCACTCAGTAATCCTGCTGTCTGACCCTCAACACCTCTCCCCCATCTTCTTCCATCCCTTCCTCCGCTCCGTACGACCCCTGACGTTCCCTTTTTCCTCCCCTCTGCCGTTATCCTCATCTCATTTCCCTAAATCTCTTCCCATCCCTCCACGCCAGCCTGCGTCCCCGCTGTGATCCATGTGACATTTCAACAGTCACGCCTGTCACGTTACACAGAGGGGGGCATTGCCCTCCACGCACAACCCGGGGAACAGGGGTCCCATTAATGTGTGAGTGTAATGCTGAAACAAATGGAGAGAGAGGGGGTTCTCATTAATGTACAGCCTTTTATTTGAAAATACAGATTTGTGAGGTGGTGTGTGTGTGTGTGTGTGTGTTTCATTATGCAAGAGTGGGGGGGGGGGGGAGACAGAGGGAAGCGAGAATGAAAGAGCATCTAATTACATGACAGACTTAGCCTCTGGATCTCTGTGATTGAATAGGGCAACCTTTCCTGATATTACTCCACAAAGCTTTCATTATATCCTCTCTCTATCTCTCATGCCCGTCATATTCTCCTCCACAGCTTGTGAAGCCTTTGCAGCCTTTGCAGGCACTGCCTGTGTGTGTTTGTGTGTGTGTGTGTGTGTGTGTGAGTGTGTTCAGCCACTTTGGCCCCACCAGGACTGCCAATTCTGGGACATGCTTCTCGCTCTGGTCCCCAGCCTTCCCCAGGCTGTCTGCCTGGGTTATATTAGCCCCCCGATATATTGACCCAGTGAATCAGACGAGGCTTGGGTTGTGTGTGTCTCTTTGTGTGTGTGTGTGTGCGTGTGCGTGAGTCCTCAGGGGGATAACTAGACGTTACTTGCCTGCTGCCGTGCAGTGGATCTTACTTTTTCGGCCACTGGATAACAAGGTTGACTCTCTGCTGGAGGAACTCTCAGCTTTCTGCTCCGTCTGGCTAAACAGACAGCGCCTTGGCTACAGCAGACTCTGTGGGCGTTGAGCTGCACTCTACTGCTTCTCTCTAGAGAGATTCCTGAGCGTGTCGGTGGATGGTCTGGTGGGTGTGCTGAAAAGGCCTAGACATAGATATGCATGTGTGAGTTCTTAGCCCCAGAGGAGGTCTAGATTGCAATTATTAAAGAATTATAGCCTTAGGGAAACAGGTACTTTGAAATGTTAAATATTTTCTTACATAAGTGCATTATAAATTCTGGAAGCAAACTTTTATTCCTTGACAGATGGATTATTTCCTTGGAAAATGGGCTTATGCGCAAATAATTGACAGCTTCCCAGTTTGATCTTGTTCCTGCCTGTCCCCCGGTGCGTCGCATCCAAACATCTGGTGCATTTGGAAATTGGGACGCCAAGTGTCGGATCTATACTCTGGCACTTAACTGGGTCAATTCAGAGCACTTGCAGAATTCTAATATATATATATTGAAAGCATGAACTTCAGCAGGGAATCATGGCCATAGAGCAACAAGTCAGCCGCCGCGACAAACAGAACAAGCAAATCCAAAGCCTTTGCACACGGACATTTGACAGATGAGATTTTAACACTATTTCATCTTCCATTCCCCCATATCCGCTGTCAGATCACATCTCTCTCTGACATCTTTTGCTGTTTTTCTATGGAACTGGGGCACTTTTCTTTTATAAACCGGCTGGCAGATTGGATCTAAACCCAACAAGACCTCGCTAGAAAATGCAGCGGGGCGCACTCAATGTGAAAAATATCAAGGTGACAGATCTGTCTCGTGCTCGCAGGTCATTTCTGTGGGAACCCGTTGTTTAGAATTAATTTCAGCGCTGGAACTTCTCGTCACTCATGGCTTGTCAGCCTCCGGTGTTATTTTTCATCTATCTTTAGTTCCTCTTTTTCGCAGCAAGACATGACATTTTCCTAACAGACAGGTTTTAATAAAACATTTTGTATCTGCCACAGAAAGGGGGCCACTAAGCCTAGAAAACAGCTAACCTTGTTTTTGTGACAGGCGAGCAAAGCTTTGCAGAATATGACAGCGACGACTGCATGAAGAGCCTCAGAGGAAAGCTCTTTATATTTACTCCTCCGTACAGTTTTTGCTATTCACAGATTTTCCTGTCTGCATCTCTTGGCCTCTGCCACCTCTCTAGGCTTTTCTCTCTTTTACCTCCATCACATTTTCTCATTTCTTCTCTACTTCTTCTGAGAGCCCTCTGGTGTGCTGTCAAAGTCACCCTGGCTGGTCTGAAATGAACACTGTATTCCTGATGTCTACGCAACAATAACAACAAGAAAACAAACTCTGCTTTTGCCCTGCACAGAGACATCAATTTACCCTGATCTTGATTTAGCAGTAATCGTCCGGGCTGATGGCCAATCAAAAGCACATCACACACTCGGAGCGAAAAATAAATTAAAGTCCGCTCGTCCGTGCATTTCTTTTCAAAACCAATACCTTTCCGGTGAACGTGTTGTGCCTCCTGTTCTCGAAAATCGTGCCCAGAAAAGTGTTGGTGTCGCAATAGATTTTCCTCTAAGAGCAGAAAAGACAAAAATGATTCAAAAATAGATTTTTATCACTGAAAGGACAACACAATGTAATGGCTTTCTGGGACTCTCTCCCACCTTTCCCCACATCACTAAAGGAAATTTAGAGACTCCACTGGAGGTTTTTGCCACATTTTCTGGGCCTGAGTTGGTGTGTGTCTTGCATGAGGGGCATTGTTTCACGAGCTTTTGCACAATATAGACCAGTGCCAGTGATATTATGTCAACAATGATGAGTTTTATTTGTGTGTTAATTCCCTGTGAGGGCTTAGTTCCATATTTAGTAAAATTTTTACACTTTACAGGAATCATCAGGAATTATTTTGCATTACTTAGTGTATAATACATATAAAATATTCAGCATGGTCACATAAGTAATATTTTTAATGCCTTGGACAGTTGTCAACAATATGCTGTAATTTCTGATAATGTTGATCATATCTTAAACTATCCTTTTTAGGTTCAGATGAACTAAACATGTTAGTGGTTTTATGACTACTTTTCTGGGTAGTCAGTAGTTTCTAGTGGTTCCAAATCAGATGTTCCTAAAAGTGTCCCACAAGGATCTATTCTTGGTCCACTTCTGCTCACTATATACATAAATTATTTCAGCCACTCCATTCTAATTTTAAGCAGGAGATACATTTTTATATGCCACCAGATCGACTTAGAATTTGGCCATTGCAGACCTGCAGTCTGCATTTGATGCATTTCAAATTTTAGGGTTTTCAAATATAATTTGACGCACAACATCTCAGCGGTCATAAAGAAGGCAGAGCAGCGTCTTCACTTCCTGAGAGTCCTCAGGAAGAACAACCTAGACAGGAAGCTACTGCTGGCCTTCTACCGCTCATCCATCGAGAGCCTGCTGACGTACTGTATTTCCACCTGGTATGGAAGTTGCACTGAGGCAGACAGAGCAAGGCTTCAGAGGACAGTCAAAGCAGCACAGAGGATCGTTGGCTGCCCTCTCCCCTCCCTGACGGACATCTACACCACCCAGTGCCTCAGCAGAGCTCAGGACATCATAAAAGACAGCACACATCCAGGTTCCCAGCTGTTTGACCTGTTGCCCTCTGGCAGGTGCTACAGGTGCATCAAAAAGCAGGACAGACTGAAAAACAGTTTTTTTCCCAAGAGCCATCACCACCCTGAACTCTCACACACAACGACCCCTATCATCAACATAACATAGACTATGCAATATGCCTCACTCTGTGCACTTTAATATTTAACTATTTATATACAACCGTCCTGTGCAATACAACACCTATACCTATACCTGTTTTTTTTTTTAAATATATATATCTTTTCTATATATATTTTCTTGTTTCTGTATATTCTCATGTTTGCACTGTAAAGGAGAAGCTCTCCAATCTCGTTGTACTTTTAGTATAATGACAATAAAGGGCATTCTATTCTATTCTAATTATAAACACTGTATTTTGAAATCTGGCTGGATGACAAATTTGTTTTTTAAGATCAATGTGGAAAACATGGTCAAAAATCGCAGGTTAGGATTAAATTAGATTTAATGCTCCTCTGGTTTTAGGGATTAAAATTCCATCTCTGAGCTGTAGCTTCCCCATTCTGAATCCAGGCCAAGGAACTCTGTGGCGTCCCTCCTTTATTTCATGTCATCGTTCTACTATTGTATACAGTAAGTGCACCAAAAATAACGCATCATGTCTCTACTTGTAAGAAGACTTTTGTTCAAAGGCCAGTTCATGGTGTTAACGTTGCCTTGTGGGTCCACATTGTGTAAATGTCATCATCTGCCCAGATCTGTGAGGGTCTGTGCAGACCCCTGTGTGGACATCTAAGTGCCACGAAAAAATTTGGGAACGTGTGGTTGCAAGCAGTGTTTTGTAAATGTTTTATGAGGAAGAAAATGGACTAAACACATTGTTAGACCTCAGAGATACACAGTAACACTGAGTGTAAACAGAATTTGTTGTTTGTTTGCAAAAAAACTCCACAAGGCACCTTTAGAGCCTCATGACCTAGTGTACCGCAATGGACTGCATTTTATCACAGGTGATAAATTCCTTGCTCACCATTGTATCTTACGTGAACAAAGAACAGTCTTTAACCAACAGAAGAGAGTTTCTCTGCACATTATTAAACTATAAGCTTCTGTAGGTGTACCTCATGGTCTGAGCTCATTACAGATGAAAAATCTTGCATTTTAAAACACACCCTTTGAATACCATGTGTGATGGTGGAATTGCTGTACTCTAGTGCGCAGGTCTCACTTGATAGATAGATAATACAAGTTCTAATTTTCCTAATTGTGGATAACAAAGTATGAAAGCGGCATGAGGAAATGGATGAATGTGGATGATTTATACTCAATACAGGAAGAAAGTCAGAATCCAACACGCTTGGTCTATGACATCGTGTTTTGATGATTAAAATGCCAGCGTACGTGCAGCAATCTGGACAATCTCATGTCAGCTGTCATTTCAACTAGACAGAAAGGTCAGGATGAAAACTGGTATCAAGATTCCTCTGATCCAAACCACAGATCAGAGAAGCAGCAGCCTGCACTTTAAAACCAAACGCTTTTCTACATTTCAGTGTGCATTGATTTAGACAGGAGTGGTAGAGCAGACGGTCATATATAGACTGAAGGTTATCAAGTGATTCATGAGGCCTCTTCGGATAAAACAGTGTATGTATTTGTGTGCAAAATTGTTCGTTCTCGTGCCTAAGATGAGAAAGGGAGATTTTATTTCAGCAAACGGCCAATTTGACAGGGACATTACAGCTGTGGCTCCGACAGACCGGCTGGATCAGATACGGTCACATTTGGAACGAATGAGAGAAATGTCAAGTCTGGATCCAGAATAGCAATGAGAGTCTGAGTGTAGGCTAGCTTATCCCAGATGAACCCAAAAGGACACAGGCAAAGATCATGTAGGATAAGTTAGTGCCGGAAAACCTTTTTCTAACTTAACCCCTTGGCTACTTTACATCCCTGTGGCTCAAGGCTCAAGGGTCAAGAGTTCTGGAAACATTCTGGACTATTTCTTGTTTAATGGATAACACACAATTCAAGTTAGGGGATTTGATTTGCCCAAGAGTGTTCATTCACTGGCTGAATGATATAGCTGAGTGTTTCCTCACCTCCTGTGTTACCACACTCTTTTATAAAAAAAGACATGTTAGCGTCTCACTGAGGTTCAAAAGCCTGTTTGGGGAAATGGCAATATACGTGTACATTAGTTGGCTAAACTACTCATACATGAGTATACTTCAGTGGTTTGAGTAATGTGGTCCTTAAGCCCCTGAGTGGTGAATAGGTAGAGGAGGAAAGGTGATACTCTTCAGGTTCTTTTCCACTTCACATGAGCTCATAGGAAGGGTTGAAGTGTGTGGTGAGCGATCACCAATGAAATACATCACTCCCACAGACGGCTTGGCGCAGATCAAAGCGGGGCGGCTGCTGGGAGGTTTCAAAGAGCAGCAGTCATCTCATTACATCCACAGCTTTCATGTGAAATGTTGATGAAACAGACTGTCTTACCCCTGCCTTTCCATCATTCACTGGATACACGACAATTACATTAATTTAGCCTGTGAACTACATTTTAGGTATGCAAAAAACGTTCTTGCTGTCGCTAGTGGCCCCCCCACCCCCCCACCCCCGGGTAATGATCTTATTTATTTGAGTTTAAATTATTTTAAAAGTCATAGAGCAATTAAAAGTCATATGCAATTTTAAAAGCAAAGAACTAGTGCTGAGGAATCCTGACGCACACTTTCCTCAACTGATTGGAAAATCAAAATAAACATATACAAATCAATACAGATTAAATATCAGAGTATTCAGCTCTCTTGCTAAAAATGCTTTACTGCTTACTACGGCAAAACATCAATGACACGAAATAATACAAAACAGTGGTCCAACATCTGGTTTTTCACTAAACACTGACGTCAACCAGGTTAGTGATTCTGCAAAGCTGCACTTGGCTGTGGTGGGTTAACATGCTGAAAGTTTCTTATTAGCACTAAAGACTACAGCTGAGGTGGTTTTGCACGTGTTTGGTCATAAAACCAAAATATTGGATCATCATTGGATGATGCCTGTTGATGGTGCCAGGGAACCATGACTGTTTGAACCAAACGTAATAGCATTCCATCTAATTGCTGACCACACATTCAATAAAAAAAATAGTATCACCTGCTGGTGGCTCTAGAGGTAAAGTTGAGGGATCTCCAGAGTTGTGTGAACACATTATCTGGAAACCATGAGTGTTTGTGCAACATTTTGGGTCAAGTCATTTAAAAGATGTAGAGATATTTCACCAAATGTGTGAAAACTTTGACCTGCTGATGATGCTGGAGTAAAAAGTTAGGGGATCACGAAAGTCATTTGAATGCCTCTGGGGACTCTGAATATATGTAGCTTTTGTGATCAATCCAGTCATCAAGATATTTCAGTCTGGACCAAAACGGCGGACATACTAACAGACATTGCAACTGCCGTCCCTGGAGCAGTACTGTTAGCATGGCTACAAACAAACTACAATGCAGTGTCCTCTCACCCAACACAGTTCTGTTGTGCAGATTTTCTGCCTTTAGAATTAATTTCACCCCTGGACTGCCTGCACTGTCATCTAAAGAACAGCATGACAAAGTATAAACAATTCACAAGCCTTTAACTTTCACATACTGTAACAAGCACCAATTGACAGCTATGGAAAAAGTGTCAGGGAAGAGCTTACATAAGTGTTTCAACAACATAATTACATTTTATGTAATTTTCACGTACACGCACATCAACACTGCTACTGGTTTAGAAGCCAGTCTTTCTATGACTGTTAGAAAAAACATCTTTTGACATTTAAAGCAAAGAGGTCATTGTTGACAAGGTTCCTCACTCTGAAAGCAGGTGTTTCCAAGATGTTTACTGAGTACAATAGCAGTGCAGACAAAAAGAAATGAAAAAAGAATAGAAGGGGCAGACTGGGTGTTTGGCCTCTCATGGTGGTGATTTAGAAGCACAGAAAATCCATTCTTGTATAGATAGCTGGAAAGGTGAGAGGAAGCCTTTGCAGGTCAGTGTTGATGGAGGGAAATTGTGTAAAGAAAGAACAGAGAGGTAAACTGCAAAAAACTATTCAGCTAAAAGCTCCTACATGTAGACTATTTATCTCAATATGCCATTCTCAGAGACATTTTTCCTCGCAAACTTGGCTGCAGAGAAAATGTGCTGGGCAGGCTTGCAGCAAGTTATTAACCAAAACAAGAACTGGATGCAATTTTAAATTTGTTTATCTTTCTTTCTAAAGTTGCTAAATTACTGAAATAATCAGATAATTATTTGCTAAACTGTCAAGCACAGATCCAGTCTAAAATGCTCAGTAAAGGCTGTATTCCTGTAATTAATCTGTATATATTTGCCTGTTAGCCAAAATGTTTGCTTAACCCAAAAAGTGTAAACTAATGAAACATTAAGGAATAGTCAAAGTCAGCAAGTTTCAGATTGTAGCTACTACTAGCAAAATAACACCTCTAAAAGAGAATAATAAACCAATAGATATACATTATGTATTCTATCCAATGCTTCACTGAAACCTTGTAGTACGTTATATTTTGTGGAGTTAAATATCCAAGTCCAACTGGCTGTTTTCATTGGCTTTATCATTATTTGGGGGAGGAGAAAAAAAAAAAACTGTACTTGTGTCTCTGCTCTTGCTCCCCCCCCCCACCTGGACCAGCTAACTAGCAACCGTTTCCCCAAGGCTGAATTGCTAACAGAGGCGATTTCTGGCGAGGTGTCAGCCCAAGAGGGGGTGGGATCAATTGGGGCCAGAGCGACCCAGGTCACCTCTGTAGGGCTCCTGGCTAATTTGGCCCCACCACTGAAGACACTCAACAGCCCCTGCTCTTCACCCTTGACCTCTCCCTGACCCTGTTACTGTGGTGACAGTTAGCAGCAATTTCTTTCACCGTACCTACTTGCACTGCCTTTTCTTCTCCTGCTTTTCTTGGTTTAGTCAGTTGCCGGTTGGATCATGACCTCAGAACGCCATTATGAATATAGATGAAGAACAAAACTGAGATGGCAGGGTGGAAACGACTGGGGGGATCTGCTGTAGAGGTGGCAGTTTCCTCATGAAATACAAGGACGATTCCAGGATATGAAAGAACACACACACAAGTGTGTGAGAGGAACTTACTATGAGTGACTTACTTTATGTGAGTTTAGTGTGAGGGTATTTTTCTTATATAATATTTCTGACATCAGGGTTCACACATTGTGTAAGTGTAAACTTCCATGACCCTCACAGGCCTGAAAAAGACCTCTTCATGATTAGTGTAAACTGACACTATTAGATTGCCTGATATTTCCTGACCTCAGTCACTTTATTTTTTTGAATGTGACTGCTGAACCTCTGCTGTAGTTTATTAACAACAGTCTACATGAAGTGCTTTGTTCCAAAAGCCTGAAAAACTCTTTCAAAATCCCACTGATGTTTGTAATGATATTAATGACTAAAAATACAGCTTTGGAACCAAAGCTTTCTCAAGAGTATGTGGTGTGGTTCACATTATAAGTCTGTCATTGTTTATTCAATATTTATGTTTTAATGGCAATGAAATACATTTACTGTAAGCCCTAGACGTTTGTGGGCTAAATGTCAAGGCTTGACAGAGGAGGTCAATGAGTGAGTCAAGGAGCCAGGGTTACTTGTCACTAATAACAGCAAGACAGAGAGGACCAAATACTGTATACGTTTTTATACAGCAGCGATTACAACTACACAGTTGAAAAAATTACTTTGGGGAGAGCATTGGGGAGTTCTATGGATTTGGTCAAAACAAAGTTTGATGTGACGAATAACCGCACTGCTGTACGTGCAGTTTTTTTTCAGTGCTCAAAGTAATTATTGTTTAACTTCGTTAAAATCACAAAGTTTTCAGTTTGCTGTAGCCACTACTGTAGTTGATGTACATTTGTCTTATGGAAGGAAAAAAAGATGAAAGAAATACTGTAAATATAATAGCATGCAACTATTGTATTGTACAACTGTACATTGGCTAGCTATAGCTAGCTAGCAAAGTATTTTGTAGCAGCTGTACAGAGGGTAGCTCTAATTCGCTAGAAATGTGGCTATTGGCTATACAGAAAAAAATAAATAAATCTCTACTTCACAAATGTACAAAAAAGTCACAATTCCTTATTTTTAAATCATTTTAACTTTGACTTACCTTTCTCTACTTGTAGATTCCTTTCATGTTATTATATTATTTCAACATTTCACTCCTGTTTGTTTGTTTTTATTTCATACAGTATCTATTTTGTTCTTGTTTTCTCTGAGTAATTAACAGTTAAATGTTCCTTGTGTATAAACTGAAAACATCCTTTCTTGAGGAGCTGTGATTCTGTGTTTGACAGGAAACCTTATTGAATTGTACTTTATGGCACTGAGCTGAGTTGGTCACTGTACATGTCTTCCATGCGTTATAAATAAAGTTGGTTTAAAAAACGACTAGTGCAAGTGCAGTCAGATTCTCCAAATACCGCGGGTCTCCTTTCCTAAGTCCTTATCAGTTCTCCTTTGCATCTTTCCTTGGCCTCATGACGTTTTCCATTGAGGTCTAGGAAAAGTGGCTAGGAAAGGAGATTTTTTTTTGATTATTCGACCACATTTTAGCTCTAGCTAGCTAGCGATGGTCTAGCTAGAGATGTACTTAAGACTGGTCATTCCTCGTTTGTACCTATTATACTAACTGTATGTACCAGAAGTTAGCTGTTGATAGCTAGCAACTTATGTACTATCCCAGCTAGAGTCTTGCTTGCTAGTAATGTATGTATTATGTTTGTTTCAGCTTACCAAGAACTCAGTTTCTTTTGTTTCTTTTCTCTCCGTTTTCTTCTTTTATCCACTTGTCTGTGGAGGGAAAGCTTCAGGATAAGCACAAATGTCTCATGTGACATTTTCAACGCTCACAGATACATTTTTTGCCTTGGTTTGCTCCTCTAAAAGTTGCCTCAATCTCAGTCTAGAGTCACTTACCTGGCTGACAGCCCCTCAGGTTAACAATGCAAAGTAAAGCTGCAGGCAGAGCATCAGAGTCAGAGTCTGTGTATTAATAAAATATCTACAGTAAGCCTTTCTTGTCTGGTATATGAGTCTGAGGCCAGCCATATTTCCTCCTCTTTTTCAGACCCGGTCATCTATCTGCATGACCTCCAGTCAGGCTTGACCTTGTGAAGGAAATTACAGAAAAGCACAGTTGAGTGTTGATGAAAAGAGAGCATATATTTGAAGGCGGCGTATTAATGATGTGACAGGCACTAATTCAAACTGAAATTCTCACAAATATGCACACGCTCATGCACACGCAGACACACACCAACACACATTGAGACTCCTGGGAACGATGGATCTTGATTAAGTGTGGGGAAGGAGGGAGCGGGGGTGGGGGGGGCGATGGGGGGTGGAAGACGACACGTCAGAGTCGTTTAACGTAAAGTTATGACACTTTTATGAGGCCTGCTTTGAAAATTGGCAAATACAGTACACAAACACACTCGCGCACGCAGACACACACACGGAGGCAGGTATGTCTGGCTTGACAACAAATTTCTTTATACAGCACATAACAGGCTACAAACCAAGCATACTGATGGGTGCTAAACCATCTTTTCCTCTACAGTTGTGTCTGCTGGAGCATATCTCCCTCCTGTCTCACAGCCAATTTCTGATCCTCTCTTGATGGAATGACCTTGGACCGCGGACCGAGGCTATTTTTTAAGCTTCATTTTGGCAACTGTCAGCATGTGTGTGTAGGTGTCTGTGTGAGCGGAGGAACGCCTACGTGTGCTAGCCTGTTGTGATTCCTGCAAAAAAAAAAAAAAAAAAGAAAGAAAGAAAGAAAGGAAAAAAAAAGAAATCCTTTGTGCTTTGCTTTTTGTGCACATACTTGGAAGCTCCCACGCTTTTGTCCTGCGATGCATTCGGAGTCTGTCAATCAATAGCCTCCAATTACGAATATAATACACTCAATTGACTCGACGGGCGGGTGGCTAGATTGCAGCGTGGAAAGCTATTAAAGGGGTGCGGCGTGGCGTGCAGGGAGGCGAGCCCCGAGAGTTGTGTGTGCGTGTTCACGGGGGGGGAGGGGTTGGGGGCAGACAGGGCTGAATGGAGGATGCTGTCAGGAACTAATAGCTTTGGGATGTAGTGCTGGGCTGTGTGTGTACAGCAATCTCACTCTGTCTTAAGGAGGTGGTGGGGGTGGTGGGGTGGGGGGGCTGGTACTGATGAGACAGTGAGGGTTTCTGCACGCGGGATGGTTTGGGGATTTGGCCCTGACTACGAGGTGCCGTCTGCGAGTGCGTCTTGTCGCATGCGTGTGTGCAGTTGAGCGTATCTGCGTTTGACAGTGTAATGGCGATCCCGTAGCCACACCAGCCACCCCACCACAGCGAACACTGCAATCGCAAACATGATTGAAATTTTCTAACAGTACACGCTGTCAAGAGGGCAGAGCGCCTCAAAGAGACTGAGGCAAGATAGCGATAGACAGAGAGTGGGGGGGTGGGGTGGTTTGGGTGGGTGGTTGGGTGGTGGATAAAGAGGACTCCAGAGATAACTAAAGCATTTGAGAGACAGGTGCAATATAGAGGAAGAAATAGAGAGTACAGGGCGGGAGGATGCAATGTGGGGGTGGGTTGTGGGGGTGGGGGGTGTTGGAAATGAAGGAGGAAGATCTGAGGAAATGACAGAGAATGAAAGGCAGAGATAGGGTATTGGACAGCTATTTATTCTCATAAATATCACCACAATCTTCTGGCAAGGCCATGGAATTCTCCCAAAAAAGAAGAACCAGGCAGACATGCAGCAATAAACGAGGAAAAACAAGAGAGACAGAGACAGACAGAGAGATAAATATGGTTGAGATAATGAGCAATCAACAAAGAAAGCTATTTGCCTTTATGAAATTACTGCATTCTGCTCATGTTTATTTTCCATTGATATCAAGTTGCGATGGAACCCCTGCAGTTTGACTCCAATAAGTACTTTATTATTGACAGATTCTTTTAGACTGACGCATAGCTTACACTGTAGTCCCACTGCTGTAGTCAAAGCGTGCTTAGTCAAATACAGGTCAAGTTGAAGATCTGCTGTCAAGGTGATTCACACATAATGTATTGAAGATCTTGTGCAATTTTAGTCCAATACACGAGAGGCAGTCTGTTTCTGAAATACAACTAATACTGAGGTGAAAAGTAAAAAGTTCTGTTGATGTTGTATTGAGATGAGAAACATTTTCCAAACTTTTTCTCCAGGAGTTGTAGTTTCCATCGTATCAATTATGTTACCTACAGAATCTTTTGGTGGCAGAGGAGAGAGGAAAGACGTCTGTCATGTTTCCTGCACCATTTTTCAGTTCCGACAAATAAGCAGTTCTATCTTTTAAAAATGACAATCATACGCATCAAGTGTGAAACAGTGAATTAGTTTGAAGCCAGCTGGATGAAGTTTTTTCATTCTCTCCTGACCTGTTTTTTTCCTTACAATTTCTGTTCCTGGCAATTGTGACATGACTTTTTGTTATTATTTTTTTTAAACAGTTTCTAGTGGAGATAGCAGACAGGAAACAAGGGGAGAGGGGAGGGGGTGTGACCTAAGTCAACAGCCAGAACAGATCTGGTGGCGTTTCTCTCATGCAGCGTGGGCTGCAACTATTCAGCTTCCAGGGAGCTCAGAGATTACTAACACTTTTGTGATTCACACAGCTCAAGGCACAAAGTTAAAGAAAGATCATGGTCATGATTAAATATTGAAAAAGTCTGAGAAAAGTTTTTTTTTTTTTTTTTTTAAAGAAAGTCAATATTGATTTAAAGCAAGACGAATGCTTATATGAGAGTTAAGTGGTGCAAAAACTGTAGGCACTGGTCTAGACAGGGCACATTGATTTTTTTCAATATTTAGCCAAAATTACAAACTGAACATACTGCAAAACTTACACATGGTACAAAATGTAGTCCAAGTTATCCCCAAACCATTTAAAACAGCCAATCTGGAATCTGGCGTCACTACAAGAACAACATTTTTACTGATTTGGAGAAAACTTTGGCAGTGAACTGACAGTGGCATTTACTCTGAAAAATATTTATTGACATATAAATTCCTTTTGTAGAAGTCAGGGCTAGAGTAAGAGAAGAGTGGTTTTTAGCCTGTAGTGTTTTTTTTTTATAGTGTCACCAGGTTTCATGGAGAGAGGAATGCAGTGGCTTGACTGTGGGATGCAGACTGTGACTACTGAAAACAGCTCCGAGGTGGAATGTCACAACACTTGTGTGAAATTGCACAAAAACTGATTTGAAGCCGCGTGTCTCCTCCCTGATGCACGAAACCAGCACAGGGCACCTGATCTGATGGGACATTTGTAGTTATTTATATGAAAATAAATGTCATCTACTACTTCACAGAATCCAAAACTCTCCCTTAAGCCTTAGCCAATTTTTGACCATAATAATGCACGCTAGTATTTTTCTGTCTGGGATTTTTTGATATTGAACCCCCGTCCGAATTATGTGCCTCACATTTTGGACATAGTGCATTTCTGGGTGCTCCCCCAGAGGCCTTAATTCTCCAAGAACTTGTCTCGATTTTAGCCACACCACAGAATAATTCAGTGTTAGAGGGAGAGAGGGGAGGGGGAAAAAAAACAGCCAGTCTGGAAAATATCCGAGTCTGTTACAGTTTCCAGGTCAGCAACATTAACCTTAAGTACATCCTCCATTTCTGAGTAGTCTCCTCTTCCTCCTCTGCAGGAACAAGATGAACAACTTTCTAACTTTCTTTCCCCCATTTTGTTCAGTAATGTAATCGGCAAGCTAACATGAAATACATAGCAGTGAACAAGATTTCCCGAAGAGACGATCCGCAGACTCATATTCAGGGTGATGTGTTGATGTTTGAGGTCAATTACATTTCGTAGCGCTCATGCCAGAACAGCACGGAGGAGGCCAGACTGGAAGCTGCATTTCCATGTGTGCTCCTCCATCTTTTCCTCATAGGTCTTGTCTTTTTCACGGTCTGCCACTTCATCAGCAGCGGCAGCACAGCCAGACAGGTTTGTCTTCCCACCAGACAAACCTTATTTGTTTGCTGCTTTAAGGCAAACACCAACCCGAGGCACTAATCATAAATGTGTAATTCGCCGCTGATCTCAGACAGTTCAGCCAATGTTTGTGAACAACTCTTTCAAATGGCTGGGAACCAGAAATGTACAAACACGTGGAAATTACCTGGAATCAAGCCTGACTTTGTGCGGCATACAATATTTATTCAAGCTTTTACATCTAGTTCGGCTTTATTTAACAGCGTTAGCAGTTGCGGAGCAGAAAATGTACTCGTATCTTTAATCAGCCGGCAAACTGTCGCTGCATGTGCCCACAGTTATCGCTCTCTTATTCACAGAGTGGAAGTGCTCTTAGATTTGTTTCTCAGAGAGTCTTTCAGTGTCTCGCCTTTCTTGTTCCTGCCTTTGATGGAGACTTGTTTACGCCCCAAAACTGTAGATCGAACTGTCCAGAATCATAAGAGTAACATGCAGGAGTTCTGCTTCAGGGGTAGAGTTTCTTTTTAATGTGTCACATTAGGAGCATCATCTCCTCTGTCAGACCCACTGCTGCGGAGTGCAAAAACATTCCAGACTCCACCAGAAATAAATAATATTTGCAGCTAATACTCAAAACCTCGAAAATACTTAACATGGTTTATGATCAATAAAACATCAGGCAGCCATCAGAACGTCTTTGATCTGAGGCATTTCATCTGTGTTCTGAATATGCTGCGTGATTCAGTATTCGTCTAAAGAGGGGAATTGTGGATTTCTGTGTTTGTGCTCTCATGAACTTGTGGGGTCATGCTGGGTTGTGTGTATTTGCACCCGTGTGGCTGAATGTGTGTGTGTGTGTGTGTGTGTGTTGGGTTGTATGGGAAGAGTGAACCCGCTGTGGTCAGTGGGAGTATTGACGGAAGACTGTGCAACCCATGTAAAATTCATGTACTGCACTGCTTTTACAAAAGAGCCCTGGACTGGTTTCTGGGGGAAGATTATGCTAGAACAATGGGAGAACAGAACCGAGGAAAACGGGACAAAAGGTAGGGGAAAAGAGAACGAGAGAGAGACGGGGAGAGAGAAAGATACAGAAGAGAAAAGGAAAAGGTAAATCTGACTTTGAGAGGAGGTGAGGAAAGGTGAAAAGGATCCCTCTGGACAGACAAAGAGTTAGATGAGGCCAAAGCCTGTTTGCAGTAACACCGCCACTCTGAGAGATAGAAAGACGGTATGCCGCCGAGCTTGAGCCGCCTTATAAGCTGAAGTGTTTAACTTTTCAAATTTAGCAAATGTACCCAGAGCATGGAACGCTAAAACTTTTCCTCTCGCTCTCCCTTCCATGTCCTGAAGAGCGAAAACGCGCTGAAAGCCTGTGATCAAGAGAAGCCAGAAATAGTGGAGTACCAGAGAGAGAGTCTAAGTGAGAGTGGATATATGTTCAACGGCGCTCTTGTAATTAAGCCCCCCGCTGACTGATTGTGTTCTCAGAGTTCACTGCCCAGCGTGGTACTGCGGCCGTCCACGTACAACACGCCCTTTCCCTCTCTCTCTTCTCTTGGCTGATAGCAGTTAACGCGGCGCTTGTCTTGATGACGAACATTACACTCTCGTTGCACAAGTAGCACTCAGTATGGGGCTTAAATGCACACTACTGAAGTGTAATGGTCTTTATGGGTGGCCTGCTTTGAAATCTGCCTCTTTACTCACTCCTGTTCTCCTTATTTGTTCTTGCATACTGCTTTAAGCTCATTCAACATCTCCAAGCTTGTGATTCTAAACACAAATGCAGGTCGCTCTGCATGGGGTACAGCTCTCGCTTCCTCTATCTGTTGTTACTTTACCCCTCTTTGTGCTGTCTTTGCAGACACGCATCAACATGTGTCGTCGCCGTAAAAAAAAAACTCCCAGACATCTCATTGTCTTATCCTGCATCTTCTCTCTGTGGAAAAGAAACCCCCACCTCCTTCATTTTTCTCAGCAGGACTTCCTAATTGCGTTGTGGGAGATTTCTTGTTAGCCGATGGGGGGAGTTGTTCTGCTGTGTAAGCCTGTTTTCTCCTCCCAGCTGATTTAATTTGCCTGCTTTATCCAGAGGCGGTAGATTGAGGCCAAGGCACAGTGTGCGGTCTGCTGATGCTTCTGATTTCCCTAGATGTGCTGAGGCACAATGATACTGTAAAACAGGCCGTTACTGTTTCATAGATTTCCATTCACAGTCAGAAAAGCGGGAGTATGGTCCCACTTGTGGCGCAAAAATCATTCCAGTACTTTTCTCTGTTTAAATTCATAGGAAGTCATTTGTCCAGTGGGGCTTTGGGAATAAAGAAAAGATTATTACAGTCTGCCACACCACAGCATCACACTAAAGGACTTGGAAAAAATATATGTATATATTTTTTTATATCTACATACGAAAGGGGAGTAAGAAAAACGTGTAATTAATTGTGTCAGTTTTGCAGTCATCTGTATCTTTTCACACCTTAGCTGACAATTCTCCATAATCCTTGTCAAAGCTAATCCATCTGGTTTACCTTTGATTACACTGATTAACATCTGGGTGTCTCCAAGGAGTTCTGACACACGCACACACACAGACACACGCACACACACACACACATAAATACATATATGCTCTGTTGTTTTGCTCTTGTTTTTCTTTGTTTTTCTTTCTTCTTGATTACACTTGTCCCTTTTAATTAATTTAATTTTATCTTAATTTATATTTGGTGATGGTTAGTGTGCTGCTGCTGTAACAAAGCAATTTCCTGTCAAGGATCAATAAAGTATTATTATTATTATTACTATTATTTATATATATATATATATATATATATATATATATATATATGTGTGTGTGTGTGTGTGTGTGTGTGTTATACTAGAAATACAAATCTACAGGGCCTGTAGTATGATTATTGAACACTTTCAGGGTGCATCATGAAGTCACTATGAGGAATTTGCTGCTGGTAAAACCTGTGGGACTGTACAGAGTATAAACTGTGTAAGAGCTCATGAGTTGATGGAGACAGCTAGTTGAAAAAAATCATTTGATTTTGATCCACTGTTCTGGGTTACTAAATTTACAGTCAATGTTACACTTTTAGCTCATCCAGTCAATAGTGCTTATTGCCTTTTCTCAGAGAAAATCAAGTAATTCTATTTATCACTCCCATACTCACACACTGTAAAGCAGTCTGAATATTTTTCTTTGGCAGTTCACATCTTTCAGACTGTTTTTTGACTTCTTTCTCAAAAACACAACACTTGACCCTTTAACAGGTTTGAAAAAACAAGTCACAAGAACCCTTATGGATTCATCCCCGGAAGTCAAGTGCTTCTGTTTTTTTGATCAAGTTTCTCTGCTCAAGACTTTAAGAAATGTCAGTGTAATGTAAAAAAAACAAAGAAATATAAATTTAAACAACTAAATATTATTTCTTGTACAGTCTTAGGTGGGAAATAAATACTTAACTAAATTACTTGAAAAACTTGGTTGATGTTATATAAAGCGAAGGTAATATTATCCTGCTGGAGAAGCTAAAATTTATGTTGACCCCGATTAGCCATCGGCAAATTCTAATATAACTACAGGAATAAAACAGAAAACAGAAAATCTCTCTTTTGAGTTGCTTATGTCAGCATTTGATTTTAGTGAATTATGTGAGCCTAAACTCACACAACCTTCATATATAAAATGTAGAAATTAAAAACGTATTTTCCAATGTTTGTTTGTTTTATAACTCCTTACTGGTCAGGAACAAAACAGTACTGTAACTTTACTGACAAACACAAACTCGCCATTCACAACAAACTATCAAACTATCTTTAATCACTTTGCTGATGTTAAAATGGTAATGTTAATGCCTCATACCTGGGGACCTCACTCTCTTCCCATTGGCTCACAGACCTGGTCCCCAGATGTGAGGTGAACATTGGACCCTTGTCACACTTTCCTCCCATCAAGACACATTAAAAACAGAAATCTCTTGGCTGTGTGGAGTTCAAAGTTGTCATTTGCAAACAGGTTGCAGGCATGCAACCAAGTGCAGTGGTTAGTAGTATTTTTAGAGTGTACAGTGATGGACTGCTGTCAGTGTTCCTCCCTACCACTCAGACACATCCCCTATCCTGTCACTCTCAACTGCCTCTGCTGATAATGTTAGATTGCAAGAGGTTTGAAGAAATCCAGCTGTGGACCAATGTCTTGCACAGTGACCTTTTCCTGCTCCGTCATACATGTGAATGGACAACTGAATATTTTTTAACATATCAAGTGTTTTTACTCGAGCTAAAACGGGGTATTGTTGTTCTTAAAATCCAAATGCAAATTATAATTATACCTCATATTTGCATTTCTTGTACATTCTTGAATTTTCAAATGTGAGAAAATCCAATAAAAATATATGCATATATATCTATACTTACTGTACATGCATTTAGTTTTCCAGTCAAGAGTCTGGTATATATCAAGTGTATTTATATCCACTCTCACAACTTTGAGCTGCTATCAGTTCTGTAGGCTGTGTGATTGGTTGTGTACAACAAACAGGTGGCGAACAAAGCAAATGCCATCATCTCTGAGTCTGCCCTTCCTCACACTCCATGTTTAACGTGCTCCCATCTGCTCTTCGGTATTGCAACAGCTGAGAAAAACAGGTCAAAGGAGCTCTTTACCTCTGTTGCCTTGGGCCCTCGAAATGTCAATAATGAAGAAGGGTGGCTGTGATTGGTTGTCAGTCATGATGTCAACAACTGGCATTTGTGATAACTGTATTTGCAATTGATTTGCATTATGCCTCCTTTGTGAAATGAAGCATTAACACCTAGCACTGGCAGCCAACTATCTGTTGTTTCCTGTGCTTGTGAGTAATGATGCTTTTAATACTAGCTGTGAAACTAATTGCTCATTGGGGCAAAAAAAGATAAAAACTGAGCTTGAGGGTGGATGACAGCAAGGTGGTGTTTTTATTGCATCAGTTTTTCCAACAAAAGAAACCTCACACCTCCCCACCCCTTCAAAATACACTGGCTATGTTCCTCTTACAAGCCCTGAAAACCTATTTTTTCAATTAGTTTCTTACTTTGAGTGACAGGTCCAATATGTGAATCAAGTGTTTTGCTCAGATTAAACTTTTAATACATACGGACAAAAGATACTTTTTCTGAACTGTTGCTTATTTGGTCAGGAATAGTAAGTGTTTTAGATCAATCAAATCCTTAAAATGTGATTGGATCTCTAAAACATGGATGTGGCTTAGTGAATACAGCCTATGTGGAACAATAGAGAGAGATAGAGCTGGGGCCTCAACAAACCTCCTTCACCTCTCTCCTGTCACTTGTTGCTAGTTTAACTACAGTAGCGTGGTGATACCGTCACTATTCTCTGAATCAAATAGCTTTCTAAGTAGCTTGCCCAACACTGATTAGACCCAAGCTGAAATGTCTTACAGTGATTTTCAATTCTGGTGCATAGCATGCATGGACATGCTGGTTTTCCATCCCATCAGGTGCATGTAGGAAAGTTAAAGTCAAATGCATTCACCTTCCATCACCTTGCACAGAGGAATGAAACTCAGCAGAGCTCCGGGTCCTAAGAGTCAAAATTAAGAGCCATTTTTCTCAAGTTCACTTATGCCTTTGAGATCATCGGGGCCCTAAATGCGTAAGTGCTCTCAAGCATGTGGGGGTTGGAAGTAACAATCAGTAACAGTGTTCTAAAAAAACTGGCTTTCTTTGGGTCCATCATGAAGCATCATCCAAATTGCTGTGAGAAGGTAAACAGGAGACGGGCCAGACAGAGTGATGTGCTTCTTAATGCCTAACAGGTGCCATGTTCTCATTATCACGGCCATAACAGCTGGGAGATGCTGGAAAACAGCCTCATCATCAGGATTACTCTGTACATCGCGATTTTGTAAATGTGCAAACGGTGTGGGTGCAGTTACTGTATGTGTACATGGTATGTGTGTGTGTATATATACATATGCACCTTCACATGTGATTATGTACATGCATGCATGGACTTATCCTTTTCGCCTGTATAGCTGTGTGTGTGTGTATTCCTCATGTTGTGGGGACCTAAATCTCTTTACACAGTCACATTATGGGGACTTGTCTTCCTTATGCAGACAAAAAGCAAGTCTCCATAATGTAAGTCGGTGTATTTTGAGGTGAAAACATTTTTTAAGGTTAGGCTAAGTGTTAGGCAAGTGGTAGTTGTGGTTAGTGGTGGGGTAAGTCTCCAGGAAATGAATGTAAATCTATGTAGTGTCCTCTGTAGTCATGGGGACAAGACTGTGTGTGTGTGTGTGTGTGTGAGAAAGAGAGAGAGGGAGAGAGAGAGAGAGACAGAGAGAGTGCATCTGGCATGGGAGCAATTTCAATGCTCCATTATTTTTCTTTATTGCAATTCACCCCTCAAACACACACACACACACACACAATAACATGATAATCCATGATATTTTAGGATCCTGGAAATAAAAGACAATATATTTCCCTCAACTTTTTCCACTCCAGCCCTGCTGCTCCCTCGCTCCCCGTTTGCTTTTACCTCAATCTCCTAGTGTGACTCGTCCGTCCCACGAGCGCGGGAATGTGTGAAGTGTGTGGCGAATGTAGATGGAGTGAAGAAACGGCATGTTGCCCTGTCACTCTGTGTGGCCTTGTCACACTCTGGTTGTGTGGAGTGACTTCGACATGTCCTCTGGCCCCAGCCCATCAATTATAGATGGAACCAGGTGCCAGAGAGTGGGCACTCCACAACACAACACAATATCACACACACACACAGGTAGGACTGGGTCGGGTGAAATCACTGCACAAACAAACATGCTTGAATAAACAAAATAAAACCATCTAGGAAAAGTATCAGCTCATTTGGGGAGAAATGTAAGAGGAGGTCAGAGAAACTGACCATTTGCTAAGCTGTTCCCCCCCTCAGTTACTGCTGCTACGCCTGACAATCTTTTCTTTTTATGTACGGCACACATTGACATGCAGCTTTAGCTTCAGTCTTTTGGCATGATATAATGGATGTAGCTATCAAGAGCATATTTAAGACCCTGTTTGCACAGTTCCTTTTAATATGACTCAGAGGGAAACAGACAAATCTAAATCAACGGCTGATGGCTAGAAATGAGAAGCCTGTTTTTGTCTACCTAGGATCTGAGAATATTGGCCTTCATGCATTCATCTGCCGAGTTTGGATTTGAACTCACCTGCCCTATTCACCTGATGTGGCACCCTCAGACTATTCCTTCTTTTGCAAGATGAAGAAGGAGCTCAGTGGTTGCCATTTTGTTAGCTTCAAACTTCCTGCATAATCACTCAAGAGTTTAATGGCTGTTTAAAGAGCTGTTTGACTCATTTCCTTCTATCTAAAGCCACAAACTCATCAATCACAGGTAATTAATAGTTAATACTTACTATAATGGAAGCAGTCTTACCATCAAAATTCGCAGTTATATTTGAAACAGTGGGTTGTTGATATTAGACGGAGGTAGACACATGCTTCTCATTTCAAGCCAGCAGCCACTGATTTAAAATTTTCTATTTCCATCTGACTCATATTACAGTGACAACTCAGTAAACAGGGTGGCTGCATACATGTTGTCATACCAGAAGCCTGAAGCTAAAGCTGCATGTCTGCAGCAAAAATAACATTTATCAGGTGATGATCCATGTAGAAACCATAAACCAGCAGCATTGTTATTGTATTATTGTAATTGATTTGAATTTAAAGTATTAATCAGTTTGAGTATGATATGGAAGAACAGACAGAACAGACAAAAAGAGTCTTTTTGTTCTAACTTAACTGCTCTTTGATTACACAACTCCTATGGGCAAGGAGTCAGGTCAAGTCAATTGCACCCAGTGGGCAAATATCATAGGAATAAATGGGGACAATTCAACCAGTTCTCCTTAATACATCCATGGTTTGAAAACACCATGTGGTTGTCAGTGAGCCAGCCTCTGTCTTCGTCAGAACGGCGCGATTCCTCCTCAAGTAATTTTTGCTCACTGGCTGCTCTCTCCCCCAGTTTGACCTGTCTGAAAAGGAGAATGAAAAGCTGGAATGATGTATGCAGGGACGCTCGGCAATCGTCAAAGCATCAATCAAATGTTTTAACGCCGTGTGTTCTATTCATAGAGAGTCATTAGTCACAGAGGAGGGCGTCTAGCTGCAGCCTCAAAAGAGCCTGTAGCGACGATGGAGGCGTAAAACTTTCTTCTCTCTAAAACTTGAAACTGAGCTCCTTGTCTGTGTGAGTATCTGAACCAAATGTGGGCGTTAACCTTCAACACAACAGAGTGCGTCTCCAAATATGTGTGTGTTTCTTGGAATAAGTTTAAGAAAGTCATATGCACACTTCCTTAGTAAAAGGCTCTCTGCTTTGTACACACACACACACACACACACTGCAGCTGTGCATGTTTTCCCAGCTGACAGTGTATCGATCAGCCTCTCGTTACATTATGATAGCATTCCTCACAGTGTTGTTCACACCATTAGACAGACAGAAAATAGCACCATTGTGAATTCTGCATCATTCTGCTGCCTGTGGGGCTTTAATGCCTGTCCAGATGGATTTCTTGAAATTAACATTTTCAAAGTCGCTCTGCAGTTTCCTCAATATCAATTCATAACAGTTACTAAGAACACCACCCGACAACAACAGGAAATTCACACAAGGATTCTCACTTTTGGTGCAAACTCGACAGCTAAGACAGTGCTACAGTGAAGCAGCATGCAAGCCATGTGAATACAAACATGAAACATCCACAAAGTAAGTATTTTGAGAATTTAAAGGTTGTGAGCTGCATGGCTATGGTTCAGTCCCAGTCTGCATTATATAATGAACCATAATGATGCATTGATTGAGATGCGTAGGATGCCCTTAGTTTCACCTTTCAGGCTACATACAGATGACAGTATGTAATTATTCATTTGCCTTACCGAGACAGAATTGGACATCAATCACAGATGCACTGTTAGAGAGTGAACTTTTTAAAGCGAGATATAACGCTCTTTAAATATCAGGTTTCTATCAATCAGACTCAATGTGATTGTTAGTGGTTGGTGTTTTGTTTTACCCTTGTGATTAAGCTCCTGAAGTGATGCTAAGATATATTTAACAGTGCAAGTAGTTAAAATACATACATGTGAGTTGACGTAGTAATGTCAGTTAGTATCTAAGGTTGCTAACATTAGCCACCATACGCTTGTGGTCACACCAGACCATGATATGAGGCTGTGGTGGCAAAACCCCTGAGTGCTCTCAATTGAGCAAAGTGCATTTATTGCTCATGAACTCAGCTTTTCAATTGTGGAGAAGGAATATGTTATTTCTTCTTTCAAAAGTTACATAGTTGCTCTTCAATAATATAACAAACTACATACCAGTTTCATCATAATGTGTGATTAGCTGGGGTTGTATAAATGTACATCAAGAAATGTCTTTTTTAGACAGAGTAATTGTTTACTGAACTCTTTACTTTCTGATTGTGATGCACTGGTTTACAACTCTTAGGCTGCTCCGCTCACAGACATAAACAACCTGTGACAAATGGTTGTTAATAGACTTTTCTTGGCTTCTAAAGGTCACGAGCCAGAGCCACTTAGAATAACTACAATCTGCAATCAGTTATAGCAATTACAGGATCCTTGTTTCAGCCTGAGGGAGGCATTAAGTCTACTGAAATCATTTTTAAAGCAGCAATAGAAGGAATGTGTGGTATAAAGTGTGGCTCAACAGTTGCTGAATCGCAGTACCAGAGGACTGTATTTGGATTGAGTTACCTCATACTACATTTGGTTGCATAACATTTGAAACTGCATGTATAGTTTTAGGATGCATCTGCATGATAAGCTATATGCTACAAGTCTGCCGTGATATGAGAAGGGCTTTCTTCAGCTGGGGATTAGTGTTTACACTAAGTAGATAAGCAATTATTGAAACCATTATTATCATCACTGTATCATTAAAATAATTGAATTAATTATAAATACTCACAGCAGTTCCCCCCCTTTAGGTGGTGGTGAGCCTCATGGTAAACTGCATAAAACTCTGGATGATGTATTCCTTGAGGACGATCTTTTCCTCCCTGCATAGAAGGAGAGAAACTCTCAGTTACGACGCATTCATAAAAACGCAGGGCGTCTTGCTTTGGCAGAGGAGAGAGCTGATCCCCTGAGTGAACTCCTCTGTGGAAAATAATGAAAAGAAACAAGTTTAAAAGGCCTCGTCTGAGCAGTAATAGCTATGTTTCCATTCCATTCGACCGACGAGCTCATACTGAGCGAACTTAAATGCAAATGAAGTAGTCTGGGGGAAATAAATAGGCTGTCTTGACATGAAACCATGTCAGAAAAAAAAACAATCACCATATATCATTCAGGGATGGTCTAATTTAGAAAAAAATATGCTATAGTGATGGTTCTGCTAAAGTAATTGTAATGTATACACCACAACATTAAAGCCAGCTTCCTGATTTAATGAATGGCTGATGGGCATATAATGTTGTCTGGGGATAATAGTAATGATATTCAGTGAGTCATAATGCTAATTCACTAACTGAAAATGAAACCCTGTCTTCAATGTGGGGATGACAAGACGATGACTTACTTCAGGTTTTTATGCACTGATGTTTCAGAACATCCATCTGACATCAAACACTGTCATTCTCACTCACCACGTCTTGATTTACACAACGAAACTGGGATATAACTCTGTCGTCATGATACACTGTGATGTTTCTATTAATTGAGTCTGCGGAGCAGTGTTGATTCTCCCTGTGCCACTGCTCTCATTTCTTCTTCTAGGCTGTACGCTGTCGATGATATTGCAGCAGTGAGCGAGTGCTGGATGATAATTGTTGTGGACACAATGAAACGGACGGCGGAGCACTGAGTGGCTCTAAGCTCCTATAGACTTAAGTGGCTGTGGTGGATCAGTAAAGTGCTTGTGGAAGCACAGGGGAACCTAACCCATCTCCTGTTTCTTCCTCCTCGCTCCACGAATGCAGCACAATCACGGAGCGCCCTCCTCTCCTTCATTACATATTCACCCCCCGCCAACCCTCCTTTCTCTCTCTAATTTCCTCTTTCCATAAATCTCCCTCTGCCACTTTCTCTCTCCCTGCTCCTCTCTTTTCTCCCCTCCATTTTGTGGCTGAGGCATGCTTGGTGCTCATCATTTCTGTCGAGCCCTGATTCACTTTCCTGTAGCCCCTCTCTCCATCTATCTTGCCAGCTTTTCAGCAAGCGCGGCATCTCACGAATGCAACCTATCCTCCACCTTCTCCTCTCTTATCTCCTCATCCCCCCATCAGTCTCCATCAGGCCTGACTGCTGCCACTTCAGACCTGTCTGTCCATGCATCTTTTTCTTATTCTCTCCCCCTCTTACCAGCACACAGTTCCCTCTGTCTTTCTCAATCCATCTCTCTCCTGGCGAACAGACAGGCGCCACCACACTGACACCAGCAGGGGCTGGAGCAGTGGTGTTGAAGGGGGGGGTTACACCATTACAACAATTTGTTCTCCAGCTATTAATAAAAGAGGCTGTGGACAGTATTGTTGAATGTCAGCAAGATTAAAAATACCCCATATCTGATTTATTGTACACAGGGGACAAGAACTACCCCTCCCTGTGACTTCATCTTTATCAAAAAGACACTGTATTTTTTTCATGTGTCAACGTATGACAGTAAAAGTTTCCTAAAAACATGTTTTCTTGTGTGTATCCCATAATATCAAATTGAAATAAACTAAATTGATTGTAGCTAGAAATTAGAACAACTGGTAAAACACGTTTTTGGCCAGTTGTTTGGAGCAGAGGAAACTGGTTGTAAACAATAACATACTGTATCATCCCCTTTTAAGTTGATATGGTGAACTTTTTTGCAAATAGTTGCGTATTTACACATTCAGCTGTTACAGAGCAACATTATCATTCAGCTAAAGTCAAGTTTCTGGTCACTTGGCAAATGCTTTTTTGGTCTCTAGAACCAGGGAAATATCCGGTTATTTAGCTGCCAAATGCTCCATTATATGTTCAACAGCAAGTTACTATTGTGTCTGTTAACTCTGTTTCTTCCCAAGCAGGCAGTTTACTGTGCGCTTTCTGGGCCTTTTTGCTGAAAATAGTTGCGTGCTGCAGCAGAAAACAACGCTATGAGAGCAGTGAGAGTAAAACATGATGGTATAGCGATCCTCTGTTCTACTTTGTATTATGTAGAACAAAAATACTCACGTGGTTGCTGATGTGATTCAGCAGGCGTTTGACAGTGGTAACACAGAAAACCATCTTGTGTGAGTCAGTGCCCGTGTTAGCAGTTATGCTAATAGGCTTCCCCTAACTAGCCTAGCTTGCTAGCTTCCAATATCCAAGTTCAAGCTTAATGGCACGGAAATGTTGAATGTTTATAAAGGGTCTGATGTCTTAAATTATGGTACATCACCAACACTATGTCGCTATGTTGACAAAGGGGTAAAATGTTAAATGTTATATTAGCATTCTTAGAAGGCTATGATGTGCTCTGGGTATACGGCACTATGGAAGTTATCTCGAGGCACTGTACATATAGAGCAGGTCTAGACCGTACTCTTTATCTTATCAAATTTACAGAGAGAGACCCAACAAATCCCACCATGAGCAAGCACTAGGCGACTGTGGCAAAGAAAAACTTCCTTTTAAGAGGCAGAAACCTCGAGCAGAACCGGACTCAGGGTGGGCAGCCATCTGCCTCGACCGGTTGGGTTTAGACAGAGAGAGAGGGGGGTGGGGGGATGGGGTAAGAGAAAGACAATATTGCAAATACACAGACTAAGTCAAAATGTAAGTAGTAGTAATAATAATAATAATAATTATAGCTAAAGGAATAATAATGACAGAACAGTGAAACATTAATAGCAATAACACCACCACTAACACTAATAAATGTTTAAATGTTGTAACATCATCGGTTGAGCTGGATCATGGGAGCAGCAGGAGACTCTACAGGTCCGGAGGCAGAACCCTGCAGTGAGAGACAGCAGAAGAAAGAGAGAGAGACTATGGAAGTTTCCAGTGTCTCACAGTAATGTCAGGCCTCTTAAGTCAGTCAATCACTGTCATGTTAAACACCTACCCAGGCTTCAGATTTAGACACTGCATTCTGTATGAATTCATTTAAAATGGTTTTATCCTTCTTTGAATGGAATATATGCACAATAGCTGAAGTGTCATTACAGTTTATTTTTCTTCACACTGAAAGTGAGGAGAATTCAAATACTAGTTCAACTTTAATGAGGTGTGAACGTGCACTTAATAAGGAGATTTTCTCTTCTGTGAGGCCATCAATAATATCCATAATGCAACAGTGGGCAATATTGCTGCCCATATGATTGTACTACCCCCAGTATATGACACTTGACTGCCTACAGTTTAAAATCAATATCATGCAAGTTTTCTCTCCTGCAGCTTTGGTGGTCATGCTGCATTGAAAAACATTTTTCTGTTTTGGCCAACTGTGCTCAGGAAGTTGAGCGATAAAGTATGGTAGGAAGTTAGTGAGGGAAAAAATTATGAAAAAAAAAAATCAAGAAAAAGCAAGTGAAGAAGACATTACCCTTGGAGACTGAATGTAAGATGAAAGGCATCCCATATAGGAACAAGAGGACAGAGCAGGGAGGAATCAGTGAATCTATACGGAGCTCCAGCCTTTGCCGCTGAGAGCCCACAGTGTAAATCATGAATCATTTACAGTCTCTTTCCCTCAGGAGCCTGTGTTTAAATATTAATGCTCTCCATTCAGATCACAGCCACCCTGACCCGCATAGCTAGGTCTACTCCCCAAGGACAGTATGTATGCACCCTCCCTGCTCACACACACATACAAAGCACTTCCATGGATCATCTATAGGCATAGATAGAAAATACCAAACTGCTAAAAAGCATCACCATATATCATGCAGTCCCTGAGGTATATGTGCACATATGAACTCCACACCCACATATTACACAAGTTTGCTCTGTTCCTGTGCTCAAAAAGGTCTCTTTTATACTGACACCACACACAGGTAGAGACATGTTTTTGCCCAATTATTTCTCATCAAGTTTATGTTTGCTTCAAGATTTAAAAAAACAAGGCTTGTGACAGGGCAGCTACTAGTTTTGGTTTATACAGTAACTAGGATTGTGTGGGTGGCTAAAATGAATAAGTAACATTATTTTCTTTCACTCTATTTACCATCAAGCTTCATCTTGGTGGTCCAAAGGACGAAACACTTGCTTACCGCTGCACCAAACATCCCCACCTTGTCAACTAGGAGTGGTTCAATTCCCAGTTCTGGACCCTCTGACTTTACCTCCACTGAACAAAACCGGGACTATGTGGGCAGAAAGCTGGTGAGTGTTCATGTTTGTGTTCATCATTGGCTGGTTATGTACTGTGCCCTCCCAGTGAAGCTCTTGGTGTCTGGCTGAAGGAAACTTTTGAAACGTTCCTAACCAACAAGTCCTCATACAGTACCTATACAGCAATATAGGTCCCTAGTCTTCCAATTCAAGTTAGAAAATTAATAGAAAGATATTGAGGGTGGCTTGAAATGATTAATGTTGTCCATGGTAAGGACAGCCTCCACCCTAGTAGTAGTAGTTAGCACTGACATGAACTGTGGTGCACCTTGGCCATTTCAGTTTAGGCAACAAAACTAAAACAATAAAAAGATGAGCAAGTAACAACATCACAATACCTTGGAGTTGGAGAAGCCCTGCACTCGCTTCTCCAACTGCCCACCCATTGGCCACCATTAAGCAGAGGAATGCATGATCCCTGTGGTGAACGCATGGAGCTAGACAGAAAAAGAGCACAGAGCTAAGTCATATTTCAAAAGATAACACCAGTATTGACAAAATACCCTCCCAGCTCTTGCACGTTCTCTTTACCATCCTTATTTCGTCTATTCTGTCTTTCTTGTTAACAATGAGAGCATCCCTGCTACGTGAGAACGGCGAAGATTTGACACGAAAACAAACATTCCTGACATCTGCCACAACCGTGTGAACATTTCCTCAATCCGGCTCAACTAAAAGATGAGGATCCTTCTCAGGCTTACGCCGCCAGCACCCCAATTAGTGTCACCTTCCAGAGTCTGGAGCATTCCTCTACATGGCGCACGTTCTCCTTCCATTTCTCTCTTTGTTCTCCTGCTTTAATTCCCATCTTTTTTAGCCCCAGGCGCACTCTCTCTCTCAAACACACACACGCACGCAGGTATCTGCTGCTTTTCCCAAAATTTTTTTTCGTTTCTGTTTCATCTGTGCTGGTGTTCCCCCCCCCCCCCTTAATTTTTTTTTTTTTACACTATCTGCTTGACTGGTTCTCTCTCAGTGCTCTTTTAATACGGCCGCAGTTTAGATCAATCTTCCCAAATCAATACTTAATATCAGAAAGAATCTCTGGCCTTTTGCTGTATGTACTCTGGCGTATCGTCAAGACACACCGACCATCGTCTCCATTCAACCTATTCACACCAAAAGTAATGAGATATTGAATTGGACTCACATACACTAAGGTGCGGCCAATACTGTACCATCCACAATTGGTGTGTTTCTCCCAAAACCCTGGTCCAACAATAAAGCACCTGATAATATTTGACATCAGAGCCTCATTTTTCTTCATTTGTGTCTTAGTCTCAGAACAATGTGAGCTTCACATTGACTGAGCCATCCACTGATTCCTCCACAAGTGTGAGAAGCTGCAAATTGACATTCTGCCATGTATTTCACATGATAAATGAACCCTGAGCTGCTGACCTATCTGCGCTAAAAGCACGTATTTGCAGCCACATGTGTTTTGAAGTGCCTACTTTCAAATAACTTCTTGTCTCTCAAGATATTCCCAGTCCACCCATTACCCATGCATTACAGGCCTAAGTGTATTGGCTGGGATGAGCGGGCAGCAAGCAGAATTTAAGTATGTCTTGCATGAGCTCTATAATTTATCATGTTAGGAGCCTCAAGCTTTTTAATGGTCTCTGCTCTCATTATCCAGTCTCTGTTTTCTCGCCGTGTCTTCTGAGAGTTCCCCCTAATGGAGGGACAAATAGATTCATATGAGATCGTAATTACAGCATTTTTAAGCAATGAGTGCAACGATCAGATAGCAAAGGAGGACAGAGCGAATCTCATCTGATACGGCTGTATCTACTATCAGGACATGAGCGAGAGGAAGAGAGAACAGTCCAATCAGACAGTGTCAGATTACCCAACAAGCTTGTCTGTCATTTGTCTCCACTGTAGTCTCGCTTCCTGTTTCTATCTGCTTCCTGTCTCGGTTGTGACTGATGGGGCCTTTGGAGGAGCTGAGCGTCATGTCAGAGTTACCAGGCGCTGATTCCTCTGTCAAGGTTGCCAGTTCAGACCCGGATCCCACTGCCTTAAATGAATAGAAGCAGATGACTTCTTGAGAACACTAATTTAATTGAGATGTTCAGTGCTAGTGCATGGTTTCATTTGCATATTAGACATATAAGGCAGAGGATGAAACAGAGAAATAGTCCTCTGTTAGTTAATTAAGGGAGAAGAAGAAAACAGTGGCGGACTAGAATGACAGTCTGACAGCATTTCCAAAAAAGCCTTTTGTGCTATCCACACTCAAACGTGGTGTGACTTTGCATTACGCAGTTCAATCTTGTCAGAAGTACAGACATCTATTGTAAAAGAAACAGCGGCGACAACCAGGAAACTAATACAACTGGGTAATTGACAGCATATCCAAGACAAAAAGCATGCGTCCAAATGTATCTGGCAAAGCTCCCTGTGTTGTTGAAACAGGAGCGTCGGATACTCACTACCCTGCCAAGAAGAGCTCATGCATAAACAACACTGTCATATTTATATAGGCATCCCCGTGGAGTCCTTCCACTATTGTGCTGTTAACTACCTCTGCCGAGGGAACATGACAGTATCGCCACAACACATGTTCTTAAGTGATTAAAATTCACTCTCCCCTTGTAGGCCTCTCTTATCGGTGAGTATTTTTGGTGTTTCTCAGCTGCGGTGAGGGTCACTAGGGGCAGCTGTGGGAAACAGATAAAGAATTGTATTTTTCATTGCCATTGAGTCTGCATGCACACTCATTGACAGACATGCACACATGCCGGGGAATGTTTTTGAGGCCCGTTCTCTGGAGTGCTAGGTTGATAAAAACAGATTCCCTCCATGGCACTTGAGCGTCATTATTCTCTCTTCTTTTTCCCTTATCTGAAGCCTATTGTTGGAACACTGGGTGGTTATTGGGTTTTGTCAGGGGAGGAGAGGAACGAACGGAGGATGGGGACGAGCTTTGTGCCCTCATTCTCTGCTCCAGTGCCGTGGAGCAAAGCAAACCCACATATATCCTCCACCGGCACCTCACAGGATTCAGATTCTCAGAGCAGCTCTCTGAAATGATAACAGACATTTTCTTTGGGTAAAACATTGAGGAAGAAGATTTACTTTCGCGCTGAGGTGCTCTGTAATTGAATAAACTGTGGAGAAATTATATTTTCCTAGTGTTCACTGGCATACCTTGTCATCACCAGTTAAAGTCACACCCGAAACGAATTCAGAGGGAAAATATTAACCTTATCCCACCTCTCTGAGGCAGGGAGCTGTGTGCAAACCTTTGATGATGCATGACTCAGAAGAAACCAAGGAAAACTGAGTGGGTGTTTTTGGTTCAGAATTTTATAGATGATTTTAGTTCAGATTTTGTTTCCCTCTCGACATACAAGCTGTTTATTGGTTTCAGACCACATCCTCACTTGTTATATACATTTCTTCTCAGTTATTCCAGAGATACAATGATTTCAGGACAGACAGAAACCCACCAGAATTCATACACTTGCACCCCAGTGATGGCAGTTGACCTTGTAAACTTTTCCAGCTTGCAGCCAAGTAAAGTTTCACTCCTGCTCCCAGCTCTGCGATCTAATGAGGGTTTGTAGAGAGAGATGCGGCTGCTATCTGCGGGGCCTTGTTGTGAAATTAAAGGTCATTCTCACTGGATGAGCAACCCTGATACCTCCTATCTCTCTCCTCGCTGGCCAACGGGGAAATCAAACGCTATTAGACCGGAGAAGCGTCCTTTATCATTGCGGTCATTACCATCCAAATCATCACCCAGGCCACGAAGCATCATTTAGCCTCCCCATTTAACTTCTCACCAGCCGTGTGTCAAACATATCCACCAGTGACAATGTGTCCGGCAATATTGGGTGCTGCGGGGAATTATGCAGGAAGGAAAGCAATTAGCGGGCCGGAAAAGGATGAAGATTCAAAGGCAGGGCGTGTACAGTTATGGAACAAGGAGAAAGAGGAGACAGAAGTTAGAGAGCTGAATTACTTATTAATGCCACTAATGAGGGCAACGCAATGGGCTTGATATGGAGCTAGATAATGTACCTGCTGCTGTATAATGGAGCTAAATGTTCTATCCCTGCTCATACTAGAGTGGATCCAGAAGTGCTGAGAGGATAAGCTCTACCAGCAGAACTCCACAAGTTATGAATGTTGTACAGTCGGTGCTGGGATGTATAAGATATTGCTCAGTAATGCATTGAGTAATGAAAATGATCACAATTTGAAATTCATTACAGTTACTGATGTCAGTAATGCTGTTACTTTTGGCTTGCTCTGGCTAGCTGACTGTCTTTGGAGGGGTTGATCGAGAGGGTTGATAGGGACTGAATGAAAATGTTATCACTGGGGGTCTTCACGGGTCACTCGGTTCTTTATTAACCGGTGTCTGACCCATGACCTGAGTCATACTGGGTTGAAATTATATTCATAGACAGAGAGTGACCAGCTTCTCACTGTCAACATTTGGATCCTACATGATCGCGAAAATTCTGCCAGTGTGAACAGTTGAGGTTATTTCACCAGAAGTATCTGTTATTTTTTTTAGCAGTGGTGGAATGTAACGAATAACTTTTACTCAAGTACTGCACTTAAGTACAATTCTGAGGTACTTGCAATGTACTTGAGCATTTCCATACATTGCAGAAGAGTCCAAAGAATTAAATGAGAATTAATTATCTAACAACCCTTCTAATTTATAGAAGGGAACCAGTCATTCTTTGAAACATTAGGCTCTGGAGCAGATATACCTCCAGGTTGCCTCAGGGCCAAATTTCCACCCAAACCCTCAGATACAGTCTTGAAGACTCTGTGTCTCTTCATCACAGCTGAACTTTACCTGTATTTTTCAGGATATTATTGTTGCCGTGGCAACAATCATGGCACCCTTAACAAATTGCGCCTGTCCACACTTTGTAACTTCACAGGAACTGTGCCTTGAAGTGCAAATGAGTTGAAAGAATACAGAGGTGCTCCTGTTTGAGGAAAAACATCAATATTGTAATGTATTTTGTAAGAGATGAAAGTGTTTAAATTCTAGCCTAATTGTTTTATACTGAAAATGATTTGAGCTTCACTGGAGTGATATTTGGATCTAGTATAATTTCAGGCAGCTAAATGTAGCTTGCTTTAAGCACAGTTGTATACTGCTGTAAACTGCACTGTATCACTATAGTAGCTGTTACAACCCCAAGTTGGTCGAAAAGAGTAACATAAAATTAGATGAAGAATATGAGGAGTCCATTTGTTCAGTGTTTCAGTCTTTTATTGCCAGATATAGGAGCTTGAATGTAACTTCAGGGAGAGTTCTGGCCAAAACAACCACCAAACTGAGTAGAAATAAAATATTACATAAATAATAAAATAAAATATTCAATACTGAAAAGTGCCCTAAAAGAAAAGTCAAAATCCTGAACCCATCTCCCTATAAAAAAACAAACAAAAAGGAGAAAAAGTAGTGTAACAAAAGCAAAAGTAGCCATAAAGCCTAGCTGCCTTTATATACCCCCACATGAACTGCTATTGGCTTCAGGTCATCAGATTCACCAGCCAATAGTATGAAGGAGGATGACGAAGACACAGAGCTGAGGCCCACAGAGACTAAGGATACAACACATATTAACACATTTTATCAGTTGCACATTCACCTGGGGGAATGGAACAGTAGCCCTGAATTACATGGATATTAAGATATGCACCAAGGAAGCAGTCCTGTAGGTTTTCTGCTAGTGTGAAGACCTCAAATGTGAGCCTCGCAGCTTCACCTCACCTCACCCTGGCTTCACTGGGGCTAATAGCTTGTCTACCCCCAAAAAAGTATTTCAGCTGCGTTTTCCATGCGTCATCCATCTAAACCATGTGTAATGGAACAGATAGGCTCCTATTTTAATGCTACTGCTATGCTAACATTCTGCTCACATTATGCTTCCTGACACCTGAAAGTCCTGACTAAGGTCCAAACCAAGGTCCATGTTTTTGTTGCACTGCACACATTTGATGTGGTTAGTTTTGGTTTGACGTTGCAATTTTGAAGAACTCTGCCTGACATACCTACATCCTGTTGTCATCACTGTGTGTGCTCCACCTCCGTGATGACACTGGGGTGTTGTCAATCCAACTCATCCTCTCAGAAAATAGGTTAAACATTTCAGCATTTTTATGCATTGTGCAAGTTGGCTTTTGATTTTGTCGTCATACCAAATTACAGATAAGTAATTTGTGTCCACCTCTCTCCATGTGCTACCATGGCTCATTTTTACTTCCCTTTCAATCCTCGTTCCTCTTCTGTTGAGCCTGCCTCAACTTCTTGTATTTGGTCTGAAAATCCAAACCATCCAAAAAGTATTTTCACGCCACAAATCCATGGTTCAGTTTCATCTGCACCTGGACCACCTCTTTTGGTCAAACTAAATTTTGGTCCTTTGGTCCAAACTATGGTCCAAGGTACCTTCCACACCTGCTCTTCTGGTATCAACTAAGTCCAAAGACTGGGACCGAACAAGGTAGGTGTGAAAGCACCCTAACTGTTGATGGGTTGATGCGTTGAATAACAGATGCACTGAGTGTTATAAGTAATTATGATTGCCATAGAGTAAGGCAATGTATTTTCTTTTTACATGAATAACTGACTACAGTTGTGATAACACACCTCTTGAACTTGAGAGAGCTGCTGTTGTCAGTCTTACTTTTCACTAATAGGACTTTATCCAGTCTAAGCATGTACATCATTTATCAGTTGGTGCACTCTCAGGAAACTGCAGGTCCAAATCCAATCTATGATAGTTTAATAATAACCACAGGTCACTCATAGTACACAATCAGAGGCAGAACTGGCAAACTAAAAGCAGACCGTTCCAATGGGTATAACAGTCATTAAAAGTTTTGAGCCTTCCCTCACGATATGTTCCCTGGATCCGACTAGGATGACAGAGAATATGATGGCTTTTTTTTCCCCTGAAACTGACGGTCGGAGGCCTGGGAGAGAAGAGTGGAGCTAACAGTGAGGAGCTTTTCGGCAGTTCAAGCACTGCTCAGATCAAGATTTTAAAGGAGCGCCCAGTCTGCCTCTCCTCACTCCCATTTAAGATGGGGCAGCTTTGCCAGAGAGTTTTGTGAGATGTCTTGTCTTTTTATCAGTGGTTGAAAAGCCCCTGTGTTTCCTCACAGCATGGCTGGCGCTAATTAGTTTAGCACACACATTACCCACGAGGCTTGTGGACCTCTGCACCCCTCCAACTGGGAAGTCGACCAAAGATGAAACAATGATGAATAAACCTTGGTGGATGTTGAAGATGGAAGCGGAAGGATGATGAAAACAGGAGGAACCGAGTGAATAATCATGCATAATAATATTGCTTGATTTTTTTTTTGCTTGTTTCCATTTAACTACAACCAACTTGATTTCCATTTTTTGTGCATACATCACACTGTGCTGCTAGCAGAGCTGTAACAACCCTGTTTTTCAACATCACACAGTTAAAGGAGAGGCTCTCTGCCTGTTGAAAATATTAAATACTTGAGGAGTTTCAACAAAAGGCCATCCAAGGTTCCCGAAAAATTAAACGAAGAGTGATGACTGCCTTTTTATGCATGCATCCAAGAACCCAGAGCCTCACTTTGCCTTCCCTCCATCATCATGCACCAACAGAGACAGCGCTAATTCACCGCTTTTGTCCATCCTTGTTATCTCTCATATTCAAATGCAGCAGCCTCTCAGGAGAGGAGGCATCCTTGAGTCCGACTGATCTTTGTCTAACCCACAAGGCCGAACTTCTGGCTGTCCGCTTCAATTGCCCAGGTTGGTATACCAACATCACTAACCTCCTCTTTCCCATATAAATATCAAGGGCTTTTTTCTCCCTTGAAACGTACCCGAGGGAAACGGAGCCGGTGGTGGACATGGAGGCAAATACAAAATAATTCCCTCTGAAATGCCAGAATTAATCAGAGTCTTCTTTGGACGTGACTTAACAAGCTATCAAACATCAGGCACCCTCAGCTGCCATGAAGCTCTGCTTAATAAAAAGGATGGATGAAGGAGGAAGGGGTAGGGGCTGAGGCGTTTCCAGGTCAGGGAGGGAGGAAAAGGCAAGGATGTAAGGGCCTGCTCGCAGCAGGGGGTTACCTGGTAATTGGGATGGAGAAGTAGTTAAAGTGATGGGCGGTGGTGTTTGGGTTGGAGGGGGGCAGTCGGAGGAAATGAAGGTCGGGGGGTGTGGAGGAAGGAGGGGAAAAAGGGGGAGAGGCAGGCAAACCGAGCTGGATGACGAGGGGAGATGGAGTGCAGAAGTTTGGGGGGTGGAATGAAAGGAGGGGGTCTGTGGAGGGTTCCTGGTTCTGAGGCATGTGGAGAGTGTCTTGATGGAAAAATGAAGGGAAAAAGGGGATGAGGTTGTTGGGGCCTGGGGGACGCTGGAGGAGCAATTTCATTATGGTGCGCCGGGATGGGAAAGAAGATAGCATTTTTGTATGTATGTGTGTGTATGTGTGTGTGTGTTTATGTGCACCTAAAACCAAAAGAGGGGCAACTGTAGCGACAATTGAAAGGAGAGATTGGAAGAGGTGAGGTGCTTGTGTGTGTGTGTAGGGGGTTGGAGGAATATTTGATTGAGGTATGACAAAAAATTAAGGTAAGGCCGGAGAGTGGAAGATTGCAAGTTTTTTTAGTTAGATTTTGCAATGTAATCACAGGGAGGAAAAAGTGGAGGCGGGCATTGTGGGTGGTGGAAGAGGCAAATGAGGGTTGAGGATTGGGGGGGAGGAGGGTTATGCACGGGGATGGTGGGAGCGAGGGAAGGGATGGGAAGCAGCAGCGGACGCGAGTAATGACAGCTGGGTGGAGGTAGAAGAGATGTGATTACACAAGCAGGAAGGGATTCAGGTGATGAGAAAAGTTGCCGGGAAGCTTGGGAATGAAAGATTTAGAAGCGGGGAGTCGGGTGAGGGGGGAATGTGTTTGCGTCATTCATCCTAAATCACAGGCGATTTTAAATAAAACATCCCTCTATTCACTTTGGCTCCTGATGCCCTGGATCAAGGCTAAAACTGCAAAGCGCATGCATGTTAATTACCAGGAGATTATTCATTCGGTGGCACTCTGTGTGCACCAAATGAATGCATATCTTTGGCGCATGTTAGAGGTGGAGGCAAGCACCCCCTCCACACACACACACATGCACACACACACACCCCACCCTCAGCTCTGCTAACATTGTGGTGTGAAAAGCCTATTACTAGTCTTCACCAGCAGCTTATCCCTCACCATTGCAGGGAAGATTTTGGCCGAGCAAACATGAATGGCTTCTTTGCGCTGGAAAATGAGAGATGCTAAATCCGCAACCACAACCCACTTCTTGCCTCATGCACAATGGAAAGCCTTGGAGGAGATGACTCCCAGCAGTTCTGAAAAACCTCCAGCATCCTCTCATACAGGCATTAGCACCCATCTGAGAACATTTGTTTGACATTACAGCATGTGATGGACAGTGTCCAGTTAGGCAGAGTTTCAACAGGAGTGATGGGAGATTGAACAAAAAAGAGGAGAAGCCTTTTGAGATTTTTATCTGCATATGAGAGAAGAAGCTGCAAGCTTTGGACTCCCTCCAAAATGGCTGCCTTATTACTTTCAGAGCTCAACTGCATCTCTATTTCTGTCTCTATCTAGGTCTTCCTTCTGTTTCTCCATATCTTGCATCTGAGGAAGACTCCCAGTGAGTCTCTATCATGTCCAAATGCAAAGTTGAATTACTGCTGAAAACATGATGCGACTAAGAAACACAAATGTAGTCTATTGTATGTAGTCATGTATATACAGTGATAAGCAGTGCTAACAGTGAGAATGGATCATGCACATGAAGTACTTATACATTATGTTCTTTGACCAGTTATCAGGGCAAATGTTTTCACTCAACCACCAATATGAACACCACACAGAACACAGCTCTGACATGTCTCTGTCCCATTTCCGGTGTCCACTGGAAGTGTTTCAGAAGTGGAACATCCTCGAGAAGTCTGTTCCTCAGCAGCCAAATTTCTAATATTGTTAACAGCAGTGGCACTCAAACGTTTTATACAAGACCCGTATATACATTTTACATAAGGACAGAAGTCAGGAACAGTGTCTGCAACATAATCAATAAATTGTCCATAAACAATGAAATACATTCAAAAACTAAAAATATTATTTTAAATCAGCTATCAAGAAATATAGGTTTTTATAACTGACAAGTGAATTTTAACTCTTCTGAGAGCCAAAAACAGATGAGTCATTGCTCTCTGATCTATAGTGTCACATTAAGCCATGACCGTGCGACAGTAAGCCAGCATGCACAATACCAGGACTCTGAAACTGAAGCAGCTGAATGACATTCAGTCATAAGTAAAACAATTATTTAGACCTGTACCCATTTTTTTTTTTTTTTTTGCAATGCAACAATCCTGAAGAAGGGGTCATTGAGGTCACTGCCTGCCCCATCACTATCGCCAGACTGCTGCCTGTTTGTATCTCAGCCTCCCTCACATAATCTCTCTCTCATTCAAGAAAATCTATTTCTCCCAGTTTCATGTGCGGAGGACACACTGCGCGTATTTCACAAGATTTCAGAAGGCTTATTTTTGTTGGATCTAATTTAAAAACTGTTTGACACCTACTTGAAATCCAAGAAATCCTTGAAACGTATTTGATGAGAGAGCTTCAGAGGGAATAATCTGTGCAATCATCTCCTCAAGATTGTGCTATAGTGTGTCTGAAGTCCAACAAGCTGAAAAAATCCAAATAACAGAATCCAGGCTCTATTATAAATATACCAGTGTGAGTCATAAGATGGCCAAGTGAGAGACTGTAATGGACATGTTGGACCCACATCCAGACAATTGTGTGTTTTGGGTGTATGTGTGTAACAGAGAGAGAAAACAGGCACTGATGCTCATTTGTGAGTGTGTGTGTATGGGTGAGCACGTGCTCCTGTGTGTTTGTGCTTGGATGTGTGCGAATGCCTACACTACCTGTGTACTGAGCAGACGCCGGCTGCATCTGTATGCATGTGCCTGTTTGTTTACATGTCTGTCTGTGGATATTTGGTTTTGCATGCCGTTCTCCAATGTGCGTTTCAGCATGCATGTGTGGAAAAGAGCAGATGCTGTGTGTGTGCGTATTCTCCACTGAGTGACTTTGCGTGTGTGCACCGAGCGTCTGGGAGATGGAGGGCTTTGGCTTTCATTTGGGGGTTTTTGCTCCATGCTTGTCTTGGGGGTGGGGGGGGCTTGCTGGGGATGTAGCTGTGCACTCGCCTTGACAAACATCAATTATTAAGAATCTGCTCAGAATGCTGATTTACAGAACAGAAGTTTGTGTGTATATACACTCGCTTGCGTTTTGTTTTGAAGTTGTTTTGTAAAGATTTGAAGGTGCCCGGCTGGATTTATTCACTCCCATCACTTGAAACTTAATTTCACCGCTCGCTGTCAATTTGTCAGCTCCCAGGAACCGCTTTTATTTCTAATCACATCAGCGCTGAGATTAACTCCAGGGAGCCAGCAGCCATAATCAATTCTTTGTTATTAATAATTAATCCAATCCGCATGATAAAATATTCTCTATCAAGTGCAGAAGTTAAATGTAGATTTCAGAGAGAATCAAGGAAATTGAACCACATATTTCTGTTTATGTCGCTCGTCATTTGTCTTGAAAGGGATACCAGGGCGACGCGTCGCATTGAGGGGGCACGAAATGCGCGCCGAGACGGACGGGGCTCCCCGGGATACTGATCATTAGCTTGTGAGGAATGAAAACAAGGACGCCGAAGCATGGTCAGGAGAGGAAAAAGGAGAGATGAGACAGAGAGTAGAGAGAGAAAAAAAAAACAATGGAGAACAATGCAGCACAAGCTGCTTAGCTTAATGACAGCGCTACAGGCAGCAGACATGGGGGTCAGTGCTTAGCTTTACGTGTAGCGTGTACGTGTGTAATTGTAACATTCCTGCATTCCCGCGCGCACCCATCTCCATCGAAACCAGGAACTGAGACAAAGCAAAACTGTAGATCCATCTTCATTCCCTGAGAGAAAATGCTGACCCTTATCCTCCTCTTTTTGTTAATGGTAGAAAGATTTCCCAGCAATAAGAGGGAGGAGGAGGGGGAAGAGGAGGGAGGAGGGTTAAAAAATAAAAGATTACCTTGATCAGCACAGTGTTCACTTCCTGGGTTGGCCTCAAGGTTAAGATGGCTCGTTATTTTTTATGGTCCTTGTTAAAGACGCAGAGAGCTCGCAGGGAGGTATTTGAATATACATTTTTTCCTCTTTGGCACAAAAAGGTGTTCAACAGGGCTCTGTTCAGGGTCCCATCTGATCCTGTTTGTCTCAAGTGTCCACACACACACACACACACACACAGACACAGACACAGAGGTATATACACAACTCAAGGTGACTTTCACCCAGAACCACCCAGAATTCTTTTTTTTTTTTTTTTTCAACTGAAGAGGGAGATGGTTATATTTCCTTAGAGGATTGTTCAGTGGGTGTGTGTGTGTGTAAGAGAGAGTGAGTGTGTATGTTTTAAATGCAGCCTTATTACTTTTCAATGACACTCTAACCCCTTGTTTCATTATTATTTTTCATAATAATGTTCAACCTGGGATGGCGTGGTGAATGACATTGAAATATAACCTCCCAAATGAATGTTTTGTTTACCTTTCATGTTGAAGTACACACTGTGCCAGTTACTGTTATTGCATGGAGACAGATAGAGGCTGGAGTGAGCGTTCTCAATTTATTTTTTGTCTTCTCTGCTGTGTATTATTCATTATCTCACAGTAGTTCTCATTCAAGGGCGTTATTCAGAGAGTGAAAGTTGTCTGGATTTTGGGCTAAATTGGACTGGTGAGCAACTGCAGACAATCACACTGGTCAGTCGTGAACGTGTTATAATACAGTATTTGGGATATAAAGTTGGGTCCTGATTCAAGAGTCAGTTAATTAAATGAGAGTTTGCATTCATACTATATATATTTTGTTGATGTAGACGTGTAGAAATGCAGGGGGGAGGATTTCTAATGGTTCAAGACGTATTTAACCAGGATGGTCTGCAGAGATATAAATGTCTTTGTGTAGACTTTTGGCCAAAATGGCAGCACATTTATATAAGACAATGAGGGGGGAAGACAGAAAAGGAAGGAGAGTGTAGAAGACAATTTATAAGACAGGCAGGAAAGAGCAAAAGAAGCATTTGAAACGCATTAAAACACTCCAATTTCCATGCAAAATTAAAACTGCAATGATGCCTTGGATTTTCGTCTTGGTATCTAACTGGTCTTAACACCGTCTGCCTCGTTTGTGGCTTTGTTGCATTTCTTTTTCTCACTTCTCCTCTACTTTGCTGTTTGGCAAACAGCAAGGATACTGATAATGAAGCCATAGCGTTTGTCTGTAAAGGACATAGTATTTATTTACAGTAATAGAAAAAGATTGGGCTTTAAGTGAAGGTTTAAGTAGAAAGTGGTTGATGCAGCAGCAAATTCCATCCATGCATCCATTTTCCACCACTTACCCGGAGTCAGTTCGTGGTGGCAGCAGGTTAAACAAGATAACCCAGACGTCCCTCAGGCCGGATTAGGTATATAGTCTCTCTATCATGTTCTGGGTCTACCCCAGGGTCTTCTATCAGTTTTACGTGCCCAGAAATCCTCAAATGGAAGACACCCAGGAAGCATCGTGATCAGATACCCGAAACACCTTAACTCACTCCTTTTGATGCAAAGGAGCTGCTCCCTCTGGATATCTGAGCTCCTCACCCTATCTATAAGGGCTCAGCCACCTCACAGAGGAAACTCATTTCAGATGCTTGTATTTGTGATCTAATTTTTTATTCTAATTCTCTACCCACAGCTCATAACCATAGGTGAGGGTTGGAAAATAGATCGACTTAAGTAAGCTTTTGTCCTCCAACTCCAATTCACCACAACAGTCTGGTACAATTCCCGGATTACTGCTGCTACCAGTCCACCTGTCAATCTCACTCAGTGTGCAACAGCAAACAACACTGGGACAAGCCCAAGATAAGTGAAATAGAGCAGAAAAAAAGATAAAATGGGAGTTTTATGCTGCCATTCCTACAGTCTGACTTGTGTAAAAGTACAAGACTATTGTCAGTAAAATGTACTTAAAAGTATCAAAAAGTATTCATTATGTAACATCATAATTTTGTCATATTTAATGAAAAATACTAACATTGGGTCAAAACAACCCACTGGTGCTGGGTCAAGTTAACTGAGTGCTGCCTTAGTGCTTCACACACTGGGTCCATTTTTAACCTAGTGATTTTTAGTTAACAAGTGTTATTTATTAAGAGTTCAAAACTCCCATTAATCTGCCTTATCAGATCTGTGTGGGTTTGATCAGATGTGACTGACAGTGCCCTGTCAACAGTGGGAAACAATCGCATTCAAATTTGTTTTTGCTAAATTATAATTTATCCATGGAAATATGTGACATGACCTGTTTCCAAAAGAGTACCATCAACCTCAGACCAGTCAGAGAAGCCAGGATTATAACACAAATACAAAATCCTTTAATGTTTAATATCCAAAAACCAATCACTTACAGTGAGAAGCAGTTTGGGAAAATAGGTTTGCAAGGCCTTTAATGTTGTAGTTGGTTGGGCTGGAGCTAATTTTAATTACACTGTTAGGCACAATATTCATATATTTAGTCTGTAAATTCTTAATCTGCAAAGTAATCAGTAACTATAATGGTCAGATAATCTAGGGGAGTAAAAAGCACAATATTCCCCTATGATGGAGTATTAATATAAAAAAGCTTATCAAGATCATCTAGATTATCGTGAGTACTTGCAAATAGCAGCCAGAGCTGGTGTGCATCCACGTTTCTCAGCAGTAAAAGTGCAGTTTTGTTAAAGATAAATTATAATCTCCTTAGAGTTATTAAACTGAGCTGCTCAAGTTGAGCAAATCACTTGCAATTTGTGCATCACTAATTTAAAAAAATTGCCGCGTGGAGGGAGGCTGCTTGTTGTTGACATGTTTGGGAATGTCATTTTAAGCCAGTTCTCATTTCCACGGCTCTCCTATCTTACTCGGCGGCTCTCAGCCGTTTGCCGTGTGGCTGGAGCCATGCCAACCCCATTACTCCTACAAGACTGTAACTGGCGGCCTCATTGACAGGGATGTGACAACAAGCATTTAGACAGAGAGGAAATCATTCATCATTAACCACGCAGCCATGGAGGAGACAAACACATCTGCGGCAGTGATAAGGCCTCGCCGGCGCCCCTCCGCACTGCTCAGCACCTGTTTCACACGAGCTCTTTGGCTTCCTCACCTCTGCTTTGCTTTTGTGTTTGGGAATGCTAATTAGCAAATGTCCTTCACGAATCCTTGTTCAGAGTTTCCCCAGTGAACAGGCTGAGAGAGAGAGAGGTGAGACACAAAGTGCTACAAAGAGGAGGGCACTGGTAAGACTTTTACAAAGAGCACTTAGATATTGCTGGATGTTTTGTATAATACCGTCTTTGAAGAGCTTTCTCAAGAGATATTCTAAAAGCCTGCAGTAATCCTCCTCTCACCATGTCTGGGTCTGAATCAGCATCAGTCCTACAGTGGTAAGATGAGATAATCTCCCCACATGTCTCCCTACTCGATTCCATTCTATCAGCGTCTTTACTTCAAAATGAAAACATACTCTTAAGATCCTTGCCTTGCAGTAGGCTGGCACAGACAAAACTTTAGCATTTGTTTGATTCCATTCAACAACATTCGCTCCTTTTTCGCCGCCACTGCCGCAGGCCAACATTGTTATTGCCACGATATTAGACGTCAGTCAGCCAAGAGGCGGGAGGCCGAGGACTGCCTCATTCTGAGAAGGGTTTTTTTGTTATTGACTCTGCACTGAGTGAATTGTGATCGACCGATCGTTAACACATCCGTCTGTGTTGTAGGCCCAAAGCAATGGTTATATTGGATTACCTCATCTTGCAACCTACTGCTAATCACCACCTCTACCTGCACTGAAGTAATGGTGATGCTGGTTCCACACAAGCAGCACAGAACTCTCTCTCTAAGAGTTGAAAGTTTCTGTGGATTTTTAGCCACGCCAGGCAATGTCAGATGCTTGGGCCAACACTTTTGTCCAGACTGAAATATTTCATTACATTTCATTACTACTGGAAGAATTGCCATGAAATTCATTGGGGACATTTTTGATCCCCACAGGATGAGTCCCTCTGATTTTGATGATCCACTGACTTTTCCCCTAATGCCACCATGAGTTTGACATTTCCGGTTTTAAGTGAAATGTCTCTGCAACTAGCGTATGGGTTGCCAAGGAGATAAATCCTAATGTCTTTGGTGATCTTCTGACCTTTCCTGCAGCTCATCAGCAGATCAATGCTTCCACTGCTGTGAAATTTCTTAACATCAAATAGATACAAAGTTCTGTGCAGATATTCATGGTTTCCAGAGGATGAATCCTAAAGACTCTGGTGATCCCTGACTTTTCCTCCAGCTCCATCATCAGGTAAAAATTTGAATTTGCCCAATACTTTGGTTTAAGACTAAATACCTCTAAAACTAATTACTGTCTGTAGTTTGTATTCAGTGTTAGTTAGCAAGTTTTAGCATGGTAATATGCTAAATGTGGTAAACATTATAGCTGTTTACACTGGCACGTTAGCATGCTGATTGGCATTTGGCTCAAAGCTCCACTTTGTCCAAATACAGCCACACCAAGCCACTAGCATGGCTGTAGACTCCTAGTCTTGTTCCACCAAACTGTGACTTCTTCACCTCCCTGTCACACAGGGGTATATTGCTTTGCTATTTCCTTGAACCACCTGCCAGTATTGTTATATACACAGTGAAATATGCAGGTTGTGATTTGATCCTGTATATCCCTGTGCAGATTAGGGCAGTGTCAGTACAGGATTACCCCGGTAATTCATGTAATGCTGCTTCGCCACAGTTAATTTCCCTGTGGATGAGCGGAGAGAGTTGAGTTATACACTGGCGCGAGCTCCCCAAACTACAGTGTATCATTTCCTCACAGTTCTCCATCTCCACAACATGTTTGGTATGCAAAAGAGATGACTTGGGTTTTCTGTCTTAACGGCCTGTCATGTATTTATTATGGGCGTACGGCTCTGGTGATTGAGGTGTGGAGCCATTTTTCCATTGAGCAGTGAGCTGCTGAATGCAAATAGCATATTTGTAATCATCTGGCAATCATCATGCAGGTGGAATCCCAATCATCATTGTCATCTGGCTTCTCTCTTGAAGTTATGATGTTACAATGATAAAAGCAGAACAAGGCGACGGTAAACACAGCTACTGAAGGAGGAGCAGAGATTGAGTCATGACTATATGTGAGACTTAAAAAAGAGCTTATTAGCATGAAGTCAAAAGCATCTAGTGCAGCTAACCTCTACAGAGCCGGATGTTTGTGGTGAGGAGGCCACAGGAGAAGCTGAAATGCCGTGTAATTATCACTCCCTGTGGAAATTAAGGCTGACCTTTCTAAGTGGGGAGCTGCTAATAGAATTCAGAGGAGGAATAACTCACTCACATATTCACTCTCAGAATGTCCCGTCAGCAATATTAAAGCTGATTTAAGGCAAGAAGTGAGGTTGGCAAAGGTCTTTTTTTTTTCCTGAGTTGATAAAATTTCTCCGCTGTAAGTGAATAAAATGGCATCTGGAGGTGTGGGGGTATGTCTATAAAAATGTGAAAATAAAGAAGTGCATAAAAAACAGAAAGAAAAAAATACAATATGTGATGCTGGAGAGACTTTAACAAGCGACTGCCACTTTGGCACTGGCTGAATTGCCACCCATGCATTTTGTCCCAAGTGTCTCAGTGAGACACCTTCCGGATAATAATTTGACAAGCTGCAGCAGCCCTATTATTTAATTGGCCTGGGTAAAGTGTGTGTCCAAGAGAGGTCCACTCTGTGTACAAATTTATTCTCAATTTGGAGAAAATGTTCTTTTTTGCACCTTAATACACAACCACACAAATATATGAATCTGTGTAAATTTGCATGCATGCGAACGCAACATATCCACACACATACTGTATGAACACACACTCGCATTAATATACTTACACAGACCTAGAAAAGGCTTACAGAGTATTTTTGCCCCTGGCACCCATAATTCTCTGCTGATTACACTGAGTGTGGTTTAATGGAAGCCCCAATAACCCAGGCTGGAGAACACACAGAGAAACACACACACACAGAAACACACACAGTGAGAAGCTGGAGAGCGGTGCTGTCAGATAGAGACAGAAAGAGGACGGAGAGATTAAATTCTGCCGAGAGTTTTTTGTCTGTGAGATTGGTTCTTAACGTCCCCAGCTCCCTTCACACTCCCTATTAGTGCAGTGAAGAAGAGAGAGGACTGAGGGAGGGCTGGAAAAAATAGGAAACTTCAACGGAGACAGTACTCGTAGGATACTTAACAATGTTATTAATCCATTAATCCTTGTTTGACATTTGCCAATGTATCTCCCCTGATTGCTCTTTCTTTCAGAGCTGCAGGCTACAGTAGGTGTGTGTATGTGTGTGTACGTCTTCTCCTTTCCTTATTAGCTTTCTTGGTGTCCTCGCAGGAATGGAAAGATGACAAAAACATCTAGTTTTTCTGCAGCTGCTCAAGGTTTAGTACAAGGTTATAGGTTCAAGGTTGCAGGAATAAATAGTTTCTGAGAGATTGGTCCGTTGGTCATTTTAGCTGTAGACACTAAAATCATTTTTCTGCTTTACACAATGGTGAGAAGCAGCATTAGCTCACTGTAGAGAAGATGGTAGCTTAATGGCAGCAGCTCTAAAGTTAAATGGTGAGTAATTTTAAAAGGTCTTTAAATCTGTCAGTATGTGTGAGAAATAAAATATCCGTGAATGAAACTGTAAAAAGACACAATTTGAATTTCCAGGGTTTTCCCAGTTGCTTGCTTGAAACCCCATGAACAAGGATAGTACAGTATCTCATTTTCATATGTATATGTCTGGACATATTACTGCTTTGGGGTAGCAGAACAACTCTGTGGCGCATTACTATCAGCAGCACTATAGCACATTATTATCAGCCTATGAAGTTGTTAGTACATATTTGTGTTAGCAAACAGTTTTCTATTTACACATCCAGCAGACATGAGGAAATGTTAGCATCATCTGAAGTCATGTTTTTGGCAACAACAATATAGTAAATCCAATATTCACTTTCTTTTAGCTCTTTTTTGTCTCCTCCAACTCCTGAGGGAAAACATGGCTTTTCAGCCACCATGTTCACCAGCTAGGTGCTAACTTTGTCAGTTTGCCATGTGGTACACTTCAGGCAGTGTACAGCGGATTTATCTGTGCTTTTTTGTTAAAAATAGCTGCCTCCTGCTGCTGGAAACAAGGCAGATGAGATCCAGTAGAGTGGAGTGAATCACAACAGTAAAGTTCAGAGGGTATAACCAAAATGAAGAGTTGAAAGATGCAAAAATATGCTCTCTGGCACTAAGAAGAATTTAACTCAGGTGATAATTCTCTGCAGGTTTGTCACTAGGAGAAATAATATATATATTAGTGCTATGTATTTGTGCAGCTTTTAAAAGCTTTTAAACTGATAAGGTGAGGAGTGGCTTTAAGAAGTAAACTGAACAACAAGTTAGTCTTTTCAAAATGTTGTGTATTTATGGTGGGGTTTCTATAAAACTAGGGAACAAATTACTGTCAGGAAGTGCCTATCAATAGATACACAGATACAGAAAAAAATGAGCCAAAATATGACCATTCACAGATGAAGCAAATAACCCTGATTATCTCACAAAAATGCTGCAATGTCAGAGTCTGGGATATATTAGACAGTAAGAGAACAGTCAGTTCTTGTAGTCAGTGTGTCGGATACAGGAGAAATGGGCAGGCCAAATGATTGGGTCAGAGCATCTCCAAAATGACAAAGCTTGTAGGGTGCTCCCAATAAGCGGTGATGAGTACCTATCGACAGAGGTCCGAGGAGGGACAATCCCCGAACCGGCAACAGGATGTCTGAGGATGTGCTGGAACAAGTCCAATCTGCAGCAGCTCCACCTCATAACCTACAGGACTTAAAGGATCTCCTGCTCACGTGTTGGTGCCAGGAACAGTCTACTTTATGTGATCACCAAGTAGCTGAGATATATACAGTATGTACTTCCTGTGTCAGTTAAGTAATAGGCTATATAGTAAATATTAAAAACAAACATGTTCTGCATGTGGTCATATTTTATTTCCTGCTGTTTTTTTCTCTCAGTCCATCATGTATATGAGTTTCCACATTAGTTCAACATGTTTTTCCCTGAAGCCCAGTGTGATTTGTTTGTCACAGTCACACAGCGTTTGTCACAGTCTGCTGTAAAATATAATGATGTTTAGAGGCAGAATGTTGAAAGGCTCATCACGCACATTTTTCTTTTTTTCCTTCCCTTTCTTTTTTTAAAAATTATATTAAAAACCATAAGCTAACCCCCTTTGAATCATAAAGGAGGAATCCTGCTATTCTAGGATCTCTTACTGGTGTATCTGAGGCATTTGGTGTCAGTGGTCGAGGTACTGGGTGTGACCTGTCTGCTGCCTTTTGTGTTTCAGTCTGGGCTCATGTTGTTAGAGTGGAAAATAATCAGGGCTGTGTGGTAGTGGTGGGTTAGGGGTGTGTGTGTGTTTGTGTGTGTGTGTGTGTGTGAGAGAGAGGGTGAGAGGGGGCCCTTTAGAAAATAGAAAATTGAAAGCTCTGTTGTAATCTCGAGCCCTATCAGCTCTCAATCCTTGTCCTGATATCGGAAACCCAACACACATGTGCTGATGCACACATGCACAGCTGAAACTTGGCTCCTTTCTTTCTCTCGCTGTTCCCTAAATCCCTGAACTGTCATCTCGCACACACACAAACACACACGCGTGGCAGAGAAAAAGACAGCTTAGTGATGGTGTTTGGTTTCGTTATCAGCACCACCTCTGTTGCGGAATGACAGGTCAAAGGTGTTGAATTTAGAAAGCTGGGATTCATCATGAGCTGACGTGCACATGCGCTTGCACGTGCTTGATCTTTGGCATCTCTTGTGATTGGTGTTTGAGCGGTGACAGTAAAACTACCAGGCGTTAGAAACGAATGAGCAGAGAGTAATCACGGTACTGTCAGTGCTCACTGGCAGGCGAGCGAGCTGATTGCCATACAAGCAATTTACTCGTTTGATTGACACAAAATTTCTGCCCGGGCCGTGATTGAATTCAGGGCCGTCTTAAATGTTTATGCAATAAACATAACAATGCAGACATGATCGATCGTCTAATGATATTTCTTCATTGCAAAAGAGTTTTCACAATATTTACAAGTCTCAAATTGCCGTCCAGAGGGACCCCCGAGATCCGATCACACACTTATTATCAGTGCCTTTCATTTGGGATATACTCTTGAGGGCTCCTGGACTGCTACATGACTGTTCTTTGTTTATGATTTATTTAATTGCAGTCAGTTTAACAGTGGCACCACTGGGGCTTTGATTCCCTTTGATCTGCACCATTAAAAACAGCCCCATGCATTATGTAGAGCCTGTTTGGTGTGTAAACGATGTTTAAGAAAGCTAATAATTACTCTGTCTGTCTCATATTTCATCATTTATTCATAGGAGATCTGAGAATTCCAACATGGGGGCCCATTGCTTATGCTCTCTTTTGATTTATTAACCACCTAGATAGGCCTAATTAGGGAACTTTCTGGAATAGTTGCAAAATGGAAACACAATTTTGCCTTCTCCTTGCCTGTTCCCCACGTTTTTGTCACTGACGCACAGCTGCAATGAGCTAATTTGTGCCAATATCAGACAGCACAGAGCTCTCAGATGACAAGCCGTTGATGTGTCAAGACATGGAAAGTAAACAGCGAATCAGAATGTATAATATTATCCAATTAGTTCCAATTAGCGCATACCATCACATATTTGTCTTAACTTGCAGGTTTTGTTTTGATGGAAGCTGCATGACACTCAGACGAGGTCTGAAAATGTGTCGGAGGCTTGAGATTGCCCAGAAGAGCACTGCTGGATTCATCAGCAGGCATCTGGTCATTAATGAAGATGTGGGCACTGGAGGGGAGAAAACTTTCATCATGCATCTATCAGTTTTCTCTTTCTCTGGAAAAGAAGATGACAGTTGATCCATGTGTTTTTTCTAAAGATGTCATTTTTGATTATTCAAACCTGATAACTGACATAAACTTGCCTTTCACGTTGAAATGAAACTTAAATGTGCTTTAAAAAGAAAGAAACCAGTAAATATATTTTTGCTGTTTGTTTGGACTTATTTGGTCAAAATTTTAATGACTTTTCTGACTTGACACAGCTGCATTTACATTAAGTAAGGTTAGAATATGCCCTCTGAGCATCACTACTTCTTCAAGGCAGACTGGAGGCTACAGTGACTTGCTTTCGGAAAGTAACGAGACAGGCTGGCCGGACTGGGTGTAGCTGGTTAGCATGCTAACTTCAGCAGAAGAAAACTAGTGAAGAAGCAAAACAAGGCTTAACATAAGTTAACATAGCTCTTGGCAAGTAAAGGAATGAAGTTTGATGCTGAACTTGCAATTTTTCTTCTAGACTGGTAAGTAAACAGCAGTTAATGCTAACATTGGCTATGTAGCCATGGCAAAAACGTACATTTAGCATCTTTAAGCAGCAGGGGGCAGACGTTGTTAGCTGTTGCTTTCAAAGTTAGTCCCATCTGTGATTTGAGCACATTCCTCTGTAACTCTGCACATGCACTCTGCTGGTTTTTTTCAGTAATGAAGGCGAAACAACATATGCTGGCCAGGTATTTGTATAATGCAGCATGAACACAACACTGAACGTACAGTAGTTGTACTCCCAAATGGTGAAGGAAAAGATGTCTCAAATCAGGTCATACAGGATTATAAAGTTCTTCCGTCAGTAGCCATCCACAGTAATTGACAGCGCATCTCCTAACAACACTGACCCCCAAATTTCAGTCAAGTATTGCAATGGGTAACATCATCCAGAGGCCTGACGCTTAGATGCTGTTTCCACTTTAAACAGTTTTATCCTCTCTTGAAAAATGGAAAATTGTGCATCTTCAGGGTCATTGCAGTTTATATTTCCTCACACAAAAAGTGAGGAGAATTCAAATTTCAGTTTGACTTTAATTCAAAGTGAATAAATAAATCCTGAAGTATGTGTTAGTCTCTGATGATAGAGTGTGAAATGAAGCAGCTCCCATCTTGTTTTTACCTTGCGTAGGAGGCAGAGAGGTTTTCATATTCCAAGTGTCTACACTTCCGTTACAGCACCTGCTAACACACTGTGCCCTGAGTAGCAAACGATGATAAATTGAGCCTTGACCTTGTCCTCTCTGCAAACTCTTCACTGTAATGAGAGACGATCAACTACGCAAATGCCAGTAATTACACACACACATAGATGTGCACACATGCATGTGTGCATGCACAGTCAAACTCAAAGCTTTAATTATTCACAACAAAAGGCCCAAAATAGCATCACGGACAAAGTATCTATTTTTACTCCAAAGTCGGCTGATCTTTGCAAGCTGTTTCCCACAATGCACCGAAATCTGTCATCAGCAGCAATCATTAGGGCTGCTTCGGAAAGGATTTTTGAGAAGGGGAGGCTGTTAGCAGATGTAAACACACTATACACAGAGGGATCTATCTGAAGACAATGTCAGACTGTGTTGACAGAGCTTTTGTTTGCATCTTTGTCCCAGCAACATGGGTGGAAAGAGAGCTTCGGCGTGGGTGCCAGTTCATGTTGCAGGCGCTGTAACTGTAACTTGTAGGCCTTTGTTTTCTGACAGCTCATGTAGATGAAGAGGATTGCTCTCTGATTACATTGACAACTCTGAGGCATCATTAAAGCACCGTGTTTGTGTTGTAAATAAACACCTGGGAGAGATGAGATACAGAGAAAGGGAGACATAGAAACAGGGAGAAGCGGGATGAAGACAGCTGACAGCTATGCAGGGATGGAAAAATATATCTGCAGGGTCTTTTTTTTTTAAAGCACCCAGTTTGTTTTTTGCTATTTACAGTACAGTACAAACAAATCATTAAAAATGCATCTCCTCTCTCGAAGCAGGTTAGTTAAACCATATTGAGATCACAGCTTGTTTTTGTATGTAGTACAATCTGAGCTTGTCTCAGCGATTACATGATTAATCAAGCCAACCAAGAGTGACCATAATGATCACATCCCACTACCACCATGTTTCACGCTGATAATGAACCATTCATTTGAGCTAATTTGCTATGGGAATCTAGTAATCTTCCCCTTGAGTTGAGATGGAAAATGAGCCATCGTAATCTTCTTATTCAGTTCATTGTGTTTGTTTCTGTGTGTATGACTATAGGCTTGGGTGGGGGTGTGTGTGTGTGAATAAAAATGAAAGTCATCACATTTCCCTCTCCTGTGAGAAGTGAGGCTACATGTCCAGGGCATGGAACTGTGACTCCACTTTATGGAGGAGATGAGTATTTTACACCTGGCCAATTGGGGATTATAACGCCCCTACAAGCCTCTCCTTGTATCTGTCTTGGAGTTGTTGTTTTCATTAACATGTAGTGAAGTTGCAGACAATAGCAGGGCACATTGCTGAAGTTGTGTGTCCAGCTGGTACATCGCAGTTTGTTGGCTTCAACCAAAGCTGTAGATGGATGGTAGCCTCGCAGGGCCTCATGTCATCAAATACTGTGTATTAGCCATAATAACTGTTATCCTCAGCCACACTAGCGGCTTGGCTCTGTGGATGGGGATGTCAGTCAGTCTGCCACTTTAATCCAGGCTGAAATATCTCAACAACTATTCAATGGAATGCTACGTAATGTTATCCCCCGTCTTTTTTTCTTGAGCCACCATGAGCTTGACATTTATATTTTTTAGCGACATTTCTCAGCAGCTATGCAACAGATTGCCATGAAAGTTTGTACAGACATTTGTGCCCCCCTCTGGTTGAAATGTAATAATTATGGTGACCCCCTGCAGTGGTGGAATGTAGCCAAGTAAGTACATTTACTCAAGTATCATTCTTAAGTACAATTTTGAGGTACTATTTTACTTGAGTATACGCTCATTTATACTTACACTGTTATTTGGCTATTTGCTTACTCTGCAAATTTTTATGTATTGTTGTATATTAAGCTCCCCAGCAGTATATAGTCTTTAAAATCAGCCCCACCTTTAACAGCTGCAACATTAACACTGATGCATCAGTAACATTAATGCATCAGTAATTTTAATCCACTTACATAATATATTGTCTGAAATGGGCCATTCTGCATTATGAGTACCTTTGGTATTTTAAGTACATTTTGCTGCCAGTACGTTTGTATGTCGATTCAGGTACAATGTTGAATGCAGAACTTTTGAAGAGATCTCAGTACTTCTTCCAGGTCTTGTCCAATACTCAGTGGACAAACTTAATAATTATGCTGTTTTACTCTACAGGATTCAAAAATCATAGTTTAGCCTTTAACTGTAATTATGAGCTGTCTTTTCAGTTATTACTTTAAAAATATATATTTTGCCAGTACATTCTTTCCAGCTTAATGTCACCCTGTTTAAAATGTCATCAGAGCATGACCTGCTGCACAGAAATGAGTTGAGGTCTGACAAAAATAGGTAAAGTTTGAAATAATAAAAAAGTATTGGCACACATCAGTGCCTCTGGACAAAACGTGGGTTCACCATAGCCATTGAAAAGTCTGCCACATTCATGCTGGATCACACAGCTCCTGGTGCTGAGTTTGCTGGTAGGAAAAAGGCAAGGAGAGTGACTGTAATGCAATTTAATTCTCGTATGGTGGGTTCATCTTGTTTGTTTAAGTAACAATAGTTAAGGCTTTTCCTGTAGTGCTGCAATACTAAACTGTGACATCAGTGAAGTTAAAATTACAATTACATTTTTAGCAGCAAGTGATGAGTGGAGACAATGTGGACATTATCAATTGTGCTGATAATCAAACTTCAAACTGCATTTTAAAGAAACTCCACTAGGCAACTTAAACAACTGTAGCTACAGATAATGACAAATAAACAGTTCAACCGTGAAATAATTTGAAGGCTCAAAATACTTTTCTGTCATGACAGGAGGGTTATTACAGCAAATTTGCCATTGTGCCACAACGATCACATCGCAGAATATCTGCTGTAGTGGCTTCATTCTAGTTGCCTTATGTTTTTGAAAGCATAGTCATATCACTGACAGAATGCACCCGCTCTAGCTGCTCGAGTGATAACAAAGTAAGGTAAAAAGCAATAATGGAAACACATTTTAGTGTTTTAGTTGTAATAACTAGATTTTGACAATATAGACATTTTATACAATATGCAAAAAATCAGAATTAATCGTTGTTGCTTGGAACTTCAATTACTGATAAGTGAAATCTGTCTCTTCTTTCAGAGACCTATACATCTAATGTTTAATGTCTAATGCTTTTAAAGGGGTTCACATATTAAGCTCTTACTGTATGTAATCGGTCATTACTGAAGCTTGCCCAAGTCGACCTGCTGACTCTGTATTCCTCCTACTAATAATGTATTCAGTGTCTGTGCTATTAGCTGTGGTCACATCCATCAACATTTACGTCCAGTTTGGGGAAATAGAGCCCAAAGTGTGTAATGAGCTGGGCCACTGCAGGGCTCCTTAGCCTTGAGACTTGGCCGTTTTAAATGCAGTTCTGGCTGGATGCAAACCAGGGATGTTGTGGTTCAGGATCCTTAACCCTTGAGCCAGCCAGGCACCCTGTCTGTGGAACTTACTTAAGGAATAAACACCATTTTTCAGAGAGACATTACCTGTATCTGGTGTTTTTAAGATGGTGCTAGAGAATTCTGTTTAACATATAGCTCCAAAGTCTCCTACAGGTCTTCAGCTGGATTGACTCTGGTGACTGTGAAGGCTCGATCATATGATTCACATCATTTTCATACCAGCCAACCATTAAGTGAGCTCTCCCGCCCTGTAGGGAAGCATCTACGTCATGCGTTATGTTTCTCCACTCAGCAACAGGACTAAATGTACAGTAACACAGTAACATCTTAACTAGTGTTTGTAAAACAGTAAAACTTTATCAGTTCTGTACATTAAATCACTACAAACGCTGATGAGAGATGATTATGAAGGAAATGACGATGATGCTGATGACGACTGACACTTGTGCAAATAATGATGGTGATGACGGCGGAGGGGCTGACAGCGCGGGCGACATTGATGATGATGAGGGGGAAGTGGATAAAAATCGATAAAACAACCCTCCGACAACGGCTGCAGGTGATATCTTGAGTTTTTCAGCTGGCGGCGGCAGTTCCATCGCTCTCTCTTCCTTAACATCACACTCTCATCTCCCAATCTGCAGACGAGGGGAATTGTCCCATCACTTCTGCTGAGTGGGCAGCCATTTCAAAGTATCAATTGGACACGTGTCAGAGGAAAGTTTTTGCTGCCAAAGCAGCACCTTTCAGAACATATGAGGCCTCCCGAATGAATGAATCGTCCCCTCTCTCTTCCCTTTCCCTTTTCGCCCGTCTCCTTCTTTTCATTCCCCTGTGCCGCAGAGGAAGGAGGAGTGCTACTGCGAACAGTTTGAGTGATGAGAGAGATAAGTGGCAGAGATGCTTTGGAAGTGGGGACTCGGCGCTAGCAGAACAGTGTGTGCATGTGTGCGAGTGTGTGTAGGTGTGTGTTAGGGAGGCAGAAAGAGGGAGAGGCGGGGAGAGAGAGGGAGAAAGACTGAAGGTGACAGATGTCAGTAGCCTGGCGATGAGGAACATGATAAGCAGCCTTCCTGTCATTCAGATGTACGGACCATGACATCCATCTACCGAGCAGTTCAAACCGCGCTGTTGTTTGTACAAGCAGAGTCCAGTATGTCTGTTGAAACACTAAAAACAGAACATGAAACCAGCACCAACTCGCCTGCCTCACTCTGAAAATAAACTTTTCAAAAGGCTTTTCTTTACTCAGAGATATATTTCTTCACAGGCTTTTTTCATTTAGTTTCTGCAAAAGAAAACTCAGAAAGTCACGGAGATAAATGAATTCAAAAGGAACCTTGTAGCGCATTCTTTTTTTCACGACTGGAAGATTAGGAGGTCGGGACCTGTTCATTTGAGCTCCTCTCTGTTTCTGCTGAGGCAGGGTAGTGTGGTTTCTGAGTCAAATTAATCATCAGAAAACCGCAGAGCAAAATATGGCATTTAGAGAGTATTTTTATGCTTTCACAATAGGAACTTATGCGTATTATGAAGCAGTACATCAAAATATTGAGGTGCTGACATGATGGCCAGTGACAGTCACCAACTACTTCTGCAGAAACATTCAGTACGTGTTCTTATATTTCTGTTTAAATCAACTGAAGATCAAAAGTTTCTTACATGAACTTAAAAGACTGACAGTCAATTAGTTACAAAAATAGCACCAGTAAAAAATTCAAGAGATCAAATATAACTGTAGCTGTGTATACCAGTGAAACAGGGAGCAAATCAGGAGCATTTTTAACACAGTGAGTATGTATATTGTATATACAATGCTTCAGTTTGAAGCAGTGACAGTGTAAATTTGACATCAAATCGAAGGTACCATCACATTTGCCATTAGTTCAGTAAGTGTGGCACCCACCCAATGAAATGTCAGAGGTCTAATGCAGTCAATAAATAATAATTAAACAAATCAAACAGATAGTAGCTTGGTAATGTAATATTATAACCTGGATAATGTCCAGATAAATAATGTTAAAAGTTAAATAATGGTTACAGTATGGTTACAGTTAGGCAACTTAAATTCTTGGTTAGAGCAGTAGTTGGTCATTAGAGGAAATATGCTGGTTCATGACAGAGTTAGATGAAAAGATCAATACCACTGTCATACCTGTCTATTATATATAAAGCTAAAGACAGCATCCAGTTAGCTTGACCTCCCTTAAAAACCAGAACATGTAATTTTTACACTTTTACAGATTAAACAAATGAGATACATTCTGTTAAGTCATGAGCTTTAAGGTTAGAGAAAGCTTATGGTTACAGTTAACAAAAAGGCAAACATTAATTACAGGTCTGTGACACAAAGCAAATTCTGTTCTTCCACGTGAAAATCTGACTTGCAGCACACCCATTCACCACCCCAAACTCCACACCCTTACATTATGCTGCTACTGGACATAACATCTTACGATGTGGAGCATTATTTCTAGGATACTGGGTAATTTACATCCCATCTCCCATTGGTTTAGAAAGTTTAGTCATCTAAACTCAACCGAACCTTAACCATGACAAGCTTGAAAGGCACAACAAACAAACAAGATATATAGACTAATTTGAAATACCAGTATATGCTGTTTGAACGGTTTGAAATGTACTTGGCAATTAAATCAGTCAGATCACTTCTGCAATGGAAAGCAGTTTTAACACCAGATATATATTGGGTTTTTGGCAGACTAAAACACAAGAGTAAACATCCATTTGCTAACTGAATCACTGCATCACTCTTCATCTCTGTTTTGCTTGTGCTAAGCATCTGTGCAACCTTCTGGGCTGGCCCAAGCAAGCACATTGAGAACAGACCTGATCGAAAAAAGGTCCCGCATCACACCCGTAATGTCTTCCCTCCTGGGCCAAGCCAATGAACCAAGAAGCTGCTGGAGTGCATTTTTCTCATAGAGGGAGCAGATATGTTGCACGCGGCAATAGATTTTCACTGTTGCTTCCTCTTCCTCATCCTCCGTTCTCGATCGATTCGAGCGAGAATGTGTCCTGGAGGCATGTGCGACCATATACACTATACAATACACTATACGCTGCATGTGAAGCCATCTGTACAGGGCTCCGAACAACTGTTATTCAGCCAAGCCAAGACATTCTCATTTGCAAAACAGCCACACATGCACACTTTGTCTCTCTCTCCTATTATTTGTTATTCTCTCACACAGATGCACTCTAAATCTCATCTTCTCCTACAATAAATGTATACATACACCTTGTAATATCTCTTAGGCGGTAATTTTCCTGCACCATAAAATGAGTCATTTGTCTCCTCTATATTTTTCTTCTCTCTCAGCCAGTGGGGAAGGAGGAGCACACTGCAAGAGCACTGCTGCTGAGATTAAAACCTGATGGAGTGTGTCTGAGCAATGCATGTGTGTGGAGGTGAGTGTGTGTGTCACACGTATGTTTGCGCGGAAGAAAGAAAGGAAGACGGAGGGAGGGAGAGAGGGGATTAAACCGGTATCTTGGGGTCTCTTTTCGATGTCAGGGAGGCGCTGGGGAGGAGGAGTGGTAGTGCTGACAGGGCAGTCTCACTCTTGGATGATATGGACACACACACAAAAAAATCAACCCATACACAACACACACACGCACAGAGGCACCCAACTCTTCTTTTGCATTATTTATGAAATGCTGCCATTATCTCATGTTTTACACCTTGCATCAACTGAGTGCCAGGAAAAGAGCCGAGCGTGCATGTGTGTGTATGTGTGTGCGCGCACGAAACGAGCATGCGTTCGTGTGTTCATTGGCGAGTCAAGAAAAACGAAGAGGTATAGAGTAGCAAACTGTTGCCAGGAAAGCCGGAGAAGCAGGTAGATATAACGTGACAGTGAGCGTGGTGGAACAAAGAACAGACCGGAGTACCTGAAGTCTCACAGCTACAGAGAAGAAAAAGACACAAGACAGAAGAAAACACAAAAACTTTCATTAATGGTGGCACCTGTGTTCATTTATCCGCAAAGGAGAGAGACAGGAATGTGTGGGTGGGGCTTTGTCATAGAAGCTACACCAAACGCATAAGAGATGGAGCGAGGCAATGTCACTAGTACAACAGAACAATGCAGTGTGGGAGCCATGACTTATCATCATCACTGTAACAAAGAAAAAAAATCTGCCATCACACTCGCAGCTGGTTGGTAGACTCAAATGCTAGTTTAATGTCAATGAGAGAAAAGTTAACTGATGTCAGTATGTTGATAAGTTGTTAGAAAAGACTCCAAACTGCATATTCTCAATTAAATGTCTATAGGTTCACTTTATAAAAATGTTAGAATTAGTTAAGATGCATCACAATTGTCTGGTGGTTAGGTGGTTTAGCCATTTTTCACATTTGTCACAAACTTAAACTTGTATTAGTCTAATTCATTAGATGTATGTTACCCAGCCCTAGTTTTTCAGTACATTGAAACAGATTGGAGGTTTCTGTGATTTGACACTAGACTGATATAACTGATCGTCTGCAAAGTCAAGATCATCGTCTCATTTTACTGAAATGCATGTAGGTGAATACTGAATGTTTGAGAAAATGTCTTCATTTCTCTGTTGAGGGCTGTGTAAATAGACTTTCGATTAAGGTAATTGAGGCTATAGAGAGGTGTTTGACTTCCCCTGCTGTTCATGAAGCCACTGCTGAATTTGTTTCACAGTATATAGCAAGCCGTTATCATCTCAGCTTGCACAGTAGCCTCATTGCTGTTTACTATATGACCATGGGGTGAAATTATCAGGCCTAATGACTCCCAGTAGAGGTCTGCCACACACTTAAACATTTACCATTATGTTAAGGAGCTCACCATTGAGAGGGTGAAGACAACCTTTGGCTTTAATGTGAGGAGTGAATTACATAGTTTTGGTGACACTTAATTGAATGTGAACTGTTCTTGCTTTCCTAATAATTCCACGTCTATTACAAAGAAATACACAGTTTTATTCTACTAACAGGGGAATAGTGATCATATTTGCAGACACTTAATTGAGCTTAGTTAGCTGTTTTGTGTTAATAAGCAGTTGTTGGAATTCCTAAGGAACTTCCTTGAAAGACCTTCTAAATATCTCAAAAATATAATTTAAATCTATATATATATATATATATATATATATATATATATATATATATATATACTTTGATATATATATATACTTTGATACACTAAAGTGAGGCATATATATATATATATATATATATATGTATACATACATACATATATATATATATTTTTAATATTGTGGAATTGTTTGATTGTCGACAAGTTTTATATGTTCAACAAACTACGTTTGAAATGTAGATATAAAAAACTGTCTCCATTTGCCTTATAGTTAGTATGGGTTTACGTAGTGCTATCAGTTACATCAGTGCAGTTAACCAACTCATTTTGTGTAGAATACGTATTGATATTTGACATCTAGGTTCTCTCTCACTCCCCAGAAGGAGACACCAAACTCAGCACAAGAGGAGTGGTGAGTGATGATATACTCCCTGAACAGAATTTTTAGGAAAATATTAGGAAAACACGGGGTCCCTTAAATAAAGTGCTGCCCTTTTTTGTATTGCTCAGGTGTCTATTATTTGTCTAGTATTTCAGTAGTGTTTTCCAGGCTGCAGTTTTTAGCAGCCGCCCCGTTTAATGTAGTTGTCTGTCCCTGTTGGAGAGCATCAACATTTCTCTTTGCTCATGCTGTTTGTGTTTGGTAGACCCTGTGTGTTCTCATGATTTCCGGCCCTCCTTACCGCATTAAATAATTTAGCTGTTTTTGTGATGCGTGTGTTTACAGTAGAGGCAGCAGCTACTGTGGTCTGGCCTCTTTGGAGCTTGGAGTGATTCATGTAAACTTTTCTACACTATTTATGAGGACATTCAGCCTGAATGTCTGTGTCGTACATTGTAATATAACAAAACCCCAGTGCTAGTTATATTTAAAGAGAAATCTGTATCCCACAGTATGTTAACAGTATGAATTAGACAGACATGTTTACCTGGTTATTAATGTATTACGCCAGCCAAACAATGGTTCATTTGTATGCAGTTGCAATTAAAAGCCATGTTTAGCATGTTCGTCCACAGAAATTGTTTTGCAATACTAAAACACAGTGAAGCCTTTTCTCAGTTGGGAATGTTGTTTTTCTTCAGTTGATAAAAAGATTGGAGCCCCATCTGCACTCTCTCTATGTTGGCATCAACAGTCCAACAAAAACAGTCCAGTCAAACTCACTGCAGCACAGTGACTTGGTGTTGGGAAACTGATGCAGAGAATAGAATCAGCTGTCTCCTGGTGGCTCAGTCTAATAGTGCTCCTCCTGGAGTGAAGTGAAGCTGAGAATCTGCCTCACTTTAGTGTATTTTCTCAAAGGTGGACTCATAGCTAACACTAATACCCTCTGACACTGAGATTGTGTTATATGAAGAAATCCACTGTGTATTTAAGGAATTAATTTTGGCTGTCCACTGACTGAGAGGCAGTGATGCTCCCATAGGCTTCCAGAGTGACACTTACCTGAATCAGACTCTGCTTGTTGTTTATTCACCGTCCAATGATGTCAGAATATGTCAGCGTGCAGTGAAGGTACTGTACACTAAGCTGCTTCAACTGCTTCTAGACAGTGTGGATATTACAGACATGTCACCTCCATGGGAGTGACACAACACTTTCTACATATTAATTTTTTTTTTCAAATGATTTTTCCATTTTCCAATGACTGTAACGGTACAAAATATTTGTATATTTTCGGAATTTAACTCTTGAGGTTTAGGTCATGGTCAGTGCTGAGCAGACAGTTTCTTTCTGCTCAGTCTTTGGTTAATTTAGCTAAATGCTAACAATAGCATGCTAATATACTTAAAATAGCGTGTCTACCCTGTTCACCACCTTTGTTTAGCGTGTTAGTATGCTAACATTTGCTGACATTCTCATCAGTCAGCAAGTGTAGCTGACTGATGAGAATGTCAATAGTTTTGCAGGTGTTTGATCATTAACGAAAGCATGATCCAAACTGAAATTTTCACTTGATTATCACATTATTTGAAAAGGAAGATAATCATCAAAGTTATTACATGATGTAGTGAATTTCATGTCAATCCAGCCAGTACTTTTCAAGATATTTCACAATGAAACTAAAATGTGAACCTGTTGGTAGCACCAGAGGAATAGGATCACCAGAGGCATTAGGAGGCGTCCTCTGAGGATCATGAATAGCTGTGTAAATTTTTATGGCAATCCATCTAAAAGTTGTTGTGATATTTCAGTCTGGATCAAAGTGGTGGACTGACCAACTGATCTTGCCATGCCTAGAGCCATGCCACCAGCATAGCAAACACAGGAAAGGTTATCCATTTTTCAAAAAATATCTGGTGTGATGCTGTATAGACTGAATAAACAGCACTGAGATGTTGCAGCACAGCACCGTGCCAGGAATAACACAGCAGTGTCTCTAAACATCACTCTGTTAACAACAAAGTGAAGTTCAGCACCCTTACATGTCATAGACATTTACAGACAATCAGCATCTGTTAGGTGGACAGCTAACACATTACCTTGTTTTCACAGGGAAAGTTTCAAAGCTCATTGTTTATCCTTTCAGATGAAGCAGACTCCAGACCCCTTTGGCCCTGAGCAACAGCCTGAAAAGATCTATGGCATCAACGTTTTCCCCCTCCATCACTGATTTGTGATTCGGGTATCCGGCAAGCTCAGCTTCTCCCAGGAGGCCCACGCACCGCCTTCAGTTTTCCTAGCTGGGCTCCTCGGTGAGCACAAATAAACACTTGTTAAACAGAAATCCCAACCTCCCTTGCTGTGCGCAAAGCAAACCAAACAAAGGAGCTAACGGCTGCACTTAGTAAGAAACGACTGAGCAGGAGTCAAGGGCCAGATGAAAGAGGTAGATACTCAGATTAAAGCCGGAGACAAAAATGAAATGTGGTTTGCAGAGCAGGAGCCTATTACCAGTGTAAATCTGTAGACCTTCTGGGGCTAGGACACAGCGTCCATTAGAGAAAAACACCCAGTGGAAACTGTCTTTTCCTCTTTGCATCAGCGTGGTGGAACAGGGAGAGACAAAAGGACACAGAGTCAGAAGGAGAGCAGAGGAAAAAAGCTTAACAAGGTCAACAACGCATTTGAGGGATGCTCGACCTCTCATCTATTTTTGCAAAACTGCAAACTGCACACATGCACGCTGACACACAGCAACACACTCAGCCTCTGCAACATTTCAGCATGCGATGAAACATGACAGCGGCCAAAGGAAGATTGTTTTAGGCGATCAGTGTGACAGCTTCTTCTTTCCACTACTGACACAAGATAGTGTGAATGCATCACTAAAAGCCTGAATATTTCACCAGGAATGTGACTTGCTTGTTGCAGATGCGGCACTACTATAACACTTTATAGCACTCCTATAAAGTAAACTTCATTTGCGCGAAAAAAGCACAGTCAAATGTTTTACGAGTTGTACAATTGGTCCCTATATTCAGGTTATAGATCTCAGTGACAACAGGGATATGAGGGTAGTTTTTTCCCTATAGCTTTTACTCCAAAAAGTATAGTCTAAAGGTCATAATCTCCTTCCAGGTTCTGCCAGTGTCTGCAGAATGTGTGAGCTGTCTCATCAGTAAGAGAGGATGGAGAAATTCAATACACCGGCCAGGAAATTCATAAGTGAACACATTTTCTTGCTGCTCGACCAAAAAAATACACTAAGCTCTTATATTAGTTATCAACGACTTTATTTCTGAAATAACAGAATAAGCTGCACATCTTTAGAATTAATTCTAAGGGAAAACGTTTAACCATTAATATACATTCAAGTATATCCATGAGCACACCGAGAACTTGCCAGTCTTTTCATCTCCAAGAGTACCTCGACATTCACCGGATTTTGTGCTTGTGAGTGCTTGGCTTTTGCATTTCGGAACAGGTTTAAATAGCCAACATCCATACTGTATCCTGTTCTATTTTATTTGCAGGGCGAATTTGACAACCCCAAGAGTAGCAAAATACATTTTAATCACAGCAAAAACTTGGCTGTTTAAATATGTAACATTTTTCAATTTTTCATGGCCAACAACTTAATTTTGGTAGAGTTACTGAAGACTATAGTATACAGTATACAGTATATAGTATTGTCTACTTTTGCCTCTTCCCATTGTCTCTTCTCAAAAGCTGCCCCTTGTAAACAAACCAGACTTATGTCAACTCTTATTCACTAAAACAATGTGTGTGTATCCTTAAGGTCTAACTTGTCAAATATATTATCCTCTTTACAAAACATTGGCAAACTTGAGTTTTAAATATTTTAAATTTTGCATTGTTTACATCCAAGTTTCCTTGCCAGCAGAACTGAACATTTCCTGGACCTTACCTGTACAACCAGACAATTTCAGTCCTGGCTGACATTCTGTATCACATCCTGCAATCAGGCCAATGAAGCCAGTTGTCCCCGAACCACTGAAGCTCGTTCAAGGCTGACAACTGAAACAATTCCAGGGTGCAGCTTCCAAACAAACAAACAAACAAAAAAAAAAAAAAACACCTCGAACTGGGACCACCACCACAGGTCCAAAGCACAAAGTGGATGCTGTAATCCATCCAAGCTGGCTGAAAGGCGCATCAGCATGCAGCGAGCCTGGAGGGAATGAGGCCCTATCTGCTCTCCGAACACAAACATGATGGGATCTGTTTGGCCGCGGATCGCTCGGGGTGATGGAATACAAATGGCTTAACACACACTTTTCATGCACATGCATGCACCCAGGGCCTCTAGCCTTTAAAAATACGCAACCACACGCACACGAGGGCAAACAAAGTTGCCATTTTTGGCCAAAGTGCATGTTTGTAATACACACGCAAACACGGACACACACTTGTTGACTGATAGCTTGTGAAGGCTCTCTCTAACACGCTTTGTGTTTCAGCTCAAAGGGTCATTGTAGACCCTGGAGAATCATCTGTTTTTCTGGAGTGCTTTAACTCTTATTGACAAGCTCGTAAAGACCAGAGGGCACACACACAAACAACCAGCACACACACACACACACACACACACACACACACACACAAGACATATATTTACATCAGAAGCACATGCTTAAACTCACTCTCTCTTTCACACACACACACACACACACACACACACACACACAATGGAAACATTACTGTACTGTCACATTGTTGAAGTGGAGTCTCAGTGTCAGGCCTAAATTGGCCTTTGAATATGCTAATGATTCAGCTGGAAGCAATTTAGATTGGGGGGGGGCATTAATGTGAAGTACCTCATCCTCTAACCAGGCAACCATCCTCACAGTGACACAATTACACTTATCACACAGCCTTAACACACACAACTCATGCACACATACTTGCACGCTGACAGCCACATTCGCACAGATTTCCATTCAGACCTGTCAAATTGATGGTTCTCACCATGGAACACTTTGGCTAAATGAGCTTAAGTGGATGAGAAATGCAACAGAGGGGAGGAAAGAATGATCCTTTTGTAGTGTGATTATCCTATAAGAGGTTTGGAGAATCAGTGGGGAAGGGCGCGCACACACACACACACACACACACCTGTCTGAATAGAACAATATCCACTGCTACTGTATCAAGTCAACATATCACTACAGTATGATACAATAGTGACAAACCGCTGATGCAAAATGCACATTCATGACTGAAATACTGAGCCTTTTGTAGCTGTGACAGCCCCCCCACCCCCCACCCCATTTATTTTGCGTATTTATGCCCCAAACTCTGTTCATAATTTATGCAGTTGTGGTCATCAAATAGACAGATCTGCTGCGGGAGGTAAACACAACAATGACAGCGATGACGCAAAATAAGGCACCAGGCTTGAAATAAAGAGGCATCTTCATGGCTCACAGGCTTCTTAGACATATATTTTTACTTTGTTCATAACACAGCGCTGATATGCTCTGGTAACTGAGGTTCAACGGTCCATGTTTTTTGGCATAAGAGCGGGAAACATCTCATAAGTGGTATGTATAGACATAATTAGAGCTGAAAGATTATGTAAATAAGACTGTTGTCATATTGGCATAGAGAAAAACAGAGTGGCTCCGGCTGTGGCTCGAAACATCTGCACACACGCGCACACATTTGCGCACACTTACACACACTTACACACAAACACACACACTCAGACTATTCCTCCAAAGGGACAGGATAATTGGCTTCTGAGCGAGAGCCCCCTTTGGCTCCTCATTAGCAGCCGTGGACAGCTATTTGTGTGTGTGTGTGTGTGTGTGTGTGTGCGTGCACACGCTGGAGCATTCCTATCGCATGTACACACACACCCAGCAAGTGTGTGTGTGATCAAAATGCATGTCACGCCACATTCATGTGCATCAGTAATCATCTTTTTTGATACCTTCGTACGGAGCCGTGTTTTATTATTTCCTCCCATACATACAAATACAGCTCCAGCAGTTGCAATGTGTGTGTGCTGGTGTGTTCTCATTATGTGGTCTACTCGTTGTTGTAGTGTTTTTCTTTCCTCCAAAAAAAGGATAATATGGGGTAATCTCACAGTGTTGGGAAGCCCTATGGTTAAGTTAGAGAGCTCTCATCACTATTGCAGCCCACAGTGCAGATGAACTGACCAACACTGTGAGTTCTCTTCCTCCTCTGTTTCACAAAACAAAACCCCAACGCCTTCTCTCATGCAAAATTATCTCTCACCCACACAGAGAACATACAAAAAAACCCAAAAACTTTTCACATTCTCGTTTGTGCCTTTTGATGAACTCCTCTCTTCAGGCGAATAGCGGATGGATGTCAAGTGTCTCATTGCATTCACTTTCCCATCTTGCACCTCCTATCCTAAAAAGAAAAGCTGAGAAAATGCCAGTGTTTAACATTTGGATGCTTTTAAATGCTGCCTTTGTGTCACACGGAGGCAGATTAGAAAAAAAAAAAAAAAAAAACTCAGAGGCATGCAACTCAGATAAAGTCCAGCTAAGAAGAGAAACCAGATACTGCAGGCTTCATGCCAAAAGCCACGGTAGAATGATTCGAGCCAAGGACTATTCATTGATTCCTTGGGTTGTGCACCATCAAGGGCACCATTGGAGTTGTTTGTTATGTGTCAAACTGCATACTGGATGCAGTTTGTAGTCATGGACCGCAATTTCAAACTGGTCCTGACCTTTCGAGCAAAGTTTCACCCAGTGAGCCGGCATCATATGCTGACTTGATTAGTTGAATAAGAATAAAGATACAGCTCAAGGACGAACAGCTTATCAGTGTGCTGCTTTGTTCCACTGTTATGCATATGTACATTTTGTTAAACAGGAGACAGAAGACCATCTAAACCCTCATTCACCACTGTGGTTCTCTGTACAGTAAGAAGCTAAAATCGCCCATTTGTCCCCAGCAGATTATTGGCACTGGTAGTATGCTGAACAAAACGAGAGCCTGCAGCAGCATTAAAGCTAAATATATGATATGTGTAAAATACAATATGATATAAAAACAACATTTTGACCTGTTGACTTGGCTTGTGAGTGTGTGTGAAAATAAATCTGGCCAAATCTTAAAATGAACCTGATTGCAGAGTTTGTGTATTGATCTCACCAAAATCTTTTTCAAAATTTATTTTGGAGGATGCTGGTGCCCTGGTAGCTATGCTTAGATTTTTGCAATTGAGCATTATGTTAGGGTGCTTTCACACATAACTTGTTTGGTTTGGTTTAAAACACCTACAGTTCATTTGGTCTGAATGAGTCGATCAGTTTGTAAACTTGGAGCATTTTCCCCTTGGTTCGATTTCCTCTTACACAGAGAAAACTCCAAGCACATCAAAATGCATAACTATAAACCCCACAAGAACATTCACTCTGCTTCCTGGGCAGATGTGTCTGGGATGGGAGCAAGAAAGTAAACACAGGAAGAATGTACCTTGTTCCTTGTTGCTAGTTGCTAGTAGTGAGACTACTAGTGCTATGTGAGCTGTGTGTTCTGCCACTTCCCAGAATGCAAAGCACACCTGGCTACATAAGCTGTTTAGCTTGAACTTGTGGAGTGTACCTGGAAGTTGGGTAGGATCACACCTGAGTGCAATGGCTGTGTTTACACCTGCCCTAATGAATCACACCAAGGAGGAAAATGAACCAGGGTCTGATTTAACCAGAGTAAAAAGTGAAAGCTAATTGGTACCTTTGATTTAGACTGATTTAGGCTGGTGTGATTTGTGCTTTGGAGATGTTTTAAGTGTGAAAACAAAATAGACCAACTATGAGACCTTAGACAGATGTTTACTCCACTTGGTTCATTTGTAAAAAGACAATGTGCACATGGACTGGGCCAGAACTAAGAGATAACCATGTATCTTTTCTTACACTTGGGTGTGAAAGTATATTGAACTAATTAGAACCAAAAGTGTGAAACCTAGGGAAGAATATATACAAGTATAGTTCAAATAAAGCAGTTAACTTGAGGTGAGCTGGATGTCCCTAATGACCCACCTTACCCTCCAGGGTCCAACAGACATAATGAAGAACTTTCCAGAGGGTTGTCAGAGTAGTCAGGAATTAACACAGTTATGTTCTCATCACTTAATAGAAAATATAGCAGACCAGACGATAGACCTCTCTGTAATTTTTGCCCTCTTTGCGAGTAGAAGTAGAAACTGGAACATATTAAATTAATGGATGGTAGTAGGCTACTACCCACCTATGTATTGGCAACAATTTTAACATCTGATTCATTTTTAAAAAGTCATTTTTAAGCATAAATGCCAAAAAATTAATTGGTACCAACTTCTCAGTTGTCGATATCTGCTAGTTTGAAGAGCTTTTTCCCCTCTTGAATGAAGGTACAATGCTCAGAACAAAATGCCAGAGGGAAAATTAAATGATTCAGGACATAGAAAAAAAGTATGTTGCTAGTATATTAGGTGATAGCTTGTCAGCTACAGTTGTTACCAATTAGCCCTCACATTATAACAGCTATGTCACCAAGCCTGTATCACCAAATATTTCATCAGGATGAGTGCATGAATTCCCCTGTGGTTCTTTCTGGTGAGATTGAGCCTCTTCTGATCTAATATTTAACCTTAAATCAAGTGCTAATTGACTAGGAACTGATTTTGATCAGCTAGACAACATGGCTCTCTTTAGAAAAGACCTCACACAACCACAGTGAGAGTACTTCAGATTCAGAGGTGATCTTCTGTGACCCCTTACATTTATTTTAGCTGAGCTCTTGCCTGTGAACAGAATAGAGCAGACAGTTTGTACAGACACATTGTCCAGAGCCTCTTTTGGCAACCAGAACAGAGACGAGAAGACAGGGGCACCGTCTCTGTCAGCTATGACCCTGTGTGTTCAGCTGCTCTAATATTCCCTGACAAACGCCAATATTAAATGCTGCAGAGACAGACAGGGAGAAAACATGATTTTATCCTGGCTATCTAACAGATCCATCCAGAGGCCAACAAAGCTCTCTGTCCTTTTGAGTCACAGAGACAGGACCCAAGTAACATTCACAGCTATTAAAAAGAAAAAGTCTCTCAACAGCCTCAGGCTACTGACTCATGGCAGATATCACTTTTAGCACACAAATCCTGCAACCAGTGACATGAAACAGATTTTTCTATTACATCCTTTGTTTAAAAGTATATAACTGCTTATGTCTGAAAATGATAATTAGTTCTCTTTCGCAACTCAAAGTCTGTTTGCTACTGGTCAGAAAGTCTGAGAGGTGACAGAAATAAGCATAACAAGATACAGGTAGAATCCATTCTCTAGATACCAGAACAAAGCTTATTGGTATTCCCTGTGTGATCTGCTAAAAATGAGGAAACACAATGTTTGCCGTTGTCAGGAGGTGTTAATCCTCAAATAGCAGATATAGCTAAACCTGAATGGCATGGGGATATTAAAGTGCACACGCTGAATTCCAAATACCAGACACAAGATTCTTCCAGGATATGCCTATTCTTAGACATTCACGCCCAAAATGTTTCCTTCTGCCATATACTGCTGACGTTAAGCTGGGTGCTAAGTTTAAATCAACGACTGTGCAAAATTTGCCTGAAGAAGCAGATATCCCCTCAGGCTCACAGACTAGTTCCAGAAAGGTTGGATAGGTTTGATTTCTTGGAGTGGCAGCTCAGGGAGTGTATATACTGTATGTATGTCGGACAAAAGCAGCATATTTAAAATGACGTGAAGTCCATGAAGTGGACCTACAGCCTGCTTCACACTGCACAATGTGGAGATTTCCACACCAGTAGAAGGAGCAAATTGTGATCCAGTCGTAGATGTCACTGCTGAGGGTGCTACACACAGCACAGCACACTGCTGTGTGCCCTTGAAAAGAAAATTGAATCCCACCAGTGCCAGTAGTCTCTTTTCTTTACAGGTCATGCTGTTTAACTAACTGGTGTATATGTAACATTTGATGTAACCTGTGAGCCAACTTTGTGTGGTTTCAGTTAGCCTGGCTGTATTGAAGATCAGCACTGAAGACAGTGTATTATTATGTAAAATGTCAGTAAGAATAGTTAGCTTAGCTTAGCATAAACCTGAAAACAGTGGGAACTGCAAACCTGGCTTTGTCTGAAGGGGAAAAAATCCAACTACCAATGTCTCTAAAGCTCACTAACTGCCACATTATATCTTGTTTGTTAAATTTGTACAAAAAAAAAATAAATGTAAAAAGTGACATTTTTCAGTTAAATGGGGGGTTATTTGCTTGATTACTTCTTGGCTGGGTGCAGTGACTTGCACAGAGTCTATACTGGTTGTCTGGTGCCCACATGGTGACAACAAAACTCTAGACTTCTTAGAGTAAAATTTTTTTCATCCGAAAAAACAGAAACATTTGTGAGAGGGTTATTATTAATGCTATGTTCTGAAAAGTTTATTAGCTATCAGATTTTAATTTGTGGCTTAAACTGTGTTATTTAAATCTCTTTAAGACATGAGGTATATACTTATTTTTAGCTAGATACCCGTGCATTTAATGTAATTATTGTAATGAAAGTAATTATTCAGTGTTCTTACTTTCATCCAAGTTTTTTTTCATTATGTAAAATTTAGTAAGGTCTAAAGGATTAACTGTGTTGTCATCTTATCACTCATTAGAAGAAAGGCAATGGTAAGGGTCTGCAGATGAAGAGAAAAAACAGTAATACTTAAAAAAAAAAAAAAACATTGTAAGAAGTTCCAAATCATTTCCTCAAATAGCTTCAGCTGCAGAATCTAAATGACCTGTAACTACATTACAACACTGCACAATGAAAAAGACCAATGCATGCCTCATAGCTCCTGTATTCTCTTGAGTTACTCACTGATGCTTCAGTTGCATATATCACACGACACTGTGGTGGGAGACTACTTGCTGATGGTGTTGACTGTATGACACAAACACAAAAGAAACTTAGGAAACATAGGTAGGTCTCTGTCTGTGACCAGTAAGGCACTAACACCACTGATCTCCTCATACACAAGACTTTGACATACACCCAATAACCTTGTAAACCTTTCATTGCTTTAATGTAGGGTGACCTGTAAATCACAAAAACCATCACTTACAACAATGTTTTTTGACACAATAGTGAGCTTAGCCATCAGGAAAGAACCTCAACAGAGTGATGACTTCTTTGAGCTTGAGAATGAGGCTTAACAAGCCAGAACAGCAGATATGTGTTGTGGTGTCATTCACTCTAATAGCACTGAACAGCCAACAGAGACAGCAGTTGAAAGTGGTTATGGTAGAGGTGGGAATCTCAGAATTCCAGTGGGCGGGGGAGTCTTTGTTCCAATAAAGGAATAATGTATGAGACTCGAGGTGCTTAATCTTGACATTTCAAAAGTGCCGTGGGCGTGAGTTCTTCTGTTACCAAGGTTCAAGCTTTTTTTTGGTTACATAAAGCTTCATGCTCAGTTTACTGTGGGTTTGGTAATTATGTCCACCAAAGAGGTTGTGTCTTCAGTACTGTTTGTCTGTTTCTTAGTTAAAATGATATCTCAAGGCCATCACCTGCTGTAGAAACCACTAACCTTTAACTTTTATTTCTTAAACTCTGAAGCAGAAAAGCAAAATGTATAAAACCTTTTTCCTTACTGCTCCAATGATTGCTATTTGAACAAACCTGAAAAAATCTTTTCACAGACTGTAACATTTGAACATAGCTCAAGTTAATATTAAAATTTCCTGTCTACAATGGAAATTGTGAAAATTATGTTTCCTCTCAAATACAAATGAAAGTGAAAAAAGAAAAACATCTCTGCTGTCTCACTCTGTTGGTTCACTTCCATTAATGCTAATCTGTGAAATAAGTCAAAGAAATGATGAAGTCAGCATTATTTAAATTAGATTAAAAGTTACCTGTGCATTGGCTCTTTAAACTGCCATTTTTTGACTTAAACAGAAAAAGCTCCAAAGTAAGCACAACAACAGATGTGGAGAAAAAAGTTGAGCCCTGTTGAGAGTTGAGAGAAAGTCTTTAAAGTGCTGCTGTTAAATGGGTCAAATGCTGCTGATTTGTTGGCAGCTCACACCTGAAGCCATGACTGGGTACAGAGTCCATCCATCTGCTTTGCAGTGCAGCATGTTTCTTTTGAATGCAGAGCAGTGGAGGCCAGACGCAAATACGACACCACCACCAGTGAGAAAGATCAAGTACATTAATGTACATGTACCCTGAGGAAGGACATGACTGCCACTATGGACTCAAGGATAGTTCTTGTTAATTTCATGTAATGCTGATTGTTTAGGCCCGAGAGAAGATGTAAAATTATAATAAACTGAAATGTACTGTATTGGTTAGAGCTGGATATCTACTTCTGTGTTAAGGAGCTACCTATGTACACATTAAGCTCCAAGGTCATGCTACCTGTCTGCTACATGTCAGGGCCATGGTGTCAGTTAAGATACCACATGAGGGCAGTAAGAACTGTGACTTGCTGCTTATGTTTTCCCCCTGCTTACCTGTGGTGTTAGTTGATAGTGAAAACTTCATGAGAAGTGAAAGAAAGGCTCTCAGCAGTCCTCTTGTTTTCAATGACATCCAACAAAGTGATTACACAGAAAACGCTCTGCTCATGCTCACTGCTACACCTATATGAATAAATGAACATACACACAGCCATTATATAGCAATAGTCTCCTATCTAGTAATGAGACACAGCAACATACTGTCATCTGTTACTGGGATATAACTCAATTCAATAAATCGGTTCGCCTGGGGCTTTTTTCTGTGTGGAGTTTACATGTTCTCCCTGTGCCTGTGTGGGTTCTCTCCGGGTACTCTGGCTTCCTCCCACAGTCCAAAGACATGCAGGTTAATTGGTGACTCTAAATTGCCCGTAAGTGTGAATGCGAGTGTGAATGGTTGGTTGTCTCTATATGTTGGCCCTGTGCTGGACTGTCCATGGTGTTCCCCACCTCTCACCCAATGTCAGTTGGGATAGGCTCCAGCCCCCCATGACCCTTAATAGATAAGCTGCATTGATAATGAATCAATGAATCAATGAATGCAGTCATAGTCAGTCTACATGATGAACTTAAGTCCAATATTCACTCTTCCTTTACCTCTGTTTTGGTCTTTATAAACTCTTGAGAACTATACTGGATCCTAAGCTTGCTAACTCTGCTCTATGTCTACCAGATAGTTGCTAAGTTTGTAGGTCCTCTGTTATGCTGCTCTGCTCAACAAATACAGTTGGTTTATTGGAACTTTTTTCAGGTTGTTGTAATCAGAGGCTACACATATGTCATTCATTTGACTAAACAGCTGGCATATACAACATATCAAAATGAAGTCTTACTTAATCATGTCATTATTATTTTGTGACAAAGTGAATGATGTCATTGTGGGGGGCGGGCTGAGGAACAGGAAATGGAGGACAGCACTAATGCAGGTTTCACTAACTGCAAAAGCAAATGTGATGAGCGTAAGAAGCCTATGCAAAGAGAGGTGTGGTGATATCTCATTATTATTCAGTCTCTGGGCAGTTTGAAGTTTCCACTCAGCCTGACCTGCGTGTACTACAGAATGAATGACCCCAACGTAGTCTCTTCTGTCACTGGAGCAACAGTGCAACAACTGACAGGAGTTATTTATTGTGTTAAAAGTGCATTGCACTTTAAAAATGGCATTGTATGTGCATTTGCATAAGCTCCTCTTCCCATGGTAGAGCTATTAACATAAATATAATTTAATGTATTAGAGTGGAATTACAGTAAACCAGGCCAATTATTTATAACATAAATCCACACTCCTGATAAACCATTTAGTTTTGTAGTGCACATGACAAACTGCTGCGTGTCCATTGGGCCTCAGACGCATGAACAGCAACTCATTTCTAAACATTTCTCTCGACTTTCCTGGGCCGTGCTTTGGTGAACGTTGTCTCACTGCATCAGGCATCACAACTTCTGGAAGAAACAAAACTGTCATATTTTTGGGTGAAAATAGGTAAAAATAATATTTTTTTTAAAAGTCTCCACAAATTTCTTTTACAGTATCTACCTTATAGTGACATTTGCCTTTTGCCTGCAGTGAGAAGATTCAGCTCTCTGACATTTCTCAGGCACACCCAAAGGGAGCTGCACAAAGAGTTTTCTTCATGAAGCTGAAAGACTCAGCACTGACACCTTTGAGAATTTCAGCAAGTTGCTAATTTCAGAAGTTTATTCGATGAAAATATGAGTTGATAAGGACACAGTGGTTATCTAGGCATTTGATTTAGCTGCGTGGCTTTTATGTCTGTGTGTTTGTGTAGTTATAGGGACAACAGATTCCAAACACAGCATGAGTAGAAGCAAGAAGACACTTCATTTCTTCAAAGGCCACAAGCCCAACTGGAGGCTGCAATCAAGCTGGCTGTTCTGTTGTCAGCACAAATGCAGAAACCACAGATAGTAGACATTATATTGTAAGTACGCACATACAGTAACACAGCAGCCTGTAAAGCTGAGCAAAGCTGCTTTGTGTTGAGGACTCACGCGGACAAGCACACATTCTGTACACACACACACACACACACACACACACACACACACACACACACACACACACACACACACACACACACAGACATTTACACACACAAGGACACACAGACACAGCAATTTGTAGTGACAAACTGCAGAGCCAAACTCTAGTCGGACTTCGGTTCACCTTTTCACATCTGAAGACACCATCCATTAGAGCAGGGCTGTCAAGGCATGCTGGGAAAAAAACACACACACACAGTGATCTTATAGTCTAACACACATACACACACACACGGACGTGCAAACACAAGCACTGTTCACGCAGATGAAAAGCCGTCTTGTTGGTGGCTCTGAGTTATGTGTGAGCATCAGTTGGCTGCCTTCTGACAGCAGCTAAAAACCAGTTCAAAGAGCTCTGGGAGGTTTGTAAACAGACACCATTACAGCAAAAGACACCTTTCAAGCATATTGTGTATACTGAGATGTGTTGCACTATATATGTAAAGATAACAAATTATGATATAATGTACCTTTTAGCACTTAGTAGCCTGTGCCTGAGGATATCAGAACACTGAAGATACTCAAATAGCTTTTTAAATTACAGTATGTCCTCTGGCCATGGAAAAGATTTTTCTAAGATTCAGAAGATTGAATCACTAACCAGATATTCAGTCAGAGGTATGTTATAGAATTGGACATTTATAGCAAATGGTTATACAGATTTATGTGGCTGTGCTCTTTGAGAGAACTCTGCAGGAACAAGCCAGCAGCATAACAGAGACACACTGTATATACATGAACATTAAATCTCAAAAAGGCAACAATACTAAAGGTTTGCCATACAGATTAGAATGGGATGTCAAGTTATAAAGGCCTACATATATTCCTTCTATAGTTGGATCCACCACTAACAGTTAGGCTAACCAGCATAATCATCATTATGTTTGAAAAGCTACACAGGTTGTAGATGTGTTACATTTACACAGATTAGAGGGTTTAATAATCTAATCTCACATATGAATAAATTAAATAAAAAAGGGAACCAAAGACAGTCAGGCCAGTCTGAAAAAGACCTGGAGATAATTATATCCTATTCAAAGTGCAATAATGAATAAAACAAACGAGGTGAGAACACCATCACTAGCAGCAACATGATGCATCTCAACACATTCAAACTGAACATAATTTGGAGTCAGACCTGGGTCCCAAGGTGGATACTAGTTACCATGAAGGCCTTTTAACGGATATATTCACATTCTGAGTTAAGCAAGTTTGTGCAACATTACACAACAACTAAACATTTACAAAGGTTCCAAAATGAAGAAAAATAAACATATAGTCTTCACTGATACATATAGAGGCTATGAACATTGACATTATGAGTCGTGTTTAGTAACAGATAGTGAACACTTGCTCAGTAGCTGGTCAGCTGTTCTCTTGTATTTTCATTGTTTTTTCTTTCTTTATATGCATTGACAAGTACAACTTTCTCACAGAATACAGTTTAACTTACCATAGCAGGAAAGCCTGAGTGTAACAAATAACATTAACAAGGGTTCTACTCATTATTGATCTGTCCATCATATATCAAATATCTCAATAGCTATTGAATGTATTGCCATGACATTTGTGACAGGATATTCATATCCACCTCAGGATAGAAGTTAACAACTTTGGTGATTTTCAGACTAAGGTTAGGCTTATCTGAAGGCACTGCAGTCTAGCCTCACAGAGCTGTTAGTGCTGTACAGTAGTAGTCTTTTTATGTATCTTTAATCTCATTTCACTTTTCAATTATTTCGTGAAGCAGTCTGTGTGATTCATGCTATGTATTTTCTAGCAGTTTGTGCATATATATATTTATATATATTTTCTATGTATTTATATTTTAGACAAATATTGCATCCAGGAGCCAGACATTGTCACAGCAGGAATCTCTACTGTATCTAATTACATTAACGATGGTTTAATTTCATACAGGTATGCCAAGAAGCCATGTCAGTGAGTCAACAGGGCCCTGAAACTGGAACACCTACATGGAACGCAGCCATTGTTAATGTTATTATCTCCACCTGTGCTTGACAAGTCAACGTGTCAGACTAATTAAATATTAGTATTTGGTTTCTAGCGATAATGCAGAAAATCCAGAATAAATGTTGTGAAATTAATGAATCACTTTGTGAGGTTTTTATGTATGTATTGATTAATCTGTAATAGCCTAAGTAAGCACTGGAGCAGTCTGTAACAGTCAAGCTGTCACCCTCTAGCTTGCATAGTACAAGCCAGAAAATTGATGGCTTGCTAAAGGCAGTGTGGGTGAGTCTGAGACAGGCAATGCTGCATTTCCAATAATGCTTTTTTTTCAAAGCCTCCGCCTGAACACACACAGGCACACTCAAACTCACACACATACACCTATATAGACTATAGGTGCATGTCTGATTTATACAAATACTAATACTACACCTTTATACAGTACAATACATGCACATATTCATGTAAAACAAAAACACAACTGTCTACTTTTGTGACTTCAGACTGTCATGTTGTTTACTGTTACAGCTTAATAGACACTGATCTTCTTTTAACTAAGCTGTCTAAAGTCCAAAGACAATTCATACAGGGACACAGATCATCATCTCCCTGGGTGGTGTGTGTGTATGAGTATGTACCACCACACACCCGAGTAAAACTTCCCCCAGATTGTTCTTCTTTCTATTATACGGTGTCAGAATATTTTCTCTCTTTACAAAGAAAAGCTTTTCCTCATCCCAGCAGAGCTAATCTGTCTCTCCCAACAAACAACTTGCACTTTGACGATCAATCTCAGCAGTGAAAGCCTGAGTCATACAGCTCCACCGCTTTCCATTCAAACTCTGTGGTCTTAATATCCACCCAAGAGAATATGACCAGACTGGTAAGGTTATTAAGATATGAACCATTAGCCGGTAATGTGGTGGGAAATGGCTCATGACCTCCACCTTAGTATTTAACATTTAAATGTACTGCATGACTCATGACAGCCATTTAGAGAAAGGAAAGAGAGAGAGAGAGAGGGGGAAAGAGAGAGAGATGGTGGAGTGTTTGTGTGAGTGAACGACTGAGAAAGAAAGGGTGAGAGAGTGAGAAACCAGCAGCAGAATGACTTGTTAAATTGCAGGTCACACAGAGGTGAGAATGGAGTTCCTCAGGTGAAGTAAGGTTAATGTTATTTGGAGCTGATGCAAATTCATCGATTCATCAAGTCGCTTCGTCGTGCGTGTGTGATCCAAAATAGAGCTGGTGTGTGTGCTTGTTTAATCAGCAGAAACTACACTCAGAGAAGAAGGGGAAAAAAAGTCAAATATGACGGATGTGAAAATTATTATTAAAAATCTTGATTGGCTGCAGTCGTTGGTTTGCAGGATCTGTAAAAGATAAATAAGTATGAAACAAATAATCACATGAATAAATAGTGGAAAATAAATAATAAAGTAAAAATGATTTTTACTAAAAATCAGTATGAAATAATATTTCAGTCCCACACATGCTGCCCTGCTGCTGTAAATACCCAGTTCAGCTACACAGCTTACACTTCTGAAAATAGTCCTCCACAAATTCTGTATTTACTCCTGTTTGAGTAGCACTTGCTAAAAACAAACAAACAAACAAAAAACTGTTTTAGAAAGTTCTTTTTTTGAAGAAGAAGAAGAAGTCATAAAAAAAATTGTCTGTGGTAGGAATGAATAGATGGAGAAGACAGAAATACTAAGGGATTTTAGTTTTTTCATGGGATTTGTTGACAGTAAGAAAGTTATAGATTAACCCTCTTTTATCCTTCTTTTTGAATAACACTATGACTACATGAGGTCATATTTTTCCATACAATTTGCCAATTTATTTATTAGTGTTTTATCCTATGACAGCACCTCTCTGTAAAACCTCTCTTGTTTTTAAATGGGCTTCTTGTATAAATTGATTTGAGTTGACACTGTTTATATGGTTGAAAGTTTATTACACTCAGAGCTGCGATATATCCTGATTGGTGCTGTTCAGCATCCTCTCTGCCTTTGCTGAACAGCCATAAATTGTTCAGAAGATGGTAAACAAATTCATCTATTCTTATCCAGAGCTATACAGCTCAAATACCTCATGATTGAAACCTGCCTTATACTACTGTCTATCAGACCATTTTATCAGGAAGCAGACTTAATGGATTGAGAATCTGCATGTGCGCCTCATTCTAATCAAAGTTTCCAGCTTTTAATTGCTCCTCTGTGCCCCATACACTTGATGGGTAAAATGATGTCTTTGGTGAAAAAGACGAAAACATTTTGGTCCATAAAACCTGACATACACAAGCTGATATATTCTGGGAGCCCTGCCAAAATGGATATTGATGAAGTAAGTAACGATGACCTCTGTTACCTTGGAAATATAGCCAAACTGACCCAGTTTTCACAGACGTACGCATTAATATCCTGAGGTTCAAGATGATAAAGGTCTGAGGGAGAGGGCTAATGTAATATTTCACTGTAATTATACTTTGAAAATGCGTTATAATTAAAGTTGATATAATTAAACTGTCCAGTGTGCCCTCAGCTCGTGTTCTTTTTCACAGCTTGATCATCATTTAGCTCCTCAGACAGCACAGATGTGATCTCAATATCCAAACATGCCCTGAAAATCAAACAAGGCAAGACAGACAGAAAATCAGGTGAATAAATAAAAAAATGATGAGGCTGAAAGTTCCTCTGATATGAGATGTCAGACTCTGTATTTTAAGGGAAAACTCAGCTTTCAGTCTTACGCTGATAAATATCATCAGACTGTGATGTTCAGATCAATTCCCAAGTCATTTTGTGATGTAATTTGCCATTTGGTTATTATCACTTCTAAAACCTGCTGTTTACAGAGACAATATTTGTGTAGACTTTGTGTGTGTGTTGGTGTCTCAGATGACAGAATATTTTGGGGCTATTAAACTCTATTGAAGCTTTGCTAGAACTGACTGTAAATGTTGGTACATTGTCTTTCTTAGGTTAGATGGCCATACAAAATGCACCAGTAAGAATATCAATAAACAAGATGTTTTCAGAGAGATACAACTCTACAACAGCAGTTGTTTTAGACTGGTGAGAAATGTTGTGTCATGTTTTTAGCTTGTCTACTCCTGCTCTCCTGGTTGACAGACAGACAAAAGTCTCTTCAGTCTCGGAGCATTGAAAGAGACACATTTCACATCATGTCTGTATTTTCACACATCAAAATCATAAGCATACTTGTAGGGCCAGTAGTATTACACTTTTTTAATTTGCATGTTTTTGCAATACATTATTTAAATTAACAATTGTGTGCCTGCCATCTCTGTTAGAATTTTAACATTGTTTTAGTTACTTCTGTAAGGTGTCAGTCTGCAGTAAGTTGAGAATTAAAGCTTTTACAATTTATATTTAATGGTTCAGTGATGAGCAGCTGCATTGTTAAAGAGGATGTTGCTGTTGCAGAATAAACGGGATAGTGTGATAACATTTGAAATATTAGAATCGAGCATTATCCTCTGATTTTAAAGCTACACTGATCAATATTTTAATAGTAAAATTGTATTCAGTGACCAAGTGTAATCTGTGGGGTGCTGCTTAAAGTGAAAAACCCACAGAGAATCATCACTCGACTCCACAGTTGTCCTCAGCTTTATGGCGCAATTTAGAGTCTTCAAGCTCATTGTTTGGGCAGCTGTTTTCAGCAGAAAAGCTCTGGTACAACCCATTGTATAATATCAGCAAAACAAAATTGTGTAACATGAATATATGTCGAAGTGGTTATCACAGGTTATTCTGCTCTCTATTCATTCATGCTATTCATCAAGACAGTAGTTCAGAATACGCTCTCTGAGTAGCGTTACTTCTTCAGGGCAGTCTGGACACTACAGTGAGTTGCTTTCGGAAAGTGATGAGATGGGCCTGAGCTAGCTGGTTAGCACGTTAACTTCAGCAGGAGAAAAGACGTGATGGAACTGGAAGCAAAAAGTGCTGTGGCTCTCCAACTCTGGAGACAGCTCTTGGTGAGTAAAAGAATGAAGTTTGATAAACGTTTCTTCCTGACTGTTAACAAAACATTAACACTAATGTTAATACAAAACTTACAGATCGCTCCTTTAAAACGTAATAGCCTCCTTTCACAGCTTAAACCCAACAATTCATTGCCATGAGGGTATTAATTACCGTTTTGAACCATTAATTGGTAAATTCAAGCTAAAAACTAAGCTAAAGCTAAAAAGATATCTGTAATTAGGGTTTAGGGCAGACTCAAATGTAAATTAGGTTCATGTTGAACTCAAGCTGCTTTGAGAGACAAGGTTTGGATTTCATGTTTTCTGTTCAGTCTTCTCAGGAAGATAATTATTCATAGACTGTCAGATAGCAGAGAGGTTTACCCAAACAAAGGAGAAAAGTTTGGTGACAACTCTAAATGCTCTGTGACTCTTCCTCAAATCCTCTTACAAAGTTGAACCTCAATCTGTTTGTTTTAGCAACTGGCAACAGCTTCTGATTCGAGAGGTATGTTCAAAGACGTCCCGAAATACCCTCTACTGAGTGACACATCTCCAGACAGTGTTCAAACTCGTACACATTTTAGCTCTAGACTCAAATTCAGTGTAGTCTGCAGCATGCTACTACTACTACTACTACTACTACTACTGCTACTCTTTCTTCTTTTCTTGCCAATAAACAAACAAAAGACCACCCTTACTTAATAACTAATACTAATATATATAGTTATTGGAATATAACTTCCAATAACTTCTCCAAACACTGGTTAGTGGCTGAAAAAAATATTTGAGCGGGACAAGAATCTGTACAGACACTGTAGCTGAGTAGTACCAGTGTCCAGCCTGGATAAGAACTGTCCTGCCAGGTTTTAGAGCCAAGAGAACTGCTGAGACTGCAGGGGTTGTTCCATCAATAAAACCAACCCTTCTACACATCACTGACAACACCATCAAGAACCTACACCTGTATATACATGCACACAGGCAAGCACACCTATTCACAAGACGGTAAGAGGATGAGACTGGAGGATCAGACATTATTTATATGATGAAATTATCTATTTTGGGTGAAAATTCTTAGATCGCCAATATGTCTACTTGTGCTATTCAACGTGATGTATTACTTTAGTCAAAGCGACTTTATATCTCTGCTTCAAGCTGTTTTTAATAGATCATTGGAAACAGTGTGAGCCTGTGACTTCAGAGACAAAGCTGCAGTAGAGGAGACAGTAGTTTGGCTGTGACAAATACACATCAGTGGTTTTAAATTCTTCTTTTGATTAAAAAAAATAATAGGCTGACGCTGATGTTTTTAAAACACTAAATCACACATAAGACAGTAAAATGCTGATTCATTTAGACCACAATGTCCCAAAACTGAGCTGATCTAGAGGCAGATATAAACTGACTGGTGGAATTAAACCTTACTAAATCCATTAAAATACAATGTGTATAAGAAAAAATTGTTAAAGGAATAGTTTGATATTTTGGGGAAAATACTTAATCCAGGGATGTATTGGTAAAACGAAGATCGGGAAAAACCTACCATCTCAGAATGTGTTTTTCTCTACAGCCCCTAACTCCTGGCTGCTCCTGAACAAGCTTCTCTCACGTTTCCTCTGTTAATTAGTTGCATTACTGTTACTTTCTCCATGTTTCTATCTGCACTATCTGGATCCTATGTTTTTCTCTCACTTCTATCTCCTCTCTTCTCATTCCTTAATTTACTCTCTAAGCCTCCATTTTAAAAAAGTCTTTACATACATCTTGTTTTTTTTTTGTGGGAACATAGGTTATGAGTTATGGAGTTAACATTCAAGCTAATTTTAACTATCAAGCGACATTAGCAGCTAGGCAAACTGGACAGTTAAAGACAAATAACAATAATAGGAATTATTTTAGCCTCATGTTTGTGTTCATAGCTAGCTTCTTACTTCTTTGATAGCAAGTTTGTTCCATGAGAGCAGCATTAGCCACTGTTTCTGCCTGCTAGCTTGAGTGTTAGGGTCAGTTTGTTGTAAATCCTGCACAGCATGAACGGGAGGTGCTGGTTGCTGTAGAAATTATACATTGGTGTTGACATGAAATCACATTGTTGCAATAGAGAACTAAAGTAGAATTTACACCAGAAATTGCAGAATGGACCCCAGATTTAGCACAAAAGCAAAGTAGCAGGTGTAAAGTGTGAGTAAATGCTCAGGGGGCTAAGTAAACAATATTTCAGTATTTTAGAGGTGAGTAACCAACAGTTATATGTGTTTACTTTCCACTAAAGACTTAGAGTTAGGCAGATGAAAAGATTGGTTCCCCTCTCATGTCTGCACAGTAAATATAAAGCTGCTGCAGTCACTGGCTTAGCTTAGCACACAGACTGGAAGCAGAGGAAACAGCTAGCCTGGCTCTGTCCAAAGGTAAGAAACCCCATCTACCAGCACCTCTAAGTTACAGTTTTGTTAGATTTTGTTAAATTATTAAAAGACAAGCTAGCTGTTTCCCCTATTTCAAGTCTTTATGCTAAACTAAGCTGGCTGTAGCTTGATATCTGAGTGGTTTCCATCATCTCATCTGACTCTCAGCAAGAAAGTAAATATGCACATTTTCCAAAAATGTCAAATTATTCCCCTAATCTTAACAAGACTAGCACTCTTGCCACTAACTTTGGCAGTGCCTGATGTTTACCTGATATATTTTCTGCATTCTAAATCTTTTTTGACATTTAGCACCACTCACCATCAATCAGCAGTAAGCAAAACACCGTACAGGACTGCAGAAAATACCCTAAATACAAGTAAATTAAGGAGTGCATCCTACAAAACATTACAGTATTCCTCAGTGATAGAAACGGCCTATTGCTTGACTGTTCCTGGTTTTTACCGTAGCTTAATATGGTCGGTAATGATGGAGCATCTAAAATGTGTGCCTTCAGGCATGACTGGGAGTAATGGGCCCTCCAGTCACTACTGTTTATCTTCCTGGACAGTTGATGGCCCTCCAATGTGTCATTACGCTAACTAGGCATCTAGCCTGGCTGCCTGTGTGTGTGTGTGTGTGTGTGTAAGAAAGACAGAGAGTGAGGGAGAGCATCTGTATGAGTGTGTGCAGATCTTTGCACCTTGACACACAGACAAAACTGCTGCTGAATTCACAAACAGCGCTGTTATGATTTATTTGCATGCAAAATCACACACATACACACAGTGCTTATGCAATGACAGACAAATGGTACATGGGTACTCATTAGGATCAAGATGTGCATGTGTCTGACATGCAATCATGCACACACACAAACACACACATAACTAACTAGAGTTGAGATTTCTCTTGACTGATCCCTCTAAGCCGGCCTGTTTTACATTCTGAAGGGTGTGTGTGCTGGAGCGTATCCACCTGTTACAGATCGGGTGTCTCCAGCACCCTAAGACCAGTGACAGGCCTGTGATAAACAACTACACACACAAAAGGGAAATATACACACAAACACGCACGCAAAAACCTACAGATGCGGCAAATGCACATACAGTAAATTGGGACAGGGACATACACTCAGATGCACACACATATACACAGTCACATGCACGTATACAAACAGGGAGACTCACTGGAAAGCATATGCAAACACGTGAATCAAACACACGCCCACACACAGAGTGAGCGATCACCATAGTTCTACTTCCATCACAGAAAACACAGGGGAGGGGTCAGAGGCCGGGAGGTCAGACAGAGTTACAAGCCCAACCATGTGAATACCTAACTACACTCTGCCATCATCTTAGCACCTCCTTACCACCGATTCCATCTCCTTACATTTTCTGACCGGAGCCTTAGCCAGCACGGGCCACCAAGTGGTAACCATGAAATCTTTTTTTTTTCTATCTGAAAGGCGTTCATTACTGAGGTGTTTCTACTGCACTTCCCAGACATCACCTAACAATCACACAGTGTTCGTTTCTGTTGATGATGAAGCCAGTTTCTCTTTCCTTGTCTCCTCAGTCACACTGGCTGTCACCACTATGTTAACCACAGCACAGTGGTTCTTTGTCTACTGACCCAAACAAACCTGGAAATAAAACATGTACTGATTTCTCCCAGGAAAGACAAACCACACAGCGTTAAGAACATAAAAGTAAAAGCCATATGAAGTACACTACCATATTAACACTAAAGTTAACAAATGTTTTCAGTAAAGTATAGCAGTAACACTTATAATCAATACCTCCCCTCAGGTGTGTCAAAAACAATCAATCACTCTCTTCTCTCCCTCATTTCTTTCAAACAAAACATTCAGAACAAGCCCACACTGCACTCCCTTCTGTGTAGCTTCACAGTCAGCTAATCTGTCCTCGATCAAAGTTCGAGCCAAGAGGTTGGGTAAGAGAAATAATTTTACCCCAAAATATATTTTTTATGTGTCAAATACTCACCCTCAATTGACAGGAATTCCAGAATAGTAAAAGTTTGTATTCCTACATTTTCACAGAGAGCAGAGCCCAAAAGTGACAGGTGATAAACAACACGATAAATAAAAAGTATTTATGAACCTCAGTAAACTCTCAGGTAAACTGCTATATGTATTTCACAATACATGCACTTGGGTGATATTTATGCATTTAATATAAGAATTGTATAAGAAATAAAATGTAAATCTGTATTCAAACAGATTTAATAGTATGTATTTAGGATAACTTTACAGTTAATGATTGCCATTGTTCAATGTTAACATCTGGTGAAGACTGTTATTTCAGCACGGAAAGTTAATGGATGCACTTCAGGTAATTCAACAGCAACTTGCTGTTGTAAATCTGCAGGAACTGACAGCGTTGACTGTAGAGTCTCCAGTATACAGCAGCTGTCAGTTTAATTTTAGTCTGAGAATAGAGTAATTTACTGGTAAAATAGAGCACCTTGTAAAAAGGTTCACTAAATTTTCTCTATTTATTTTTCACTTATTTTCACTTGTGCTGTAGCTACAGTGCTTTCAAACAAGGGTACCATATGTCTTTCTTTCTAATCTCTCCAGATTGTGTTAAGTGGACGTCATACTGTATTTTAACATCCAATGCAAATGTTTTAAACATTTCTTTCTGTAATATCCGCACATGGTAAATTAAGGAATTATTAAAGTTAAGGAGAGATTGTGGTTATTCCAAACAATTAACAGAACCACCCTGTGATGATGACAAATGGAAACCTGCCTCACCAGTCCCAGCCTGGCCACTCCCCTGGCTCACACATGAAGGGTTGACTGCTCCTGCACTGAACACAAGTATTGGGAAGAGGGTCTGGGACTTTTGAACCCACTGTAGATGGAAAACATATCATATGAATATATTATTACAAAAGGTTACAGTATAATATATCATTATACATCATCAACAACAACAATTAATAATAGAATAATAATAATAATTATTAATGGTTATTATTAGTGACATTGATAAAAATATGTAATTTTTACATTTTGCTGATAATTTAGGCACTTTTATTTTAGAGTTTTGAATGTAGGATTGCACTGTAATGGAGTATATCTCATGGGATTACTAAGTTTTGCTTAAGTAAGATCTGAATACTCTCAACAGCTGCAATGATCCATCAGATTTCCTATCCAACCGCATAACTCTGTTAGTCTGTTAATGACGGTTTTGTCGACATGTAATTTAATTGTAATGTCTCATGATAATGGCTTATTGACGTTAAAATGCCATGTAGTACATTTGAAAAAGAGCAGAACTAAACATAAAACGATCATGGCTGAGATTATCATCCTAACCCTTTCTGATTTTTCAACCTGGCATGTCATCTATTAATTTTGCTTCTATCCCATAAAAGTGAAACTGCTTCCCATGTGGAGGGCTTACTTCTTCCCCCTCCATCCTTCCTCATACCCCATCTCCAGACAGACCATAAAAAAAGGTCTATGTAATTGTCCATCTTATTTATTTATTTTTTTATTGAACCAATGTCCTCTGCCTCCATCTGTCTATTCTGAGTGAGTGGGGTCTCTTTACAGTGAGCACTCAGTCAGTCAGCAGTGGGCAGAGTATGGAAACGTATAGCAGGGAGGTCACAGGGTGAGCATTACAGGCAGCCTACGGCCAGAGATAAGACCTGGTCTGCGATGTGAGAGCATGAGATGGATACACAGACACATCACAGCTGGGCCCACGTGGGCTGCTGGAGGCTGCATGCCTGTGTGTATGCAGCATGTTGTGCATGAGTGAATGTATGTCCACATGCAGTTTGTGTGTGTGTGTGTGTGTGTATTTGCAAGTACGCTTTTCGGCATCTGTAAGGTATGTGGTCTCTTGTACTTTGTGGGACTAATAAAGGATTATCTTATCTTATCTTTATTGTGTTTTTGCATGTGCGTTAGTGCTCATACAGATGAGTGTAGGTGTGCCTTGGTGTGTGAGTGTGTGCGCTCATGTGCCTGTTTGTGTGTGTGGCCTGGAAATTATCTGGTCATTCATCACTGCCTGAGCAGCCGAGGCTAAAGACCATCCATCTTCCCCCCCTTTCACAGCCAAGGCTGACACTCAAGGTGTTTGTATGACTTAATGCTCCTCTCTGCAGGATTTTGGAGCAGCGTGCACACAAGTCTGAGTGTGTGTTTGTGTGTGTGTGTGTGTGTGTGTGTGTATGACTGTGCAGCTGATGTGAATGTTTCTGCCTTTGTGTACCCACATGCCTGTGTGTCAAAGGCCTCATTAAACCGAGTGGGGGGGAGGTTGTTGTGAGGCCATTTTAATTGAAACCATCTATTTCCAATGTGTGTTTCCAACAAAGTATTAGAGAAGCTCTTCCCTCTCTCATGTTTATCTCTAGCAGTATAGCCATGTCAAAGTGTAGCTGCTACGTATTGGCAAACACAAAAGCTCACCACTCTTATTGACTGCCTCAGGCTATGACCTTAGAGGAGTGCGTGCTCTGCCTATTTGTCCTTGTTTGTGTGAGTGGATGCTTACAGTTACAGGCCTATCTCATTCTCCCACTAAAGGTCAGCCGTCAGACAGTATTGAGCAGCGCTAAAGGTGAAAGAAACGCAAAATACGGTAAATGATAAACTATGGAGCAGCGTGACCCCACTCTCCCACTACCCAGCTGTGTTTGAGTGGGCTGGGATCTTTCCAGTAATGTATGGAGACCATACATGAATTATTGTTGAGATATTAAAGCATGATAACAAGCACTGAAATGTGTGATTTTTTTGTATATGTTTTATATTGTTCAGCTCCATTTATTTCAGATCTTTATTGTCCCACAAGATGAAACTCTTTTTGCAGCAAGGCCACATAAAAACATGAAACACAAAGACAGTAAAAACACAATAAGACAAATGAGGATATTAAAAGTGCTGGCACTATTCACAAGATATAGAATATAAGAAAAGATTCATGTGACGAAAGCAAGAAAACAGCAATGATAAGAATTGTTGTGTGAAGAACCAAGAGGCAGTTTATGGTATATACAAATTAAAGGTGCTTATTGCACATGGATGAGCTTGTTGCACCTAGTTTTCAGAAATCTGTATCTCTTTCTCTCTTTGTGTGATTTGTCTGCTAAAAATGTCAGAGAAGGTAATTCTCACTTTGTTCACTAACTTGACAATGTTTCCCAGCAGGTTCCTGAATGACACATTTAAATTCCCATATCAAAAAATCAGTGAGAAGAGGACAACAGATTCTACCATGGATTCTTCAAAAACAAAACAACAACAAAAAAAAAAACACACACCATCAGCTTTCAGCTTTTCAACATTAAAAACATCTACCTCTTTAGAAATATACAGTGTTTGTTGCTGCTTCTTGCATACTGCCTCACTGAATGTATGTTCATATTTGCAAGTGTGTCTGAAGAGCTGATCAGCTCACATTTCAACAAACTGACGAACATCATCATTTATAACTAAGATGCTTGTTATAATGCTTGTAATGTCCAGAATTTTGTTAGATTTGCAACAAAGCTAAAACTCTTAATCACACTCTAAATCAATGGAGGGCTGAAGTCCTGACGTCACGTCTGGGCTACTTTCTGTTCCACCAGCTTCTGTAACTTTCTTCATTGGTCTTTGTGAAAAAAAGGAAGCATGTTCGGTTCTCTATAGGTCACAGTTCATCTCAATTCACAAGTTTGTTGTTTTAAGCTTTATTAAGTGACTTCTGACCACGGTCAGCTGCCGACAAGACAGTATCTGAGAGCATGGTAAGAGGAGCTTGGTCATTGGTCCACCGTTTGCGCCTGCATATTGCAACACAAATCTACCATGTGTACAACAAATTCTCAGTGACATTTGCAATGTCATGTCTACACATTTTACATTTTTTGTGTGTCATGAAGTACCAATATAGTTAGGGTAAGGGTTAAGGGTTTGTCAGTATAGAAATGACACGTGAAAATCCAAAAATGTTAAAACAGTTAACATGTTCTAGCCACACAGCTACAAACCACAGCTCCATGCAGGACATCAGAGCTACATGAAACATCCCATTGACGTCATGTGTCTTGACACAGAACTAATATAACCTCATTATTCAATGGCATTTTAGCTCTGGTCTGGTTTCTACAAACTCTTGAGAAAACTATTTGGCTCTTTCGTTACCCAGCTGATCAGCTTTGTTCACCATCTTATCATTTAATCTTATCATTTAATGGGCCTCTCCACACTATGGTAACGAGAAGGTTGTAACTGCTCGCTTGTAGCTGGTAAGAGCCATGAGACAGAAGTTACAAAGTTGTTTATTAATTCTCACTGGTTTTTGCGCTACCAGTGCTCAGTTTCCATTAAGCTAAGTCATTGTATATGACGCTAGTACCAAAAATACAGGTTTAAACACAACATAAATGCCTTTATGCCACATTATATCCTATTTTTTTTACTCTTCCCTGCCTCTTTTTCTATTTGAACCAACAAAATCCAATGTAAAATAAATAACAAAATAAAAATTCTATTAAAAATGCATTGTGCTGGTGAAATCAATCACAGCAACATTACTAATTTACTTGTAGTTCTAAGGAGGTTTTATTTTTCCTCACTAATGGAACATGGCCTGCATTTTCAGTACAAACTGAAGAGTTACAGCTTAATCTTCCCTGCAGCACAGCTATGCCCCAGTGAGCTTATAAATGAAATATGCCACCATGCCAAGCCACTGTGCCTCACGACCTTTCCCAAAACTCCCCAGCTCCCTGCTCCCTGATGCTCGCCTACCTCCAGCCATACACACACTCACACACACACACACACATACCCAAGCAAATGTCCACACACATGCATTCATACACATACACAGCTGAGCAGTGGGGCTTCCACACAGGCAGGCAGGCAAACAGCCAGACACACACTCACATGTATACAACGTGCCCTACAAAGGGATTTTTTTTCTCCTCCTTTCTCTCCAGGCTCAACAAACAAACATGGCTAAGTCGCTCTTTGTATTCATGTGTCGACTTTTGTGTCAGCATATGTTTTAATTTGAATGGATTTCAGGTGCCTTCATTGCCAAAGTCTGCCTCCCCTTTCTCTCCTTTGATCCAGCAGCTGACATTGAAGCTCTCTTCCTTCTCTCTCTCTCTTTCTCCTTTTTCTAACTTTCTCTCAACCCTCAAGAGACATCACAGTGCGCCATCTATCACTCTCAACTCTTCACTCCTGTTCCTCCCTTTGCTCTCACTCCCCGCCCCCCCGGTCCATGAAGAAGCAGATCTCTAAATTCCCCAGTCTAGAGGCTAATACGCTGCCGGCTCTGACTTCCAGGGTTCAGGAGGTCGTAGTGGCAGCCAGCCTCTGCAGCCCCGTGGGTAGTGACCTGCCAAGATTCACAGCATCAGTGGGGGAAGTCTGACCAGCCACTCATTCGTGCAGTACAGATGAAACACTGATGCTACGGCACAGTCCCACCCCACACATTTCCCTCAACATCGCCTGAGGCCTCTGAGTCACTTCACACGAAGCGGCAGATGTAGGAAAAGACGAGTCATGTACTTTTTGAGATGGTTAAATTCCAACAGGCAACATATCCAAAGAGGAGTTATCTGTCACTCTTTCCAAAACAGAGATGAATCTTCAGCATGAGTGCAGAAGTGACTCTTTTTTAGTCATTTTTGCTATATATCCCAATGATAACACCATAAGAGATGTGTTTTCAAATATGGATGCCAAAATTTTGTGGTGAAACTGCTATTTAAAATGAACCTCAGTTCTTCACATTTTCACAATTTAGAATAATATCAAGACAACTGTTGAGATCTGGCAATGCTCTAATATTGCTAACAAAAAAAATAAATGAAAAGCTCCTGATTTTGTTAGGCTTATATGACTAGTTCAATACTATATAATACAATGACCGAAACTGACGATACAACATTCACACCCACTTCATGCTGTGTGAAGGTGAGAAAGCTGCCAGGGATTGTACCTCTCTCTCTCTCGTTCTCTTTTGTCATTTGTTACACAGCTGAATGCAACACTATGATGGTCTATCTGAAAATGTGTGCTGTTAACTTGATATTTAAACAATATCATGTTCCCCTCCTCTCTATGAGTTCACCCCACATTTCAGCGTGGCCGTTTCAGTCAGGCATAAACACTTTTTTATTTCTGACGTGGTCGGACAGCACGTCTTACGAACTAGTTCTGACAGACCATAAACCAGCCCTTAGGGGGAACTCTGAGAGGGAAGACAAGCTACTTTGTGAATATGGACCCAGGATTATCCCTTTACTCGAGGCTTAGTATTATTCAATATATTGATAAAACATTCAATTTCAGCTCAAGGTCTGCTAACTCCCTTGCGCCAGAAATTTCTTCATCAGCAGATGACATTTGTAGACTTTGTAGGCTTTCTGTCACTCTAAGCACTTTTTGCACTAGTCATTCAGTCATTGGCCCAACAAGACTGAAGACTGTGTGACATGGTTATGATCTCCAGAACAAAAGCAAAAAAAAAAGTGGACCTTGAATTCAAATTGTTGAATGGACAATAATATGTGCGTTGTTGAATTCATTCTTTCTCATTGTGGCCTGTCAGCATCATTCTCAGCTCTCTCCTTCTTCATCCTCTTGCAGCTCAAAATAAGCGTCTGCTTGATTGAATTATGATTTTAGTAACGACTTGAGGGAATAGTCACAGTTTTTTATCTCAGTGTGAAATATCTCTCTATTGTTTGTATAAATGGCTATATTTTGTGACACCCTTTGATTATTAAATAATTGACAGTGAATGCCCCAAAACCCAGAACAACGTCAACATATTAGTTTTCAGCCTGCCTACAGCAGAATTTAATCAATTTGAATATATTACTTAGGGAAAGGATTTTGAATAAATGGACAATTACTTTCCATGCACGAGAACCATTGTAACAGCAGTAGGGTGGCTGATATTATCATATTAATGGACTGAAATAAGCTTATTTCCTTAAAATGGAAATTAGTATTAGGGCTTTTAAGTATCAGTTTGAACAGTGAGTAAAGCATTAGCTTGTTTGATTTACTAATATTTGTAGGAATGGGAAAACACATGCATTCATGTTGGAAGGAGAAAAGAAATGATCGTGAGCTATATACTTATTTTTGGAGACTCAGCTATTTATGTTCACTGTGTCTCCTTGATGAATAGCTTGGCCTGAACTGTCATGTGTAAGCGATCACCCATGTTGGCTCCATCGGAGTTTGGTGTGAAGGGCACAGTGAGTATGAAAAGAGAGCTTCTCACCCAAACAGTCGCTCACAGTCATCAGTACACAACCTTTCATTCCCTCACTGCCTCTTTGACGTGGCGTGATGTATTCACGGGCTGCATTTTACACTGCAGAAATTCCTGGCTCTTGGCCTTACACCAGTAAGGTTAATCTGTTTACACGAACCTTTGAAAACCTGTGATTGAGTCTCCCTGCTGCCACGAATGAACCAGTTAACAAAGTGTTACTCAGAGCTGTGCACAGTATCAGCCCACCAGGAAAAAGGTGTGAAAAGCCAGCCTCCCACTTCTATTCAGACTGACTGGTGGGTCACTTCTAATATAGAGAAACGAAATCTTTATTGATCCCTATTAGAACAGTCAGTAATGCTGCTCTCCATCTTTCATGTAACCACATTATTAAAGCTGGAAGAAGCAGGAGTGTGATTATTCTGTTGGATAATAATGACTGAGGGTGCTGCAGTGCTCCTGTTCCAGGTGGCTGAACTACTGTGAGAAGCATGATTGTTTTAAGTCCACTGATATCAATGTGAATAGATTTAACAACATTAAAGAGATACTCCGAGTTAGATATAGTAGTGCACTTTCACATTATAGTGCCAAACTTACTAATGTGGGTGTTCTGTCGGCAAACTTTTGCTGAGACAATGTTAAGATTAGTAAGTCTCCTAATAGTTAATTAATGTATTAAATATAAATATAGTTTTACTTTAAAAAAAAATAAAGATGGGTAAAGATAGGCCGTTTCCAGACAGTATCACTTTCCTAATCTTCACACTGTGCACTGTATGTTTAGCATCTATGTTCAGCAGTGACATGACGCTCCATAATAACTGAGAAATGAATTTATCAGAGGCAGGAAGAAAAACAGGTGTATGCACTCCAGATGCAATCTTCTGTGAAGTAGCTACAATCCAAACTCTGAGTTTTTACCACTTTGGTTGGAGAAATAAAAAATACTGTATGTTGCCATGGAAACTAAAACTTGGCAGTTTTCCAGATGAAGGGGATAAACAGAAGATGTGGATGATGTCACATAAAGGGAATGGAGAATAGAGCAAACCTACGGCCAAACAAAGCAGTTCATTCAGATATTACAAAGCAATGAAGTTCTCATAAAGGTCCATCACTTGGCAAGAATCTAATGTTTGCTTACTGCAGTCTCCTATTCACATCTCACATCGAGCTGCTGTTATGGTAGTGGCACACGCAGCTAACTAAAACCACAGCAGCCTCGGTCTCAGCCTCTGAGGTCTGTTGCTGAAGTGAGTGGAAGACTTAGCGGGATACTTGTGACTCTCTAATGAACCATCTGTCTCATCAGCTGAACATCACACAGTTTTTTTTAAAAGATGCTTGATGCTGACAAAACTGGAAATCTCCATATGTTAACACACAGGTTTTTTTTTTCTTTACAGTGTCAGTGAGAGTGACAAAAAGTAGGGAACATATGTATGGTTTTACTTTCAGGCAGAACAAGTGAGACAATGAGGGGAAGAAACAGAGGAGAGTTGTGAATTTGCTTGTACAATTACACTGTATGTAGTATTACAGTAAATTAAAAAGTGCACTGTGCATTACAAAATGGAGAGCTCTGTCTTTCCACCCTGAGGACATAAACAGAAGCAGAGATAGTTTAATGACTTTAATGCTCATTTCTCAATTTATGCTAAATCATACCAAGAGCCAGATTTACTGAGGCTGTTGGTGCAGATGTGACAGATTCTGCCCAAGGCACATGTGCTGTATGTATTTGTGTAAGCAGGTGTACCAAGCTGGAGTCACACCCCCACCTATTATTTGTAGAAATAATGCAGAAGACATGTCAAAAGAATTTGATTATATATTCACCCAAAAAATATCCAGAGCTGCACTATTATATGATCAGGTTTCTGAAAATAAACAAAATAATAATTGCCTGATTTGCCTAGATATAACTTCAAACCAACCAAGTAGAAAATAGAGCCATAATTATCAACTAGGACTATATCTGATTTATTTATTTTTGTAGCAGCAAATGACTGTTTGTATATAATTAAACCTGGAAATTATAACACTAGCAATAGCTTTTCTTGTGAAGTGTGGCTGAGGTAAATATTTCTTGTAACACAAAGACACCTTCCAAACTTGCAAATTTTACTTTGGGAAATGTATAATTTCATCACTTTTTTGCATAAAAACACAAGTTAGATCAATTTGATCAGTGGCATTATCACACACATTTGTCACATTGTGGCTTTAAAGACTTTATAACAGTGTCATATTAAAGAATACCACATGCTCAGGAGAGATAGAGGACTTCTCTAATATACTGGTCAAATGTGACATTTTGCAAATGAGACTAGAGGTATAGGAACATTCGTGTAACTCATTAACACCATGGGAAGGCTACCAGAAGCATGAAGGGATCGTCACAGGAACTTCATTAAAGAGCACCAAGATTTTACTGAGCTATTCCATTTTCAACTCTCATCTGAACACACCCTCATTATATGTCTAACACACTGTAACAAGGCATTTTAATAATTGGAGCTTAGCAAGAAGATGATTTTCAGCTGATATTGATTTTCTTGTTTTGTTTAGTTGAGATTTCAGAATGTACCACTGGAGAAGTTTAGAGAAAGTTTTGTTTTAGTCGTAGGAACTTCCACACACCATGTCACATGGGTTAATTTTTCTTGTGGACGGGCAGCAACCAAGGAGAAGGAATGGTTTGAAGAGGAGGTGGATGAAAGAGATCCATTGTCTTACTATAATCAGTGAGACAAACACATATATCCAGAGGAAGACAGAGACAGCAGGAGCAGGAGGACAGCATCGAGGAGAAAAAGACAGATAGTAGGAAAAAAAAAAAAGACAGTAGCTCTGACCCAAAATGTCCATTAAGATCCAAAAGTGAGTCTTAAAGCTGAGCATATGTTACATAACTAAACCACACTTTTAAAAACCCACAACCAGTCTGCAAATGGAGTCTGAGGTAATCTTCGGTACAGATGGGACCAGAGTCCCACTAGACTGCTGGAGGCAAATGGAGGCACATGTCAACTTAGCTGACCCTTTCGCAAGAGCTTTAAATTATGTAGGTGGGAGTTTCTGATGTGTTTGTCAGGGAAAGTTTGAAATTACTTTTGAAGTAATGTGGTTGCTATTACTTAAAGTTACAATTAACCAGAATTTAAAAAAACCCTTTCTAAGTAAAAGGAATCAATATTCATCCATCCAATGTACTGGACAGTCAAGGTTTTGTAGATGTTTAAATACAGGTTAATGATACACTGTATATGATTACTGTATTTAACCTGTTAACACGAAACAAATCTCACTTTAATTCTTGGTCTTATTGTAGCTGAGCACTCTGGGAAATGTGCTAATTGGCATTTGGTGTGAGAGTTAGATAAGAGGATTGATGCCACTCTCATGTTGATGTGTTAAATATACAGCTGTAGCCAGGAGATGGTTAAATTAGCATAAAGACTGGAAACTGTGAGCCCAGGTCTTTCCAAAGGGACATCAAGTCCAGAGTAAAGCCACAAGGAAATACAGATAGCTTAGGCTTAACATGACTCTGATACCACAACCTTTAAAACATATTAAATAACACATTGAAATAAATAAAATTCAGTACAACCAGGGGTATTGCTGACACTGTCTCACCTCGTATGATTAGTAGCTTATGATGGCTGATGTTAGCTAACATAACAGCCTTTAAATAGCTACTGCTGTGTAACTACACAGAGCTCATTTTCTGGTGTTATGACTCTTCTCTACTTGAGCTATTATTACATTAGATTTTAGCATTTTCCATTTACCTGTCACCTGTGACGACAGTTACAACTGCTTAGGGAAAAGTTACATACTAAAGATCTGTACTCAACCAAAAAAATCATTTTAAATTTTAGTTATGTGCTATAACTATTAATGCTAAGCCAGGCTAATCACTTCAAAGATGTGGCTCTATACTTAAGTCACAGACATGACATTGGTATCAATCTTCTTGTCTACCTCTGAGAAAGAACGTAAATAAGCATAAAATGTTTAATTGTTCCTTTAGTGTTTGTCACATCGTTTTTCTCTTTAGTCTTCAGCTGTCTGTAAAAACTAAAGCCTAAATTCTGTATGAATCTGTTTATGAAGTAATTCCTATAACAGTTCTTAACCTTTTTCCCACAGGAATGCACAAAGGCGGGCGCTAACTGTAGTGCATGTGCCACTTATTAAGGGAGTGACCATTGTGACTTTTGCAAATGGTAAAAACATGTGGAGAGCCTCTAAAATTAGTCAGTGTCACCGCATAAAAAAATTCTGTGGCAGCACTGCAAGCAGAGTAAATAATGGCAAGATTTTATTTATGGGATGAACTGCTCCTTTAAGCAGTGCTTTATTTTTTACCAGCTTTCGAAGAGAAACCCAAGGACAAAAGGTGCATCCAGAGGTTGCAAAAAATACAAAAGCAGCACAGAGCTTCTGCCCCTGTCACCGCTCACCTATCCTTGACCTCTCGGTGCAGACAGACCATGCAGCTGGGTCGTCAGAGAAACCTCCGTGACCCAAACAGACAACTCCTCACTCCTGAACATGCAAATGAGCCCAGTAGCTCCGCCCTGGCTTGTGTTTAGGTGGAAAACCACTGACACCTCCATCTGTTTAGTGCGATAGAGGCAGGAGGGAGCTTAAGGGTGAAGGAAGAAGAAGAGTGTGCAGTGGGAGGGGGAATGGTGGAGAGAATGGGAAAATTGGTGTGACAGCGCCATATCTTTGAAGGGTTGGTGTGTGCTGTGTGAATTATACTTCGATGAACATCACATGCACTCGTGATTTTTTTTTTTTTTTTTGGGGGGGGGACAACACAGGGAAACGTTTTCATTTTGTGATATTTTTCCAACCTGTCTGAGAACTGTTAAAGGGCTTGGTAACTGTGCTACACTGGCTGAACTTTATGAGTCATCATCATTGATCAGTCACACATACATACCAGACACATTTTCAAATGCACACTGCACATGCTGTTGAAATTTCGAGAAAGGATTTACAATCAGCTAGCTTTGGGAAGTGTACATGATATAGGCTCTGACAGCTGTTTTTGTGGTAGATTCTCCAGCTGGGTCATAAATAACACCAGGATGCAAGGACAATGTTCCAGTTACCCTTGGTGATGAAGACACTTCACGAAAACAGGGGACTGGTAAAAATATCCCAGAGATTTAAGCATCTCTGGGTCTTTGTACAATACTGTGTTAGTACTGTATATCTGCCTGCAGAGAACACTGGTATGTTAGTCATAGTCACCATAAAGAATAATGGCTGACTTTTTTTTACCCACCCTTATTACTGCACAGTGCCACACACCAAGGCTGTACTGAGCCACTATCCACTCTAAATTTACTGATGTATCCTGTTTTTTAACCTTTTAGTTTAGATGACTTCATATTCACATTTGTGTGTCTGTGTAATTCTGTCAAAATCAGGCTGGTGTGCACAGACAGGGTTCAATAGATGTTTCTCTGTCCTATCTACCGATCTCATATATGTAGTTAAGTATGGAGTTGGAAGCTTAAACAACAGTTTATCTGTCCACCCAGTACTTATGTTTTGCTTCTCTGATTGTAGCAGTGGTTGCTGAGTAAATTTTGATTATTCTGTAGGTCCCTGGACGATTGTACCACACCTGGCAACCTCACTGCGACAACAAGACTCCAGCATGTGAGAACATGTAAAACCTCAAATTCATTTTAACATTTCTATTTGAGGACAGATTAAACAAGATACATGTGATAGGAGAAGCTGAGTCCAAGAACCAACCAATGCAAACCTTGACCAATTGCCTAAAAAAATCCACATGTAATCAAACACCAAATTTTGATCTCGCTTTCTTAAAATATCATAAAATATACTTTCTGTGCCTCAGTATTAATGTAATTTGTTTGCAAGGCAACATCTAGCTGAAAAGGAACCTTTCCATTCTGGGTCAAAACGTTTTAACTGGTGCTCTTTAAAATATGTGATCTTGTTTTGACCTCTTGTTTAATGACACCCAACTAGAGAATAAGCAAAACCAGCTGTTAATCTTGATGCACTCATCTCCGAATATTCACATTCTGCATGGAAACACATCCAGTCCCATTTTCTTTTGCTGATTTTTTATGGGAAATCTGTTCAAAATTTGTTCCATATTTAGATGTAAACCTGATTATTGACTCTCTCTTTAAGTCTTACTTGAGACTTGTACACATCTCTTTAAGCTTCTGTGTGACTTTGGTCACATTTCTCCGTATTCTCATTCTAACGATATCCAAATAACACAAGTCATCGTCCCATAAATTGATCTGGATCGCCTGATTAATGCAAATATAAAAACACAATTTCAATTTGCCAATTTATCCTCTGTTGTCTGTTCTTGGTGGTCACACAAATAACCAAGCTCTACCTATGGTCACGAGAACTGGGTAGTGACCGAAAGAATGAGATTGCAGATACAGGCGGCTGGCCTGGGAACACCTGGGAACGCCTTGGAATTCCCCAGGAGAGCTGGAAGATGTTGCCAGAGAGAGGGACGTCTGGAATGCCCTGCTTGGCCTGCTACCACTGCGACCCGATTCTGGATTAAGCGGGAGAAACTGACTGACTGACTGACTGACCAAGCTCCAAGCACTTTAGCTAAGTCTCACTGTTGCTATCTTTACTTAAGGTTTAATAGAAGTGCATTAAATCAAAGAAGCAAATACCTCAAACACCTCATAGGTGTCCAGTTAAACTGTACCCTTGCTAAAGGTTCATCCACACCTTTCAGTCAATCATAATTGAGAATCATTATCATGAGTGCGTGGTTACGATAGGTCATGATATAAACAATGTCATCTAGTGAGAATTATAAGTTTAGTAGGCATTTTTTTAACTTTGGGGAGAACAGGGAAGCTTTTTACTAATTTCCATTCTTTATGCTAAGCAAAGCTAATTGCCAAATAAGGAAAGCCAGACAGCACTGAGGTCACTAATACAGCAGGCAGATACTTATCTATAAGAACTCTGATTTACAATGAACAATGAACCAACTAAAGCAACAAGTAAATGAACAAGTCACTTGTGAAGCCATCCATCACTGAGAACCAATGTGATTCATATAATCCAAGTAAAATTGGATTAGTGAAATGTAAATGAAGTCAAATTTGGCATGTCTTGGCTGACTAGGTAAACAAGCTGCAACTGGTCAGCAGTGTCATCTGACAGGATTTAGGCAAATTTTTTCCCTTTAAATTGCAGCATTAGCATTTATTTTATTATCTACTCATGTCAGCTCCAGCTGTGACTGGTGAGCTCCCCTGGCATCTGGCACAGACACCACTGAACAAACACCGCTGGAGCTGGAGCGAGCCCACTGGTATTTGCCTGCAGTGGTGAATTCAACAGAATCTGAGAACATGTCAGTGTGATTTTGTTTGGAGTAAAGTGCATGATATTTTACCATGCCACTTCATCTCATGCAGAACCCAAATACAGTTAAACAAACCAGTCAGTTAAACACAGGCATTATGCTATATGAGAGATCAGTCATAGGCATCTGATTCTGTCCAGTTACACATACTTCACACATGACATGACACTTATCTGTTGCTGCTCAAACTCTATTGCTGCTGTAGGCCTTCTTCATTTGTCCTTCATTTGTGAATCAAATCAGGCATAGACCCTGCACATTTACATGTCTGCACACACATCAGTAAGTTGTGCTTACATCAGCTGACTGGTGTCAGATACCAGATTTGTGCTCACTCACGTTTTCTCATTGCAGCATCATCTGTCTGGCTATTAATTCAATTCAATTTTATTTATATAGCGCTGAATCACAACAAAAGTCATCTCAAGGTACTTTTCTTATAGAGGAGGTCTAGACCGTACTCTTTATATTATGATATTTACAGAGACCCAGCAAATCCCGCCATGAGCAAGCACTAGGCGACAGTGGCAAGGAAAAACTTCCTTTTAAGGGACAGAAACCTCGAGCAGAACCGGACTCAGGGTGGGTGGCCATCTGCCTCGACCGGTTGGGTTGAGAAGGGAGGGGGGGGTAGAGTAGTAGTAATGATAGTAGTGATAATTAAAGTAGTAATTCTAGCAATAAAGTAGCAATAAAACCAGAGGCAGTAACTTCTAATTATAACAGCAGGTGTTGTGCTGAGTTGTCGGAGCAGCAGGAGGCTTGTCATCACAGATCAAACTCTACAGCTACAGAGGCAGAAATACCTGCAGAAAGTGACAGAAGAGGAGAGAGAGACAGAAGAGCACAATACTACGGGAAAGGGAAGATATTAAGTTAGTAACGTGTAATATGGTATATGAAACCATACTGATGGAGAGAGAGAGAGAGAGAGGGAGAGAGAGAAGTTCAGCACGTCATGGGAAATCTCCCGGCAGTCTAGGCCTATTGCAACATAACTAAGGGATGGTTCAAGCCTGAGCCAACCCTAACTATAAGCTTTATCAAAGAAGAAAGTTTTAAGCCTACTCTTAAATGTGCAGAGTGTGTCTGCCTCCTGGACCCAAACTGGGAGAAGGTACCACAGTAGAGGAGCCTGATAGCTGAAAGCTCTGTCTCCCGTTCTACTCCAGCATTCTGGGAGTGCAATGTCCTAGTGGGATTGTAGGGGGCTATGGTGCTTTAAGGTATGATGGTGCCTGACCATTAAGGGCTTTTAGGTGACTTTGATGAATTGTATTAGGTTGTTGCAGCTCAGATCCTTTGAGAGCCCACTGAAAGAGCAGAGCCATTTCTGACAACATTTGCACTAAATGTTTGTTTCCTTACAGCTCTATATTAACTGCACTGGGCTCCAGCTACAGGCATCATTGCATGTAAGCAAACAGGTTAGCATTTTTGTACTGAAACCATACCAAAGAGTTTTTTAAGACATTTTCAGTGGCCTACCACTGTATAGTAAACTCTACTCAATGATTCCTCTGCAGCACAACTTACAGTAGCAAACATTCTGATGAATATACAAGTTGCTGCCTCATAATATGATGCATCTCATTTTAATTTTACCACTATACCACTTTTAATTTATTGTAAGGAACTGAAACACAGTCTAATTCAGATGCAGTAAAACTAGTTTTATAAGTAGTAGCTTTGCTTTGATTCTCTAAAGTCTCGGTTTCCTTGTTTCTTGTTTCCATCTTTTTTGATGTCATTTAGCTGGGGCACTGCATCTACTACGCATGATGAATTTATTTTTTTATCATAATTAGCTTTTATTTGACACTAGCCTGCCATTAGGTAGCTCAACCTCAGTGAGCTAAGAGTTATAAAAGAAAGTGAAGTTTGCTCTCTGAAGGCAGAAGTGTTCCCATTAAGCTGATCCCACTGATCCAAAGGATGATGAGAGAGTTACAAATCAATGTTACTGGTCTCTGTCGATAGTCAGATTGAGCACACGGGTGTTTGAGTTATGTTAAAGTGGAGAGAGAATGAAGCTGGCAACTCTGGGGAGAAATCAGAGCAGTTACTGCTCCTGTGGAATAATAAGTGAAATCCAGAAATTACTTTTTAAATGAGTAATGACTAATAAATAATAGATGTGGCTTCTTTTGAATAATGAACCCAACACTGCTCCCTAGGGTAGCAGTCCCGTGCTACAGCCCCAACTTTTGCCCTAGCAGTCTTATCTGGTTGTCCAGATCCGACCAGCGACTGCCCAGCCCTAGATCCAGCTCAAACACCGCCGCTGTCCCTCCATGGGGGCCTGTGGCTCTTGGCTGGGGTACACCTCCATCTAGGTCAACAGCACCAGCTCTGTACTATCTGACAATTGATAACACAATGGGACCGTTAGTGTTGTAGGCTCGTGGCGTGGGCCCAGCCTGGCTCAGGTCTACCTGTGCCAGCTTCAGGCCAGAGGGCTTGTCTCCTGGAGATTAATGATCCCTGGTGCTGCGCAGAGTAGGCCACTCCTTGAGTGTGAAATACACCTCATCTGCCTGGCTGGAGCTCTGATTTATTCCTGCCTGCATGCTTGCTCTCGGTGTCTGCAGGGGGTTTGTCTTTGTTTTGCAGTCTGTGTGTGTGTGTATGTGTGTATGTGTGCACAAGCAGGCGTGTGTGCTTTATTTGATTTCTCTCTGTCTTGGCTTGATCCAAGCCAAATGTTAATAAGAACAAAATCAAACTAATCTCTCCCAAATTTATGTTAATGTATTGTTTTAATGGCTTGATCATGCATGAGTGCCTATGCATATCTGTTTGCATCTGAAATGGAATTTGAATAAGTAGGCAATCACTTGGTGCTAATTTGATTTGACTAATTTCCCCTCTTTTTTCTGTCTGCGCAATATTGTACGCTGGTCGTTTCACAGTAAATCCCTTCATTTAAACACATTTTTTTGACTTGATTTACTCCTCCTTTATTGAAAAGAATGTAAACCTCCCAAGCAATTCAGATTTAAATCACTGGAATGTGTTAGGACGTTTTCCCCCTGGATTCTTATCTTTTTGTGTAATTCACTTAATATTACACTAAGGTCTCAGTACCTGACAAACAAGGCCTCAAGGAACAGTAATGACCTTTAACAGAAGATGGCCCATGCCACTTATAGATCGAAATAACACATAATGATAATAAGAATGATGTTTTATTCATATTTAAACTCTCAAATCAGGGTGACAAAGTGACATCAAGCCTGAACTACACTTCCAAAGAGAAACAAGTAGCCTGTGTAAAGAAGGGTGTTATGGGAAATATAGGTTGCAAACACTGGCAGAGGAGCCGACATGCACGCCTCACAAAACAATGGATAGCGCAGATCCACATGTCAAGCAAACTGACTGGTTAATCCAACATCCTGTCAGGAGGTTTTCTCTATTTTTTTCTCTCTGAATTTGGATATACATAGCACTGCCATGCAAGTGTAAAAGACTGGACCCAAATTACACTTTTTACTATCAAAACAAGGATATGTTGTTAATAAAAGTGTCTGGTAAGTTACAAAATGTTGATAGTCAACGAATCAGGACAATGTTCAACGACAATGTATTCCATTTGTCTTCCACCAATATATGAGCTCTTGCAATACAGTTTCCACTGATGGCAGCTATATCATTATTAAACTGTTTTATGGTTATGTTATGTAATGGTCTTGGTTAAAGGATGTGTCTGTTTTGCTGTAACCTGGTGTATTTCTCAAAACGTGGCTACTGCTGCTCCATGAGTCATGCTAATGGAAACAAGGACTTGCAGAAAATGGCGTATACTACTTCTCCAAGTGATTTTGCCATAAATCATTTCACAGTGCCACAGTAGTTACATATATAGGGACAAAAAGGTTGAGATAAAGCTCATGAGCTTGTCTTGGTTTAATACAGAAAAAGTCTGACATTACCACAAAACACAACCTGCTCATTAATGTTTAATCAAAACCATGATCTTTCCCTAAACGTAACCAAAGTGCTTTTGTTGCTTAAACCAAATCACATGAGATTCAGGATGCAAAACCCCGTCTCTGGTGTTTCACACTTATATACTGATTGTGAAAAAAGAAGGCGATCAATTGGTTGGAGTGGGAGTATTTATTGATTGTTCAAACATTTTCATTAACATGATTCTTGTTCTATATCACAGCCATTACATAAAGTCCTAACAGGATTTTTGACCCCTCACTTGTTAACAGTCCATAGAGGGGTATGACAAGGCTGCCCCCTCAGTCCATATTTATTTGGACTATCAATAGAACCATTAAAACAAATTATTTGACAAAACCCAAATATTTCCACTACCACTATTAAAAATACAAGGCATTTTAATGTCTCAATGTCGTGTCATCAGTCTGAAGGCTCTACTTATTGTTCCTTTTCACTGGATAATGAAAGTTGGTCAAAACAGATTCCCCCTCAACAAACACTTACATCCAGTACGACAGGCACAGTCCTCACAGGGCCCTGCTCCACCTTCCTCACTTGCTGTGGCAGGTTATGCTTCACATGACCATGTTATGATTTGAATAAACTAGTTTTCCTATGCTTTGCATTTTGCTGAGCCTGAGTAAACCCTTGCTAAATCAAGCATGAAGTCATACAGCATTTAGCATGTCATCAAAAACTTATTAAGAGGTTCAGTGTTTTGTTAAAAATTTGGAAAAACAAAAGGTAAAGTTATCATCAAAACTACTTTGGCTTTAATCAATTTGCATACATTTGCGTGCTCAGAATGTACAATGAAATTATTAATTACTCTTTCTCCTTTGTTATCCACTGAGGCTGATGGCGGACTGTTCTGACTGAGGTTTCTGCCCTTATCACCATCTGCTCTGCTTTACACCTACATGCTTTAAAAACTATATATCAGACTCTTTCTTTATCAGTGTGTTCTTGTTCTGTCAGCCACTAATGAGAAATGGTATGTTTGGCAGAACTGTTGAAATGTATACAAGACATCATTAGGAACCAAAATCAAGAATGTCTTAGTATGCGGTTTGCTTATTAAACACACAATACCAGAGACTTATCCCACACTTTCTGTCACTGTGAAGCAAAGAAATGCGTACAGTATACTATGGAGATACACAGACAGGTGACACATTAAAGGAAAAACCAACATAAACTGTCTTAGTGAGGTGTTTGGCCACCACATGCCACCAGAACAGCTTTGATGATGGTGGTGGAGAGCGCTATCTAACATATCAGTCCAAAATCTAACACAGGTGTTCAACTCAATTTATTGAGATCCGGCGACTGCAAAGGCCACAGCATATCATTCACATCATTTCCATACTCAGAAACTCACTCGATGACCCCTCGTGATCCTCCTCATCCTGTTTCTCCACTCACCTTTCAGTTTTTTCCTTTCATTTCTCACTCGTGTGTAGCTGAAATGTCTTTTGTCGGCTTCGCAGGGGACTTGCAGCCTTCTTTGTAGCAAACATGGTGTGAAGCAGGTGTTGATGGCATTGCCAGAATAACAGCACTTTGATACTCACCCTCTGAGTCCACTGAAAGGTGTTGCAGGTGAATCTTGGAGGTTCTGGGGACCTAAATGATCCTAAGGTACAGTACTGAAGTATTCTGTGGTGCAGTTATTGTACTTTCCTTTCCATGTTGTGCAGCTTTATACTTCAACTTCACTCCATTTTAGAGGACAACATTGTAGATTTTATTTTGCTACATTAATATTTGGTACACATAGTTAACTAGTTACACTGCAAATTAAAGACAGTGGACAGCCACACGTGTCTGATTAGACCTTTAGTCAGGTGTGAGCTGGGTGGAGCTATGCTGGAAATTACATGATGTCACCAAACTCTGCTGTATTTACCTATAAGAAGAGGATAACTGCACAGGTTCTTCTGTCCTTTTAGATACAACAAAAACAATGGAAGGGTTAAGGAATATGTCAATCAATGTAGCCTCATGTACAGACCCACACTGAGAACAGATCGGATTAGTCTGCATAAGTGACAACACCTGTGTGGACTCACATTCAAAAAACATACAAAAAATATAGATTTTACTGACAAGCTTTGAAAAATGTGATGCATTGGTACAGATTAAACTACCTAACAGAATAATAACCCATTAGAAGTTTGATAATTTATCACAAATAAAGAAGTGACAACATTAAATGAATACTCGATGCATCAGTAGTAAAAAATCAGTAATGTCTAAAAATGAGTAGTTTTACTTTTAATATTTTTTTCAGTTAGTGCTTCTGTACTTCAATTAAACAGTATTCTTACACCTTGGTATTGCTGTGTTTACTTAAGTAAAGCACCTGATTACTTGTACCTGCACTGCTCCTGGGGAGACAGCTACAGGCATCAGGCTGGTAAGCCATGTCCCAGACTTGCTTAAAACCTGTTGATAGTATGATTTTATACCTGACCGGCAGTTGAACTTTTTTATTAGTTTCAATGTTCTGTACAATAGTTAATTCAATAAGCAAAAGTACATGATGACCAGAGGTCATGTTAGCGCTATAGGATGATTATGACTACAGTTTGAACATGGGACATGACCTATATGTGTAAAACAATGTATCTTATGTTATTTGTGTGACTTCTTGGGCTATACTCTAAGTTCTCTGTGTGTCATCGTCAATCTTTCTGGTTGCACGAGCAGACTGTATTTGACCCGGTACCGATAATAAAGTGCCTTCATGAAGATTTGATTGACTACAGAGTATCTGTGCCTATCCTTCTCTACGCGTCTTCTCAAAGAAATCTGCCTTACACCAATGCAGTAAGGCACACCACAGGTATAAGGTCATCAAAGTGCAGACTTAGAGGAGCACAGCAGGACTCCCTGTTTCTGAAGGGATTCTGATGTTACATCCAATTGGAAGAATTTCCTCAATGCCACCTGTAGCTCTGTGTTTGGACAGACACACCAAACTGATGTCAAATCCTAAATGAGTGGTGAAGGAGAGAGCTAACGGGTTAAATTAGGAAATGTATAATAATAATAATGTTTAAAATAAAATAATGTTTTAAATGTAGTAGTACATTTTCAGGAATTCTGAATTCTCTGCAACTATGACAGAGAATCAAGTGAAAAGTCACTGAAGATAAAAATGAAAGACAAGTGCCTGCACGAATACTTCAAGCTAGTGGATCTAACCACGTGGACAAAATGAGAGAAAGAACATAGGTATAGAATGCTTTAATTTGTGAATAATTTAAATTTTTTCACCATTCCCCTCCTTTTGCACACAGCATCACTTTCATGGTCCATGAAAAAGGTCCAGACTGTGTCTGCTGTATTAAATTAATTAAAATTGATTAAAAAGAAAACATAACGAGAATGAATAGAGCCCAGTGTCAACAATTGCTCAACTGCCTTGTGTATTTGTACATTAGCATTACAGTGCTTTTACTTACTTTAAACTATACTTATATACTTATTTATTTATATGTATTCATTTAGTATATTTATAGTATTTACTTATTTCTTTCACTTTAATCCTTGTATTACATCATTGATTTATTAACTTATTACCAGCAATAACACTTGATGCCATTGCCACTGTATTTTTCCATATGAAAGTTTGGTCACACCCCATTAAGTACAGCCTCATTTGTTAGGAAAATATACGTAAAAACCCCCTTAAATTTGGATCCGATTGAGACAGTTGCACACTCAGCACTGTCAGAGGAGGAGCAGAGTGTCTCGTCAGGTGAGTTTTACACGATTTATTTGATTTGTCTCAAAACTTTTTCAAATGTAGATACTGTCTCAAAAATAGTTTTTTTTAATTATTTTTTTTATTTTAGTGGCTTTGTAGCTGAAACTTGGCATTTAATGTGAAGTTGATGCTGATGTTCATGTTAAGACAAGCTAGATTTAAATCATGCTTAAACAGAACATTTAGTCATTGTTAACACCAGCACTAGCAGTTCATCCTAATATTGGATAATGATGGTGATAAAAATCATTATGCAAGTGATGATTATTATGGTGACAATGATGGTGATAGTAATACTAATTATTATAACAATGATATTCATTACAGTGAATGAAGCCGACTATGGAAAAATCCACAATGGTCATCTTACTGCTCTCAGGTCAGCAATATTAATAACCACTGCTTACAGACATCCTCATAACATTTAGGTCCTGAGGTTCAATTTACTTAAGATATATTAAATATTGTAGACTCTGGAAAATGATGTTGATTCTTGCATGCAAACCTAAACCAGACTATTATTAAGCCTCTAAAATGTAAATAATATTATTCTAAAACATGTTTCAGAGTTAAATAAGTGAGTAAACAACAGTAGCAGGTTAGGTTAGCAGAGCCCATTAGATCATACCCTACTTTCCTTTTCTTTTTTTTTCCCATAAGCAAAATTTGACTGTTTTCACGTATTTAAACACATATTACTGCATTCTAGAAGATATAAGTAATTTTAAAAATCATATTTGATATTATGCAGTGGGACCTGTGTGTGCTGTATATAATGTTATATAATTGTCTGTTAATAACCTTCATTTTAATTTACTGTTTTGGTAAACTTGGTGACAGTAGGGGGGGCAGTAAAGAAGAAAGTTTAGTGTGGTGAATTTGTGGCTGCACACTGTTAATGTAAGGAACAAGCAGTATTGTTGATTTTATGCATGCTGTAGTGAAATAGTTGATGGTGAGGATGATGTATTTTGTTGCTGGTCATAGAGTAAAATCTTGTTTATTGTTAGATTCAGGTATGTGGTGTGCACTCTCCTTGGTACTGAGGTGATGATGACAGCAGATTACTGTATGGATCATTCCCTTGAACTTCTTAATGATAAACTATAGTAAAGGCCATTAACAGTGGCTGGTGTACTGATCTTGATGTTGGCATTGAGTTTGGTGTTGGGGTTTATGGGCCCGAGTGGCCAAACGGAAGCCTCTCCTCTTTGACAGACACATGAAAATCACCTTGGAGTTTACAAGAAAAAGATGTGAAGAACTGTCAGACTGTGCGAAACAAGATCCTCTGGTCTGATGAAGATTGAACTGTGTCATGTCTGAGGAAACCAGGCTTTGTCATTATGAGGCATTGAGTGTAGACTAACGGGGGGGACATTAATTTCAATGATTTTAGTGTAAGGCTGCAATGTGACAAAATGTGAAAAAAGTGAAAGGGTCTGTATACACTCTGAATACACTAAAATTCCTATTTTTTTATAATTAGGTAGGCACACTTTCTACACAATGTTTTTGGACAATGTAGTATTATTGATTAAAGTACTCAGTGATGGGGCCAAGAGGGCCAACAAACAACACCTCACCCCCCATCCTCCAGTAGACCTGCATGGTACTGGTCAAGATGAAACAATACATGAGCTGAAACAATGTAGTTTTAGCTTACCATTACATCACGTTTTTGGTTTTAATTTAAGCAAAGTATTATTTTATTCCCATTAATAAACATTCACACACACGCACACACACACATATATATATATATGTGTGTGTGTGTGTGTGTGGATAGTTCATATTTTATCTGTTAATTGCAACTGAAGATATTAATGATTTTACACAAATAATGTTATAGTAGGTGTCAGAATACAAGTGATTAATAATGCTATCAAAGATGGTTCTGATTCATCTACTAAACATTATCAAGCCAGCATTATCGATGTCAGCATGTTTGGATGCTGATGTCGGCATTTAGCCGACGTACAGCTTCACATAGCCACTAGCTTGACTGTAGACCCTTAGATGAAGTAAATGATCTGTTATCATCCATCCATCCATTATCTATACTGCTTATCCGTAAAGGTCGCGGGGGGGCTGGAGCCTATCCCAGCTGACTTTGGGTTAGAGGCGGGGTACACCCTGCACGGATCACGAGTCCATCGCAGGGCCAACACATATACAAACAACCATTCACACTCACACAGTAATCTAAGGGATTACCTCACCTGCATGTCTTTGTGACAGTGGGAGGAAGCCAGAGTACTTGGAGAGAACCCATGCAGGCACAGGGAGAACATGCAAACCCCACACAGAAAAGCCTTCTTTCAACGAGGGGATAGTGCTAACCACTGCACCACTGTGCTCTGTTATCATTGTAATACTAAACTTTGTCAAAAATGTTCCATATTTTACATCTTGTTTGTCTCATCAGGACTTTCCTCCATCTCTGCAAACAACAGAGAATACCATTTTGTGAACGTGAAAAAGACCTGGGCTGACGCTCAGAGTTACTGCAGGGAGAAATTCATTGACCTGGCCACCATCAACAATGCCGATGACAACCAAAAGCTTCTATCACTTTCACAAAACAGTGTGTCAGAACGCATATGGATAGGGCTTCATGATAACATCAGCAGTTGGAAGTGGTCTATGGAGGACAAGAATTTTTATGTTGACGGAGGCCCTGATTTTATTACCTGGTCATCGGGCCGACCAGACAATGCAGGAGGAAAAGAATACTGTGTATTGTACTTTGACACAATGCAAGTAGATGATCGACCCTGTGAAGACCAACATGCTTACATATGTTATGATGGTATGAATAACTTACTTTCATTAGTTACTCCCACATTTCTGAAAGAGTTCTGGATTGTAATTATTGCTCCTGTTTTGACTCTCTCTCCTCTCTTTAACCCTTCAAAGCTGACAGTACAGAAAAATATATCTTAGATGATAAGAAAAAGGAATGGACAAAGGCTCGGGACCACTGCAGGGGACAAAACAGAGAACTGGTCAGCATAAGAAGCCAAGAGGAGCTTAACAGCATCCAGGACACTTTGAAAAACTCAGGGGTTAAAGATGTATGGATAGGCCTTTACAGAGAGCCCTGGACCTTGTGGTCAGACAACAGCAACTCCACATTCACTAACTGGGATGATAAGCAACCTAATAACTATCCAGCACAACAGGAATGTGGATCATTGCTCGCTGCCACAGGGAAATGGCATGATTCACAATGTGAAACTTTATACACTTTCCTCTGTTTAAAAGGTGAAGTCTGACACAGAAACACTGTAATATTTTATTATCATTTAAAATGCTAATGTTTTATTTTGGTGTGCATGATTGATTTCATAGAGTTGACAAAACAAACAACAGTGAAGATTAAAATTCAGTCCACGGCTTACATCAGCACCATAGAGATTCAGCAGCAGGTGTTACAGCAGGTAAGCAGCACAATGACATTGCAGTCACTTGAAAAATAGTTAATATCATGTTTGATAACTTTCTCATATTTGGCATTTTGTCTAGTTGCATGCCCACATGGTGTCGAAAGGACTGGCAAAATTCAAAATCCAATTTAGAAGTGTCCAGCGTTTCCACAAGAACCAAAAGAAGAAGCAAGATGGGGAGGGTGACTGCACAAACACAACTGTGACTGGATAGAACTGATTAATATGTAAAACTCATTACATGCTGTGCTGAGCTGTCCTATCCTTCAAATCCTCTTTGGAGCGCTGTGATTCCTGTAAATAGTGTCATCACAAGACAAAGCAACATTTTTTTTTCTATTGAGTGACACAGTTCACCACCTGTTTATGTCTGTATTCAAATATTTGCATAACAAATCCGTAATGTTGAGCGTGAAAATTAATTCCTGACCTTGGCAGAGGTATTTGAAAAATATATAAAAAATCTTAAGGTCCTCTACTAGCTTTTATTTAAAATTTTAAATGTCTTTCTCATCAGCTGATTTTTGATTTCCTGGCCATATATATACACATAGTATATCTCTATATGTAGAAACATATATAGATATATAGTAATTTATGTTAACTTAGTAGGAGTATAGGAAACACCTCACAATACACAAAAATGTGCATAGTTACATAACTGAACTTAGGACTACAGAGATAATGATGGGTTACAAGAGATCAGACTGGGAGATACTATGTTACTGAATCAAAGTTACTTTTACTGATATATTTAACTGTAATCTTACACTCCTATGAAGTAATGAGGAACTACTCAGTAACTATGCACATTTTTATGTATTGCAAAGTTGCCAGAGTATATTGTGTGAAACCTATGCATGCAATAAATGTGTTCTCTCAGCTAACTTTTTCACTAGACCCATGTTACTAGATTGTCATAGAGTGTACTATACTATATGTTTAGGCTGTTTTCCTTAAAGCATATGATTTTTCACTTACATTCACTTATATTTACAATAGAAGAGTAGCAATGATTTAACTGTAGAACTAACACTGTTTGTGATTTAGTGATGTGGAGTAGTCATGTGGTTATACATGAATTTTCCATTTTGCCTTACAATAATTTCTGTAGAATTATAAATAAAATTAGTTCTAATTACACACAGTGAAATCAAGTATTTTGTTATATTCATACTTGAGTAATTAATGTTTTATATAAACAACTGGTCAAATTATAATGTCTAAATATAAGGGGGGTTCTTCGTAGTGACAACCCACAGGGAATTATTGGCTGACTTTGCAGATCCCCTTAGTTCTAAAGAGAATTTTAGCATCTTTCAGCTTCTGTTTTGTTATGTTTTGTCTAATGTTACTGCATTGGTTCACTGTCAACGCTAATGTTTTGCCATTTGGTGAAATGTCAATAGAAAAAGTGCCTCAAATGAAGTGAGTGAACTGGAAGAACTGTGTGTTTCCCTCTCCTCTTTTTTTGCAACCAATCCCACTGACAACATGCAAGGGAATTCCTGTGGAATCACATTATCACCCCCAGTCCCCCTCCCAAGTCCTCAATGTAGAGTCACCTCACCCCCACTTTGTCCTCTGTAACTGCTTAGCACCCATTTAAATCAACTAGCACCGTCTAACACCCTTTAAGATGGATAGCGTTGCTTATCAGCCTTTTGTTGGCAGTTTGTCTCAGTTCTAAGCAAACAAGGGGAAAGCTGCTGCTAATGACCTTGGGGGTAACAATACTTGTGTGTTTGGGTGTACGTGTGTGTATGTTTCGGCATACCTGAGGGGCACGTGGCTCCATGTCTGTGTGTACTTGCAGTGCAGGCTGGCACAGGTAAATACACTGTACGTGTAGACTCAACTGCATACTATATGCATCTGACCTCCTCTCATGGCTGGTCTCTCCTGCTGGGGATAAATCATGAGGATCTGTGGCAGGCTAACCCTGCTGAGGTGATTCATGGAGCTGCCTTCATGACCTTCCATTCAGGTACACAGCTGGGCCCACTTGCCTGACGTGCCCATTCATTCCTGTGACTAGACAACACCATCTTTTAAAACTGCATAACATACTTACAGTATGTCTGGAAATGTATCCAAAGCTGTAAAATTAATGCCAATATATAGTAAAAACCTTGATGGTATACATAGAAGATGATAATAACCTGTTCCATGCATTAGATATTGCTTTTCAGAGCAGACGGCTTTCTGTCGGCAAGTCAAATTCATTCTTAACCAATGAAGATGATTTCATTAAAGTTAAGAACCATGCTGCACACAAGTAGGGCAGCCCTGTCCAAGCCTGGCACTCAAATGTGACTATTTAAAGTGATTAGCGACACTAAACATGTTGCATACATGCTGGGGTGCCTGATGTGTGGCGAGGCTCCTGTCTGTGACGCCGGCTGTTGCTCGGTCTGGGAGCAGCGTCGCAGTTCACCCACCCGTTTCCTGCTGTCCTTTCCCTTACATTTAACCATTACACAGTACACACATACACAGAAACATGCAACCCTCATACATGCATCACTTGTCTGGCTAGTTTTTATCTACTTTCACATATTTGTCAGACGCTAACATATTGAGACTGTGATAAAAGACACTCATGAAAGTGTATGTGTTGAACTCTTAATGTTTTAGATACAAAAAATCTTTGTAGAGTACGTTGTTGCTATGCCACAATGCAACATGTGCAGCTATACATTCCATTAGTCAATCCAATACATACTGCTATACATTCACAGTAGCAGTAGTATTTGCTTTGTACAGTAAATGAAAATGAGTGAACCCTTGATGTATAAAATCTTGTCTCACATTATGAGGTATCTGGCAAGTCTTAAAACTCACACCAACACAGACCCCCATTTTTTAATGCAGCCCCACTTTCAGTCTGAATTCCTGTTAATATGTAATGAGATTGATTTAGAAATCTCATGGCATTAAATATAACTTTATTTCCATTAGTATACTACTCTTATGCTAACAGAAAAGTGGTCTTTTCCCTCTTCTGCTCTGTAAATCAAACTTACATTGTGTTGTAACACAATTGTTGTGTTTTTTTTTTTTTTGTTTTGTTTTTTTGTTTAGTTCAAAAGAACCGAATAAAGACTTCAATCAACCTGAAAAGTTTAAGAGCAGATTCCAGTCTTTTCTCACCTTGAGAGAAACCTGTTTCTTTCTTTCTTTCTTTGTTCTTTTTTTTTTTTTTTCTTGGAAAGACATGAGTTGTTCGCATCATTCACAGTTTCTCACCACCAACACCCCCCCCCACCCACCCACCCACCCACAACTGTGGACCAGAAGGAAGCATGAAACTGCCTGCAGGACTGTTTAACACATCACATGCATACACATGCACAAGATGCTAACAAAACATGCAACATGTTCCATAGTGCTAATAGTGGTCCAGAATTCATCAGGGGTACATTTAAGGCTGAACATTTTACTTTGTAAAGCTTTTCTGGATTAAAATCTTAGACATGGCATTTCCCATTGACAGAAAACAGTAACATATATTTCTAGGTTCACAGCTACCAACTTTGCTGTGATGACACTTTTTCTATATGGATACTGTTGAGAGCTATAACTGTGTCTTCTTGTAAATGAATTATATATTCAAGTAAGCTGTATGTAGGTTATGTCCTTGTGACATTTGTTCATGCTGTAGAGTGAAAATGATAAGCAGGCTGTTGTGGTTCATCCACTGGCAATGGCCGTTTAATAATCAAAGAATGATTCTTGTACTTCAGTGTGTTCAATATTCTTGAGTTTATGTAAGGCTTTCACTGTCCCCACTGTACTGCAAGTACAGTGTAACCTCAACCCCCCCTTGCCTCTCTTCGCTTTCTTTATCCTCAGCCTCCATCCCCCTTCTGTGGCAACACAGCTGCCCTTCATCACTTTTCCAGGCCAACTGCAGTGAGTGCCCTATTCTCTCCATTCTTCACTAATCCAAACTCTGCTGTGCAGAGGCCACTGTACATTTTGATAAAAGCACTCCTGCTGTTTACAAATTGCTAATCAATAGAAACACTCTGTCAAAAGGTCCTCAATGTGAGTATTCACCTTACTGTGTCCTTAGACACTGTTCTGAAAAAAAAAAAGGCAAAAAACAGCCAACACAGCCGTGTCCATACAGTACATACTCTACTATGTTCAATAAACAAACCAAATAACAACTCGTAGTATTGAAAAAAACAATATTAGAATCTATGTATACTTTGAATATTTTTTATGCCACATAAAGCCACATAGTCATTTTATTTGTGTGCAAACTTTCCATTGCTCTGTAGCTTTCAGCTTTTACCTCCCAGGCAAACAGAGAACTTGGAAAGAGCAAAATAGAGCCAAATTTGCTGTGACATAATGGCAAGAATCAATATGACTTTTCCTTCCTAAATGGAAGATAATGGTATCACAATGGAGGTGTGGGGAGCTTGTCTACTCAGCCAGCCCTGATTGATCTGTTACTGCAAGAGTCACTTTGGGACCCGCAAGGTGTCTGGACACATTAGCCTCACCGTGTCTGAACCAAAACACACATACACACACACTGGGTTCACAGTGTGTCTTCAAAGGAAATTTATTGTCAGATCCTCTTACACAGCCATATATCATCATTATGTGTTACATATATTCAGTCACATGTATTCCAGTAGTTATATTAGTATGTTCATTGTTAATTTTTTAAAATATTTTCTCCCTGCTTCGTTGACATCTGCTTCAGTTTGGGCACAATTTCCTGCATTTTCCAAAACAGCCAGACAACACTCTAATTTATCCTTTCTTGGCTATCGATTGTTCTCAGTTCTAATATGAGTGTTGCATTAGGAGGCTGGGAAAAAGCATATCAGAAATGACATAACAGTGCAGACAAATGGCTTCTAATATTACAACTTAACATATGAAATCATGTCTGCCTGCAGAGTAGCTGCAGAATACTAAAAAAATGTAATTTTAAGTCCAATGTGACCAGTGTTTCTCGAAAATATAATCAACCATTTAATGCACACTGGAAAAAGTAAGCACATTGCTCAAGGTTAAAAAGAATTAGTTACCAACACTACTGAATACATTACCTTTGATACTCAACCCAGCTCTGCCAGTATGATGCCTTTAAATAACACCAAAGTCCACGTCCCCACAAACCGCCTCTTCTGTTTGTAGCATTTGCAGAAAACAAGATATTGTGCTTTAACAAGCTGTTGGCCTGCGGTTGGGAGGCATTTCTTAACCGTCAACAGCTAGCTTAGCTCTGCTGACTGCTCACGACATACAAGAAATCAGGAATTAGTTTGCTTACTGGTTGCCAAAATACATGAGCAATTTTCCTGTAAGTGAAGCCAAAACATCTTGATCGCCTCCAGGTGGCTGGCTGCAGTAAACACGCTAAATATTTTTTTTTCCATACATGGTTTCTGTTGATTTCAATAGGTCTTATTATGCTAAAGCATATTTAAGTGTTCATTTTACTGATAAGTTTGGTTTTAATTAGTTAGTTGATACTACTACTAAATGCAGGTGAAACATCATGATTGACAGCTGTAATTGACTCACGTTTGGTCAGGTGGGTGTGTGAGCAGGACCTCAGTACTGCAGATCCACTGGCCAGTCATGACTGTACTGACTCTGGCTCCAAAAGATGTAAGTGGAGACATGTCATGTATCTTTATATACAGTCACTGTTTATTAGCAACACCCCACCCCCAGCCTCTCTAACATGCTACGGGCATATTCACATTATCTCAACACAGTGTTTACCACTCTGGAACTGGCGCTCTGATGCTATACTAAACAGCACAACCTTAGCCACAATGCTAATCTTGCAATAGATTGCTACATTTCAGTTATGCAGGTACCAGGTCTGTTTTTGTGTTTTTGTGTTTTTTGTGAATCTGCATGCTCATATTTTTGTCTGGTCTTAATATCTTGTTGTTGTACAGTTCTGGATATTCAGAAACACAAACAATTAGTTTGTCATCCATGTTGCGACCCAAAAATACATGTTATGTTTTATGCATAGGCCTTACCTGTCCTTTACACACGAGTTATTTTTGCTACCTTAATTTTACCATGTTCATTATTCTGCAGGGAGAATATTTCTATATTTCTCAATAGGCAATATACTGCAGTTCATCTGGTTATTCATAAATAATACAATTCTAAATACAATCTATGCTATGTGACTGCTATCATCGCTTTTTTCTGCTATGACAGTAAAGTGGTTGCCCTTGAATTTTTCACTGATGCTGGCCATTGTATTGGTTTCAGGGTTTATGGGGATCTGAGCTTTTCACACGCCTTGCCTGACAAGTTTCTCTCATTACCTGCAGAAATCCAATCAGCTGCGCATTTTGAGCTATACCCAGTTGTGGGAGCTTGTGTTCTCATTGGTAAACTACTGAGTATGACAAATTTACTTTTCTGTCTCAATGAAGCTGCTATTAATAAAGGCCACTTCTCTGTTCCATTTATTTATTTATTTATTTTGCTTTGATTGACACTTTTATTCTCTTTGCAGCTCATCTAATCAGCTGTACTAACAAAATGGGGACACATTTATAGCCTCAAAGGAACATTTCCAGGTGTGTTTTTATGTGAGGAGTCTGCTCCATATCACATTATGAAAAAGGGAAACTTAAACTAGCAAAACCAAAACGTTAACCCCGCTTGGGTCAGCTATGAAGACACAAAACTGCATGCAGATGCTGGAGTGGCAGTGAGTTCTTCAGCTTCACTTGACCAATTATGCAGGATGGCCATCCACAGGCCCCCTGGAGCCTCAGCTGATCTAAATGTAGCACCACTCAAGATGTCTACCTGAACCTATCTGAGGCTACTCATATATAAACCCTGTAAGCTTGTAAATCTTGTAATTAAGCAGTAACTAAGATATAGTAGATCAAAACACATTTCTTAAAGAGAGACTGTGAATGATGTCACATCTAAGTTTGTTTACCATATGGACCTGGTCTCTGCTCTCAGTTATAATAACTTTTTGGAGGAACTGATTCTCAGACACCAACAATACCCAACCATTATGTAGTAAGAGCAGGTTTCAGACTTCATTCACCTAACACAGAGATGACCATAAGTGTCATTTTAGCATCTCATGTACATATATTTACGATCAAGTATACACATGATCATGAGAATTCATGAGGGTGGTAGCAATATTCTCATCAAACTCCTGGCAAGAAGGTGAATAAGGAGTGAATTAGGAGAAATGTAACCAACAAAACATGCTAAATGTTGGTGGAAACTCAACATGAAGTAGGCTAAATAATGCCCATATCTGATAATGCAGAAGTCTGAACTAATTTTTCTCAACCTCTGTATTATCAATTTTGTATTGTAGTCTTTGTGGAATTTTTGGATTTCTTTTGGATACTGATACTCCATCACTTGCACGTGTCATGGCGACTGCTTTATTTCTGGATTTAAAGTGGATTTCCTTAATGACTGTGGTTTTCCTTTTGTGTGTGTTTTGTCCTTAGAGGCTACCATAGTTTTAATTCTTAATAGAGTAATAATGTCACTCACATGTGACAAAATATAAATGATTTTTATGACCCTTGGTGCTATGATTGTACATTTATTATTACCTGGTTTGAATCACAAAAGCTTAGAACCTTTGAGGCTTCTCTTCGATCGCATGGCAGTGATTCTTTTTCATCTAAGATGTAGAGACCCCTCAACATGCCACTTTTTGCCTTCTCATCAACAACCAAAAGAAAGACAAGCTAGAGAACCAAGAAAAATATCATTTTGTTTCCTATACTTTTTGTACAAAAATTGATCTTTCTATTTAATGCATCATTTTGGCATTTTGGCATTTCCATTCCAAGTGTTGGAAATGAACTCATCATGCTTATCTAAGATTAGTACATGGTGTCCAACCTGTACACATGCAAGTATGTGCTCACTCCTATGCTTTCATTTATGTGTCTCATTCTCAAAAGTAACCTGTGAAGTGCATTTAGTTGTGTCTGAATTCAGATGGCAAAGGTGGAGGATGAGGCAGCGAGAAAAGAAATAATAATGAATATAATGCATGGCTCCATTTGTCCTACCTTGGTCTTGGAAAAGCTACTCTCTTTTGTCTTCACCTTCATTAATTCACCAACTCTGAGGAAGGAGTGAAACAAGAGAGAGACGACATTGCTCAAAGAGAACAGAGTGAGAGTCAGCTTTCTCCCCCGTCCACCCTACAGTACACCACAGAGATGGAGGTAAACAACTTTCAACACATAAATATTTAAATGTTTCATTAGATGCTGTCTCGTGAGGAGACTAAGGAGAGCTTGGGGATTTAGCTCCAGCAGCAGGTGCAAAGTCAAACCCAGTCAAAGACAAATCCATTCTGTCAATAAGAACAAGGAACCTTTGGAGGTTACGAATTATATATATGAATATGTAGATAAATTATATATGTACACCCAAAATGAGTATCAGTATGTCTTAAATATGCATATTTAACAAGTGATTGGCTAGACAGCTTGTAAGCATGTAAGTGACTTTGTCAAAAAAAAAAAGAAAAAAAAAAGAGAGGTATAAGTCAAGCATTTGTGTCTGTCAATATCTTCTCATTTACAATAATCCACATTGTAAATGATAAGATGACTTTCACACAAAAATGATTGAAAACTATGCATCCATCATGTTACAATGAAGTTTATTTTATATAACTATTGAATTTTATTTGTTTGTCTGTTAATTTGTATTGTTAGAATTATTTTATAGGGGAAAATTAAATTACCACTGCCCTTCCTAAATAATGGACCAGCTATCACCTCTATCCTTCCCTTTTTCTATTGTTCACTTTCCCCAACCTTGGACTGAACACCAGCTTTGTTAGAGAGTAAATTCTCTAACAATACACTGTAACATTTAAGATACTAAACATAAGATGTTTAGTAGCACTCTCTAATATGGCACCCTTTATACAGTGTTAGTAAGCTGCTCTAAGCCTTTAATAAAAACAACTTTAAGGTCGCCAGGTTGTGGAAAATCCTCCCCCAGCATGATATATACTAGTCTTGATAGCTAGCTCTTATGTTGAGGAAGGGGAAGACCACTCTGTGGATTGCTCCACCATTTAACTTCTGGAATATGGCTATATGGCATCTGGACCATTGCCTAACTATTAACAAATTATCTAAGTGGCAATAATTTGTATTTTTAAAATGACATGGTAAAAACAATGTGATACTGTAAAAGGTGCAGATCATGGTGATGAACCTGAATCTAATGAGTTTCAGCTCATTCTTTGGAAACAATTTTACCATTTTGGTACACCCCTACTGCTTTGCTATAACTAGACAAAAACAAGACTCAAAATGAGTAATAATGTTGTAACTGCTGAATGTGTAAATAAGTAAATGAAAATGTTCACCATATCAACTTTAAAGATCGTAGTACATCAGTATTACTTCCATAACTTCTTTACACTGTCCCCAAGTGGCCAAAAAAGCAGTTATTGCTGGTTAAACATTTACAACTACAAATTGATATATTAGTATCTTTATTTAACTTGACTCATAACTGATCTATAAAGCATTAGTAAATTATTAATTAGCCATTAGTGATGTCATTAATTACAGCTTATACATCTTCTGAAAAGATCTTCTGTTTTGTCTGTGTTTTTCCCATGTAGCAACACTGCAGTTTCCTCATCTCCTCAAGTTATTTATTAGCAGGAATAAGTTAGGCACGTAGTGGTATTCTCTGGTGATGCCCAATGAAAGTCTTGATTGTGCTAAAACAAAATAAATTCAGCAAATGTTTTCACAAGCTTGTCAACCTCATCCACACATTTTTATTTAGTGGTGAACAATAATCCATTCAATAGGATTGTTTATGATCATGTACTAACCTAGAAGCAGCAAGAACATCAATCCTGTCTTATCCATCACTTCTTTTGTCATTGTATAAATCTGGAATTAGAAAATTAGATCAATAACTCAGCAAAACCTTAAACAGAGAGATATCTAATTTAGTAACTGCCTATGGAATGATCAGCCTAAGTTAGGTTTTCTGTTATCAGCACTTACTGTTCTGTCCTCTCTGATGTGTCTGTGTTAGTTATGACAGTATGCGTGACTTTTGTGATCCTTTCAGCTCCGAGAAATGTTCTCCATGAAAAGCTACATGGGCCTAACCTAGAGTTTGTGAATGTACAGCATTTTTCAAAAGTTATAACTTCTCATATGAAGACATTTTTATATTATTCCAAGTGTGTTTTACTATGTCATCATCCATTATCTGTTTATACAGCAGCTTGATTTAGAGAAGGAATGTTCACTCCTGGGATGATCTGTCTTTGTTTCAGGACATATAATATGCATATACAAACATATGTACACAGATGCATATGTATACACATGGTCAAAATCCTATCCATAATTTTGTCAGACACATATAATAACAATCTGAACCTTAGTGAACCTTACCTACTGTTCTTGCTCAATACTGTACCAGTTCCAAAGATGTTTGTCCATATCCCTTTCTCTGTCTCTATTCTGTTAATATGTATAAAGTCCTGTGTATATTGTTGTTGTTGTTGTTTTTCTGAATTTTTAGAATATTGTCTTGTTTATATGTTCTTTGGTATTTTCCAAATATTTATGCCTTTTTCCGTTTTTGCAATCCCTGTTACTGTTGTAGCAATGTAAATTTCCCTGCTGTTGGACTAATAAAGGGTTATCTTATCTATCTGATCAATCATTTACACCCGAAAAAAGAAAACAAATAGGGAGTATAACCAGCTGCGTGGCTGTTTTTATTATTTATTTGTGTGAGTCAATATTAATCGGATCATTAACATCTCTAAATTACAATGGTTTTCAACACCTACATCAAAACCCAATCAATTTTATCTATACAGCACATTTAAAACCATCAGAGTTAAATTAGGTATTTTACACATTTTAGCTAAAAGGCACAACAATAGCATAGCAACTAAAATGACATCAGTGGTAAAAGCACAAATAATAGAAAAAACTATGAGCAGCAACTTAGAGAAGCTGAGACATGAAGTTGATGATTTAAATAGAGATTAAAAGATTTGCAATTCATGGAAGTGAAGTTGCAAATGATGGCTTATCATTGTCCTGGTTTCAAAGACAATACAATCTTGAAATAAGCTGCCATTGCTTCCACTGTACTGACTGTATATACATACTGTTCAAGAAAACAGCATTTACAATAACAGTTCAACCTCTGTCTAATTGAAGACTTTCCCATTTGGTTGCTTCCTCCATCTCAGTCTGAAGTGGTGGATCCCATTGTCCTTCATGTGTTGCTCCATCTATAAGACAGAATAAAACTTCTTTTGACTCAATTTTCTGTGATATTAGCTAATAACATCAACAAAATCACACACACTGTCAGTCTCTTAGCCACATGCTTTTTTGAGGCTCAGTAAATCAGTCACTCATTCAGTTCAGTTACTCTCTCAGTCCTTTCCACAGTCAGTGTTAATCACTGACTAACTCTCTTGGTAACTGTCTAAAGTTTTGGTTTATAGGCTACTTCTGTGTAGGACCAAACCCAGAGTTTACACCGCAACACACACAAGTGACCTACGCCATTGTGAGCATTTATGTTTATGGTGTGTCTGTGTTGCTCTGCAATTACACCACCAAAACCCGAGCTGACTATTGTGATCCTTTCAGCTCTGAGACATTTACAAATATGTGCAAAGCATTGTGCAACACATAAAAAAGACATCCTGTTTTCCATGAAAAGCTGCATGGGCCTATCCTAGAGTTTGTAAATATACAGCATTTGTCAAAAGTTATAACTTCTCATATGAAGACATATTTTATATTTTTACAAATGTGTTTTACTGTATCATCATCCATAATCTGTTTATACAGCAACAAGATTTGGAGAGGGCATCTTTCCTCTTGGGAAGATCTTTTGTTTTTTCAGGACATATAATATGCATATACATAGAAATGTTCACAGATGCAAAAGAATACACAAGATCAAAATGTTGGATTCCTGTAGTTAGTTCTAGCGATGTCTCTGGTAAAAGAAAAAGGATGTTACTCTTTAATATAACAGTTCTCATCAGCCTCAGCAGTACTTTGTCTTTACTGTTAATTAGCAAATGTTAACAAGCTAACATAATAAATAAAGATGTGAACACAGTCCACATTTCACTGAAGCTGCCAATCATCAGAATGTAGTATTGTCATTGTGAGCATGTTAGCATGCTGACATTAGAATGTAGTTTAAACACAGTCTCTAGCTTGGCTGTAGACTTTTAGTTTTGTGCAAACTCAGATCACCCAGAGGAGGAATGAGACTTACATGGTTCAGAATGGCTTGTTGCACTGGAAGATCATCCAGGTCCACAGATCCCACAGACCTCAGCACAACCTTCAACAGCTTCATTGTGTAAACTGATGGATGAGGATAAAAGTCATGTGCTTTTAGTGCATTGTTAACAGCAACTACTTGTGGATCTATTAATTTAAAATCAATGAAAACCGATCAGATATATTTTTTAAGCAACATGAAATCAAAACTCCTCAGTCTTTAAGATTTGACAAATCGGACAGTTTGAAAGTAGACCTTGGTCACTATACTGGCATGAAATATGAATGCTTACTTGAACAGATGAATGGCATTTTATCATTGCAAGGATAATCTCCCCACCCTGCCACTGAAGTAGAGACACATGGTTCTTCTCCGCGGCCACTGGGTTCGCCAGACCTCCACATTATGAGTGAAGTGTCACTCTGATCAGACCATGTCCAAGAATCTCTATACAAACCAATCCACCAGCTTGATCCATCAATCACACTCATAATCTCCTCCTTCTCTTGCTGGTTTCTAATGCTGGTCAAGTCTGTGTATTTCTCCCTGCAGTAATGCTGAGCTGACGACCACTTCATAGCAGTTGTAACTGGGATGTACTTATTGGTGGGCTCTGAAATTATATAGTGTAGAGAAGAAGTACTCTTAGCAATGTAAAATACAATAAGTGTAGCGTGATTATTTAGTGTTGGACAGGAATGACTGACAGTGCTGCATAATAATTAACTAATCCAAAAAGCACACACTCACCATCATAGCACACTGACTTTTTCAAATCACCACAGTAGCGGTCATATAGTTTTCCCTGATATATGTCCACACAAAACTCTAAACCTAAGGCGTTGCTTGCTGTGAAAACAAGCCAGTCTCCAAAGCCAGTGTTGCCATCTCTGTAGACATATGTATTGTTCCTTGACCACTTCCAACCGTTAAGGTCATCATAAAGTCCTAGCCATGCCTCTCCTCCATTGTTTCCTACTATTGATCTCACTCTTTCCCAGTCCTCTACTGTCTCTATGGTCGCCAGGTCGGCAAAATGCTCTCGACAGTAACTCTGAGCTTCAGGCCAGGTTTTCACCAGTGGCACGTAGTGGTATTCTCTGGTGATGCTCAATGAAAGTCTTGATTGTGCTAAAACAAAATAAATTCAGCAAATGTTTGCACAAGCTTGTCAACCTCATCCACACATTTTTATTTAGTGGTGAACAATAACCCATTCAATAGGATTGTTAACGATCATGTACTAACCTAGAAGCAGCAAGAACATCAATCCTGTCTTATCCATCACTTCTTTTGTCATTGTATAAATCTGGAATTAGAAAATTAGATCAATAACTCAACAAAACCTTAAACAGAGAGATATCTAATTTAGTAACTGCCTATGGAATGATCAGCCTAAGTTAGGTTTTCTGTTATCAGCACTTACTGTTCTGTCCTCTCTGATGTTGTGTCTGTGTTGGTGATGACAGTAATGTGCGACTCTTACTGCTGTGATCCTTTCAGCTCCAAGAAATTTGCAAATATGTGCAAAGCATTGTGCAACACATAAAAAAGACATCCTGTTCTCCATGAAAAGCTGCATGGGCCTATCCTAGAGTTTGTGAATGTACAGCATTTGTCAAAAGTTATAACTTCTCATATGAAGACATTTTTATATTATTCCAAGTGTGTTTTACTATGTCAACATCCATTATCTGTTTATACAGCAGCAAGATTTGGAGAAGGAAAGTTCACTCCTGGGATGATCTGTCTTTTTTTCAGGACATATAATATGCATATACATACATATACACACAGATTCAAATCTATACACATGGTCAAAATCCTGGATTCCAGTAGTTAGTTCTAGTGATGTCTCTGGTTAAAGAAAAAGAATGTTACTCTTTAATTAAACTGTCTATCTCTGTAGGATCCTATCTATAATAACAATCTGAACCTTAGTGAACCTTACCTACTGTTCTTGCTCAATACTGTACCAGTTCCAAAGATGTTTGTCCATATCAATCATTTACACTAAAACATGGGAGGATGAGGCCCAGGATCAAAAATACTGGAGTTATCCTTTAAGTATTTTGTGAATACTGGGTACCTACAGGGTACACTACTGCCAAACAAAACTGAAGTATGGAAAAAATGGTGTTAATACCCTGGTTCTTACTGTGTCATTAAAGAGTAAAAACACACATTACATTACAGCCCACATATCTATATGTTGCAACAGTGCAACATACAGAGACACAGAGGTTCATTACTTGGTATTTGTTAAGCAGCTGTATATATAGGTGTGTAACTGATACCATACAGTGAAACTATATTTACATCATAAGAAAATTTTCTTCCGAAAGATTTTCAATCCTAAAACAAATGTGTCTCTGTGTCCTACGTTTGTACATATGGGTCAGAGTTTCCATACAGCCATGCACATTATCCCACCTAGTTTGTTTTTATAAATCCCAAGCTTTTCATGAGAGGTGTTGAATGCAAGTTTCAGGCTCCCTTTTGTGCATATGCAACAGTAATAAATGAGGCCTTAAACTGCAGGCTGAAGAGTGAAGTGGCTAGAATAGTTGACATTGCCAGTAAAATAACAGTGAAGTTCCAGATGAAGCTGAGTGAGGAGTATACTGCCAGGTCAAGAGATAAAGCTTTAGGTCTCTTGACAGACTGTTCTTATCCTTTATTTTGTCGATTTATGTTTTTATGTTTTGTTCTTTGTTTTAGGTGTTTGGTGCATTTGTGTACTGTAGTGAGCTCTACACTTGAGTTCTCATCCCAATAGTTTCTCTTATTTGTCCTTTATGTTTTTGATATGTTAAATATACTTTAGTGGCTTGATGTAGTATAATAATATAAAGAGTACTGTCTAGACTGCTCTATATGAAAAGTGCTTTGAGATAATTTCTGTTGTGATTTGGCACAATATAAATAAAACTGAATTGAATTGATTTTCGTGAGCCAAAGACAATTTCCTACTCTAGCGGTCAATAAAGTTCTATTCTGTCATTTTCTGTATTTTATTTACTGTGTAATGTGAACTGAAGTGTGGTGGGTAGACTGGTTAATCACACTAATTTATTCTTTATTAGAGATCAGTATTATTTCGACCATGTGTATTAAGAGTATAACCAGCTGCGTGGCTGTTTTTATTATTTATTTGTGTGAGTCAATATTAATCGGATCATTAACATCTCTAAATTACAATGGTTTTCAACACCTACATCAAAACCCAATCAATTTTATCTATACAGCACGTTTAAAACCATCAGAGTTAAATTAGGTATTTTACACATTTTAGCTAAAAGGCACAACAATAGCATAGCAACTAAAATGACATCAGTGGTAAAAGCACAAATAATAGAAAAAACTATGAGCAGCAACTTAGAGAAGCTGAGACATGAAGTTGATGATTTAAATAGAGATTAAAAGATTTGCAATTCATGGAAGTGAAGTTGCAAATGATGGCTTATCATTGTCCTGGTTTCAAAGACAATACAATCTTGAAATAAGCTGCCATTGCTTCCACTGTACTGACTGTATATACATACTGTTCAAGAAAACAGCATTTACAATAACAGTTCAACCTCTGTCTAATTGAAGACTTTCCCATTTGGTTGCTTCCTCTATCTCAGTCTGAAGTGGTGGATCCCGTTGTCCTTCATGTGTTGCTCCATCTATAAGACAGAATAAAACTTCTTTTGACTCCAATTTCCTGTGATATTGGCTAATAACATCAACAAAATCACACACACTGTCAGTCTCTTAGCCACATGCTTTTTTGAGGCTCAGTAAATTAGTCACTCATTCAGTTCAGTTACTCTCTCAGTCCTTCCCACAGTCAGTGTTAATCACTGACTCACTCTCTTGGTAACTGTCTAAAGTTTTGGTTTATAGGCTACTTCTGTGTAGGACCAACACAGAGTTTACACCGCAGCACACACAAGTGACCTACGCCATTGTGAGCATTTATGTTTGTGAGCTGGTGTGTCTGTGTTGCTCTGCAATTACACCACCAAAACCCGAGCTGAGGGTGGGGTTTCTATTCCACTGTGCTGTGTGTACATGCATTTCAAATAGTGGGAGGATCAGGTTCAAGTTGGAGCTAATAAATTCATAAAGACATCAGAGGAGATGCTGTGTGCAATTGTTGAACTGATTGAAAAGACAAGACGGTGAGTTTTCTGTGCTTGTCCTGCAACTGAGAGACATGTATTAACTGACCAAGCAGACCGATCACAGTTGTTGTGGTCTTTGTCGCTGTGACGTGCAGTTACATTTTTAGGGAGGTGCACACCAGGCTATGGCATAGTCCACAACGCTGATTCAGTGCAGGAGTATAAATAAATTTTTATGTCTTTTTATTTTTCCTGAATGTTCTTCAGATTTGTTTGTTTTCAAAAAACATTCATGGTTCCCAGATGATGTGTTGTAATAACTTTGATGATCCCCTGACTTCTCCTCCTGTGCCATCATTAGGTTCACATATTTGGGTTTCAGTGAGATGTAATTAAAACTATGTGATGGATTGTCATTACATTTGGTACAGACCTTCATGTTTCCCACCAGATTGAACTGAGATGACATGAAATCTTTCAGTTAGCATCATCATCAGGTCAATATTTCAGTTTGTCCCATACTTTGGTTTATGACCAAATACCTAGAAATCTAAGGGCATTCTCCATAACTTAGTCACTGCCTATGGAATGATCAGCCTAGGTTTTCTGTTATCAGCACTTACTGTTCTGTCCTCTCTGATGTTGTGTCTGTGTTGGTGATGACAGTAATGTGTGACTATTGTGATCCTTTCAACACATAAAAAAGACATCCTGTTCTCCATGAAAAGCTGCATGGGCCTTACATAGAGTTTGTGAATGTACAGCATTTTTCAAAAGTTATAACTTCTCATATGAAGACATATTTTATATTATTCCAAGTGTGTTTTACTATGTCATCATCCATTATCTGTTTATACAGCAGCAAGATTTGGAGAAGGAAAGTTCACTCCTGGGAAGATCTGTCTTTGTTTCAGGACATATAATATGCATATACATACATATACACACAGATGCACAGACCTCTACCCCATCTCTTAATAGGCTACCTTAATACCTTAATGTCACAGCTATAGAAACCACCAACAATATACAGAAAGGCAGTTTTGCATCACAGACAGGCATGTCATGTAGCCAGAATAAATGCCATTACTAAAGCAATGCTATGAAAACCCAATTAACACAATTCAATAGGTCTCCAAACACTGCAGCCACAGCAGAGCCACACACATCATCTCCAGCGGAAGCATCAATACTAAACTACTAAACTAATAAAATGACAAAAAACGTAAACGTAAAATGCATTTTACTCAGCGAAACTGCTGATTATTTGTAGACAAATCAAAAAACTGCTTCTGTCGAGCGGACATTCTGAGCCCTAAAGTGATTAAAACTTATCTGAGAAATACGACTGGGCAGACTCGACTTTCAGCATTAGCCTCCATAGCAATAGAAAAGGACTTATTGTTGGAACTAAGACGCAATTCAGTGACTGTGACAACATTTGGGCGAGCACAGAAGGCCTTGCTGGCCCCAAAAATACTGGAGTTATCTTTTAAGTATTTTGTAAATACTGGATACAGGGTACACTACTGCCAAACAAAACTGAAGTTTGGAAAAATGGTGTTAATACCCTGGTTCTTACTGTGTCATTAAAAAGTAAAAACACAAATTATATTACAGCCCACATATCTATATGTTGCAACAGTGCAACATACAAAGACCCAGAGGTTCATAGCTTGGTATTTGTTAAGCAAATGCTCTTATCCATTATTTTCTCAGTTCATGTTTTTATGTTTTGTTCTTTGTTTTAGGTGTTTGTATTTTTCATTTGTGTACTGCAGTGAGCTCTACACTTCAGTTCTCATCTCAGTGGTTTATTCTTATTTGTTCTATATGTTTTTGATATGTTACATATTCTCTGGTGGCTTGATTGTTTTCGTGAGCCAAAGACAATTTCCTACTCTAGTGGACAATAAAGTTCTATTCTATCATTTTCTATTTACTGTGTAGAGTGAACTGAAGTGTGGTGGGTAGATTGGTCAATCGCACTAAATCATTCATTATTTAGAGATCAGTGTTTTTTTGACCATGTGTATTAAGACTATATCCAGCTGCGTGGCTGTTTTTATTATTGTGTAAGTCAGTATGAATCTAATTATTAACATCTCTAAATTACAATGGTTTTCAACACCTACATCAAAATCCAACCAAGTTTATTTTTACAACACATTTAAAACCACCAAAGTTAAATTTTAGTTCACATCAATAGCATAGCAAGTAAAATGTCAGTAGTAAAAGCATAAATAATAAAGAAAACAATGAACAGCAACTTAGAGAATCTGAGACAGTCATTTAAAAAGAGATTAAAAGGATCATTTGCAACTTCTTGGAAGTTAAGTTTCAAATGATGGCTTATTTTCCTGGTCTCAAAGATGATATGATCTTGAGGTAAGCTGCCATTGTACATGTATGTATGTATTACTGTATGTAGTATGTAGTGTAGTATACTATATGTGTGTGTGTGTCTATGTATTCATATATATATATATATATATATATATATAGGCAGTGTTTTTATCAGTCTTGTGTTTCAAGTCACTATCAGCTTTTTCAAACTTTGCTTCACCTTAAACATGTGCTTGGAGTGCCTAAGCATACCCACAAACAGGTTAATCCTGCTTTAATTGGCATGAATGTATGTTGCAAGGAGAACAAAGAGAATGTTTTTGCAGATATGTTCATGTGCACAGATTGTCATTAAAAACATTACAAACATTACTTCCTTTAAAAAAGTAATCTGGGAATTGCATTGACATATGAACGGATTAACATGCGTGCTACTGCAAATTACTAATATGGAAATTCATTTTCTAGAAGACAGGGTTAAATAATCACAACTGGATCATTCAGATAGGGCATGAGGGCTGTATCTAACACTAACAATCAATGATTGTTGCCATCAACTTTTTTCTTTTTTATCTTAGCGCATTTGTATGTACAAGTACAGTATGTACATAAACCCATTCACCAGAAAATCCAATCACTCCAAAGACCCAAAACACCTGATACGGAAGCCACATACTGCAGATGGAAGAACACAGAACCACTGTCACAATGCAGTCTTATGAGGCAGTTGGTGTTAAAGCATATTTCATCTATCAGTGGTTTTGTTTAGCACTTTTTAAATTGTTCAGATTCAACCCAAACACCTCAGCTGTTATCAAGAATCCACCCAGTGACTTGTAAATCATTGTTTAGAATCGATAGGAAATTGGATTCCTCTTTTTCCATGGTAAGATATGCATGACTTAGAAAAGAATAAAAAGAATGGATTCCCAAAATAATGCTCAAGCAGGGGCAGAGTGCAGCCGGCATGCTTTACATATACAGTATAGTAATTTGTACCATATGGCAACTGAAAGTTATGCGAATGAGAATTATTTCTCTGCAGAACAGGAATTGTGAGCCGTTCTTGGCTCACTGTTTTCCTTGCATCAGCTCCCTGCCAATTGTTTCTGGTGGCTAAAGCTTCTTAAACTAAATTACTACAGAATCAAACCATTCCCAGTCTTTGATTCTGTATATGATAAATGATTGATTATGGTCATTAGCAAGATAGAACACTGAGCTCTCCTCTGAGCTCCAAACTAATTGTGGCCTGCAAGGCTGGAAGTTCTTAGTGATCTAACTCAGGTAATTATGCCGCACTTTCATTTTCCCACTGAGGTCTTGCAAGAGTCTTATAGCCACATGCTGAAATGACCTGGCATTACTGCTAATCTGTCCTCCAAAGCCACAGCTCTGCTCCTCTCTTTCCTCTAATAACATTCATTTGTTATCCTCTCCCTCACACTATCAGTTGAGGAGAGATTCTCTCTCTGCGGGTATTAGCCTAAAAAGTGAGGGCTTGAGGACACAAGTCATCATTAGGGTATCACAACTGGGAGTAATCCGAATTCAAAGAGGAGGACAGTGGTGTAGGAAGGGATCTAACTCACAGGACAAATCTCTCGTAACTACCGCAGCCTGTGATTTCTGAGAGTGTATTCTTCACAGTATACAGTTTGAAGTCCTCATATTTCTGTGACGAAAAAAGTGAAAAAGTGTCTTATTGGATGCAACTGAGTGACAACATATCACAGAAAGGAACAAATTCTTCATTTTACTATTTTAAAAGATGGCAGCCTGGTGAAATCATAGGTATTGAATGTCATATTATGTCGAGTCATAGGATTGATGATGTGATTCTCATGGACAGAGTCTAGGTGCAGCCAGTACCGGAAAGGCAGGTAGGAATCACCTGCATCTGCGCTTTTGCCAACAATATAGTTGATTGCAGTTATCAGACCATGACCTTCAGCATGCAAGTATTGAAACAGTATGAAGCAGTAATTTTAAGTCTGAGGCCATGGCAGTCTGCTGGAAAATGGCGTATTAACTGCCTTGGGTTTGGAGGTGCTGCCCGAATGGAAGGTTCTCAAGTATCTTGTTGTCTCGTTCAAGAGTGAGGGCAAGACGTAGTTTTAGATCAGGGTGCACTGGTAAATACAGGCACTGCACTGGTAAAGAGGGTGCTGAGTCTGGGTGTGAAGCTTTTATTATGTCAGTTTTATGTTCAAACCTTGATCTATGGTAATGAATTCCATATAGTGACCAAAAGAATTAGGTCATTGATACAAGCAACAGAGATGAACTTCCATTGCAGCATCAGGATGGTAAAACCCATGCTCCTTTGCAAAGAGTGGATTCAGTTAAGGTATCTGCTTTGGAATGGGTCCCCTAAGGAGGGCACACACTGGATATGTTGGAGACATTTCATATCCTTCATGTTCTGAGAACAGTTTGAGATACCCCAGGAGGGGCTGGAGGTCATAGCTAGGGAAAATGAACTCTTATTCCAGGTGGATAGGAGCCATTTCAAAAATTCGGGAACCTTACATATGTTTTAAACCAGAGGTGTCAGTGTCTAGATTTAATTATTTTTGCCATAGTTCTTGGCCCCAAAAGAGTCCCAGGTTTGGGGGTAGTACTTTCTGATGGCCCAGGAACTATCTTGACCAAGGTTGCAGCACTGAAAGTCAGTTACTGTTCAAACACAAACCTGTTCAGGTGTGGTAGAAACACAAATGGGAAACCATTGGAAGTGTAGTCTAGACCTGGAACTAATTAGTTGAAGTAGCCCGTCTAAATGGAGAGGCAACTTTTTGAATGGATGGATGACCAACTTCTCCAAATCTAAATCTTGGAATGAAATGATCAGGGAATTAAATGTGGCCGAACAATAGAGGGTAGGATTTGTTGGCCATACTTACATTAAGGTTAATAAAAGTCCTCAAGCTACAATCATGTTACTTCATCAGCATGAATGAAATGTGGTGTAATTCAGTTCAAATTTGCAACCCTACCACCACCCTCATCACTAGCTACACACACAGACGTATGCAGCAATCTCTCTCTTATGACATCAATGCAATTACCCCCACACCAAATCATCTCTTACATCTGCCATCGTACAGATGTCAGGGCGCCTGCAGCGTCATGCATTCTATTCATGACAATCCTGATCATTTGTTTATGTGCAGATTTGTCGGTGACTGTAGCTCCATTATTACACATTGTCAGAGGCACCTCCAGAACTATACATCATTTGCTATATTACTATGAATTATGTATTAGTCTCATGTTTGAGAGTGTGTATGCATGTGTGGTCTCACAAGCTGGATGTGTGGACTACAGCAGGGGAATGTTAATGGACGTCCCTGCCACTGTCTGTTGACAGTGGTTCATTTTGTGGTAATCATCGATTGTGATGTTGTTCTTTTTGCCCAGGGACACGTAGGCAGATGTACAGCACAGTCAAGGACATCACTGATAAACCCTCAGGAGGGCCGTGGTCACATTTGACTGGCATTATTGGCAGATTGTTATGCTCTCATTCTATTCAATTCAATTTTAGTTCAGTATTAAGCAGTTTATTCACTCAGTAAGCATATTGTAAACAGTTAAGACAACTCAAAATTGATTTTAAAAAATTGAATGTTCTTATGTCTAATTGTTAGCTTTACAATATTGCAATATTTCAATTGCATTATTCAGTTGAGAAAGAAAAAAAATAGAAAGGACCATGGATCCAATAAAGTGGTAATCCTTGAATTTATTTTATTAAGTCATTTATTATTTATATATGTTATTAGGCTCTGTGTTTGGTGCTTCACAGCCTGTTTCTGTTGTGTGTAGTTTTTCTGCTCTGCACTCTCACAGAGTGTCAGTCACACAGTTGCCAGTAATGTGTTATCTTGGATTTTTGGTTTTTGGTATTTACACTCACTGCTTGTGCTACTAACTACTCATGTCTTTGAGCAGGGTTAAATTTTACAAGAAGTAAGAACACAAATGTGTTAAATTATCTGCCAGTGAGAAGATCAGGTAGCATTATAATGATAACACAACAAATTACTTATATCATTATATTTAAAATCAATATGTTTAGGCATGGGAATTGAAAGCTCCATATACGTGCTTTTCCGGACTTTCAAAATTTATGACCAACATCCAAATTTAGCACATCTCATTTCTGTTGGCCACACAGATACTACCGGCTCCATTGTCAGCAGCCCGGACGGAGAAACACTGCATGGTGTGTTAGGACCACACTGAGCTGTCAACAAGATGGTAAATTTACTTTCTCTGACTCTGTGGAAATCTAATGTTTTCACATCCTAGATGATGAACAAAGGTAGGTCAGAGTATGACTGTTTTTGAGGCTTGGCAGGGATTTGCATGTGGTTGTGGTCATAAAGTCTCTCTCTTGATTATTGACAAGGAAACATGTATACATCCTGGAAAGTTTTCCGGCCTTGCTGCACAGTCGTAGAAGGGTTTTTCGTCATCATGCAAATGATTTTGCAGTCATCCACAAGACTTGTGCCCCAGATCATTTTCCATTTTCTGGTTTTCCTGTGCACACCTGCTTTTCTAGAATGTACCCAACTACCTTTGATATCTCTGATAGATTTTTCCTTTTTTAGCCTCATTATTATCTTCTTCACTGGCATGGTCACCTCTTTACACCTCACATTGACAGACAACTCCACCTCAATCTAAATGACAACTCTCAGTCAACTCTGACAAATGTGTGCACTCTTTTTTGTGTATGAAATGACTAACAGCTAGCCAAGAAACATTTATCAGAAGTGTCCAATTATTTTTGAAACATTCCAAATTGGGTACTACTAGTTAAAAGGCCACATAGTTCTTTAAATATTCAACCTGCTCAAATTTAAGGTGAGACGAATCACTTTTATATAGGACCCACTGTTTTATTTCAAACTGAATGTGCTAAAGGCAGAGCCTGAAGAAGTTGGACTGTATTACTGCTAGCTGAAGCAAGAATCTTACACATTTCTGATGTTTGGAAAATCATTGTAGTATTGGTATGTAATGCAAAAGCTGTAAAAGTAAACAACAATAATGTAAATAGTGAGGAAAAGATAAAATATAATAGTTGAGTTAATTTGTTGGTTGATTACCTTTCATTCATAGAAAATCAGTTTCAAGAACTATGTTTACAATAAGCCTTTTTCAGAGCAGTTATTTTTGACTTTTTACATATAGATGGTTGTGTTCAGAGAGGAGGACTTGTTATATGACCCAGTGATTCTATTTTGTCTTTGTATTGTGCAGCAATCTCCACCAAAAGCTTGAAAACCTCACTTCTTACATCTTCAGCGTGGGCCTGCAGATTCCATCTCCTGCTCTGTATTGTCACTTATCTCCTGCTGCTGCAAGACCCTGTATGACACTTTTTTTTTTAAACAAGAGTGATGAAATGATTTGACAGTGACTTCAGTGCTTTCAGAATATCAGCTTTCAAAAAACTGGCCTCTACTTTGTTCTTTTTTTTTTCTCTGCACATCTTTTGTGTTCAATTTTTAGTGAGTCAGGTGGAGGCCTGCAAACACATTCAGATGACATGGCTTCAGTCTCCATTACCAGACTTCTGCCTCATCGCTGGAATCCCTTTTGGTAATCCCTGCTTGATGAAAGCGTTAGCTAAATCAACAACAGAGATAAAAGCAGTCAAGCTTGTCAAACCATGTCTGTTTGGTTAGCTTAAAACACCATTCAGTGCAGACTCACTGGGTGACAAGCACATTGACTTGCCAAGAACATAAAACTTTTTTTTTAGATTTGTACATTGTTAAAGCTTTTGTTAAAGTTTGAGGTTCAGCATCACGTCTCATTTATGGGAGCTGAAGATTGTGTTTGACCTTACAATGTTGTTGCCTGTTGCATCATCATCTTTTGCAACCCCCCTTCTATTTCTCCATTTCAAACAAAGTGAAGTTGTAACATAAACTTATTCATTTTGCAAAACTAAGCTACCAGACAGTTATGTGTCACCCCCTCATTCACTATGACCCATGTAACAAACACTTACTTTTAGGTAACAGTGAGCAGTAAGTTGAGATCTTAGACATTTATGAACTGTCATCATTTTGCATCATTATTCATGGTTATTGCAATCCTAAAAAAATTCTTTCTAAAACAAAGCACTGCAAAGTAGTTTACATGAAACAGACACAACATTTTTTGTTCCTTGGTGCAAATTTCTGAGGTCACTATATAGTAATAGTAATATATTCATTTTACAAAAAGTCTTTGTTGTTTGATTTTTGAATAACTGAATTTAATCTGTATTTTCTATAAACCTGCACTGCTGGCATCTGACACTGTTTTTGACCCTACCAACTCCTGAGAGAAATATCTGGAATGAAAATTTTTTATTTTTTATTTTTATTTTTATTTATTTTTTGCTTTGTTTTGTGGATTATAGATACATCTTTTTCATTATATGTTTGCCACTGAAAGAAGACAGCCTATTATCATTATGCAAAGAAAACTGAAAAAATGTTTTCTACCCCCACCCGGTTAAACATTTACATACAGTAGTGCCCATTTCTATGCATTTTATCAGATGTGTTGGAGGGGAGGGTCAGCCATGTTGCAGCCAAGCAGTGGATCAGTTTGAGGGGTTCAGCGCCTTGAGCAAGACATGTCATGAATGTGATGTGGTTATGTGGTTTTCTCTCTCTCTCTGTCTCTTCTCTATGTCTCTCTGTCATTCTGATGTGTCTGTCTCCCTCTGGCTGTCAACTCCAGGTGAGACAGGTGACTGTTGTTCTTTTTTTTCCACCTCTTTTTTTTTCAGTCCACATGGGATAGTATATTGAGACAGAATGATGACATATATCTCCATGGAAACACTGCTAAATCTATCCTCTACCCAAATTCAGCCTCCTCTCTCTCTCTCTCTCTCACACATACACACACACACACACACACACACACACACACACACACACACACACACAATGTGGTGTACCCTCTTCCACAGAAGATTGAAAACCCTTGAATGTACAGACCCCTGTAGAGAGCCCTCTGCATGTAAGATCTACATACAGGCTGTTCCCTTTCCAACTATGATAAACACACACACACACACACACACACACACACACACACACACACACTTGTGCTACCTAATAAATTGTGTTCAGCCACTGGCCTGCTGTGCCCCATGGGTCAGTGTGTGGAGCAAAGAGACATTAATCATTCTGAGGGAATGTGTGTAAGCAAACACTGGCTGAGCATCAGCACCCTGCATCTTGTGAGTGTGTGTTTGTACAGTAAGTTTTATGTGTGTATATAGATATGTATACACATACATATATATCTATATATAGATATATAGATATATACTCATAAAACTTATTGCACGAGTGCAGGGTCCTTGTGTGTGCGTGGGTGACACTATTTCTATTCAAACTGAGACGTCTCCTTCTTTTAGTGTGTGTGAATGTGTGTGTGTGTGCGGGTGCGGGTGCATGTGTGTGTGTGTTTTACCTGTGTCTTCATGTGTCTGAGGTAAAAGTCGTCGATGACCTGTCTGCCTGCCCTCAGGCCTCTTTCTCAATCTCCATCCTCCATTAAAGCGAGCCTGTCTGTCTTCACCAGAGCTTTATTGCTTTTTCTTCTCCTGCTTTGATTCCGCTTTTCTTCTCACTTCCCTCTCATTTGTGTGAAGCTTTGTGCACCTTTGTGCTCCCAGTTTTGCTTGTGCAATTCATTTCACTCGATGATCTCCTCCCTATACCACTCCCCACTGGATCCTTTTTTTTTTCTTTTTCTTTTTCACCTCTCCTCAATCTCACTCCCTCGCATGCATTATCTATTAGCTGTGGCTTGTCAGGGCTCCAGTCCTGTGTAATGGGAGACAGGCGGGGCAGATTGCACAGCGTTACATTAATTTGCCGTGGCTAACTGTTCGTGCAGACGAAATCAATGTGCCACCCTGACCTTTAACTCCCCAGCGTCGCCGCGGCTGACACAAGTACACCAGTTGCCCTTTCCAGCACTCACGGTTTCTTTTGTCTGCCAGTCCATACTCCCTTCACTAGAACAGATGTTTAAGAGTTTTTCTTCCCTCAGAAAATTCAGCTTTCTATCCAGCTCTACAAGTACTGATTCCATGGATGACAATATCAGTTTTGTTGGTCAGTCCACCACTGCAGTCACGCTGAAATTTCTACCGACAGCTGTTGGGTGGATTATCATGACAGTTTGCCCAGACACTAGTGATGGTGAGAGGATGACTCCTAATGACTTTAGCAAAACCTTTTCATGTGGTGCCACGAGCAGGTCAAGGTCTCATATCCTGTGAAATATCTCAAAAGTTAATTTGTGCATAATTTGGTACAGACGTTCATGGTCCCCATAGATAGACTCCACTGACTGTTGATTCCTTTCTTCCAACACCACCAGCAGGTTGATATTATTGTTTTCTCAGTTACATATCTTGTCAACTACTGGGTGGAGTTGCTATAATTTAGTAAGATGGTCATGGTGCTAAATTAATGACCTCGATGACTTTTTCTGTGACATAACCAGAAGGTCAGCTTTCACTTACTCTGGAATACAACACACACAAACAACCTAGTAAAACATGGGCATGTTGCCAGCTAGCAGTAGCATTTAAGCGCAAAGGCTCACAGAGCCACTAAGCGTGACTATGTACTCTCAATATTGTTCTACAGTGAGCGATCGTCCTTCTACTTCACTGAAGATTTGCAGACTTTCCTCTGATCAGTAATTCTTCCACTTCCTTATGTTTTTCATTGTAAAATTGTCAGTTGCATCCTCACCCAAGGAGAAAAAACTGTAATTTCATTCCTTACCTGCGAGTGATCGAGGGAACCAAACGCGTTGATGTCCAATGTTCTTGTCATCCTGTCTCGATGGGAAATCAAAGTGGCGGAATGCTTTCACGAGAAATACTAATTATGCTGGAAACAAATCAGGAGAAGATAAGCGGCTAGGTCTGATACTGATGTGTTTTCAACACATTTCTAACTAATATTACAGCTAATGAGCCATTATGCTCATAATAGGAAAAGAACTATAATCACTGTAACTCAGTACCATCAGACAGTGCCAATCTGGATGTTTGCTTCATACTACATCTCTATACTTTATGTAAGAGCGCAAGTATGTAAACTATGCATCTTGTCCTTCAGAAGGGCTCGAAGATGTTTTGTTGAAGTAAACGTCAAACACTTTGGCTCTCCACATGCCCTATAACTTATCAATAAAGGCTTTAATCTGAGAGTTGAATGAGAGCGGAGTAATTCAACTTCTGTTATGTGTGTTTCATTACTGAGCCACTAAACTGGGTGAAACACATGATGTTTTGTGAAACCATTGGAGTTTTGTTTTATCTTCCATGTGGAAGGCAGGATGAAGGCAGGTAAAGTTAGGGCAGGCTTGCTTGCTCTATTCCGTTTGAAGTGAATTAAAGATGTCTCTTCATGTTTTTGTAATGAAATGTTAATTCCACCAGGACTGAGAAAGTTAGTAAAATGGTACGACTTACAATGAAGGTTCTTTTCTTCTTTCCTCTCATTTTATTGTCTGTGATGGGAATGTTCTCTTATTACTTAGGAACAGGGAATATTTTCAGCTAACTAAAACTTCTGTCGGAGAGGCTGAGCTGATTTTTAGAAATGCTGACTTATTGATGTATTTTTCTTCATCAATTATTGATGGGCATTGAAATGCACCAGTCACTGGTTTGCTCTTTCAGGTCTAAGGCCTTCTTCACATAGTGTAAAATCTAATCGGGACCATGGACAGCGCTCAGGCCTTACACTCCAAGAAGACAACGAACTTAATAGTATACTCTGCATATAACAGCGTGTTTGTGTTTCTCCTGGATAGTTTTGCCCATAATCCAACCTAGAACAAATTGAGCAGAGAATGCATCTCTCACTCAGTGGCATTTCATTTTGTTTTTATTTTGGTCCTTCAGACCCCTGCCATCACTTCATCTCTTTTGTTTCAGCCAGACCAGGCCGAAAGGGGGTGTGGGCTCAACATGAGCTCGCAGCAGCAGGCTACCTCCAATCTCCCGCCATTTGCCAGCATGGTACCAATCAACACTTTACTCCCACCCCGCTGAGAAGCAACCGACTCTGAAGGAGACAGAAGGGGACCTGGTGTGATGGAGATATGGAGTGCGTGAAAGAGAGAAAGAGAGAGAAGAGGATGGGGAGAGAGACCGAAATAGAGGCTGAGACTGAGAGAAAGAAGGCAGTTCCTTGTTGAGCATCCGAAATGTACCCCTGTGCTGAGGCTCCCCGTCGTCTTCAACTCTTGCTCTGTCAAAAGATCTATGCACTGCCACACACCTGCATGCACACACGTGTACACACACACTGGACTGAAGGATACAGTAAAATCTTTCATATCACTGCAGCTTCCTAAACAGTCACCAAGATTCAAATTTAAATATGAGTACACATTTTGAAATGACTCCAGTTTAAAATTGCTCGAGCTGTTAATAAGTTTTAAAAATGATACCTTTGAATATAAAAGAATCAAATTACACCCCTGTGGATATTTATCTTTTTTTTTCCAATAACGGCTTCTGTACTTTCATATATTTCTCTAATTTATCATACTGTGTCCTTGCTGCCTAACCCCCCTCCTCACAAGAGCACTATTGATCCGAGCCATTGCAGTGATAAATGCAATCTTTTATCCAGTGACCAAATTTTATAAATGAAAGTGTAAAAGCTGTGTAGATCTGGCCTTTACATGCAATTTGAGTGCAGAAAAGAAAAAGCATTTTAATACATGACTATACAAAACTATGTCATGTTTTCACACTGTAGGATAAATTATTTAATATGTATCTATTGCACAGTCCACCATGTAGTACAAAGATTATACAGATGTACATTACTGTTTTATCATAAACTGCGATTCAGTGCCACTTTGATAGAGTTTGGTTCAGCTGCAATTAATCTTGAAGAGTTCAACATTTTGGTTTCTCATATATGTGTGTTAATTATGAGGCTACAGCCAGAAGATTGTTAAGCGTAGTTTAGCATTAGACTGGACGTAGCTAGCAAGAAGCTAGCCTGGCTCTGCCCAGAGGTAACCAGCACTTTAAAGCTCATTGATTAACTGAGGGGGTAGCATGGGAAGTATTTATGTTAAGCTAAGCTAACCGTTACCTCATTGTAGCTCTTAATTTGCCAAAATTTTGAACTTTTCCTCTAATAATATCACAAGTCAGTTCCTATTTTTTGTTGATTTGTATTTTTTACTTATATTTCCCATAACATTAAGTTGTATGTCATACCTAGAATAGCAAACACTGTCAGCAATACACTGGAAAATGTTCAAGCTAGCTGCTAAGGAGAGTGTTCACTGTTTACCTCATTTCCTGCTCTGAATTTGACATTTTCAGTAACACCCCATGTCCCTGTAAATAAAACACATTTCCTTAGGAGTTTGGGCCAGTTGGAAGTACCATTTGCATCTATGCTAATGCTAGCATTACTTGCTCATATTTACCGCTCCTGCTTAAGAGCTATTGTCAGGACACAATGTAACTTTTTAATGAGGAGTAAGGTTTGTATAGTTTTTACAGTGCATACATACATAAAATTGCACATTTTGAGATTTTGACTCAAGTGGAGGTGAACACTGCATACTGCATAGTTCATGATGTTAATCTTTATTCATCTAAGGTATATTAAATGTTTTTTTCATGTGTATACAAAGTGTCTCATTCATTTCTTAATCAAAATTAGGCTAAATAAGAAATATATTAGTAAGTGCTGAATTTAAAAAAAAATAGGAAAGAAATATTTAGAAAAGGAAGCAGCATTCATGAGACAGAGAAAGCCATGGAGTCAGTAACAAGTAAGTGAAACAGACAGTGGGGAAAAATAGACTTGCTGAAGCAGAGTTAAGTGAAAAAGTAGATACGTCGGGAGTGAAACAGAGAGACAGTGATATTGGATCAGGCAAATATTGAGCAAGAGCAACAGCAGAGGCAAAGCTAAGGGGTGAGAAAGAGATCAACAGAGTGAGCAGAGGGAAAACGTAATGACAGCGGCAGATACATTCACAGTCTCGCTCCTGTTCTCTCTGTCTGCGGCTGCTTATGGTTAGTGGCAGCGGGGCCAGAGCGGGAGGCCCGGGACGCAGCATTTGGTCATTTCACAGAGCACTGCAGCCCACCAAAACAATGTTGAAGCAATCAGAGCTAATTGCACACTAATGGCTCCCTTTCCACTTTCCTTCTCTAATTGGCTGGAGCGCCATCTGCGCACGCATACACACACATGCACGCTCGAATGCATCCCACATGCACAAACAGCTCCCATTCTCACAAACACAAGCATCCTCAAACTCTCAAAATAACAAACAGGTCTAGTAACTGAGAGAAAAACAGGATTTATTTCAGCCAAATAGAGGATGAGAGATTCTCTAACAGTGTGATCCATCACCCAAGGGGGGCATTTACTGTTTATATTGCCAGTGAAACCTTTAGCATGTTTGCATTGATTTTTTCTTCAGAGCAGAGCGGTTAAAATAACCGTATAATCATTTGTTGCAATAAATGGATCCAGCTTAACAGGAGGAGTGTTTTCGGGACTCAAACACGGTGACTGACGAGCCCTGTTATTGTAGCCGCTGATGGACCTCCCCATCACACACTCAATTTTGCCTCACCTCTCTCCCACCTGCCACGTGAAGCCGCGAAGGCGCTTCATTCTCAGGAAGAGCTTGCTGTCACTGCTGTCATCTCTGCAGCTCCTTTCCCATGCGTAAGGTTTCTTCCCTGCAGTTCTTTGTTATCACTTAGCAGGAAATCTTTTTGGGCTGCGCAATGTGGAAACCATCACTGCAGGCAAAAGGTGAAATGGGTATAGTCGGGGGGGGGGGGGCTGCTTTAAGTGCAGCGGTTGCTATGGAAACCACCTTTACCCAGGTTTTCCTCATTCGCTCACCTTCCAGGATTCGAAGGGCTTGCTGGCTTAATTGACGGATTCAGAAATACACACATACACACTCAAACTGTCTCTCTCACTCACACACACACACACACACACACACACAGACAGTCCTGGAAAATGATTAAATCCGTTGCCCACCTGCTTGTTTGCACTCTGGCAACCGATTCTTCTCTGTTTCCTGTTTACTGAGACATGGTCCATGCTACCATCTGTCTGTTTCTCCTGCTTGCAGTAAAAACATAATTTGTTCAGAACAGGTAGAGTACCTCTCTTCTGCATAACTTTCCCACATGACAATGGAATGCTTTGCTTTTGCTCAGCAACACATACACTGTCTCGCGAGCGGTGAGCAAACAGTTCACGACTGCAACTCTGTCCACACAATGAGGCTTTTCTCCCATTTGACTGTATGAGTGCGCTTCCACTTGTGTACCAGTAAATATATATGTCTGTGAACGTGCATGCGCATTTGTGTGTGTCTATAGTTGTGTGTCCATAGCTAAACAGAGCTGTATTAAAAGTGATGACACTACCTTGAAGAAAGCCTGAGGCAAAAGAATTTAGAGAGATTTCAGACTTATGTGTGATTCATGCTCTGTATTACAGTAATTGAACTGGTTGTAGGTCTCTCTGTCCAGACAGCCACTTTTGTATTTCTTCCCCAACGCCAGCGCCCTGGCGTGATTCTAACACCACCAAACCACATTTGTCTGAGCTGACGCAAAGACATGCAAGATAACTCAATTTATAACTCTTCACACTTGTCAGCTCAATAAAACAAAGTGTCCAGATGCAAGCTCAGTCAGAGCGGTGCTAAGATACCCGGCTTTAAAGCCTTTTTCTCATCCCATATGGCAAAAATAAAATAAAAAACACAACCTTTTTAATTTCTATCTTTCAACAAGTTGGATATCATCTCAAATCTAACTTTGAGCATCTGTCAGGGCTTGTCCTTCGGTTTGAAGGATGCACTGAAGTGATATCAGGATAGTCTAACCTCATTTTGCTTGTAGTCAAATTGATAGCAGGTGAGTTGTTTACCCACGCTTTTATTTACACGCTGCATCACTGGTTGCATCATGTTACTCTCAACTTCCAAGGTCAGACCAGCATTTCACAGGAAGCAGTGAGCAATGCTACACAGTGTGTGTTTTTAGCACAGCAGGGCCGACTGGAACTTTATATTTGGTTCATTATGCTGATTTGTGGGGAATATTAGGACTGAGCCTTTATGTCTTTGACCATTTATGTGTATGTGTGTGTGTGTGTGTGGGGGGGGGGGGGTGTTTGTGCAGCGTGCTGTACTTTAATGTGCCTCAGTGTTCTGCACCTTGTCCCTGAGTGTGACAGGAGCAGATGTTAAACCCTGCACCGGCCGCAGGGCTTAGAGCACAACTCCCATCAAACAAAACTGTGTGACGGTGGCTCTGCAGGCCAATTCAGCTCTTTATCCACTGTTCATTCTCCTTGTTCATCATAAATCCTCTGCTGATGGAGAAAAAAACAAAAACAAAACAGGCAAATGTCAACCCCCAAACTGGGACAAAAAGTCCTACTTGCACTTGTGTTACACAGGGATTTCAAAAGGCTCTTTTTTTTTCTTTTTCCCAAGTGGTGCTGATGTCATTGCCTTCAGGCTGATTGTGCTGTCACCGCATTTAGGTCAATATATGTTTTTTGATGGATAGGTGCCGAGGATGATGGGGAAATTGAGTGGCTAGGATTAGCAAAGGCCAGACAGGTGTGTTACATAAGCAAATTAGTGTGTATGTGTGTGTGTTTGCGTGAGAGAGAAAAGGCTGTTTACCTTTGAGTGTGTGCGCCTGTGACACCCAAGCGTGCGTGACTGACACAAACTCTCCTCACATCTGTTCCAGAGAAGCACACTTTCCATTACTTTCCCATCCTCGTCCACGTACACCGCTGTAACCCCCTGCGAGCCACTTTCAGGAGAACAGCAGGCGGAGGGGTTTTGAACTAGCAACCCAGAGACCACTGGGAAGAGAGCATTACCCTCTGTGGCACGCGGGTCCAGACCTCTTGGCAGAGCGTTCTGACGGAGAGCAAACACATGTAACCGGTGGGAGTCGGCCCATTTGTCTCTGTCTTGGCGAGTGGCGTACGCACGCGCGCTCGTGCACGCAGTGCCTGGGGAAAGTGAGACATGAGCCGGTGTTGGCAGTGACAAACGAACTGCACGGCGAGGAAAAACCAGTTAGAAGATGAAGTGACCAATAGATCAGACGACTGAGACTCTCCCGTTCTCACTCACTGTCTCCCCCTCTGTTTTGCTTTCCCTCTCTACCGTCTATGGCTAATAGGAGCCAGATTAATACCTAGGGTTTACCTTGAGGGTAAGTTTAGTCAAATTACAAAACACACATTTTGTCACTTGAGGTTTGTTTTTCTTCTCTCAGGTTTTGAGATGTATTTTCCACAGCATGTTCATGTTGACTTATCATAGCAAAAGAAGAGGTGTTGCTGTTAGTACTTGTTACTGTTAGCATTAGCAGTGGCTTTATTATCTGCTAGAGTGTCCCACTTAGCTGTTATTACAGACATGTCTGAACTAATTGCAGACCCTCACCCATGAATTTGGCTTCTCTCTCAAGCTGGTCACTTATAGGTAATGGATATTAAAAGCAACTTAAAACTGAATGAACAGTGATATTAGAACGTTTTCTTACAGCGGGACAGTGTCCTCATTTAGATGCCTTTCAGTATGTACAGTCAGTGAGGTTCAGCACTCAGTCTGACCATCCTTAGTTCTGTTGGATGGTCAGTCTGTTGCTGGTCCAAACATTTGAGTACTTGAGGCCCTTTGCTGCGTGTCTGCCCCTTTCTCTCTCCCCTGCCTTTTCTGTCTATTGTCACTGTCCCCATCAATAAAGTCAGCGAGCCACCTTGTTTAGGGCTTGCTATGGCTGCGGGTACCAGGCTTTTGCTAAAGCAAGCCCCGCTGCACCTCGGGGACCTGTACCTGCGCTCAGAGGGCAGAACAGTAAAGTGGTGGTTGAGTGGGTGTGTGATGTCTTGTGCTATTGTATCTGCTATGCGTGCGATGGCTTTATAATTGAGGTGGGTTGGGGAGAGACCTATTACCTTGGCAGCAGTGTTGGTAATTTGTGTGAGTTTGGCCCAGTTTGTGACAGAGAGCATACTGAAAAAACAGGTGTAGTAGAAGCACAGCAGAAGCCGGAGATTAGGGATGCACATAGAATCCTTAGAGTTTATAGTTGGCTGATAGTCTCTGATGATTCCTTTTCTGAATGTCCTTTGTGTGCCAGATGAAGTTGAGGTTATTGTCCAGTGTGAGTCCAAGATATTTGAAGCTGTCAACAATTTCATCTGTTAGTGATGAGGAGGGATAGCTGGAGTGACAGGGTACCCATTACTATTTCTAGGTGAAGGTGGTTATGCTCACACCACTGGATGAAGTGTGTGACAGTGTTGTAACAGTCCAAAACATAATGGTTATCTGAGTACAGTGTATGCTCGAAACTACATCGATGTATCATCCACGTCCTACAAAATGTTAACTTAAGCTTCCACTTGTCATTAGCAATGCAACCAACAATTCAGTTTTAAAGCATAACTCCAGTATTTTTTAACCTAGGCCTTGTATTCCCATGTTTTGGGGTGTAAATGATTGATATGGACAAAAATCTTTGGAATTGGTGTGTGTACCCACCAACCACGAACAGCTGCAGCAATGGTAATCCATCTGGCCATTTGTCCGCGTCAAGGCACATTCACTAAAGTGCTTGTTTTGCAACTGACAGGCTCAGATTGTTATTTTAAGCGTCTGACAACATTGTAGATACTGAGATAGACCTTGGTATGAAAGAGTAAGATCCTTTTTGTTTAACCAGAAACATTGCTATGTATCGCTACCAAACTCCACTGATAAAAACAGTAATTTTACCGAGCAGAACATGGGAGCTGCTGGAATACTGCTGCCTCGTTTAGTTTGTTTGTGTTGTTGTATAGTACTTTTACTCATGTAAAAGATCTGAATTCTTCTTCCACCACTGAAAGTCACCTGGGAAAAATAGGGGGTTAAAAAATACTGGAGTTATCCTTTAAATTTGGTGTTCATGAGATTCTTGTCAAAAAGCTGGGTATTTTGTAACACAGTTAGTCACCTTTTGTACTGATGATTCAAATAGAGTTTCGTGTCCATAAAAACCTTGAAGTACAACTGCCATATTCCTAACATCTTTCGAAGCAACAGTAACATCCTCTTGTAGAGGAAGTGTCACTGCTTCTCTCGACAATCCAAAGAACAAACTATGATCAGTTTCATTTGGGCGATTTGTTCAGTAGAAACTTGTTCCAGTGTCATTTTTCAAGGCTGTGAACACCATTCACCTCCATCTCAAAACCTGAAGAAAAACAAAATCATCATCTGTAAAGCTAAATAGCAGGAGAAGTAAGAATTCTATTTATTTTTTTGTCAAATGTGTGAATCCTTTAATTTTTAAAGTCACAAAAAGATAATCACTCCAACATGACTATATATTCTCTCTTTTTCTCCCTTCAGATGCTTTCTGTCACTCACGCTTCTTCTTTATGGTGATAAGGATGGAGAGATAGGTGTGTGTGACAGAGAGAGAGAAGGAGCAAGAGAGCGAGACAAAAAGAGCGAGGGACGGATTGTGAATGTGTGAGAAAAAGGCGGCGACGGGTTTCACCTAAAGCGGGATTCATTACCATGCATCTGTCAGAGCACCGGCAGAGGTCTTGTTGCCAATGGCAATGTGGAAGGGAGTTAAAGAGCATCAGCATCTTTTTCTCTCTCCTCCCCCCTTTCCCCCCTCCTCCCTCCTTCTCTCACTGTCTGTCGCTGCTGTCGCTCCCGCTCCCTCACTCTCTGACTCTGAGCGAGAACAGTTAAACACATCAGCATGTCTGTCATCGCTCTGGCCTCGCTGTCTGCAGATGCCGACACAGTGCAGACAAGAAAAGTCCATTATCGCTTCTCTCAGTGTGACTATTTATCTCTCTCACCATCTCGCCCTGTCACTCGCAAAACCCACCCACCTACCCCGCCCTGCCTGCAACCACACACACACACACACACACACCAGCCAACTAGGATTGTGATGGGCAAAACATTGCATCACTTGTCTTTCTGTCTTTCTGTGAAAGCTGCTGAGCATCCCACTTTTACAAAGAAGTGTGTATGTAAACGTACTGTGTGTGTGCGTGCATGTGTATGGTTGCTGGGGAGATTTCTAATAAGTGTGTGTTGACACTGACTGTATAACGTTTCCCCATCCCTCAGCAACTATCATCCATGTGTTCTTTCCACAACACATTTCACCCCAAACTGCCCCGGTGAGGATACTCAGAGACCAACAGCCGAGTCAGAAGGTCCTGCATGAATGGAGCTCACTCTCTCTTAGGTTTCCCAGGACAGATGTAAAGACCAAGAAAATGTACAATGGATTTGAAAGATTAGTTTGACGTTTTAAATTATTTGCTTAATTTGTGAGGGTGAAAAGATTGATCCCATATTTCATCCCATATTTGTATGTTAAGTAAGAAACTAAATTCCAAACATGTTCTTTTTACATGATATTTTCAAAACCTGAATATCAAGGGAATTGCAAAAGAAAAAAAAAAGTGTTAATTTAGCTGCATTTAAGTATTGGAGCTGTTTCTTGTAACATGTTAACTCCTACCTTAAATCCTCAGTTTGTCATTCATATCTGTTTATCTACAATTCAAATATAAAATACATGTTAATTAGCTTCAGAAATGCTTGTAGGCGTATTTTTGTCTCTAGCCAAGCTAGCTGTTTCCTCTGGATTGTACACATAAAATGTGATGTGGGTTAATGAAACAAATCCAGGATCATTTTAGAGAAATTAAATAGCATTTTCATAATGGTATTATCTTTATTTTTATTGTTTTTAAAGAAGACAGGGGTATTGTTTGCTTGTATTGTCTAATTTTATGTAGGTGTCATTTGATGGAACTTGTCAAAGGTTGTTTGCGTTCCCTAGCACTGCCATATGGCTCTCAACATAATAGGCCTACAATTGAGGGAACTTATCAAATGAGCCAGGGTTAGGGCTGTAGCATTTATAGCTGTTTTGAAATCTTGTTCCAATAAAAATAAAAAAAAATTTAAAAAAGATATTGATTTAGGGAACATAGCACCCTTGGAACATAGATATGTTCCCATTTTATGTAATTGTAACACATGATTTTGGTTTTACTCAAAATATGAGCACAAAAAATGAAAAGAAAAATCTAAGAACTTTATTATGCATAATTAATACTTTAATGTTATTAATACCTTACCTCATGAGCCAAGCTAGCTGAGCTGTAAATGAGCGGCTCTTGAGTCTTCATTTCCCTCTTGATGCTATGCCGATGTCTATCTTCCAGTCTTCAGATACCGAGAAAAACATTTGCAGCTTTGTACTTTTAAGACAGAATGTCTTTGAAAAAGGCTGCACAGATCCATTTCAGAACTCCAAAGTTTTTCCCTGGACAGTTTGGACTTTTGGCTATCTATCAAACTGCGTTGGAGCAAAACACCCGCCTGCTGCGACCCTCATTTTAACTATAAAAACTCCCTTTAATGGCAGAGCCAACCCTATTTTAGCTGCTGTCATCTCTTCAAACGCACACCTCCGCCTCCCTCCAAGCGCTTTGTAGTGCTGAGGTGGAAGCGGCATGTGTCTAAGTGGAATGGTTGACTGGTCAGGCAGGACGAGGTGTCGGGGAAAAGGCCTATCCTATCAGGTAGGACCTCCATCAGCGCTGCAGAGACCTCTCTGCTTTCAAGCCTCTAGCATACTGACAGAAAGCTTTAAGGAGCTCTCTTAAAAAGGGCCGGCTATCTTCTGAGGCTGAGATGGCGAGAGACTCGTGCTCACACAAACAGAGCCTGTCACAGGTCCAAATGCACAGCAGTGTATGAAAGTGAGGCAGATGCAGCTGAGCTGGTGTAGGAGTGAGGTGGAGAGAGGTGAGATTGGGAAGTCTTACGGCGAGAGGAAGTCGAAAACTAACAAACAAATAACCAGAGGGATATTTATGGCAATCTTTGAGCAATAAAGCAACAGGGGGAGAAATGCAGCTGGTATCTCCCAATGGAGGAATTTACAATGAGAGGACACTGAAATGTAAATGTAATTGACGGGTTAAATAGGTTTGAACATTTCTTACCTTGCTGTTTTGGCTTTCATCAAAGCAGACGAAGCCTTGCTAGACTATCAAGAGACAGTTTCTTTACTGGAGTAAAAATCCTCGAAAGCACTGGCTCTTCTCCGGTGAATTTCTGTGCTGAAATGTGCCCCGAAGGAAACACTGCCGTGTTGTCTCTGCAATCGAGGCAGACAACGTACCCCACGTTGTGTTCCTCAACCAACATTTACTCCTGTATTTATCTACATCGCCAGACCCAGCTGCAGACCGCTGATTGGTTTTGCCTGAGTAATGAGCACAATCGACAGAAAGTACAATTCAATTAGGAGCGGCGAAAACGGCAATGCTGAGATGGAAGATACTGGGATAGGACCGGGATGGCGATTAATGGAACAACGCCTTCCCAGTGTTCCATCATTGCAATCTGATTTATTAATTACCCATGGCGTTTTTGTTTTTTGTTTTTTTTATTTTTTTTTATCTCACTCGTCATGCAAATTGACAGAAAAGAGACACTCGCGCATACACACACATACACAAAGGAAGGCAACATTATGATATCATGGGGAGGCTTGTCTTCCGTCTGTGTGATGTTGAGCTGTGTGACTCATGGCATATTTGTTTGGATGAGCACTTGAAAGAAGGCATGATTGACAGTTTAACAAAGTCAAAACAAACCACCAAACATGGCTGACCTCAGATGCACCCATGATTGGTTTTTCTTCAGGTGGAGAGGTCATGGCAGGCCGCGTGATTTAGTGCAGCCTGTTTCCAGCTGCTGTTTCGGCTGGTGGTGACATCACAGCTACGAGACACAATGGGAGGGAAATAAAAAAATTAAATCCCACTTTAATATCCAGATGCTGGGTGCCTGTGGCAGGGATTAGGACCAGATTACGCTTGAGTGCTCTGCACATTCTCTTTTGTGTACTGTATATCCACGCATATACACAATTACTCACACAGACAGGAATACAGAGTATAAAATGGCACACAGACAGATATAACATGAGTATTAACATGGAGGGAGACGTACTCTCAGGTTCATTTTTCTTGTAGTTTTCTGTCAATTAGGCTAAATCAAAGCTGTGTAGATACTGACGTATACATTGTGGCCTTGTACAAGGCTGCTTATTCATTCACTTTGTGTAACCACTGAGTACTTATACTGTATATGTGGCCTTTTCTAGTGCTGGAACATTATAGCTGGCTCTGCACACAGTCCTCAAAAATACAAGATAAACCCACCAGATACTTTTTTAAAGCCTTCCTTTTGTTTGTATCCAATAATGTCAGCTGTTATAAAGTTGACCGACACCAGCTGAATGGAATTTTGGATGTTTTGTTTTACTTACAAAGGAGTGACTCCTTGAAGACTCAGTGCTCAAAGCTAACAAATGTTTGCCTCTGGTGAGATTTTCTTTTGCTGCTAAATTTTGCAGGGATCAGGAGAGGAACTGTGCAGCACGTACTGAGAATGAATCACCAATCATGCACCCACCAATGCTCGTGGGTGGCTGTAGTCGTGCAGAGTTGTGCATTGTTTGCACTTTCAAAAGCCGAGCGCCGATCCTGCATGCGCTGTTTTCGGACATAATCACATCACCGCGAATGAGTGAGCTGTCACGTGCTCACGGCTATGGGCAACAGCTACAATATTGTAAACCAGTTTCTTAACTGACTCTGTGTTTGAGGACAGGGAATCCATGCAACCATTGGTGTACTTTATTTGTGCAGGTCATTTTTTAAGTTGCATTTGAAATAAGAAATCAGTACACATACAGTGGAGTCTGGCTGGTCTCAGATTTAGACCCTACTGTGCACAGATCAGCGACAACATTAAAACCACTGACAGGTGACGTGAATAACATGTATCATCTTGTAGAATACAATGTTGTGTTTGGAAACCTTGGGTCCTGGGATTCATTCAGATGTTACTTTGACATGTTTCACCCACCTAAACATTGTTGCAGACCAAGTACACCACCTCATGACAAAAGCACTCATGACAAAAGCACTCAGTGCCTCCCCCAGCAGGACAGTGCTCCCAACACACCACAAACTGCTCAGAAATGTCTCGAGGAACACAACAAAGAGTCCAAGGTGTCTCCAAACTCCCCAGATGCCAATCTGATTAGCGTTTGTGAGATGGGCTGGAACTAGACCATGGACGCCCTTCCCCACGACCCACAGGACCCAAAGGATACGCTGCCAATGTCCCGGTGCCAGATTCCTCAAGACACCCCCAGAGGCCTCATGTCCATGCCCCAAGGGGTCAGAGCTGTTTTGGCAGTACGAGGGGGACCTACATAATATTAGGCAAGTCCCAGATGCTGGAACAGATTGGGATCCAGGGAGTGTGGGGGCCTGGGCTTTTTGTTATGTTCCTCGAGACATTTCTGAGCAGTTTTTGTGGTGTGGTGGGAGTATTGTCCTGCAGAGGGAGGTAACATCCAGATGAATATCAGGACCCAGGGTTTCCCAGCAGAACATTGTATTGTAACAAGATGATTAATGTTATTCACTTCACCTGTCAGTAGTTTTAATGTTGTGGCTGCATCAGTGTATATCACTGGTGTTTTTGTAAGTGTTTTGTACATTAGTATACAAGGCATGAATTTTTGGTTCTAACTGACACTGTCAGCACTGATAATCTGATTGGTGCAGTATCTGCCTGGGCAGGCACTAAAAATACTTTATACTACATTAGTCACTGTATGTCAGAATTTGAATTTTGAGGTCACAGGATGACCCATTAGTGTGAGTTTAACAGTCTATTCATTTACTGTCACCCCCACCAGACCTATGAAAGAGAGACAGCTAATGCTAACTAGACCCGCTCATTTTTATAATGTTGGATAAACATATCACTGACTGTTCAAGAGCCACCAAGACTCAGCAGGTGCAAGTAACATGGCCAAAGAGTAACATCAAGTGCGAATCACTGCTTATGTCAGCAAATTAAGCTGTGGAAGTGGAAGCTAGCTTGCTCATTGTAGGCTATACAACTACAGTATGATGTTTTTTGAGTTGATAGCACTGCACAGAAGTGGACAGTATCTTCTACTAGTAACACCAGTGCTTTGCGAGATATTCAGACTCTCTTTGCACCAATATGTCCAACAAAGGCTTTATTCTCTTTTTAAAAGTGACAAAAAACTATAGCTGCAGTACAGTGCAGGAAATCCAGTCATGGGAACAGTATTGGTAAGAAATGTATTTTAGTGTTAATTGATGTGTGTACATGTAAATACGTAAGTGCTCATACATACAAGCCATCACAAGATCACGCATTCCAAAACGGTACTATCACAGATTTTGCTGTAACACGCACTCCTTCTCTTCCCAAAATCACCCTCTCCCTACTTCCATCTCTCTCTCTCTCTCTCTGCCTCCACTGCGATGCAAAAGACCTTGATGTCTCTTTGAGGGTTTGCCACGGCACATTTCCACAGCAAATCTAGCGTGTTATGCTTGTGCCAGCATCGCCATGTCCTCATCATTCATTGAGATGAGTCACAAAGCAAGGCCGAAACACAAATGTCTCCCTGCCATCGAACCCCTCCTGGATGAGAGAAAACATGTCTTTATATTAGCAGAAGAAAGGAAGCGGATTCACACTGATTGGCCTCCACTGCCTCCCAGCTCTGAGTCCATTTTGATGATCAAGCCTTGAGCAGGTGTATCAAACGGTGGCCTTGTGGCTCGCATATGAGGGAAAAATAGTTTTACAGATTGTGGGAAATGAATCGTTGTCTTTCATTACTTTCCTTCCTTTGAATCGTCCTGAATATTCCACATGCTGAAAAAAGGGAATCGTGTCACACAGAGGGTCATGCGACACACGATATTCACCAACTTCCTTGTTAACACTGGTTTCTTACAGCAAAAAAAAAAAAAAACAACCTCCAACCTCATTCAGAACTCCCCCGAGGTGACGAGAATTCACATCCAGCTTGCGCAAAATCAATGATCACTTGAGTTCACGGTACAAAAAGAGGCGGAACTCATATTTACAGTGATCAAACAGGGTGGCAAACCAGTCCCTGAGGCATGCCATCTTCCACCCACTCATACAAAAACCCACCACACACTCTCTCACATATACAAACATACATACACGCTGGCTCTGAACCTCTGCAAGCCAGCTAAAGCAACATTTGATTTGAGGTGATGGAAATGGAGGAACGCGAGCTTGTAATCCTGTAAGGGTGACTCCAGCGCGTTTGAAATGGGTCCCAGTGGCGGTGCGGTACTGGCTCAGGGGCATTGGTAAATGAATCTGTCTGCAGTCACACAGCCAAATGAACACGGGGAGCTAAGTAAGAGAGCGGCGGGTGCAGCGGTTCATTTATGAAATGTATTAGGATTTATGAGGCAATGAAGTGTAAAGGTGCTTTATTACTCTCCCACCGCCGTCAGTCCACCAAGATGGAAAGCAGAAATGACACTCTAAATGTTTCAACTCCTGTTTTCTTTCCTCCTCTCTAATAGCAGGAAACTGGTATAATGAATAAAATGAAATCAATTTTTGAAACTTCTCATGTTATTTATTCACTTTTCTTCAGGGAAGATAAATGTTTATGCTTCCTGTGCAGCTAACATTTGTACTTTGTTGCCTTTGGCCCACAAGGTCTAGACGTGATTCGGTCCAACGACGTGCCACCTGATGCCATATTTATAGAGATTTTTATTCCCAGTATATACTGTATGACTGTAAGCCACCATTAACATGCTTCACTGTGACTCCTGGTTGAACCAATCCTGAAAGCCGACCAGGTGTGGAAAGAGAGAAAATGGTGCTGATCTCCACAAGCCTTGTCAAGCAGAAGGAATAAGATGATCTTGTGTGTGTGTGTCTTCGTGTGTGTGTGTCTGTTTATGTGTATGTGTGTGTGTGTGTGTGTGCCATGGGACTGAAATGCGAAGAGCGGTTTTGCTGGTTCAGTGCATCCTGGTTGAGATCAAAATCATCTGAAACTTGTGTGAATGAGGTCTCCAAGGAGGGTAATGGAGAAAAAGGCCAGCTCGGTGGTTTGTGGTCGACTGTGTGTGTCCAAGTGTGTGCGCAGATATATTATATGGATCTAAACAGTGACTCTCTCAACAATATGAATCTCACCAATCTTTTTTTCAGTGATTACTTTCCTTACTAATGACTGAATTTATGCTGCAATTTGCGTCACATTTTGTGGTTTTTTGTGATGAATTGTGGTAATATTTGGACTTTAGTCGGAGGCAGTACAGAACCTTGAAGTAAGTTCTGCCTCAGAAGACAAATTCAGTGAAGTCCCACAAGATAAGACATATCTGCAAAGAAGCTGGATTGTTGAGGTCGAGGTTCCAGTATATTTGACCTGGGCTCATATTTATCAAACCACTAGAAGGGAAATGGGACTTAGGTGACAGATTAAAGTAAAAATCCATCACTTTTATTTTAACTTGCAAACTTTAGAGTAAAAGATATTAATGTAATTTTGTAAAATTTCTAAAAGAAAAAAAGAATTTAGAGTCCAGAGATTTTAAACTCCACAAGTGTGTACTCACTTTCACATTCTACAAAATATTATTAGTCCTAACGAATAATTCATTATAGTAGTGCTTAAGCAGGGGTGGGGTAGTTTTGGCCTATTATTTGCATTTGATTGAAACATCTGATTGATAGCTGTTATTAATTTTGTTTGCAAAGGAGAAGTTTGTATTCTTAACGGTGTATCCTCTGAAGTTTTTGGCCACTAGTAGCACTATCAGGCAACGTTTTTATGAGTGGGTCCCCACTTTGTTGCAGAAGTTTCAAAACATTGGCATTGCAAATGTTTTATGAGGACAGAGCTGCATTTAACACATTTGTTGGACAAAAAAACTCCACATGGCACCTTTAAAAAGTTTGATGAATATGGGCTGTGGGCTTCAGATCAGGAATTTGGCAAAATTGCAAGCGCCTGCAAATAATGAAGGGACTGAATGTTCATTCATTCACTGTTGAAGGTTGTGAGATGAGGCCGAAATACTCAAAAGCAATCTAATAAGTAGATATTGATTTACAAACTTTTGTCAAACTACTAATGCAGGGTGTCTGTGCAGGTTCTCAATCATCGAGGTCATGGTAGTCTTAAGTGCTTGAGCTGAAGGCAACTGGACTTCTTTTAGTTTTCTTGAAGTTGTTTGACCTCCCATCTGATAGGCTTCATCAGTTCTAAAAGTTGACCTGTGAGGTGGTTGTTGACCCACCCTGTCAGCATATGAGTCATTATGGTTACGTGGATCAAGGTGTGAATGGGGGTCTCGGGGCTGTGTTATAGGTGGTTATAGGTGGCCACCCATAACACAGTCCTGAGATCCTTACCCAAGGCTCTTAACCCCCATTCACACCTCAACCCATGTGATCCTAACTCGTGTGGAATGAGTGTATGGCAGTACGAAGGCTATGATGACGTGTGTGTTCGAGTGTGTTTGCTTCAACATTTTCTGTGCCTCCCATGCTGTCTGCTCTCCTAACTTCCCACCCAGTAGGGAGTATTTCATTAGCACCCAGTGAGAGGAGCAGGGAGGAAGGAACAGTACCTGACCCCTCACTCACACCCTGAAGAAGCTTCCAGGAAAAACATGAAGTCTGTCCTACTGTTGTTCTTCTGTTATACACCAGTAACAACTATTTACTGGGTTTATTAAGCAACTGCTTACAATCTGCACTACCCTGACACATTTGATCATCTAATGACACCTAATTATGTCACCCCCTAATGCTGGGTTTCTCCAAGGTCAGGTTGCCGGCGTTTTGCCGTTTGCCATGCTGAGAATGCTTTTTGAAAATACAGAGGTAATTATTGGCGAGCGCCGTTCTCTCATTAGAAACGCTGTGTATCTGAGCAGTGCAGAGAGAGTGAGAACAAAATCTAATTATCGCCCTCTTCTCACCCACCCCTCTGCGACATCAATACTCCATTATAGCACCTTGTCCCCAGGGTGCAGATAATCTCTGACTCCTACACATGTGCAGCGTGCGTGTACATATATATATATATATACACAGCTACATTGCATGATGTCATTAAAAATTACACATTTTATTACCCTCACGTCTATACGGTATGGTATTAGAAAATTACATGCACAGTTGTCTTGTTTTTACATGTATTTGGATGTAGTATGTGACAATATGCTAAGAACTTGTTCACTTATGTGGATTTATGTGGTTTCAATTACTCGGTTGGTCTTTGAACTATACAACGAGCTCCAGAGTATGAGATTTTTCATTCCAATTTGGGTCACACAGGATTCTGCCGTCTCGAGAAAACAAATGCGAGAGGTGACAGAATTTCATGTGACTTCAGTGGGCCAGATGGAGCTTGACGTGGAACAGCAGTTTTCCATAATTGTTGCCTGCTCACTAATTTTTCAGAAATAATAAAAACAGCCAGGTAGAATTTTGAGGAATGAAACGCAGTTGGACACTGGAGACACTAGAATTTGGTTTAGAATTTGGCTAGAGTTGGTTTTCTGCAGAGGCCAAGTTCACCTGTGACATCCAAGAAGCTTGTGTATGTCTTTTTGTTTAAATGTATTACAGTCATTCCATTCAAAACCATAATTTCCAGCACAGCTGCCACCTGGTCTTGGTTTCTCCCACAGCACTCGCTGACTGCAATTTATCACGACCATCAGAATTTGTCATCATCAATCTCTCACTACACGACAGCTGAGTACAGACTGAAATCAAGCTCGCCTTTAAAGACCAGTATGCCTGCGATAGCTCAAGATTGTGTCAGATTGTGAGCTGTTAACTTGCTGACATGTAGTGGAGAGCAGGAACAACAGTCAGCTCCACCTTGGCTTTGAGGCAAATATCTTTGATCTCATGAACTTGTCTGGGGAAGCTAAATCCAGGCTTTGTCTTCTACAGTAGGCTGCTTCTGGCCTTACTGCCCCAAATGCTCAAGTGCAGTTTCCTTTGTACATTTGCTGTTGACAAAGTAATCTTATGTCAAAGTGATGACCAGTGTTTGTCAGCATGTCTGGATGGCACTTCAGGCTAAAAGGTGCAATGGTGGATAACGAAAATCCCCCAATTTGCTACAGGTCTGGTTTTATTTTTGTGGCTGTGGCCATTGGTTTGATCATTCTACTCACCAGAGTTCCACACTTAGATGATGTGATAACTAAACTATCTCCTTGACAACTAAACTAAATCCAGATGACGATGGTGAGATGCAATTGAAAACTCCATAAAAAGCTAACAAGTTGATATAATATATTCTATATTATATACTGTATGTATAGTATAGATTTTTCTGTTTACCATGGCCAATTATTGTAGAACTGATTACTTAGGAAATGGTTTTGTATCATATGACCCTGCAAAACCTGTGCTTTTTCTTGGTTTTCAGTTGCATGTGAAGTGTGGTGATGGGATTACAGGAAGATTTGTTGTATGTCACTCTTATTTTTGAGGTGTATGCAGATTTTGAGTGGTATGTCACTGTTGGTTTTTGTCATGTTTTTGTTGGCGTGAAGCATGGTGGTGGCAGCATCACGCCATGGGGGTGCTTCTACATGGCAGCGACAGGAAGACTGGTCAGAACTGAAAGAAGGATGAATGCAGCCACATAGAGAGAGGTCCTCAAGGAAAACCTGCTCCCAGAGTGCACGCAACTCGTGACTGGGGGCGACAGTTCACCTTTCAACTTGACTGTGACCTGAAGCATACAGCCAAGACAATGCTGAAGTGACTTCAGTCTCTGACTGTCCTTGAGTGTCTCAGCTGAATCCCAGATTTAAACCCCACAGAACATCTGTGGAGAGACCCGAAGATGGCAGTTTACAGACGCTTCCCATCCAATCTGAGCAAGCCTAGGAGGATCTGCCAGGAAGAATGCCAGAGAGAAAAGCTTAACCAAGAAGACTCAAAGCTGTCAAACTTGCTGCCAGAGGGGTTTCTTCTAAGTACTGAATCTGAATACTTTTGTAAATGAGAGATTTCAGTTTTTGATTTTTAAGACGTTATAGGTTATTGAGTGCAGATTGATGGGCAAAAATGTAATTAAATCTAACAAAACTACAGTACAAGAAAGTGTGTAAAAAGCAAAGAAGTCTGGATACTCTCTGTAGCTACTACATGTAACATGATATGCAGCCGGGGTCTTCCTCGTGGAAAATGACAGTGGACCAGCCAAGGTCAATATGACATTATATTAAATCTGATATTAAAGTATGGTACCAAAGTTAGTTTTTATATGACATGGTATGAATCTGGATCCAATCAGGTTTTTTTTTTTTTCACAGCAGCGCTTACAGCTTGCAAGGCCACAGAGGAGCTAAAATGCATCTTAAGATAAACTTCAGACTCCGCGCTTATGGTTTCACCTCAGGCACTTTTGTCAGTTCTCTAATGTCTGATGTTGAACTAGGAAATGATAAGCGCAGGATAAAGACGGCAGGAAGAATGGAAACAAGTTGGGTTGGAGTCTGTATTTCTCTCCCACTCAGCACTCAAGTGGAACTACAGTGGGTGGGCGTTTTTCTCCGACAAAAGAGAAGGAGAGCGAGAGAGAGAGAGATCGACCGGGAGATGGCGAGACATGTGGAGGGCGGGTGGCAGAGTCAGTGAGGCAGGTGAAAGAGAGGAGGGAGGGAAGGTAGAGTGATAATTCTGTGTCAGAGATGGCGTGGGGTGGGGGGTGGTGGTGGGGTGGGCGGGGAAGGTTTGCGTAGGGAGGATATATTACATGCAGTTCCATTAGTGTGTGTAATGGTGCTGAAAGGCTGCGTCCTGGTGCTGTTGACCGTGATGGTAGTAGGAGTTGAATTAAACAGTCCCTGTCAGGCAGCGCTGGTCACATACTGGGCTATCAAAGAGAAACACACCACACACAACTCTTCTTATACAGCCATATCACAACACATCAAACCAACCAAAGCCTCTGTTCTTAGCTTTACTGACGGGGTGTACGCTCAGCATGAGATGAACTCAGTCACGATGACGCATGGTAATTGCTTCTGTAGGGTGTACAAATTTACACTCAGCGCTGTGTGGGCACAGGTAATTGCATTTCACATTACCAGCTCAATAATAGCAATAATGTCTTAATAATAAAAATAACTAATAATTGTTAGATGATGTCAAATTGGTCGCAAAACATCTTTGACTTTATTTAAGTCTGAAACAACCATGTTCAGATACTTTCAGAGTACTTTTTATAGAAGGGTGTTTGATTTGACATTGACCGCAAGGATGAACACAAGAAGTCTGATCTAATGAGACATATAGAACATTTTCATATATTAGATGTTAATTTCCAGGCTCATAATAGTAGCAACTATTATTATTAGGTAGGGATTTTGGCAAATATTGATAGCATTTCATTTCATTTTGGCCAGAATCATATTGTGATACTCACATGCATGTGTATGTTGAAAGAGTTACAGTAGACTGTGTTCAAACAAACAAGAGCTTTGTGTGAAAATATACATTCCTGTCACACTTTTCAGTGACATCACTGGCGGTGCACAGATTAATTTCTCCAAAAAATAAATAGATTTTAAAGGTAAAACTTTGAAAATGTGAGCACCTAATAATTAATGACTCATTAATGAGTAGTTCCTGAATAACTCTCAATTACGCACTATGCAGTAGATAATGAGGAGTTAGATTAGGTAATTATTGCATTAGGAGATGAGTGGTTCATAAGTATCTGTGAATCAGAGTAATGACCACGGTCTTCATACATCATTCCTGATTAACTAAACCGAACTAAACTGAACTATGTGGGTTTTTTGGGGGTGGGGGGGTTTGTTAAGTTCATGAAATAAACCCTGTCACTTGAAAAAAACAACAGACAGAATTCAGAGTTAGTCAGAAACTACAATTCATTATTTTTGTATATAACTCACATTTTTGCAAGCTGTATCATAAAGTGCTGCTGATGCTTTTGTCTGGCAAAAAAAGGCCAGTCAGACATGTGTGCATATTTCTGGTAGTTTATTTTGTAACATTAACAGCATATTTCTGCTGTTTACCTCATGATCATCACAACAGAGGATGAACTGAGAGCTGCTGTGATCACTCTCCACAGTTGTAAAATCCTGCCTCACAATCCTGTCTTTGTGTCTGATAAAGCCTTATAGATCCATTATGTAAAACTGGACCTCCAATATTGTATTTCATAGTCTCACTGGTACCCAAAACAGCATGAACCCATCATCATAATTTTTTTTGTTTGTTTTGTTTTTATTTTTGTTCTCAACACCCAGCCATTGGTCACTGTAATAATTCCTCCTGTCCACGCTGGCCGTGAAGGGATCCATTTACAGCGTGACCACACTGTAAAAGATGGGGAAACAAAATCCATACTCTTTGCAAAATTGCATTCTAAAGTTCAGCCGAGGCCGAGAGGACTCTCTTGATGTATTTTATTTGCTACAGAGTAAATAACCAAGTAAATAACCAGTCCTATCACACCGTTGTTGGTAATATAAGAATGACCTTCACTGAGATCAGCATAAAAGATTCAGTTTGTCAAACTCATTTCTTCTTGTTATACTATTTACCACTTCTTTTTGCTCTGATGCTGCCCTATGAAAAAAGAATGAATTGGATCTATGCGCGGTTTTCTCATCTGCCGAATTTCCACCGGCAAACTTGATTGCTTGCCGTCGTTGTCTGAACCTTATTCACCGCACAGACCTTAGGGTCTGACAGAAAATGGATTGTGAATTATGCAAGCCAAAAGGCATACTGATCAATAGGGGTTTTAAGTGCTGTAAGTCCAACCTACACAACATTGATTCTGTTGCATGTCTAGTTGGTGCACTTGTGCATGAAATTCATTGTCCTACAGCAGCCATTTTTTCAGGGTCTTAAACTCCTCATTATTGAAGTCTGATACATTGAAATTCATCGACACAGACATGAAACACACACACATACTTCTGATTAAAAACATTTCTTCCCTGTGAGCAGTACCACCAGTGAATCAGTTGTACTGTGCTATCAGGGATGTTTTTCATATTATGTTCCTAACCAGAGGTAATATGATGAAAACTCCAACATTATTTTTTTTTTTATTACTTTTTTCCTGTAATGGAGGCAGGAATATTGTTCCATGTTCAGAAATGAGGTTATATTACACATATAATGCACAAGTAAACCTTGCTCAAAAGTAAAGGTTACGTTATCTCTGTGTTTACACACAAAGGTCAAAGAGGTGTGTGTGTGCACGGTACTGTACTCTGTTAAAACAACCAGACATATAATCGAGACGCTGCTCCATCCGTCCAAAGACTGCAGTTAAGACCAGCTTCAATTGAAAATCATTCTCTACCCTTCCACACATGTACTGTAGGTATTGAGTGATCATTTCTGCTCGTCTCTCCGTTGAGTTGATTGGTGATCTGTGACCACAGTGTTCACTGAGACACCTGGGATCCTCCGAGGCTGTGATTTAAAGGCCAAGCACAAAAAGGACATTATGAGAGGGGAAAATAAATGGAAAGAACAACATACTTTGGTTCTAAATGTCAATGTGATATTTATGCTTTATTTCCTGTGCAAAATGAGCAAATAATTCATCATTGTTTGACTAAAACAATTCATTAAATGTTCATACAAGTAAAAGAGATTCTAATCCGCTGTTTTTGAGGAATTACATCACCCTAAGCTAAACGCTTTTTCTCAACTTTCCCTGCAGGTATAACCATTTGGTTTTAATGTGTTGCCTCTGTCCCAGGTTCATTATCTACCACTGTGTCTTACTCATTTAAAACGTATTTCAGCAAATTAGAAAAGTAGAAAGTGCTTAAATATTCCCCACTCACTTGTGCTACTTGCCTGCATTGTGATTATTTGCCAGACAGAGGTAATTCAAGGAAGAGGATGGAGAGATAAATGAGTTTGTGTTGAAAACTAAGACTTCCAGCACATTCTGTAGAGTTAATATGGGTTTTATGATCCCTATATAGAAGAAGTCTATATAACTTCAAAGTCAGGAAAGGGCCACTTGCTAAACATATAGTTTTTGCTTGTTTAGAGGTCAGTATCAGCACAAGAATATCCTAATAATGTAATCAGCCTCCTCTCTGGCCAGTTTAGAACATCTTACCAAAATCACTGTACATATCCAGCAGTTACTAAGCCACATTAGCATTCATTTTAATGTTTCTGTCCACCTGGCCAATGTCCGTCCAATATTCAATCTCATTTAGTTGTTTCTGGGGAAATATGCGGCTCTTTAGCTGCAGAATGCTCCACTGTATTCACCCGATAGATGCTAACTTTTCTGCTGTTTGGTGCTGAGCAGGTAGTACACAGTGGGTTTTTAGAACTTTCTCTCTGAAAACAGTTGCCTGCTGCGGTCGAAAACAACGCCACGAGAGCAGTTAGAGTGAACCAAATCGGTAAAGCTACAGGCCATATAGTTAAGATGATGAGCTGAATCTTACAGCGTATAATTGTGTTCACTTGGTCATTTTCTTTTGTTTTTGTATTATAGCCCCTTTAAGTGTTTTAAACAAAGTGAAAAAATATCTGTACATTTGAGTCATATGCACATGCTCTTGGCAACACAAAGTCCATTTCACACATTGATGGTTTTATTGGGGTCTGAAATTCAAGCATTACAGTCAGTGATTACAGGAATCTGTAAAGCCAGACTGCAGATCTTCTGGTGAACAGAAGATGTAAAGTTGAGAAAAAATGAATGAACATGTAGTGTAACAGTAGAGAGGAGTCAGCTTAGTAGTTTCACAGCAAGTTTGCTAACATTAGCAACTTTAAGACGCGTGGTCATACCAGACCAAGTGATGCTATAGCAGCAAAACCCATGAGTATATTGAACTGAGCAAGGGTGTGTTTTAATGCTTAAAAATTCAACTTTTCAGTTGTGTGAGAAAGAATGTAATAATTCTTCTTTCAAAAGTTAGTCTTGTTTTAACACAGCAGATAGTATTTATATTCCTGTATTATTCTGGTGCTATTATACCTGTGTTACCTGTGGCTAAACAAAAAGCCAATAATATTAGATGGGTGACTTATTAGCTGAAGTGCTCTACCTATATTGGATACATTTCACTAATTGATATATTTCCAGGATATGAACTTTGCATTACTTCCACATGCTTTCACAGAATTTCAACAGATTCAACAGATTTTTTTAGCAGCCTACAGTGTGAACCTACAATCAACTAAGCTGAGCAGATAAATAAAATATTAAACACTTAATTAGTACCAGTTCCCAACGCAATCCCCAATTACAATAACAAAGGTGATAAAATAGTTGTTGTGTTTTAGTCGGTGGAGAAAAGCAGGGCTTTAGCAGGCTCAGGAGAGTGTGGTCAGAGAAAATATGCTGCAAAATAGGGAGAAAATAAAATCTAAAGCAGGAGGAGTATTGAGTGAGAGGAGAGAATGTGCAAGCCAGAAGGACACAGAGAGAGAGAGAGAGGAAGATAGAGACAGAATCTCATTAACGGTCTGAGGAGTCTTTGGCCTTGGCCTTTAATGTGATGCTATGTCTCTCAGTCTTCGCCAGAAGCTGCCAACTTTCCCCCTCCTTCCCTCCCTCGCTCTTGTCTCTCGCCGTGTGTCTTCCCTAGCTCTCTCTCTCCCTCTATCCCCTCCTTTTTATTACTCTTGCATCTCCTCTCCCCCGGCTTCTCAGTGTCTTTCTCCTGCACTTCTTGATGCTGCAGAGCATGGTGAGATGGGTATTATTTATTTATGGTCATGCATTGCCTGTGTGCGTGGGCTTAAGTAATATTCATCTGAGCTGTGCCGCTATAATACAAAGCCTCATTCCTTCTCATATGCGAGGGATGAAACACGAGCAGTGGAGCCTGCTACGGTCCCCGAGTCTGAATGCTCCCAACTGAAAGTCGAGGGAGTGTGTGTGTGGGTGGGGGGGGGGGGGGGGGGGGGGGCAAGATGAGCTTTGTAGAGCTCAGCGAGCTTTGTTAAGAACTACAAAGACGACAAACTGACTCTACTCTTTCTTGTTTCTTTTTTTACTTACTTTGCTTCTTTCTTTAGCATTTTTCTTATATCTCTTTAAACCCTTTTCTTTTTGCTCATGCTTGCTCCTTTTCTTCTACAGAGCTGCAGGGCAGGTCACTGTTGTAGAGGTTGGGGTGCAATGAAGCAGAAGTGCTTTATTCCACTGTAGAAAGCATCTTTTCCCATTAAATCAGGCTGGTATTTTCCATCTGTCCCAAAGCAGGGTTTAATGGCTCATCACATGACTTTTAAATGTATCTGGGGATTTTGCACAGCCAAATACTACATGTGTTCTTCCGCCTGCATCTTTCCTCTGGTCTACGCTCATGCTCTTTGCTCTGAGGAAAAAAAATGACAGCAGAACATTTTAAAGTCAAATGCTAATTAAAATTCATATTTGCTTGACTTGTTCTGTGCACTTATGAGAAGATATATGAGTTGTGTTTATCTTTCTGCACTGACAGCACCCTCTACATTACTGTTTACCAGGGGTGGTAAATTTTTAATTTTGACTGACGCTATCAGTTCAATATCTGTTTGGGCAGGCACAAAAATAGTTTACAATATAATTTCAGTTCTAACGAACACATGGGCAGTTAAAGCAACAAAATGTAAATCTGCTCAGCAACAGTGGCCTCTGCAGCCATGAGTGGTAATTAATTCTGTTTGGCTCCGGGCCCTTGTTGTTAAGTGGTTTTCATGTACAGAAAACAAAGCCTATCAATCTCTTGACCGGAGCTCTAACTGCATAGACTCAACTGAAACACAGCTGAACAGTGTATATTCCTCATGATCTCAAAGAAACATGCCAAACTCTGTTTAGATTTCTTGATAGTTTCCTCACTGTTTATCAGAGATGAACACAGGTTTTTAATGACTTGCAAGTCTTTTTAACTGATCTACAGTTCAGCATTACTCTTGAACTTGCTGGGCCTGATTCCAGCACTCGAAGCTGTCGACCATCACTCAGTTATGCGCCTCTGATGATAGAGGCACCATTTTCCTTATTACAAAGTACTGTACCATCAACATGACTCTGAAACTGTTATTTTAAGGTAAAATAGTTACATAACGTTGCTTTAACTAGCTGTGGGGCTGACGTTAGCTGTTGCTCGGTCCCATCTGTGATTTCAGTATTGTATGTTTCTCCATAACTCTTAATGTTACTCAGTGTCACAATTGAAATAACTGCCTAACACAAGAAGTGCTGAGGTTACAGGACAACTTTTTACCCACCTTAACTGGACCCATGAAAGAGAGACAGCCAGCACTAGCTTAACTCCCTCCCTTGTACAATGCAGGCCCCTCGCCACACTGAGCTGTCAGTGACTCAGCAAGTGTTGATATAAGGAACACACCATCTAAAGGGAATCAGTGTTAACTTTAGCTTCTACTTGAGTGAAATACAAACTAAACAGCATGTAACAGAACTATATACCATTGTACACATACTGTATCAATGTCTGTAGGTTACAGAGGGCTATGACATTCTCCAGTCAGTAGTGCATCTCCTAGCAAAGCTCTCACTGTCAGTCACAGCTGCCATGGAAGACATTCATTTAGTGGCATCAATCTCAGACGCTTTCCACAGTATCTCTCACACAGAACCTGCCGCTTCTGGCTATTGGGTAGATGGCCTGCTTCACTCATGTAATCACAGAGTATGATAGAGCACGGAGTGCATTAGACGTGTGGTACGGCTAAATCCAGCATGGTACTGGGAGCGTTATCCCTACATTAATGATGATGTTATTAAATTAGATGAGAAATTTCTAAGGTAGCATACAGTCAGCACATACACTCGATGGTTGTGTGTGTCTGCCCACGCTTATGCCAAGACAAAGGCAAGGCAGCTCTATTTGTACAGAACTTTTCAAAAACAAGGTCAATTGATAATTACTCTAGAATAATAATCAGGAAAAAAAGAATAACAGAAGGACCTGAAAAAAGATTTTAGCCTTGTTCAGTTGGTTCAATCAGTTTATAAAAAAGTATATTTCTTCACTTGCTCCAGTGGTTCTTTTCCAGCCACGCAGAGAGTGGTTAAGGCTGCTTTTATAGCCCTCAGATTTCTGAGTCAACCTAAATACAATGGAGGTGAACAGAATACTTGAGCTATCTTTCCAGAAATAGTGACTAACAATAACCCACAACATGGGCTGTGTATAAAAGCGGACGTAGCCACAATGATGTCACCCACTGGTTTGTGAACGAATATGAGATTTGGCCCTCACCATGTTGTTTGTTTTCTTTTTCTTTTTCTGTATACAGTCTGTATCCACAGACCTTCAAAAGTTTTCACCGGATGTACTTTCTACTACAGACAACAGTTGACTGTAGTTTTATAGATTTCAGTTTCCAAACTTTTTTGAACTGTTGTTCATTCAATTCAATTAATACAAGAAACAGAGACTCTGGAAGTGTCTACGTTTAGGCTTGATTTCCATTTTCTGCAGGTTTGGTAAAGTTTGCTGCCTCATGGAGTGACATTCTGACATTTCTGCTATTTTGTGATGTTGACTAGTTTTTGCAAACTCTCAATGCAGCATATGGTGTTCAGGTGTTACAGCTGACTTGAGTTACTGGGAATATAGTTTTTTGGTTTGTTTTTTGGTTGTTATTGTTGTTTTTTTTTAAATACAGCCAAGCTTCTCCACAACTTTTCCATGTACTCCCTGGCAACTAACCAGGGGTACTTGTAACATTTCTGTAGATCAGTGATTCCCAACCAGGGTTTTGTGTCATCATTAAGAGGGAGAATTGCTGTTAGGGGGTGTTGAGACCAGAGAGAGGCTGCTGAACTGAATACAAAATAATTATGCAAAGGCACACAAAAAAGCACATGAAAGCAGTGTCTTGATCAGTCATGTTACAGGCATTACTGATGGCAGATTAAGTCAGCTGCACTGACCACGGTAGAGCTGTACTTTGTTTACCCAAGTCCTGTGACCTGTATATCTCAAGAGTCAAAATTTGTATGAATGTATATATTGTGACTAAACACTTAAAAAGAGCACAAATCTGTTTCACTTTGACCCAGAGTGTCATGGGATTCAAATGTTAAAATCAGAAATATTGCCCTAATTGTTATACAGTAAACTACAGCACTCAACATGACTGTGTTCATAATGGTTTTCACCTTTTCCTTCTGGTTTCACTGACTTTAAAATAGGACACTAAATATGTGATACAGCACTTGAAAAGAGACTAGGACACCATGACATTTAAGTTAATGCACATGACATTTTTTGTAGGATTTTGTCAGAGTGAGCCCACAAGGTTATCTGAGGCTGTCATATTGTTTGTATTGGCAGAATAATGGTTAAAATCAGTCTGCAGCTGAATGACTTTAAAGGAGGATTGAAATGCTAATGGCCCATGATAGGTACAGTAACCCGATGGCATGTTTTCCACGCTTGTTTAAAGAGATGAGCCTATATGTCATTGTTGACTTGTTTTGGCCAAAAACGGTTTTGTGTGGAGGAGATTAATATGTGAAGCAACTCCCGAGTTGCAGAACCCTACACACAAACAAACATGCACACACCACCTTGTCACAACTCTTTTTAGCTCTCATCTGAAATGAGAACATGCCCTGGGCCGCGCTGGGAGAATGGAAGTCAAAGACAGAAAGAGGAAAAAAGAAAGAGAAGGACAGGGAGGGAAATAAAATGAAAGAGAAAAGCCAAAGGGGAGAACACAGAGTGATAAAAGGCCAAACCAGGAGAGGGAAGGGGGGGGGAGGGAGACAGAGAGACAGCAAGAGAGAACAAGACAGGGGCTGTGGATCAGCCTGGAGGGTCAGCGGTGTGAAAGAGTTGTGGTTCATTGCAATGTCTCAACCTCTTCCATCCTGCCCCCCTCCATCCATCCCCCGTCCACGGTGCCTACCCCTCCTTCACCCACACCCTCCAGCACCTATTTAACATGGAAATTGATTTAAACAGAAGCTGAGATATCCGCAGTGGGACCTGAGGACAGGTGCCTCCAGTCAGCAGAGGAGAAGCTAATGAGAGGTGAGAGACCCGAGCAGAGTTAACAAGGAAAGCAGAGAGCACAATGAGATGGGAGAGGAGAGGCAGAAATTAGAGGGAGGGAGCACGGAATGGGGAAGAAATGGAAGTGAAATTGGAGAGAAATGAGGGAGTCGAAATTTTATAATTTCCAACTTGAGTTCCCGGCCAACTGCGAGCCGGGAAATAAATAAATAAATGAGTGAGAAAAGTGTGAGTGTTCGTGTGTGACTCTGTGTGTGGGTGTAGAGCTACAGTCTGTGGGTTAGCAATATATTCAAGTCAGGCAGAAGAACTGCTCGTTCAAATTTTACCCATGTGGAAGTTAAGTTTCTGGGTAATATACAGTAGAGTAAAAGTGCTCAGTTAATAGCTTATGCAGAGTAAAAGTTAAAGTAGGTATTGTATATGAGCTTCTTTATGTGTGCAAAAAGACTTGAGAACTTTGCTACTAGCTCTCCAGCTAGCTAGCAAAACGGAAGACCTAGCAAGAACATGACTACGCTAATGTCATGCAAAAATAATACTGCGTACAAAAGAGTGAAGTTAAACCGCAAAGACCACAAATCTTCTACACCTGTAGCCTTAAGTAAATACATTTTACAATAAGATATGAATAGGACAGGAAGCTATTTAAACTGTGGTCCATCAAGGCAGCAAGAACACAGAAGACCAGGAGCAAGGCCTCAGTAGGTTTAGCAAGACAACACTGTTCCTGCAAAAATTAAAGGGACTTGATAAAACAGCCAAAAAAACAGCCCTGTTTTTTCCCCATCAAAGCACAGTGCCTAATTGCCTAATCTATAACCTAAACCACGTAAGTATTTAATCAGTGACACGCCCACTGAAAGATTCATTGCAGGGCAACAAGGTTAGCTAAATAAGGTACCATAATTGGTAAATTGATAGGGCATTGGGCTAGCTCCATGCTTAGTCCAATATCAGCAATCACCTGGGAGTTGTGTTGCCACAAACACAACAAATCTAAGTTTAAAACTCTGATTTCACTATGTTTCTTTGTTTCCACCAATTCCTGAAGGAAACAGCTGGCTCTATAGCTGCTAAATGCTCCACTGTGTCTACTAGCTGGTTGCTGCTGGCACTGAGTGGGTAGCGTAAAGTGGGTTTAGTAGAGCTTTTGCACGGCCTGGTGCTGCCGGAAACGAGGCTGATGAGAACAGCAAAATTGAGGTAGATAATATGAAAATAGTGGGTTGAAAGATGCTAATCTGGTCCATAGAGCTGAAGGGAACTGCAGAGTCAGGTCATTTTTCTTCTATGGATTTGTTACTACGACCAGCACCTCTCACTCACATTACATAACTACATTACTTTTCTTGATAGAAGCTCCAGGAGCTAAACTGCAATTCTATTTCCTGATACTAGCACTGAGCTACAACCAGTATGCAGTCTGAATTAGTGCTGTAGGACAGTTGTATCAGATTTGATTGACAAGTTTCACTCATGAGCTATTTTAAAGTACTACCTTAAGAACACCAACTATTTTGATGGTTTGCGACTGAACCTGAAAGTCGATAGCATGTAAAAAGATTTAAGATTACAAGTAGAAATTTCCTGTGATGGAAAGGAGCTGAAATTCATGGGAACCCTTGACTTCACTTTGCTCGAGTACTAGCTGCGTTTTCTTCCCGTTACACATTAACGCCTGTTTAGCTTTAATTACACCACCCAAGCCACCAAACCTGTTCACCTGGGTTGTATTACAATGCCCATACATTACTCTTTGAAGTAGATAATGATACACACTGAAAGTTTGCTGCTCCAGCCAAGTTTCAGTTACCTCTCATGTCTGTCTGAAGAACCTTCCAAACCAAATTGAGGCCAAGCGCAGGTTACTGTCCAAACTGGCCTTGATAGGAGCTGTGAGCTCACAGGTCCAAACAATTTCTATTAACTTTGCTTAAAACTCACCTCTCCCTTTTGCAAATCGCTTTGGGCTCCCGACAAAAGCATCTCCAAAATCAGCACCACTGCAACGGCTGAGACAAGGGGAAGTAACTTCATTATTTTTGATGGAAATCAGACATGACAAAGAAGCATGAGGACATCACAAGCCGGGCCGGTTGGAGAACCGTTCGTTGTTTCCCCCACTTTGTACCTGAGCTGTCTGCAGATTAAAGAAAAGGCTGACTTCAGTAAAGCTAGAGTCTTATTGATCTCTGCTTGCCGTTCAGAGGACGTAAGAATTCAACATGTGAACACACCCGTGTACACTCGCGCGCACCGACACACGGTTTTGAATATCAGTGGGATTAGTGAAAGGTCTGACTGTCACGAGCTTTCAGATTGTAAACCACGCTAAAAGACGGCTGTGTTGCTCTTTAAATGTGATTTCACAATTTGATAAATGTTATTTAGGAAACACGACAGGTATGACATTTCCTTGCAATATCCTCCTATGATATAAAGGCACTCCTCATTCTCTCTCACTCTATCACCCTCTCTCTGTCTCTCTACAGAAACTGATATGCACACACTGAAGCTGTTCTCACTGTTCTCTTTCACTGTATCTTTCATTAATAAACAACCCAAGATGTGCTTCCAGTCTCTTTCTCGCACACACACACACATGCAGGGTCGCTGTATCCTACATTGCACTGCAGCATCTAGTAAGTCTTCCATGGCAACCATTTCAAAAGTAAGATTCATCCACTTTATATAGCTGGCCTAGTTTGTCTACTCCAGCCCCCGCTGAGCACTGCCATCCATGATGACGACTGGGCCCTGTGCAGACTACACGGCACAGGAGAGGGGGGGACAAAATCCCTATGCAAACACCAACATTTAGTCTTGAAAGTTTTGTGTTCTACTTAATAAAGCCTTGACAAGACCTAAATAAAAAAGAGAGAGAAGACTGCTTTACTGTGAAAATACATTCCAGTGCTGGACTTGCAGACACCTAAAAAGGAATGTAAGGAAGCGCTGTTCCAATAACGGAGCGGAGCATTGATGGATTATGAGACAATGGGCCCCTGGGTACAGACATGTAAACCCCCCCCCCCCCCCCCCCCCCCAGCCCCTACGTAGGAGCAAGACACCCAGACTGAAAAAGACAGAACAAGTACAAACAAGTACACGGCCTTGTTCATCACCTTGTAGTCTTCTAGCATCTCTCATCATAACGGCTTTCCATTTCCTTTTGCATCTATTTGTGGTTGTTTTGAATGTATCTCTCTCTAGTTGTTTGGAATCTATGTTGTCATTGTGAATCTCTTTATAACTATTTTAAATCGCTTTACAGTCGTTTTTGCTGCATCACCTTGTAGTCACTTTGTGTCTCTTTGTGTAGTTGTTTAGTCGTTTGGCCGTATGTTCAACAAGTAATGTCCCCTCAAACAGAGCCTCTGGCCATGGAGTCCCCTGATCCTTTCAACCCCTGGGACCTGGGCCTGGTAGACCCTTTCTTGCAGGTCATCCACTGAACTGGAGTCATATCAGCAAAAAAAAAAAAAAAAAAAACAACTTTTGAAATATTTAATTGGAAAGCCATCAGAACAATCTGATGATGTCACATCCAACACTTCACAAAATATGCTGTAATATGCCCATGGGTAGCTTATTGTAAATTAAGCATTATAATCTTTATTACAGTTATTATAATCTACTGGCAACAGGAGAAAGCGTCTTGTGCTAACAACAAATTTCAAAGCCATTTTCCCCCCAAGAAAATCTTCTTTGCTTTGTTTCAGTCTACTCATTGGCAGGCATGATTAAAAATAAAATGATTATATGCAATGAACTGGTTGGAAGATAAGATGTATGTGCCTCATTGTGAAGTGTTGAATGAATGAAGACATACACACTGACATATAAAATACGTTTTAATGTGTCCTAAGACCTTCATAAGGTAAAATGTGTAGATTTGAATATACAGATATGAATTATAAATTTTACTCAATGAAAAGTCCTAAATAAAATAAGGATAAGTGATTGACAGTGGATCCAGTGGATTAGCATTGTTATAAAGGGTTATTTATCTTATGTATTATTTATTTGCAATAATTTCTCAACCCACACTTAATTATTCATTTTTATTTTTATTTTATTTTTTCCAGCTGGGCTCTATAGTTTTTTGCAGACATCAATCAGGAGTAAATAGTGCAAGTTTGTTTGGGGATTATTTTCAGGATTAATATGTATTTGCTTTGCTAGTATTTTCAGCAGCAGGACAGTAAATGTGGGATTGACTCAAAATAAACAACAGAGCTTAAGTTAATAATAATGAAGAACATGACAGTGTGGCCCACTGATGTGTTTGATGCCCTACAACACACAGGAGTGTGTTTATTAACATACAGTATAAAATTTGATAATGAAATTAATTAGTTGTGGTCTTTTTATAGGATTTACTAAAAAAATAAGAAAAACATGGAATATCACCAGTCTTATCTTTTAATGCTGAATGTTTTGTTGAACTCCCAAAACATTTCAGCCCAGTGACTTCCATGTGATACAATTTCACACCCTGGAAATGCATCTTATAAGCTTTTTTCTCTTTGCTGTGTGGACATAAGAGCGCACAGACCTCTTATTTTAGAAACCATCCCTATACCATCCCCTTGCAATTCCCCTGGGAGATCAAGGACGCTCAGAGGTCAGCTCACTCCACTTTAAGCACCACAAGTCACCTCGATTCTTGCCTCTCCTGATCAGCAGCTGATGTGTATCTGGGGGAGGCTGATTGTCACCGTCTTCGCAGGCATCAGCATGCGATGTTCCCTCTGATGGTGTGAATCCGTCAGGACTGGAAGATGCAATCCAGCTGTCCACTGTATCTGCCCACAGTATATACATCTAACACACACTCACAGCATTTTAACACATCCACCTCCACACTCTGTAAGCCCCCCCCCCCCCCCCACTTCCCTCTACCCAGCCTCAAAAAGACAAGACGGCCTGGCCTCCTGTCTCTCACCTTATTCCATCTACTCTCCCACGTAGCATTATGCGAACGCACCATGCCAGGTGACTACATGGAGGTGGGCAGAAGCAGCAGACTGTGTTGCAGGCAGCCACAGCCAAGAGGAAACATCACAGATGACTGATACACAGCTTGCTCATATTCAAGTCTACTTTTATTGATCATTGCACAGTAACATTTACTTTCTTTTCCACCCTTCCACTCCTGACAGTTCATCGATTCAAACAAAGGAGACTGATTCCACGCCATCACTTATCTTTCATTAGATTACAGGAGACACAGAAATCATTATTTTAGACATAATAGCACATAAAGGCTGAAAAATGGTCTGTTTTGGATATGGCCCGTTGACATTTCATCTCAAATGATGGTTTCTATCCTAATATCTAATGTTCTATCCTCTAAGCTGCTAGCTTTTTCAATAAACTAAATGGAGCCTCTGACTTGGCTAATGCTGCCTCTGACCAGTGGATCGGGACAGAGAAATTTGTTTTTAATACAGGAAAGTACAGTTTTGACCTCTAAATGTAACACAGCACCACAGGCAGCTGTAATATCATCAGTGATAATGGCAGAAAATGGCATAGAGAGGAATCAAATAAACAGAGGCATGATGGATAGATGGGTAGATGGAGGGAAGTTAGTAATGTCTGACTTCACCCTCTGTCCCTTTTCTCACATGCGGCTCCCCCCACGGCTCCATCTCACTGTGAATTATCATACTTGGATGCTGAACTGCCGAGAACAGGCCAGCGTTGGTTGTGAGTGTTGCACATTTGCAAAAGGAGGGTACATGCGAGTACATGCAAATAGGCCGCTGCATTAGCATTTGATATCCTTAGGGCTACACAGGCCGCGCAATGCCAAGATGTGGCGGCGTGTGTGTGTGTGTGTGTGTATGTGCGCAGTGAACTCGGCCACGGCGAGATACTGATCCACGCTCTCTGGGCATCTTTAACTCTCGAGCACTGAGTCTAATTTCACGCGGCAACAAGGCATGGATGCTAAACAGCTCGCCGCCAGAATGTTAAAAAATCAAATACTTGAAATGCAGATGTCACACGATTCCCCTTGAATACAGCTTGCCGTGCAGAAAGTAGGAGAGTTGGCTTCACACTGACTTCAAGGGTTAATGGAAATTAAAAACAATTTCACAGCTTACTATAACAGGAGTGCTCATTTTATGGTAAATTAGGCTGTAACAATTACATTTGTTGGAAGAGGGGGTGGTCCGCGGAAACTGTGTACAGCAGCGTGCGATCGGCAAAGGCTTCAAGTGGGCGTATTCAATGTTAGAAAATAATTACACAAGGATAATGCACAGTAATTCAATATTGACAAGAAATCTAGAAACAGGAGAAAATAGTCCACAAAGAGCTGTTCAGCAGTCTCTGGTTATTCTGGATTTCCACTGAGCTGAATGTCTTTCGCTGACCAGCTGCAGTCTTAGTCCTGTTCGCCGGGAGTCTGAGCCTGCCCCCCCCCCCCGCCCTTGTCCCCCTCCCACGCTAAATCAGCTGGCTCCTGTGGGTCACTTGGCAGTCGGCCACCACGAACCCCCCCCACCCCTCTGCCCTCTCTCCCCCCCTCCCTCCCCAAAACATTCCCTGCCAGGAACAGAACTGGGCTTTGGGCCACTCCTCTCAACAGGGCGCCCTCCCCCCGCCCCGAGAGCTTCGTCTGACCACATCTTCCTTCGTGCTGAGCTGCTCCCCGTCGCATGGCTTCGCTGCAGAAGGAGACAAAAGCAACAGGGGAGACAACGGCGTGAGCAGACGTGGTGACACACAACGCTGGTCCTCCACTAAATCCTCCTCTGCTTAAGAGTGATTCAAAGACAGATAAGAGGCAGTGCTTAGCAAAAACAAGGAGCCCACTTTTTAAATTTAATTTTTAAGCAGTGGCTGTAATAATTAAAAGGTCATTTTCCTGCCAAGCAGCACAGCTCTTCAGCAGTAGCTAAGCAACATTTTGCTAAGTGAGACATAATTACTGGCGAGACTGGTGATTGTGGGTTAGTGCATTAATATTTCAATCAACAGCTAATGTGGTCACAGGTCTCGGTTTTTCAGTATTATGCAGCAGCTTTGAACGTAACAGCAAATGAACACAAGGCACAGACATCATCTCTTATATTTCAAGGTTTCTGTAAAGTCTAGAAGTGAAGCAGCATATATTTTTCTTCATTAATATGCTCAAATTTTGCTCTGATGGACTTCAGAAAACCAGTTGTGCTGCTCTGTCATCAGGATTTCTTTTTCTAACATGTCTAAAAACTGGTGGTAGTCGTGTTGAACACAATCTTCAAACAAGTGAGTTGACCTTTCTGTCAGAACACATCTCAAAGAATGCCCATGGATGGTTTATCTAACTTCCCTCCACTAAAATGCCAACGACAGTCATGTTTCTCAAAGTCTCAACACCGAGCATTACTTTTCCGAGCCTTCATTTAACTTTTCCCTGCCTTCAAGGCACGGACAGGACATCGTGAGAAATCCCTCTGACACCATTCTCCTCCTGCTGGTTCCATTTCAGGAATCGCCGGAGTCTCTCTCGCTGCTGTTTTTCCTTCTGTCAGAGAAGCCTTGAGCCTACGGATCCTCATTAGTCACTTTCCCTGAGACCACACTGACACCGGGCGCCGCGTCTCTCCCTCGCTCAGACTCGCTGAAGGCTAGTGCGGCCACACACCAATTCACAGACACTGTCAAAAGCAAGGCGACTTGAACAGGAGCTGGGCAATCATCAGAATCAACCATCCTTTGAAATGTTGTGAATATCATGAACGTGCTGCTGCTGCATAATGTGACACGGGCTGAAAGGCCCACGGGCATCTGCAGTAAAGTTACTTGCACAATGGTCTCTGGGAAAAATGGGAAAAGTTAAACCACCATACCGGTGGTTTTGAATGTTTTAGATCATTACCTACAAATTGTGTAGACTTTACAGTTAGAAACGGCTAATCTGTCACAGGGAGAAATTTGGCAGATTGTTTTTTTTTTTGTGTGTTGCAAGCAGGGACTGAAAAGACTCCTTAGTAGTGATTTCAGCTGCAAAAAGAAATCACATCATAGAGGTCTTAATGGAAAACAAACAAAAAAACTAGATATCCTAAATCTGATTCTTCCATTAAATGAACTGTTTTATGTATGGTTTGTATTTTGGGAAATAGCCTTTTCCTTCTTGCTCGGTTGGATGAGAAGCTTGATGCTATTCTCATGTCTGTACAGGAAATATGAAGCTACATCCAGCAGCTGAGTAGCTTAGCTTAGCATAAGGAACAGGCGAACACAGCTAGCCCTGCTCTGTCGATAACAAAATCTACCTACCAGCTCCTGTAAAGCTCACTTATATATCTAATTTGTTTAAGACCACCCCTGTAAAACAGCATTATTTCCTTTTTATGCTTCAGTTTTTGTCTGGTAGACAGATTTTGTTACGTTTAACAGAGCCAGATTAGTTTCTTCTCCATTTCCCCCACTTACACTAAGCTTAGCTAACTGGTAGCATCATATTTACCTTAAATGACTCAAGAATGTCTGTGTTGGACTGGAGATCTGTCCAGGGTGTACCCCGCCTCTCACCCAATGTCAGCTGGGATAGGCTCCAGCCTCCATGAGACCCTTAACAGATAAGCAGTATGGATAATGAATGAATGACTCAAGAACCTAACTAAGCTTTCACAAAATGTCCTTTAAAATATCTGCCGCCTGGAGCCAGACTTTAAGATCCCAGGTGTCTGAGTGTCCATGAATGCACCAATAGGGAAAGATTTTAAAAAAAAGCTCTGCTTGCTACAAAAGCAATGAAGCCTTGACAAAAACAATAAAGAAGCTGGATTGGTTCCCTGTGATGGATTACACATTTCATGCAGGTTTCAAGTCCATGCAAGTGGATTTTCATATTGTACAAATATGAATGGATAATAATGGCTGCCTGGAAGGTAGGAAAATCAGTCTCAAAGACTTGCTGTATAGATTGTGATAATGGGGGGGGGGACATGGAGTGTGTAGTTAATGGGAAAAAGCATGCAAAAAGCAGTGGTATTGTCCTTTAAAACAAGCAAGGGTGAGGTGGCAGACCAACCTGAGGTTTGCAGGGTCTCACTTCAGCAGACTGTCAGTCTCCGGGCACTCAGTGACCGATAGCTGTGCCTGAAGGAAGGACAAACCCCAAATCAATACCTTGTCTAAAAACACTGGGAGAAACTTGAGACAGAGATCATGCAATGTCTACAGGAGAAGATATGCTCATGCAACTCAAGCTTTCTTTTTTGGATAACTTTGTACAGGCAGAGCCTTTGAAATATTACAGTAAGCAACCTTTACACAGCAAATAAAAAAGTAACAGCAGCTCAACTGTACAGAAGATATTGACATAGATTTGGCTTTGTTCATTTTAGCAAGAGTTGCATTAACACTATTCTAATATATTTTGTTAGTACACAGAACAGTTATTTTGGTACATAAAATCCACTACTGTATGATATTGGAAGTTACGTTTTTCTTACTTTTGAGTCGATTCTTTTTTGTTGCCATGACTGTAATAATATTTTAAGAAACTGTACGCATTTACCAGCAAGTTTATGTCAATGGATAAACACACTACGAAATTAAACATTTAGGGTTAGGTTACCTTTACAGTGGAGTTCTCTAGGTTATAACCATCCTCTCCATTGCACTGCCATTACTCTGTACTAAAGTAGCCATCGCGCCAGCGTCATTCATGACAACGAAGCCTAGACCTGAATGGTGGTTTGAATTCAGTTAATTTTCAGATGCTATAAAAGCAATTCTCATTAACGATTACGACCACAGGTAAGAGGATTGAAAAAGTCTTATACATACCCAGGCATTCAATGCTTTAGAACTCTATACACATTAGGAAGCTATCCAGGTTATTTTAGAGGTCTTACCTCTGGGTCCTTTTTAAAAAGTATAGAAAGAGAGAGAAAGAATAAGTTGTGCTCTTTTGATAATCAATCAAGACATCATTTAGTAGGGTTAAAGTCTTCAGACGTCAATACATTCATTTAGATTTAAAATGCGGTTTTGAATGAGAAACAAAGGAAAACACCTACATCTGACTGCTGTTTAAAAAAGGCCATTTCAGAATTTTACTAGGACAGGAAACAAATAAAGCAAGTTAAGTTTCATAAAAAACAAACTAAGCTTTATTGACAAACTGCTGCAAAACATCTTTTGGACAGATTTAGTAACCTATTTAGGCAAGCTTACACATGTAGCATAATGCATTTTATGGAGAGGGTACAGATACTAGTGGCAGAATAAGTACAGTTAGGATGTTTTAAAATATGTACAATAGTTCGGATTGAGCTGCAGGATCCCTTCTCTATAGAAAGAGAAGACCCATGTGGAGATTTTTGTCCCAATCCTTCTTTGAGTACTTTGTGCATGCAGTTTATAGAGAATCAGATCACAAAATGAAGACCTGAACTGTTTTTAGCATAACAGGAGGCCATCTCTTGGCCATGTTCTCATTAAACAAACATTTTGTCTTCAGAGTTAAAATTAATTTTTAACATGTAAAACAAATTGAGGATATGAGGACAGTCCATCTCAACAGTGTCTATTAGGGCTATATTTCAAAACTCTAAGTACAATGACAAATATTGCTGCCTAAGTCTAAATGGACAACGTTTTAGAACTATTTAAAAACAAACCATCATCAAGAATGAATTGTACTGATTCCATTAACATTGATTCTTTAACCTTCACTTAATTTAAGATTGTTTTTTGTTTCTATATTACATAATTGAAAGTTTAAAAGGTCTTTTATTTGGCTATATTAACAGAATTTTGAAATGTAGCCTAAATGGGAATCTGCAACTGACCCTCAACAGATTCTTTGTATTTAAAAACAATTAAAATGGATTCCTTAGACAAGTGGGTAATGAGCCACTAATTCCACTAGAAATTATTACTTTCAAACAGTTAAAAAATTAACGGTCAACAATGCAAAAAAGCCAGAGGGGGGTAAAAAGGGTCAGAGAAAAAAATACAGCAACATAAACAAAAACTGAAATGAAAAAGAACAAAAAAAGGACGCCAACTTCTCCTCTCTAACCCATCTAAAAGCCGCTTTGGTTGGTTGGTTGGATGGATGGGTGGTTGGTTGGTGCGACAAAGTAGGGGTGGGGGAGGGAGTTCGCGGTCAAATCTCAAAAAACCAGTTCCGATTTTCAGTTCCCAATTTGCTCTCTCGTATAAAGTCCGGTGTAGGAAAAGACCAAACCAAAGACAAAACGGACAATTACTTTTGTCGGGCTGCTTAAAGCAAGAGCTGCCGTGGTAGACAGGCGGTAGTCAGGGCGACACGTTAAGGGTGGCAAGTCCGCTTCAGTACTGTCGGTATGGGTGGTCCCGGTAAGGCGTCTTGGCACCTCTGGAGGGGGGAGGGGCCTTCCCTGGACCTAACTGCTGGGTCCCATTCCAGTCATCCTGGCCTGGAAAGGACACAGAGAAAACACATAACACATGATTCAATATGGATTCAACCCAGCTTAAGATTTTACGCTTAAGATTTAACTTTAAAGCTGCTCCGTGGAGTTATTTTTTGTAAACAAAAGAAGTTGTGTTTACATCAACAAGCAGCAAACCTAACAAATGTCATGGAATAGCATGAAACAGTTGCTTCAATAATAGGTCACACAGTGTGGTCCAACCATGTTTTAAGACTTATGTTAATTATACTACTTATGTTTTTTGTCATATTTGTATGCATACTCTTTGTGTTCAGCATCTTTTCAACAGTATAAATTAGGTCATCTTTGTTGACAGTGAATAAAGTTTTTCCTTACCATATGAATCGTATGAGTCTGTGGTCTCTCCGTGTCCGTAGTCGTAGTATTCTGGCTCTCTGTTGGTCAAAAACAGGGGGAGAAGAAAAATCACTTTTAATCTTTGAAAAACATCAAGTAGCTGCTGACTGTAATGTCTGGGGGGATGATAATTGGCTTCCACGAATAAGATCAAAGCTTGGCTCTCTAGCATGGAACATCCGAGTCCCGGCTGGTTCTCCTAAATAACACTGCCATCCAAACCATGAAACATGAAGTACCATCAAGGCTGAATTTGTGCAGAGTGGCTAAAAAGTATTTCTGTTATTCTCAAATCCCATCTTGAGTGAAACTAGCAACTAGGCTATGTGTGTGTGCACTTTGTGAGAAGCAGGTAAAAACCAAAGAGACGTCTGATTCACTCACGCCTGCGGCTGACTGTAATAGTTGTCGTATGACTCGTAGGCCGTGTCTGTGTAGCTCTCATCGTAGCCCTGAAGAGGGGAGGAAACAGAGAAACAGAGTGAGATTTAAGCAGAGGCTTGTTCATGAATCATGAATGTCAAGATGTCCCCAAAGTACTACACTTGTACTAAAGCAGACACACTCCCCTCATGTTTCGAGCATCAGAAATCACTTATTCTTGTGATGATGGACAAGCAATCCAAAGCTTACAGGGTGCCTAAAACAATCTCATTCAGAGGAGACATGTGTTGCAGAGGACAGATTAAGTTACACTACATATCTTATCTTATCATTTCTAATGTTTACCTTACCAAAATGAAAGCTTAAAGAAGACATCCATACACAAACTAAATGGATAAATGAAAACTACCCTCCACTGGCAGTACTTACATATTCATCGTAACTCTCAGCAGCTGCAGCGGGGGTGTGCTGGTGGGGGGGTGGAGGCGCCATCCTCTGGGGAGGTCCGGCAGCTGGGGGCCTGGCGCGGGGTGCTGCGGCTCCCCTGGCGGGCGCTGCAGGTGGTCCTCCTCGGCCTCCTGGGGCGCCCCTCACTGCGCCACCTCTGGCCGGGCCGCCTCGAGTCACACCTCCCCTGGCTGCGGCGCCGCGGGGAGGCATTCCCCTACCCCTGAAGAAAACAACACAGAGTTATTACTACACTTTTCTACTTAAAGGAAGGAATGGTGTGACGAACAGTGAACCTGGCACCTCTGAGGGTGTATGCTAAGCCATGCTAACCAGCTTCTGGCTCCAGTGATGTCTAGAGACATGACAGTGGAATCGATACATTCATCTAACTTGTGGCAAACACCAAATGTCAAACTATTCCTTTAAAGCTAAAGTTATGTTACTATTACCTTTTTACATGTTTTGGATGTGAATTTTCAAATGTTTCAATCTTTTTTTTTTTTTGGATTTGTTTTTCACATGAAGTTTACAGACAGCATACAATATGTCCTGTATCCCCTAAAGTACCGTCTGTCAAACAATGCTTATCGATTTCCAAAAATTGTCCCTCGTCATAAGTACATTAAAACTACACAGACAAAGGAGCAAATATAATGCAACTTCCAGGCTTGCTCAGCATTTTTGTCGATACAAAGATATAATAGTAGATGAACTGCACTGTCTTTGTATTACCTCAGTGACCCAGCAGCTGTTATATGAGAAACCCTGTATGTGTGTGTGTGTGCGTGCCATCTCCTCACCTGTGTGCACCAGCAGGGGGGACACCGCGGCCTCTGACCGGCATGCCCCCTCGGCCTCGGGCTCCGTGCTCCTGGCCTCCGTTCAGGTAGCTCATCTCCATGAACTGCTCTTAGCAGATATCATCCATCATATCCTACACACACACACAAAGGCGGATACTGGAATATTCAGCTTTCAATTTATCTGCAGCAAAAGCAGGAAAACATAAGACATTTGACTGATTACAAATTCATCTCAGGCCAAGAGCAGAGCAGCTGTAGCTGCATTTAACAAGCCTAAGAGGTGACATGTCTTTACCCATCAAGGTATTTAGATTAATGAGGTTTCTTCAGACATTACATGCTATAGATAACATTTTGAAAAAGCATCAGTGTCGAGAAATAACAAGCTCTGCACACCATTCACACAGGAGCAAGGCTCAGCTTTTGCATTTACATTAGTAGACACAGAGGTGCAAAGATATAAAAAGGATGAGGAAAAACAAAAGAGTGTAAGCCTGTTGGAGTACCTGAGAAGTACAGGTAATACATAAAACATTTCTCCAACAAATCACATTCACCCGAGAAGCTGAGTCATTTATTAAAATATGTCCCGCTTCCAAATGAAGGACGTCAAGCCTGACAGATTATAGCCTTAAATTGTAACGACAGGATCTGCTTTTATACATAACACAGCAAAACCAACATCGCAACTGGTTCATCAGCCCATTCATCTCGCCTCTGAGCCAAATTATTCTTTCTTCTAAAGAACCCTCCACACTAATTAAAAAATGTAAGGCATCTCAAAAAACCCCTGGGCCTATTGGCCTGCTTTGGCGAAAGCCATTGTTAGAGCACTATGGGCTTCAGCCGGGCTTGACAGCAGACTGGGGGTTGGCCCACGCTCAAGAATCTCTCAGCATAAAAACCAATAAAGCGAGCGTAGGTTGCGCAGGGTGAATATGCCCACATATCTGTCTAGAGGCTATACATCTTCAGGTTGATTCTCCTCACTCCCCAAAGAATGAGACTCAGGTAAAGACACAGTGATGGACAGACGTGCAGGCGAGCCACATGAAGGGGTAACCCTGCTGACACAGTGAAAGCGACCCAATTCCTCCTCTTAAGCTGATTGCTTTACGTGCCTGGACTGTGCCATCGGGTCTGTTTGCTGCAGGTAAACACCCACTCCATCTCCTCCAGCTGTCCTACTGGGCCCCCTCCCAGAGCTTTGCCTAACTTGCACACTGTGACTGCTCACCTTTCTGAAAGGTACACCCTCAGCCAGTTACCCAGAAACATTTTCAGCATGGTTCCTCTAACTTTTTCTGGCTTTGAAATCTCCTTGCATCCCTGTCTGCTGGTGGATAAACTGACTTTACAGACTGAACAGTCGTGTATGGCATTTGATTTGGGGCTCAATTTAGACCTGAAACATTTGCTCATTAATTCGTTAGTCAACTGGCAGACAATGTATTGCTAATGGAGCAATCAGCTAATCTTTTAAGTCATTTTTCAGGCAAAGATACGAAACATTCCCCCCTTCCAAGTTCACAGGGTCAAGCTGTTGACTCATCAGTTAGCTAACTGACAGAATCTAAACAAATCTAATACTGCTTCAACCAAATCTGCTGTTATATTTTAACATGCAGAGAAAGGCTTTTTTCTTTAGAATAGAAAAGCTTTGTTTGGTTTTTTGGTGGTCTGTGAAATCTAAAGACATCACTTTAGCCTCTGATAACTTGTCTCGAATGATTGTCAATACTGTTGACATTTTATCAGCTAAATGATGAATTAAATAATCAACAGGCTCATTAACAACAAAAAATGATTGTTAGCTGCGGCTCTAACACAGTCTGAGCTGGCAAGCAAACACAGTCTCCCACTGAACAACAAAAAGACACAATCAACCCAACATCAAAGTCAGACTCACAGGAAACAGGAACTTCTTGACCTCCTCCATGGCGTGTGCCATGCGCAGGTAGGCCTCAGGCACGGGGGCAAACACCTCGATGAATACGTGCAGCTCCATGGACAAGTGTGCGTACTTGGGCTCGCCGCCTTTCCTCAGCCCCTCCTCCTGAAACAAGGGCACAGGAGTGTCCATGAGTCAAACAGAGCACACAGCTACCTCTGAAATTAAATGAATTATGCAAGAAGTAATCGCGTTTCATCCGCCTCAGAGGTCACCGGGCGTAGGTCTGGTATTCCCTTTCTTTATATAGCTTAATAATCACATCAAACTGGTAGATAACAGGTTTAGTGGGCTATCCTGAAGACTCCCGGAACAGATGTGTGGTGCGTGGATGCCCTTGGCTTTACATTTAAGTTCGCCCGAGCTATCCTCTGAGTTGATGCCATCTGGGCTCGCTGCCTGCTATCCCTCTCAAGTACAGGCCAGATGTTTTATGGTTTAAAGCGCCCTTCTCACAGGTGTGTAACAGCAGATGAGTGTGAGAGAGTCTGTGTGTGTGTGTCGTACCTTTGATTTGTCTCTCATGGATCCTTTGCCCAGCACAGAGATCTTGGCTCCAGTCTCTTCTTGAAGACGTTTGATTGTGTTGCCCTGAGGTCCCAGAATCTTCCCCACGAAATTGAACTAAATAACAAAACAAAATAGAACTAAATTAGTGCGACAATCAAAGCAGGGGCTAGTTTAATGCCAAGAGAGTGAAGGAGCAATCACTGGCAGGGGTCTTGTTGCGCATACTGCAGCCTTAAGTAGTAGATTTTCCAGAGACGGTCGATATGAACCCTAAGGGCTGTCACGCCGTCACTTCCTATTCGCTACAATCATCCAAGCACCGAGCCAGAACCAACCTGTGATCAAAAGCTATAATATTTACCTCCTCCATCTTTGAATTACTGTGCATATGACGTGTCCCACAATTAGCTGTCACCGCCAAACACATTTAGCAAAAAATAAAAATGCCCCAAGGAAGCAATTCCTCCTGGAGTTGTAAAAGTAGTTTTTGTAATCCAAGGACACTCGTTAGCTTTGTCATTCCTGACACAGCAGACTGATGTACAAATTAAAACTAAGTCTGGGAGATCAGAAGGCTGTCTTACCCCCACAGACCAGACTCCTACATCATATCGATCTGATGCTTGGGAGGGGGCTGCATCTATAGATCTTAGTCTTGTTAAAACTGCTTGGAAAAACAGTATCTTACAGGAGTGTGGTCTATCAACTTTTGATAGCATCAAAAAGTGAAGATGATCCTAAACGTTACACAACAGGCTTCAGACAGCTGCAACATAAACTTAGGTGGCTCAAAATGATGCAAATACAGGTAAGAACATGCAAATTATCAAAGAGGTTCTTTGCATTTTAGAGATTATACCCTGACACGCTCTGTCCATCCTAAACCACCATCTTTAAATCAGTGTGGCCACATGTGTGAGCCATATACTGTACAGATTGAATTGGTGGATGAGTGCACCTGAGGTAAAGAAAAGTAAGACTTCACCCTGAATGGAAATATTTGCTGAACACAAACAGAGGAGGAGATCCAATCTACTGAACACTGTATGAATTACACTGACATATAGAGCTTTCCTAACCATAGTAATGTTAACATTTTGATCCTTTCAGTGATATTTTAAAACATGCGCGTATCAGCTGTAATTATACTCTGGAGCTTAAAGATCAAGGTTGAGATGAGTAATTTGAGACTCCCAAGTAACCCCCATGGCTCTGTATAATTGAAACCCAGCTGCAGGATAAATTGAATCAAGAGGGGTTCACACCAAAAAAGAGGACAGAAGAGGAGGAAAAAGAAAAATCGGGGGCAGTGGCAGCTCACCTTCGGGTACTGTTTGACAGGTATGAGCACTCGTTCCTTAAGTTTGATGTTCTTTGTTGTGAAAAGGTCCAGGTATGTTTCTGCCTCCTTTTTAGTCTCGCCTTTCTGGATTCTATCAATTTCTAGAAGGGGAGAGGTATTGTTTCAGGCAAAGCGTTCATGCAATCAAACAGGATTCAAAGTGACAAAGCACACTATGATCATGCGGTGGATTTAGGCGCATTTGAAACACCATGAAAGTAGTGATTCTGGTGATTGTGAGAATGTGTGACTGTCGAGATGTTTATGTTAAAACGGGGCTACACTGGTAGAAAAAGAAACATTTTTGGACACCTGGGTTATGCTTAACAGTTGCAGTTCTAAGTATCATAGACAGCTTAAAGAAATGTTCCCTTTTTGCTATTTTGCCCATTTTTAACACAGACATCTTAAATTCCTCTGACTCACACATCACCAAATCAATATTAACTGAATGCCAAACAACACTGCTTACAGATGAATAAAAGAGAGTGTGTGACGTGTTTCATTTAGCACTTTTTGTGATCTTGGCAACATACAGAATGGAGCTAGAGTTTGTTGATTCAGCCGTTAAATGGCAACTACTTTGATAATCCATTAATTGTATAAACTGTTTTCAAGCAAAAACTACAAACACTCTCTAACTGCAGTCTCTTCAATGAGGGGATTTGTTGCTTCATTTCATTGTAAACTGAATATCTTTGCACTACTGTTGACAAAACAAGACATTTAAGGAAATCACCTTGGGCTTTGAGAACTCGTGAGGGACAGTTTTCACTATCTGACCACTCATACCTTAAAAGTTTTATTTAATAATTGAGAAAATAACTGTCCGACTAATCAATAATCAAAACCATCTTTAGTTGTAGCCGTAACTCTGAACCTTTCAAACCGTAATTTGAGAAATTACAGCTTTCACTGCTACACTTTAAGAAGCAGCCACCAGCTCCTCCCTACACCTTCTGTCACCTCTTGCATGTGGCACAGCACCAAAAAACAGCCAACAGGACCATCTCAAACCACCTCCTCTCTCCTGGACATGACAATCCCTGAGCCCACTATATGCAAACATGTCAACTACACCACAGTCAACCAGCTGCAGATAGATGTTTTACCACAACACCCACTGACACACACTGTCTTTCTTTATCATTCTTACAGTTTCAGAGATGTAGCCTAGACACAGCACACCCTGTTACACAAAGAGACCAACTTATTCATTCACAGAGGTAGTAAATAGCGACTAGCTTACAGAAAATGACTCACAAACAGTGGGGGAACACATGGGAAACAAGACAGACAAAACTTAATAGTAACTTAACGAACAGTACTTCAGCTTATCCATTGAACCCAGTAGCCAGCTTGCAATGTTTTAATGATGTTTTATGCATTTTTGTTCTCTCGAGAATGACTTGTAATGTCTCTGTAATAAGTTTATAGCTGTCCTATGGTACTTTCTATCACATCATCCCACGGTTTCATTACATAGCATTACTCGTAAAGTCATGTCCTTTTAACTTATCACAGTGCTGTTCCTCTGCAACTGCATAGCCTACAACATGACTAATAACAGGATAAAGCGTGTTTTTTAAAGCTAGCTTGACGACCACAGAGAAAAACTGAACACCAGAAGCTGCCTTTTCTTTTGTCCCCTGTCCAGCACAGCTACAAGACAGCAGCCGTGGAGCTGCCAAGTCTGCAGTCTCTTGCTCAAGGACACTTCAGCAGCGGGACTTGAAGGTCTCTATCACCGCTGCCAGGCCGCCTCCCGGCTGTGAAGTAGCGGGGGTGACCCCGGTCGCGGATACTGGCGCACATTTATAAGCTGCTGCGCAACGCAGCTGCCAGACAATGAGATCAACAGGAACTCGACACCGAAAACAAACGACCGTTTGTCCGATAACGGTTTTTTTTTTTTTTTGAAGTTTAAACTCGACACAAGCCACCACAGTACTGAAGAAAACAGACTCGACACGTCGCAGCCGCACGAGAGGAAGCGGAAATTATTCCGAAGAATATCTCCAAGTGTGTCTCCTGAGGTGCTGTCACAGCCTTAGGTTAATTAAAATTTCGGACACTAGTCATTAACTAGCATCTAATTAACTCCTACACGTACCTATGCATCACACACACCTATTCATTACTGAGCTACGAAAGTACTTAATGTTAGTGTTGCCGTTATTGGGGCAGTCCACGTCCCGTCCCCACACACGGCGCTCAAAGTGTGGAGGTGTGCGTTTGAAGGTGCGTTCACGAGCCATATGTGGCCCCTCTTAAACTCAATGCATAAACCACATAGTGAGCGCGAAAATAAACACCACGTAACACTACTTTACCTGCGTTTAAAAGTTTCATGGCGTGCGTAAACGACGAGTCCAGGCTGTCCTTCTCCGCCAGCAGCTCGGGGAGGTATTTGTCGTCGTTCTCCATTTTGAGTTTAGAGGGGGGGGGGGAGTCAGTTTCGGTGCAACAAAAAAGCGTGAAAACCCCCAACAATAATAGAAAAAAAGTAGTCCAGTTACGTAACTACGGAGTGCCGCGTATCCTCGCTGCAGACGGCGCTTTGCATGTGGCTACCGGGCGTTTCTGTGAAAGATGAGTCCGCTACTTTGCGTGTTTGTGGTTTCCCAATCGGCTGGCTCCGTCTTTTCAGCAGCGCTGGCTGGATGGAAATGGGAGAACAAAAGCGGTGAGGCACTGGGAGAATAGTGATCCGACTCAAGCCGACGGAAGTGAGCTCAGAAGGACGTAGTTCTCCGGACTGACGCCGCCTACTGTGTGCTGTGTGAATGCGCGCCGCCTCCAGTAGAGATAACCCAACTGTCAGATTTATGATAGTGGTAATATGGTAACATATGGTATATATGGTAATATGGTGCCTGTAGGCAGTTATATCTTTTATGTTTTACAGAATTATAGGAGTTTCAGGAAATATAGCCCGGCAAGATAAGCATGGATTGTTATGGTTAACTGGAAGGGAAGGTGCATTATTTATCTTTTAAAAATGATTTTCTATGTGTTATTTTTCTCATGAGATCACCTAGAAATCAGCTCTAGTGGTGTAGGTAATGTAAGATTTATTGTATCGCCAATACAAATGGACACAGTTGTATCAATGCTATAATCTTCATCATAGAGAGGCTTTTAATTTGAAAGTGACAGATTAGGCCCCTCAAGGAGGTAGGAATGAAAACAGCATACAGTTACAGCCACACATAATAAGTCTGACAATGGAAACTCACCTTAAGACATAGACCATGCTCTAACTGCTATATGTATTGGATTGTTATGTTCTGCAGTGGAAGCCATTTTCACATCTAGTAAATTTTAATTGATGTGAATAGGATGATGATGGATTATGACACATCCTCAGTGTTTAATTTGTTATTATGATTTCACTTCAGACAGCACTCCCTGAAGTTGTGGTACTTTTCATTCTAGGCTCTTTACTGCCTCTTAGTGGCGGTGCTGATCATGACAAAGAGTGAGCCACATGCTGCTGAAACTGGGTCCATCAGAATAAGCCTGTTCTTAGTCTAATCCCCCATTTTCCTCTCCACCTCTATTGATTCGAAAAACACTTACGTGCAAGTGAAAAGTGCAGTGAGGAGAATGTCTGGAGCAGACCCCTCAAGGATTGATTCTTCCTATTCAGATGGAGGTAATGAACCTGTCATGCCATCGAGTGGAGCACAAGGGGTCAGAGGTTAGAGCTGGCCTAATGCATACAAAGCAAGAGACCATTCTCTGTATACTGGGTCTTTAAGCATATACAGTAGTATACATTATCTGCAGGCGGATGCTCTTTGAACAAACAGCAAAAACTGCAGATCATTTGTCAGTCCGCCGCTGGAGTGAAAACTATTACGATCGACCGCAGGTGTACCCAGGCATGCATCTGCTCAAAACAAATGAAGGCAAAAATTGTCTGCAATAAACACTTATGGGAGGCCGAAGACCCGCTCTAACTATCAGCGTTCAGCGTGATCTATCTCTGACCATTACAGTGTTATTAGTGTTGGGGGTTGCAAGGTTGTCCTGACTCCTCTTGTCATTGACAGAATGGATAGCCTGTGAGCTGAATTTCAATTGGCTCATAAAAGGAAGAGTTACTTCTCTTGGCAGGTGGAGGAGTTCCAATCCGATAGCTCGCGCTCTTGCCTTCTGCTTGTGTGGACTTCCCCTGTCCCCTAACATACAGAGCCACAGTCTGGGGTAAACAGGGGCAGATGGAAGGGGGTAAACACAGGGGTTAGGCTTACATAAGCCACTGTGATTCCAGATCTTTGCATCTAACCATTTTTCATGCCCCAAAGATTCTAAAAAATGGCAAGGATTCAGTGTTCCCCAGAGTTTTATCCTTGTTAGGGCAGAGGAGCCTGCAAAACAGCATTTAGATCACCATGGGACTCTGAAACTCCACTAAAAGTCAAACTAATGAAATTATTAGCAACTCCTTATGGCAGGGTTCACTGCAATTTTTGCAAACTGCATTATAACAAGAGTCTGAGTGGCTTTACTGAGGAACCCTGGTGCTTTGACCTAATGCTAACATCAACATGCTAACATGCTCAAAATTACAATGTTAACATGGTGGCATAATGTTTACTATGTTTACCCTCTTAGTTTCATAATTAGCGATAAATACTAAGTATGGCTGATGTGCATGTCATTAGTTTTGCAGATATTTCGTTATAAACCAAAGTAATAAAGGTTAAAACTTTTAAATCTAGATATCATTTTTGATGATGGTAGGTAGATGGAAAGTTAAGAGATCACCAAACTTATTATAGTTTACATGAATGTCTGCGCAAAATGCTGTGCCACTCCATGTAGATCAGCAATCTGTTAAGTAGTTGTTGAGATATTTCAGTCTGAACTGGTGGTGAAAGTGGTGGACCAAGCGATGGAAATTGCCATCCCACCTCACACTTGAATATTTTTTTCTGCTCAGGCATCTGACATGAAAACAAATATGAATAAATACATATTGACTTGATGTGATCACAGTGGAAACAGTCACACCGGAGGAAGGACAAAATAGATTATCTCCAATTTTAAATTGAAAGGCTTTGGTCTCTGCAGTTTATTTCTGTACTCTTGTATATCAGTTGACAATAGTAAACAGGAAATAGAGATAAAATGAAAGTGGTGGAGAGACAAACAGAAGGAGAATAGGAACTTGTAAGCTTAAATCCTACACTGTCAGTGGAGGGTTTTCCTGTTCTTGGGCGGTTTAGCCAAGAAAGCAAGAGAGATGGCTGGGTTCAGTCTGAGGGTCACGCTCAGTTTAGCATCGCTACAAGGCCAGAGAAACCTTTTTTCCCCATGAAAGCTTTCAGAACTGTCACACCTGCTTAGGTCTGTAACACCGCCCCTCCCCCCCCCAATCCTCAATCTCCTCCTCTTCCCACACTCCTGCACTTCCCATCCCTCCCTCCCTCCCTCATCACCCACACACCACAGAAAACAAGCTCTCCCTTCATCCCATCCCCCACACCTCTCTGTAGCTGTTGTGCATGCAAGGTGATTATTTTGTTGATGATCAATGATCAGTCCCTTGGATTGTGATGAATATATGTCGGGTTCTATGTGAACTGAAATGTAAACACTTTGTATTGCAGGAGTCTGGTGCCACTACTTGGAGACAGGAGGTCTATGAAAAGCCATTAGTGAGGGCACTTACATATTCTGCTGGTACTGCAAAAACAGGGGGAAAATGGCATGGACCCAGCAGACAAAAACTTTAATTTACCCTCTTAACAAACCTAAAGAAAAAAAAACACAGCAGGTGAAATCTTGATGTCTTTTGCTTCAATAAATATGTAATATGACATTTCATAATGTGTTATGTCTGACGAATTAGAGAAATGAATCCAGTTATTTTTTCCCTGTTAAAAAAATATAATCGCTCATTTTAGTGTAAGGAAATGTGAGAATATTTTATGCTCTAATAACTCTGGTCCACTTATAGTCATTTTTGTTGAAATGTGGACACCATTATTGCACCCTTCATCTCCTAAAATAAGTACTGTGAGACTAATATAAATATGCACTTGAAACAGACAGAATCCCTCAACCTTGTAAGTGAAAAGAACCTGGACAGTAATCATCCATCCTTCCTCAGTAGCATTCGCTGAAGTTCTCTGTGCTAACACTTTGGCTTACACTGTATTGATTGTAATAGAAGAGCATCATTCTTTAATGCTTAATATAGCTTTCATTACTATCTTTAAAGTGGCATTAATCAATATTTTTTATATGTATACAAGGGTCAATAAAGGGCCACTCAGTGTTGAATTACATTTGTCATGGGAATGGAAAGACTACTCCAAAAGGATGGTAATGTTGCTCTGTGTCTGCTGAATGTGTAAGTATGGCTTTTGTTTGCTAACACCAATCTTGCCATGTCAATAGTTTTGGTTTTACTTGCTCAGGTTTTGAGATGTCTGTCAGGGGACCGTTTCTTTGGTAAAAATGAGCTGCGTAGAAAGAAATATTCCCAGCAACATCTTTGGATTATGACATTGTTTCTGGAAGTATGCATTGTTGTTGATTTTTTTTTAAATGTATCCTTGGGATGTTGGGGGAAATCTTGACAGATGTTTCAAAATCTGAACAAACAAAACTAAGAATATTTACATGGTAAGGAAGGTGAGAGACAATGTGTTATTGAGTGATAATGAGTAATAAGTAATAGCTTTGACAAACCCAGCTCTGCAGCTGTACTGACTCTTTTAGACTCTTTCGGTTAATTGTTTCAGTGTTATAGCCCACAACTTTTACTCTCATTTAGACATACCAGTTTTATTGAGATGTGTACCGTGTTGCCTTTTTCTGCAAAATTACTCTGACACTGAGTTGTACCCATCTCCCTCATCCCAAACAGCAGGCAATCAAACATAATAGCTAGCCAGCAGATAGTTACCTTAGCATCAACAACTTAATATTTAGGCTACGTGTCTGGTAGTGTGTTTTGGTGTTCCTCTGCCCCCTAGTGGCCAAAAGTTAATGAATGCACCTTTAAGTAAAAAACATTATTACATTTATCATATTTTATGTAGAATATCATTAAAATGAATCAGTAATATGGTCAGGAAGTTAGCATCATTTCATCTGCACAGATTTTGTTAGCTGAGCATAGTTTCCTATCACAAACCACTCCCCTAATATTACTCAACACAGCATTCTTGTTTTCTTGTTTAGCACCAGACTCAATCATTTGCCAGACACAATCTAAAAAAAAACTGACCACCAAAGTTATAAGCTGAATACCTGGCCAGTATCCTAAACTCTTGATTTGCACCTTGAAACAATGATATTGTCTGGTATGTGTGTATGACTGGTGTGATTTGTGCTGAAAGTAAGTAGGCCACTTCTGAGCCCATGGGGCAGAGGAATAGCTGAATCGCACTCAAGGATTTCATTCGATATTTTCTATGAGTGCCATTATTATTGTTGTGTGTGTGTATGTGCTCAGGTGGGCACTTGTGTGTGATTTATGTAGAACATGCTTTACACTCAAGGGGTCTCCCTCTCTTCCTTCACAATTTTATCTGACCCAAATGAAAAGCCAATAAGGTCTTTATAGACACATATATATCTTCACATTATGCCCCGTGGCTCGTTAAGTTTTTATACCTAGTGTTACCTCTGGACATTGCTCAGGTAACGGTTTGCATTCAACCCTGGTTCTATGTCTTCAGTAAGCAAACAGTAAAGAGGCTGTGGGAGATATTTAGACTCTCAGTCTGGGCTCTTGTGCCAAACAGACTGAATGAAGATTTCATTGTGTTGTAGACACATTTTTACTGGAATTTATTTGTCTCCATCTCCTTGTATGAACAGTTTTCTTCTATAAATAATGAAGTGGGTCACTGCAGTACTTACAGCCCCTGTGTGTATAGTATATGTATGTAAGTATATTTTGGCACATTTCAGGTTATTCTGATGTTTGATTCGAGGGGTGGAGAGTCATAGAATCACTTTTGGAATAACCACTGGGCTGACTTAAGTCAGGCATTTGAAAATTGTTCAGGAGTTTAAATAGAGTTGATTTGTATGGCGGAGGCTGATGGCTTTATGTAACCTAGCTAGCCAGCTAGATATATAGATAGATAGACAGATAGATAAATAAACTCTTCTCTCATTTACCCTGACTGTATTGTTTTTCATTTAGAAATATACTATACATATATATATATATTGCCATTGTGTGTTGCTGCAGTACCCTTGCATATCTTGAATTATTGCGTTGTGCTGAGTTGGAAATGACTTTAGAGGTGATTGTGAGTCTCCCACAAACTTCTCTCAAATTCCAGCCATTCAGTGTCATTTCAGTATGAATCCAAGCTAACATACACAAGTCTATATTTTCTTCCAAATGTGGCATCGTTTGTAATTTTTTGTGCTGTTTATCACCTTCAAAGAGTATACTGCATTCTGTTCTTCATTTGTGTGCAGTTCATGAACTCATCATCTGATTGTGACTCCAGCTTCTCACCTACAACAGGTGGACTGTCACGGCCACAGCTCAGACCCTGCGCTGCAGACTGCTGGCTCAGTGACACAAAAACATCAAACAGGGGCTCACAGCCCATTTGACACGTCAGACCATGGTCTCTGCCTGCCTCTCTCTGCTGAATGGTGTCTAGAAAGCACAAATACTATAAATAATCTCTGAAACCAATAGAGGATTTAGCGCTTGGTTTTAGGCTCTAGTAATTAGAGATGCATTTAGGCCTTCAAAGGCTGGCTGCAGATGGGGATCAGAGGGCTTTCTTAGCCGCTAAAGCTCTGTAAAGAAATGTCATGAGTGCCGAGATTCCCCCCACCCTTCACCTGCTTTCTACCTCCAGGGCATTTATAGAAATACAGCCATAACTCATCCCGCATTCACATTTTAATGATTGTAAATGATAAACCTCTGTTCATGGTGCTTCTTCAAAGCTGCCATTCTTTTAAGGTAAAATAGAAAAGTAAAGGAGTGGAGAAATTCTGCCTTTGAGCTTCTTTTCAGGGTTCCCTTTGATCAAGGTCTGTGTGTATGTGTGTGTGTGTGTGTGTGTGTGTGTGTGTGAGTGGCTGTGTGCATACAGATGCCTATATGTGTGTGTGTGTATGTGCTCATGTGTTCATGTAAACAGTAAACAAAAACACCATGTTCCCAAGAGCCAAAGATGTGTAATCAAATACAACCCTCTGAGGTACATGCATATGAGAGTGTGTGTGTGTGCACATAAAATGAGAGGGTTTTGGTTCTTCCCAGCTAATGACAGGCGCCTCAACTTCGAATGCAAACAAGAAAAAAGAAAGTGCCGCTGCCGACACAGTCACCTAACTTTCTCTGCATCATTACCCTGTGCCTTCAACGTTTGGCGCACACGACGAATGCAGAGGCATGCAATTCATCACCTCTTTGCTCCACGTAACGCTAAAAATTATTCATGGGAATTCGTAATTGTGTGGAGGAGACATTTTCCTGTTCATTCCCTCAGAACAATATTCATGTTCTAACTCAGCTTTCTGCAGCCGTCTGCAGTCGAGAGGCTCATCCCTGTGACATTTGGCCCTCTCCCTAGACATTAACATTTTAGCATCGACCTTGTTCCACAGCCGTGTAATGTTCTGTTTATCTTTCCACTTCTGCGTGACAAGGATAATGCCGCGTATGTTAGCTGTATGTTTAATATATAGGTGCTGCTTTGCATTCGGCCCACCGGCCGACGAACCCCGCAGCGGAAAATCACGTCACACCTTCTAATCTAAAACACAATGTTGTGTTACTCACCTTGCTGCTTGCCTCACCAGGCACGCATACACAAAATCGTATGTAATCTTTTTTTGGGTGAAGCTAGCTCACACGCACAACAAAGAGGCCATCAATCAAAGCCCTCTGGGAGTTTTTTTGTCTTTTCACATATCAGGAGAGCCACCTCTTCCCTGTCGTTTTGGGTAATCTGATTGTTTGGCAGGCCCGGCCCCCTCCTCACGTCGAGGTTACGAGGTCCTTCTTGAGTGTCGAGTCAGATTTGTCTGGTTTGGCCTTTAGTAAAAGTGCGCGCGCACACACACACACATACACCCACACACACATCACAAACAAAGCAGACGCCTGCCTGAATAAAAGCACACTCAAACACAAGCTGTGGGCGAGGCGGAAGGTGAGGCCTCCCGACTCAGTCAACACCTGGATCCAGACAGCTGGCCTGATGAGGTCTGATGTGGCCTCGGGCATCTGAAACTCTGCATTCTCGATGGACTCGCTCAACTACCTGCAGTGTTTCCTACAGTAGTGAGGTCAGGCAGACCAGCCAACCTCAGCGGCCAAGGGCGTACTTTTGATGAATTTTAAAGAAAGCTTTTTTTTGTTGCAATTCTCTCACAATGTTCTGTGGAGCTCTGTGCATTAAATCTCACCGTCTTCCTTCACCCAGGAATGACATTTCAGTATAGTCTTTAATACTGGAAAAGTCTCTGAATAATCCACCAACAAAACTATACTTTCCCCTCTTTTGGTGACAAATTGGAAAAATAACAGATGACTCTCTATATAGTGAATTAAAGTTCTCAGAAAATATTGGCTGCTTTAATATGTCAGCTAAATACAACAGCTTCTACTATTCCACTAGAATTTCAACCAGCTTACTTTCACATTTCAACTGCTTTTAGCTGTTACACTTCTAGTGAATGTTAAGCTGATTATGTCTTTTACTCATCAGCTGATCCTACAACTTATTATGGTACTTTAACATCAGCTCACCATTGAACATCTTTCTTCACCTATATTCAACTGGTTTTAGGTGCTAATTTTTGTGATATGAAATTCCATTCTCCATACATACATTTTTCTCTGCAACAGCCATTTAATATGCAGTATTTACATTCTCTATAGTAGTTTTAATTGTTAGCAGTGGAGTCTGCCATTGCTACGCTGAATTCAAGAGATGCAGCATGCAGAGCCTCACTGTTTAATATTCACTGTCTTTATGCTATATGAGTGCTCAACAGGTAAAACATAGGCTGGTATTTTTTCATCTGTGGGTCCATTTTTAATTTTGGCTGGGGAATAATGGAAGAAGAGGGAGCAACCACAGAGAGCTGTTAGGTGGAGAACTGCTGGTGGTAGGTTGCACACACATCTGGCTTCTCAGCAAGGCAAGGTAAGTGGCCCTGTTATGTTTGAAACTGCTCATGCTGTTTGCAGAATCAAATCAGATTGCATCTGTAATTATTAATGACAAACGTCTTTATCAAAGCATATTGTATATGTGTTTGTTTGGCTGCTCTGTAATGGACTGAAGTTTAACTGACAATTTGCCTGCTTTCATTGCTTACATTTTACCTAACACTTCAGCTGCTTTTATCAGTTTAACCCGAAACTTCATTTACATGTTGACTTCATCCAACACATTAACTTCATTCAGCACTTACACTGATCATCCACAACATTAAAACCAGTGATGGATGAAGTGAATAACATTGATCATCTTGTTACAATACAAAACCATGGGTCCTAACATTCATCTCAATGTACCACCCACCTAAACGTCCTCGACCAAGCACTGACCAAGTACCAGATCTCAATCTACCAGCCTGCCTAATATTGTGTTGGTCCCCCTGGTGCTGTCAAAACAGCTCATGACCCATGGATCTGACCTGTTCTAACCCATCCAACAGATGCTGGATCAGATTGGGATTTGGGGTTTGAAGATGATCAACACCTTGGGCTCTTTGTTTATGTTCCTCGAGACATTTCTGAGGAGTTTTTGTGGTGTGGTGGGAACATTGTCCTGCTGAGGAAGGCCCCTGCCATTGGGGAGTGCTATTGCCACTGGGGGTTATGCTTGGTCTGCAACAATATTTAGGTGGGTGAATGAAGGAGTATTCTAACAAGATGATCAATGTTATTCACTTCACCTAGTTTAATATTTGTGGCTGATCAGTATACCGTGAGACTAATTAACTTTCAGTATTTTATACTTTAGCTTTCAGAAATCACACTTTAACTGATTCAAGCTTCAAGAATTTTCTTCGTAGTTGTGACTTCCATTAGATTTTCGGCCATTTCTGCTCTGTCTTCCTTTCTGTAAACTAATCGAGTTTGTCTCACTGATGGAAGCTGAGATAACAACTGCCACCTACATCATATAATTGACCCCAGCCATATATATATAAGAACACAGCACACTCAATCAAACATTCAGTGATTCGATCACCTCTAAACTCGACTTTTTCTCCATCAGGCTCAGCCCTGAAGTTAAAAGCTGTGTGAATCCATTAAAGATATTCCACCCACCACTCTCTTCTCATGGTTTTGATTATGATATGAGCTGAGGAGTTGTGGGCGTGTGGTACCTGTGTGGGAGACAGAGCCGGCTCCCAGGCAGGCCTGAAACTTATACCTCGCTCACGCACCAGCAGGGACGGTCACGTTGTTTAAATGAGCCATCGTCATTAGGCTAATGTCAAGGTCAGCCCGGCTCACAGTTAACTGGTACCTGCTTGTGGGAGTCTCGAAGTCACTGATAATGAGAATAATTAGAATAATACAGGTCAAGCAGGGCGACAGAGAATGGAGCAGAGACATGAACAAAGAGAGGGTAAGAGGCAGAATAAGAAAGGTAGAAAATGGTTGTAATCTAGACCTGGAAGTGATCGTGGGGTTTCTGTTACACACACTGGACAGACACACACACACATCCATGAGCTGACTGCAAGCTTAGCATGACAAGTCTTCAACCTGTCTGGACATCTTTGAAAAAACAAATGTGTCAAACCTCATAAGAATTCATGATGTGACTATATCTGGTCTGTCCTCTCTCCCACCCACGCTTTGCAGCTGAGCATTACTGTGATATCAATTTCCATGGATAACGTTAACCTGGGCATGCCAGGGCATAAGGTGCCTTCTCACGGCGGCTCTGGTGGAGGCCAAGCACAGCCGGAAAGAGGCATCAGCTCCCGGTGTGTGTATGCAGCCAGAGGTCAGTGCAGGTCAGCACGGGGTAGCCCTGGCCAAATAACAAAGCAGAAGAACAAACAGCAGGATTTCATTTCCTCGGTTGAACTTTCCTCTGAATGCTTATAGGGTGGTATACACCAGTGCTGTCATGATATGGGGTACCTTTTGAGCTGCAACAGTGATGGTTTTGTTTTTTGTTTTTTTGTTTAACCCTTTGCTGAGGGTTGAAAAGGTTTCAGGCTTGATGTAGAGAGAATCCTTTTGGTCAGCTGACATGAAGTTAATGATCATCATAATCAACATCTGGGTGTGGAATGAAAAGTGATATTTCCAGACCTCTGCGGTTTCCTTTTGAGGCCAGTAGCACCCTAATCTCTGAGCATCCCATCCTCCATTGTCTATACCCTTGTCCGTTGAGGTGTCTTGGGGGCTGAAGCCTGTCCCAGCTGTCATTGGTAGAGAGGCAGGGGTGCACCCTGTGCAGATTAGCCAGTCCGCCATGAGGCCAGCATGTATAGACAAACAACCAACCCTGCTCATTCACCTACGGCCAATTTAGGTTATCGGTACCGGAGAGAACCATGCGGGCACAGGGGAACATGTAAACTCTACACAGAGAATGCATGGAATGAAGACAACATCTCTGGTTCTGAAATCAACTCTGATATTATATTTGAACTATCATTGTAGGTTTTGGCTATTGATTGGACAAAAGCAACCATTTTCTAGACTAAGCACTTAAATGAGCTGGTGAATAAAAACTGTGAAATGATTGTAAATATCATTGGTTGCAGCCCTAATGTGAATAAAACACAAAAACATGCCATCTTTTCTTGTCTGACCAGAATGAAGACATGACAAACTATGACTTCATAATATAACTCAGCATTTAACTATGTAATTTTATGACTACTTTAATTTAAAAAACATTATTGTTTAGAAATTCAACCAATTCCATATTATTTATGCTGTATTGTTTTGTATGTCTATAAAGGTCACAATCACATTAGGCGTAATGAGCAGAAAGTACAGTATTGTGAGGCTTACACTTAGGTAACCCTCTGCAACATTGGTTTTACGGTTCAATAAGGCAGGTTATTTGCATTTCTTGCCAGCTTCCATCTCCTTATTACATTGATGTCTGGTTCTGAATCTGGATGACCCAACTTGAACTTTGAATGGTAGCAGATATACATCAGGATTCCAACATCATTTTGGGATCTCAAGCTTCTGATCTGAGCTCTTCTACCTGTAGATGTTGGTACCCCACCATCCACTGGGTTGTGTCCACTATAGTCTTCTGTAAGATTGGGTGGAAACTTAAATATTATGGTAGAACAGACACAAGATCCCTCTGGTGGTGCAGGATGCTGGCAGTCTGCCATGGCCTTATGTGTGGTGGTGCTATCGAGTATGACCATCTTTAATTTCCCCTAATCTGTTTGAATAGATGCCCGTTCAATTTCTATTAGTTTACCTAATTTTGACACCAGTCATTCTTTATTATTTGTACCTGGTGTATATGAATATAACATGCTGATTAAAAGAACTTAAGAGCAGCAGTAGTAGGACTTTGTTACATTTATGCAGACTGGCCTTTAATAAACAGCTGCTGGATGTGATTCATATTTAGCGATACAGATGGGAGATTGTGATAATTTTTATATCTAACTCTTGGTAAGTATTCTAAATGTCGAACTTTGAATAGTGTCCTGCTTACTTTAACTACACATACAAAAAATGAATGGAGCTGCAACAGAGTAGACCTTGGTCCATAAAAAGCTTGAACTTGAACTGCTATTATTAAAATTAACAGTGAGGAGAATTCAAAGCTGGATTATTGAGTCTGACCACTGCTGCCACTTTACATACTTTAAGTAACTGCTGATAGTAGTCTTCAAACTACTGAAAATGAATATTGCCCAGGGCTTTACTCGTAGATGCCGCTTGCTTCGAAAACATCGAATAACGCAGGAGTTTTAATATCGGTTGGATGTCTGTGTTCCTTGGCTCTCTGTAAGCAAAACACTTCGCCATTCCAGCCTGGCTCAGTTTTGTCCTGGATTTATTTGGACTGGGATTCCTTCGAGACATGCTGGAGTGTTTGATGCTGGCCATGTTTTTATTGTTTGACCCTGACTGCTACCAGTCTCTGTCAACAGCAGAATACAGCTCCGTGTGTCTTCCAACCCTCTTCCTGCTTCCTCCTTTTTTCTTTTTCGATCGATGACTTCTGACTCTGGCGATGATGTGGAATGTGATGCTTGCGAAAAAACATTACGGTGCAAACACAGAAGATCTGAAGCAGTTCAATCCCTTACAAGGAACAGAGACTGCTGAAGTGCTGTTTTATTTTCACTCCATCAAGAAACAATGGTGACTGAGGAATTAGAGGCAGGAAGAAAGATCAGCTCATGCACACTGGGTTTTGCTTCGGTAGCTAGCTTTTATCTCCAGGGTGTTGGTTTTTGTGCGTCTGCTGTGTCTCTAGATGCTCCCACTCTGATTTGCATTCATACGACAGAGCAGCGGCCATAAAAGTGACATAGGCGGGAGCGTAACGTAATGGCCTTTTTTAAAGTAATAATGTACTGAGTGGGTATATTTATATGAATGTCTCAACGTGTGTGATGTCAAAAGGGCAAGTTACCGAGTGAGTGTGTGTATGTGTGTGTGTGTGTGTGAGGGGGGAGGGGGGTTGCTTTCCTGCTTGATGTGGCTGCTGCACATCATCAGTGAAGTGAAAGACAGCATTCTGGCATCTTTTACACTTCAATACACAGGAGAATAAATTCCCTCACAAGATCACCCTTCCCTCCGCACACACACACACACACACACACACACACACACTCACTCACTGTCACAGCAGCGTTCTAAAAAAAAAAAACCCATAAACATTAGGCTCGAGGAAGTTGCTGAGAAGTGAAAAGCCATCTAAGCTGTTGATCCTGTTTGCTCTTTAATTTTCAGGAAATCTTCCTTTTCAATCTTTTCATTGGGGGATATTGTGAGGAGGCTGGCGGAAAGGCAGGAGGCAGAGCCTTATCTGTCGTGGGGCAGAGTAACACCCTGTGAAGCTCAGCACACTCAGGTGCTTCATCTCATATGTCTAAAGCCTAAACCCTTATGAAACAGCGGGACAGCTGGAACATGAAATCGTTTAAAGGGAGTCCCTTCTGGTAAGTCGGTATCTATGGGTGACATGCTTGCCGTTATACAAAAGTGTCTGAATATTTGAAATATCACAGAGGTGAACAATTGCTGTTGTCGGGGTTTGGTCCAACAAGTCCTCCAACCTGAATGAGTGAAACCCATTGTTTGCAGTGGCCTTTCAAAGTCACCATTATGACCTTTACAAGAAATTGGGTGGGAAAGACCATGTTCTTGTTGTTATTATTGACTGTTGGTAGAAATAGATGTCCTTGGATGCCTGTGGGGCATCACCATAACAGTACATTCAGACAAGCTGGACTGTTCTGCTTATGAAGTCATTGTGTTGCACAACCTCTGTCGATGCAAATCTTTCACTGAGTTTAAATATTTTGAAACAGTTCCGTCACCTAAGTGGTGTACTATTCATACTGTCATGTCTTTCCATTAATACTGTGCCTTAATCACTGCCTGTAACATTGCCTGAGACCAACACCTTAAAGCTGCACATTATTTTCCATATCGTAACTTGTCAAATGTCATATTGTGTGTGGTCATGTGGAAATCAAACCCGCAATTAACGCAGTTATCTATAAAAGTCCTCAACTCTATGAGCATTTTAGTTTCTTTGTCTTTTGTTTTCATTTAAAAGCTTTTCTGTTTTGGTTGGTAACAACTCTCATCTACATTGTTTATTGCAAAGCAGGCTTTAAGGAGGTGAATATTGGACTTATATTCAGTTATCTGAAACATGTCTCAACTTTATTAGGTGATATGTTTGATTTGTAAACCAGTTAGTTTAAATAAATATCCATGTTAGCTAGACTTATTTGGAAGAAATAACAAAGGCAAAAGATAAAGTGACCCAAACTCTTTCCATTTATGAAACATCAATCAACATCAACCTCACACACAATTTTCTTCTGTAGTTATTACCAACATTATGAGTACTCAGTAATCTGGTCCTGGCTAACCTGGCTGAACCTGTTGTGATCATCTGAGCATTTGCCCAGCTGGATCTATTTCTAGCTATTTTGGTGTGTTTCCAACTATACTGCGTACAGTATTTATGATGAGTAAGTTTCCTTTTATTTCCTTTATTTCTGCCTTTAGCTTTCAGAGACAACCATGTTGTTGCACAACCACAAGAGGGCACTATGATGTAAACATAGATATATATTAAGTGTTGAACAACAACCATTGCTGTTGTTTTTCTGATAGTCTCAAGTCTCGGACCGAATGGGAACATTTTTTGTGAGAAAGTGAATAAATAAAACCCTATAGACCTCAGAAAATTAACTTGGAAGCCTTTGAGCAAGGTACACCCTGCAGTGATTCATGCTGTGTACAGAGAAAAGCATTTCAGGAGGTCCTGTGAATGTGTATAAAATGGAATTGTTTGCCGCGTTCGTAAAAGCCCTGGATAAAGCGAAGGAGGTTAAAAATATATGTGTAGCTGTCGTTGGTGTCTTATTTGAACATTTTGACAGCTGATGGTTTAAACATTTCCCGGTAACAGAGGTTGGATTTCTTTCAACATGAAGGCCTGCGTCTGCAACCCTACTGAGGGATGATGATGGAAAGTGGTAAGAAAAAAGTTACGGGCCAGAGACAAAGGCAGGAGTGAGGGAGAATGGCATATCTGTAAACTCAGAGGCCTCTGAGAATTGTGTTTTGCTCATTTTATTTGAACACTGCTCGTGTTCATTTGAAGTTGCAAGGTACTGAGAGATGCTGTGGTGTAGGAAGGAAATAAGTAAAAGGGGACAAAAAAGCATGGTGAGATGCGACAAGTCCTTTGGTAAAATTCTTGTCTGACTGGAGAGGACCAAAGTACGACAATTCAGGCTTCCTGGCGTGTCATTATTGTGTGTGTATGTGTGTGTGTGTTTTTCCTCCTTTTATTTGTCCATGAAATAGGACAGTAAAAGGATTCCCCTCATCTGTCATTGACCATTCTTTCGGGCAACCAACCTGGCTGGTGCTTGACCTTGTTAAAACACACACTCACACACACACACACACACACACACACACACACACACGACAGACAGTGTGTGCACATGCTGAAATCAGGCACAGGAGGAGATGGAATTTTCTCTCACATTCACAAATTCTCAGTCTGCCAGTCTGAGAGTAACCTTTCCCTTCCCTTAACTCTCTCCTTGGTTTCTCATCTCCTTTGATACACCTCGCTAAAAATTGAGCTAAATTAAACAGGACATTCCATGGTTCATAAAGGAAAATAACCTTTCTCCATCTTTTAGTATTACAAGTGACGAAACCAACTCGACAGAAAATATAATCAAAACATAATAATAACTGTCCATGCTAATGTACTTTTCATGCCACTTGTCATCAGTGTTTTGTGAGGCAACTAAAATAGCCAAAATGGTTTACCAGGCAGCGGATGAGATGCAATGATCGCTTAAAAGGTGACAATTAATTCATTTTCTACAGGGAAAAAGGATGAAAAACACTGAGGAATGAATGATGAAGAGCCACATTAGAATTATAAAACTGATGCTGCTTGAACACCACTGTTGCTTGTTTGTTTATTGTGTGTGTGTTTGTGTGTGTGTATATGTGTGTATGTGTGCTTGTGTGTGTGCGTGTGAACAGGGCTCCTGTGCACAATACTATACAGTGTGTGTCTGTATTATGTTTTGTTGTGCATGTTTGTGCCTGAAAGGATGGGTTCAGGTTATTGTGTATGGTATGTACAGCTTTAAATATTACAATTTTATTGATTTCTTGTGTGTGTGTGTTAAATGGTCAACAGTATAGCAGACAAAGTAATTAAAAGCCTCTCATGCAGATATACCATGGATATCCCTGGGACCTGGACAGACAAAAGTCATAAAGTCATTTAACAGCAATAGGAGATATGTTCAAAAGCCACATCTTAAAGATTCTCTCTGAGTTAAGTGAGATGGTTGATACCACTCACACACAGCTGGAGACTTAACTTTTGTACTGTATGGGTGCGGTTCCAAACACCAAAAGTTTCAAGTTTCCAGCCTCCTGGTCCAACCAAGCAAGCCCAACAGTAGCAGGTTGGCACCCAGCTGCTGCAATTTGTCAATCAGAAAATCTCAGGTCATAACTCAGTCACATCTGAATCCACAGACACGATACAAATACTTTTTAGATTTAGTGTGACTTACACTTTCAAAAACACAATTATGTCAATATATTTGCAAATAAACATCCATAAATCTGCTTGAAAATCACAGAAAAAGCAGCTCCTTATAACTCCAGAGCTTGGGAATCATCATGTTCAAAGTTTTCTTCAGTGTCAAAATCGTCAGTGACAGTTATTTATTCATCCATACATCCAACAGTATGTAACAAATTGGAAGTGTCATTCTGCATGGAAGGCTAAAAAACTTCAGGTTTGGACAGTTTTCGTCCAAAATGACGAGGTGGTGCAGTGGTTGTCACCTCACAACAAAGAAAGTTCGTGTTTGCTTTTCTGTGTGTGGGTTGCATATTCTACCTGTGCATGTTTTCTCCCTGGGTCCAGAGACATGCGGGCTGATAGGTGGGCTCTCAATACTGTGTATAATCACACTGCCTGTAACATTTGCCTGAATATACCTTAAAGCTGCACATTATTTTTTTCATATCAACAACTTATCAAATGTCCATGTGTAATGTGAAGGGTCATGCTTGGAGCGTCAAACTAATTCTTTTGATTATCTATAAAGATCCCCTCAGCTCTATAGAGCATTTTAGTTTCTTTGTCTTTGTTTTCATTTACCCAAAGCTTTTCTGTTTTGGTTGATCGTAACAGCTCTCATCTGCATTGTTTGTGCAAAGCAGAGCTTTAAGGAGGGTGAATATTGGACTTATATTCGTCAGGTTATCTGAAACATGTCTCCAACTTTATTAGGTGATATGTTTACAGTTTGTAAACCAGTTAGTTTAAATAAATATCCATGTTAACTAGACTTATTTGGAAGAAATAACAAAGGCAAAAGATAAAGTGACCCAAACTCTTTGTTGTAAACATCAATCCAACATCAACCTCACACACAATTTTCTTCTGTAGTTATTACCAACATTATGAGAGTACTCAGTAATCTAGTCCTGGCTAACCTGGCTAGACTGTTGTGATCATCTGAGCATTTGCCCAGCTGGATCTATTTCTAGCTATTTTGGTGTGTTCCAACTAAAATACTTTGTGCGTACAGTATTTATGATGGAGGTAAAGTTTTCCTTTTCTTCTGCTATTTCTGCCTTTGGCTTTCAAGGACAACCATCATTATTTGCACAGCCACAAGAGGGCACTTATGATGTAAACATAGATATATATTAAGTGTTTGAACAAGCAACCATTGCTGTTGTTTTTCTGATGAGGTCTCATAAGTCTCAGGACTGAATGGGAACATTTTTGTGAGGAAAGTGAATAAATAAAACCCCCTGGAGCCTCAGAAAGAATTAACTTAGAGCCTTTGAGCAAGGTACACCCTGCAGTGGATTCATGCTGTGGCCACCAGAAGAAGACGGTACTGGGAAGATCCCACTGTGAATGTGTAAAAATAAGGCATGGAATTGTTTGCACGCGTTCAGCAAAGCCCTTCCCTGGATAAAACGAAGGAGGTTAAATATGTAGCTGTCGTTGGTGTCTTATTTGAACATTTGACAGCTGATGGTTTGGTATTTCAGTAACCAGAGGTTGGATTTCTTTCAACATGAAAGGCCTGCAGTCTGCAACCCTACTGAGGGGGATGATGATGGAAAGTGAAGAGTAAAGAGAAAAAAGTTACGGGGGCCAGAGACAAAGAGAGCAGGAGTGAGGGAGACTGAAAAAGAAAACACATATCTAGCTCAGAGGAGAAGCCTCTGAGGAGTGACGAGTTTTGCTCATTTTATTTGAACCTGCTCGTGTTCATTTGAGAAGTTGCAAGGTGCTGCTGAGAGATGCTGGTGTAAGGAAGAACCTGTAGGGAGGAGGATAAAAAAAAAGCATGGTGAGATTGCGACAAGTCCTTTGTGGAAATTCTTATCTGACTGGAGGAAGGGGGACCAAGGCCCTGACAGATTCAGAGCACAGCGTGTCATTGTGTGTGTGTGTATGTGTGTGTGTGTTTTTTTTCCTCCCTTTTATTTGTCCTACGAACTAGGACATGGTAAAAAGGTTCCCACTCATCTACTGTCGTGTCATTCTTTCAAGGGCAACCAACCTATTTGGCTGGTGCTTCGGCCTTATTTAAAACACACTCACATACACACACACACACACCACACACACACACACACACACACACACACCGACAGACAGTGTATGCACACATGCTGCAAGAGAAATCAAGGCACAGGAGGAGATGGAATTTTCTCTCACATTCACACAAATTCTCCAGTCTGCTGCCAGTCTGAAGGTAACCTTTCCCTTCCTCCCTTTGTAACACCCTCTCCTCACTTCGTTTCTCATCTCCTTTCTCTCGTCGCTCAAAAGCACACCTCGCTAAAAGGTGAGCTTTGCAACGAGATGAAATTTAATCAGACAAGAGGGGACATTTAATAGTTCGCCAAAGGGAAGAAATAAACACTTTCTCCATGCTTTTAAAAACATTACAAGTGACGAGCCAACTCGACAGAAAATGCCCGTAATCAAAACATAACTGTAACTGTCCATGCTACAAAGTAATAACCACTGACAAATTGAATCACATACTTTTCATGCCACTTGTGTCATCAAGTGTTTTGTGAGGCAACTAAAATAGCCGGGAAATCGTTTACCAAGGCAGCGGATGGTCTGTGCAGTCAGCAAAAAAGGTGACGGGTCATGAATTCTGTTTTCCACAGGGGGAAAAAAGGATGAAAAACACTTCTGAGGGAATGAATGATAGAAGAGCCACATTGGTCTCAAAGCCTGATGCTGCCAAAACACACCACTGTGTGCTTGTTTGTTTGTGTGTGTGTGTTTGTGTGTGTGTGTGTGTATGTGTGTATGTGTGCTTGTGTGCGTGTGAACAGGGCTCTTGTGCACAATGCTGCCACAGTGTGTGTCTGTGTGTTTTGTTGTGCATGTTTGTGCCTGAAAGGATCTGGGTTCAGGTTGTGTGTATGAGTATGTACAGCTTTAAATACAATTTTGTGGTTCTTGTGTGTGTGTGTGTGTAAATGGTCAACCCCAGTACTGAACCAAAGTAATTAAGCCCTCTCAGCTGGTATTTCACCATGGTCTCCCTGGGACCTGGACAGACAAAAGTCATAAAGTCATTTAACAGCAATAGAATATATTCAAAAGCCACATCTTAAAGGAATTCTCTCTGAGAGTTAAGTGAGATGGTTGATACCACTCTCACACAGCTGGAGCCTTTTGTACTGTCGGTGCAGTTTCCAAACACAAAAAGTTTCAAGTTTCAACCCTCACCAATTCAACCAAAGCAAGCTAGCAGTAGCAGGTTAGCACCCAGCTGCTGCAATTTGTGTCAGAAAATCTGAGTCATAACTCAGTCACATCTGAATCCACAGACACGATACAAATACTTTTAGATTTAGTGTGACTTACACTTTCCAAAAACACAATTATGTCCAATGTCCCTTGCAAATAAACATCCATAAATCTGCTTAGAAAATCACAGAAAAAAGCAGCTCCTTATAACTCCAGAGCTTGCCTGGGAATCATCATGTTTCAAAGTTTTCTTCAGTGTCAAAGTAAATCAGTGACAGTTGTTATTCATCCATACATCCAACAGTATGTAGCAAATTGGAAGTGTCATTCTGCATAGGCTAAAAAACTGGGTTTGGACTGATTTAAATCCCAAGGGCGGCGAGGTGGTGCAGTGGTTATAGCACTGTCACCTCACAACAGGAAAGTTCCGTGTTTGCTTTTCTGTGTGGAGTTTGCATGTTCTACCTGTGCATGTGTGGGTTCCTCCCACAGTCCAGAGACATGCAGGCTAATCGGTGACTCTAAATTAACTGTAGGTGTGACTGTAAATGGTTTTTGTCGGTGTATGTGTTGGCCCTGCGATTTACTGGCGATCTGTTCAGGGTGTACCCAATGTAAGCTGGGGTTGGCTCCAGCCCCCAGTAACCCTTAAGGAAAAGCAGTATAGATGATGGATGGATGGATTAAATCTCTCTCTTACCAAAGATCAGTTCAAGTTACGATCATATGACTGCTTATGTCTGATATAAAGATAGAAATAAGACAAGCAACAAAGAAGAGACTTGATTCAAATGATGTCTTCAATCAGAATTATTAGAATTAATTAATTATATCAGAATTAGTTGTGAATGTGGCTTTTAAAGGTCTATTTAGAACAAGTTAGCAGTTTTACACTTCTTTGGCCCACCAATGATCGAGCTCAGGTCAGCTTTTTGCACTGCAGAATGAACGAGACAAATGACGTTGGTTTGTAGGATACTGAGTTTGCTTCAGGCTGTTAAACATACCAGATGGTTGGTGTTTTATTGCAACACGACTATTCACAGAGTGCCAGACAGCAAGAAAAACAGAGAGGTGTAAAATACATCAGAGTGACTGCTGACATTCAACATATTGTCTCATCCTGTAAACCAGCTGAAAAACCTTTTCACCCACTGTGGCTAAAGTCTGTGGAGGTAATTTGTGAACATGACAAATCACGCAGACTCATATTTTCTTCAAAAACTTTGCCTTAAAAAATTGAATTCAAAAGTAGGCTCACCAGTTAAACACTGATATTGCGGGTAGATACAGTAGTAACGACTCCATCTGACTCTGTGGCTCAAAAATCTACAGTGAACAATGTCTCCCTCGTGTGGTTAACAGAAGGAATCACAGGTAAAGAAGGAAGGATTCACTCATGGGTTTTGCATTTCAATGAAAAACAACCTGTAAAGGGCATGATTAAGCCTGCAAGCATGCATACATACAAACACACACCCACCTCTGTTTACACATATACAGACAGACAAACACACACACACACACACACACACAGCCACACAGTGATACGCTCATTTAATTAATGGATTCAAAACATTTGGAGTAGCTCCAGACTTCAGCCTCAAGGCCAAACTTTCAGCACATAACAGCTTTCTGAGGGATTTGGGGCAAATTGTATCATGTTGCTGTTACATTACACCAGTCAATGTGTCCATGGGCAATAAAAGAATCAGTGTTTTCCAAATGCCAATTTCCTGAGACAAGTTAATTTCACCTTTTTACGTTCTCTTGCCAGCCCCTTCGCTCCACGGACACAGCTCAACTGAAAATCAATTAAGCAGCTGGAAAACATAAATATGAGAGTATATAATGATTTTCTGGCAACATTTGAGGAAATCCTTTCTCTGGAAACACTTTTACTACATACAGTTTGTATGATACTTTACTCAAAGTCAGAAAAATGTCACAGCAGAACCTTGGATCAGCTGGTACATCTAATGAAGCACAGGCTGTTCCTTGAGAATTTTTCCTTTGAGGATGTGGCATTACCTGGATCAGCTGCAAGGCTGTCTGTACTCACACTACAATTAATCATATTGATTGGTAATACTTCATAATACACCCTGTGATTTACAGTGTTATTTTGTTGTATGAATTAAACAGTGACTTGTTCTTAGTGATACTTCAATAACTCCTCCATCTGCAGAGATTTTCCCAGAGTTCCTTTCATTACCTTACTGTAACCCTGCAGTTTTGGTATTTATCTAACTATGGAATTCATTAAACCATAATTGCCCTGCAGAATATCCCTGCTATTATCATTTTCCCCAAACTTCACTTTTGTTTCCCAGCGCTGTGCCCCATAGGTACCCAGTATTTACAAAAACGATTCTGGATCATTTATTTCTCCTTTCTTCTAAAATACCCTGATGTTGCTCGCTTAGTTCCCCATAGTCTTGTTTTCTTCCACTGTACCTACATTTAAGTACCAGTAGGAATCAGTTAGTGTTTTATTGGTATCTGCTTCTTAGAATGAAATTACACTGTAAAGTGCAGCCTGTATCACAATTGGTTTAAGCTATTGTAATCAAATTTGGTGTACACGGTCAGATGCTGGTTCTAAACTCTGCTGTAGTGTTTGACATATTCTGCCTCTAATGGTGCCTAAAAGTTTATATCTCATAAATGTTCACTTTATGTTTACTTTATTAGGAACACCTACACACCTGCTTATTCTTGCAATTATCCAGTTAGGCAATCATGTAGCAGTGAGCACTGACAAGTATTTTAACTTGTACACAAAAACTGTGCTGCTCAGTGTTTAGTTCACTATTCTATATTAACCAAATATAAGGGAATAAAATGTAAAGTAGACCAGTAACACTCCCACACATATTAATATCAGTTGGACTCCTGGCTGTAAATGCCTTTATGAAAAAATATTGTTCTGTAATATTTTGATTTTGATTCATTCATGTCATCAGTTCATCTTGCCTTTGTTCACAGTAAGCGAAGCTGACTGATGAGGAGTGACTGCAATGCAGCAATGAATTTATTACAATGAAAATAAACAACAAGAACAAAGGAACAATCAAACTGAGGATTAGTGTCTCTCTGTGTCCTCAAGCAGAAAACAGTAGCGGAGAGCTTTTCTGAACCACCCAAAGAAGCCTTGGGTTCCCCTTCCAGTCTGTATTTTGGCCTTAGCCTGGCTGATGGTCGGCTTATCCAGCTGTTCAGTGGTGACAGGAGCTTCATTAGGTGGGGTGAGACGAGCTGGGACTGAAGCAGAAGCTGGAGGATGGGCAGGAAGGGTCAGAGTGGGAACCACAGCAGGCTCAGGTTCCAGGTGAGATGTTGGCTGCTCAGCTTGTTTATCGGAGCCGATGGTGGCAGGAGGTTCAGTGCTGGAGGTCAGTAGAGCAGTCACTGGAGGTGACACCACAGCAGAGTCTGGTAGTGGGCTGGGTGTGGGCTGTTCCTCTGCTTCATCCAAGTTGCTGATGAAGTTGTTCTGGGTGGCAGTGTCGGCGGGAAGTTCAGCAGCGGTGATCAGCGGAGCTGGTGGAGGAGTAGCGACAGCAGAGTCCAGTTCTCTGATTGGCTCAGTGTCCTCCTCCAGACCAGGCTCCTCACTCTGATCTTCAGCAGGGCCGGTTTTAGCCTCTGCACCATCCACCACGTCTTCTGCCTGGGTGCAGTTCTTCTCAGCCTTCATATTTACAGACACTTTTATCTGAGGCTCAAACAGCTCACAGATCTCTGCGGCCGTGGTGTCAGTGATGGTATCTGATGGTGTCAGTATCTCTGCTGTGAAGCAGTTGAGCTTCTTCACCAGGATGTCTTGACTGTAACTCTGTCTAACCTTTCCCAGAATAGTCAGGACCATGTCGTCCCTGATGGAGCGGGAGAAGGTAACCTGACGGAGCACAGTGGACAGAGCGGTGGTGACCTGGTCTTCAACTGCTTTTGTGAGCCCAACACCCATTTTACTGAGCTTCTGTGAGGGCATGTTGAGGGAGGTGTTTGGAGGAGGCAGCCAGAAGCCCTGCATGACTTTTGGGACCACCTCTATCACCACCTCTCGTGGGCCCAGCAGTTTGGAGTTGGGGGCCTCCTGGTGCTGCTCTGCCAGGGTCCTGGCGTACTTCTGAGCCTGGCCAATGATCTTGGGATGTCTGTGGGTCACAGTTATTCAATGTTTGTTTGTAAATCACTCGAGAACATCACAGCCACTGTACTTCAACTGATCAGAAATGTGTGTCAAATAAAACTCACTGAAACTGAAGAGGGATGGTCTCTGGTGAGCTGAGCAGCCTTCTGGCTTCAAACTCTATGTCCCTCATCTTCATGCTGGTGTTCACTGCCCACACCTGAAACAAGGAATGAGATATAATGAGCAGACTGGACATATTTACAGGAGAAATCAATTTTAATGTAATAATTTAGTACTGTCAAGTTTTTCAGAATTTTGATCTCATCAGTCTGAGAAGAGGTCTGGCCTCATCCTCTTCAAAGTCCTCCAGTTCAAACTCCCAGAGCCTTCAAACAGAGAGAAAACATGGGCTCCATCTTTACCATCCCTCACTTCCTCATTACACATGAGTGACATGAGCAGAGTTAAGGTGTTAAGTTCAGGTGTAGTGTTGGATTGTGCGAGTCAGAAACTCACTGCACTCTCAGTGTGCTTTTGCTCTCCTCTACCAACAGATCAGTCATATCTTCAGCAGTCACCTCAGATGGGAGCTGTGTCTGCTGCTGAAGCCTCAAAAGTTCGGCCACTAGTGCAATCTAAACAACACACAAGAAATCCTGTATTTACCTTTAAATACAAGACACCATTTATGAGTCTTAACTTGGTATTTTATGTTGATGTTGACATTAAAACTACAGTAGAGTGGGCTTTACCTGACACTTGTACGAGCCAGTGTGCCAGCATATCTGCAGAGCCCGCTCATATATGGGTGTGTCAAACAACACCTAATAATGGAAACAAGATAATGTTGCTCATTAGTTTCATAGAGTCTCAGCTACACCTGAAAATATCCACAGACTAACTCTAATAAACAGAAAAACTCTCACACACCTTAATGGGTCTGTAGGTGCCTCTGCTTCCTTCAATAAACTCCATGGATGTTTTGTTGCTGTATGTCTCGATGTTTAGAGTTTAAAGCGACAATGTAAAGTTCACAACAATCGAGTCCTCAAACACAGTTGATCCTCCAGACACAAGTGAACAGTGTGTGTTGAGGCTTAAGAGTGAGTGAATTCTGCAGAGATTCTCATTCCGTAATGGGAGGAATCAGCATTCTGGAACTCTTGTTGCCATGGCGCACAAACACATATTTTATGATTTTGCTATACTTGTAAGGAGACTCGTTGACATATAATGCATTTCTGGCCCTTTACCCTGACCCTAACCCTTACAAATAAACACCACACCCTTTATCCTAACCTAAACCTAATGCTAACCTGAACCTTAAAAGCAAGTCTTAACCATCAGCCCTTGAAAGTTGGGAGGACCGGCCAAAATATCCTCACAATGCCAAGAGGTCCTCACAATGCCAAAATGTCCTCACAACAATGGTTTCAAATCAAAATTTGATCTACTGTACTCTACTGTTGATTCAATCCTGACCAAATTTCACAGAAGAAATATTTGGACTAAGATGCACAAAAGTTAATAAAACTGGTTTTCATTCCCTATTTCATTTTGCAGTTATACATTTTTCCAATTGTGCTGTTAAGATCCATTTTACATAAACTCTCAAAGATGAAAACTGGTTTGAGCTTCTGCCTGTAGCAGGAGATGAAATGCTGCAAAAGGTTCTGAAATATTTCCAAAGTTGAGGATGCAATGACAATAAATGTCAAGAAATCAGCACAGTAATTCATAATGAAGTCAGTGAGCTTGAACAATCTGACAGCGCGCAGTATTCAGTGTGTAATGTCCCTTGCTTTCCAAAAAATCCTCCCAAAAATAAACAGGGGCTACATTTTATAGTGATTATTGTACCTTTCACAAACTGTTCTTGTCTTACATAAACATCGCCTAGATTTCATTTTGCAGGAACATCTCTGTAATGGCTTTTTCAGTTGATAAATGGCGACAAGTGTTTTATCTCTTGTGGTGGTTGACATTGGCGCTGGAACTGATTATACAACACAGCCTGGCAGAGAGAGACAGCTCCTAACATGTCCTTACCTAATCTGCAGATTACATTCCACAGCACGAAGGAAATTAGCGTCTGATGTCTAAGTAAAAAAAATCCACAACATTTTTCTAGTGCTAACTGTGGGAAAAGAGCCAAAGACACGTCAATCAGTTGTAAGTACAGCATTTTGAGACAGTTCTTGACACTGATGTAGAGGAAGGAGGAACAGAAAAAGCCTCAAATTCTAGTAGATGGTATCAGGCAACTATTCAGATACTATTACTTGTATTTTATTATAAAGACTTTATTTTAATGATGAATAATGATTTTTTTTAAACTTCAATTAAAAGTGAGAGACTCTCACTGTGTTTAAACCCCTGGACCATCTCTGCATTTTGGGATGTTGCATCCTGAACAAACAATTATTTTATTCATTCAGATAATTAGTGCATTAATTCATTTTCCACTAGCAGTCCAGCTGTAGCTCTGTCTAACAATGTAAACAATTCATCCTTAAGAGCCTTACACATGAACATATGGCCACAATATTTAACTAATAGTGACGGTAAATGTAAAAAGAAAATATTGCCAGGTAACATCAGTGGAGACAACTGAAATTGAAATGTATATGAATTCCTTTTTCCTATTAATTTCTTCTATTTTTCCTATTGTAATAGTCTGAGCAGAAACTCTTGTAAACATTACCATGGCGTCCAAAAACCCTGGTTTTGAATGCGGAGCTGTAGATTGGGACGATGAATACATCTCTGCAAGGTCAGCTACATCACTGCCAAAAATCACCACCAGTAAAATGTTCTGCTGTTGTTGTGTGCATTTCACGCAGCAACAGACAGTGGCTTTATAAGCATACAGAGCAGAATTGTTAGTCTGACAAAGACATCAATTTCAGTGGAAACCTGTGGAACAACTTTCTTATACAACCTTGAAGAATCGAAGAAAATCTTAAGGCGATGATAAAAATTAAAAAGTGTACCCACTTTAAATTCAGGCTGCAGCACCACCAAGGGCCAACAGCTTTCTGAGATGTTCTACTCATTTTAATAACATTTCACATTTTTCTGTAATTGCCTGTTATTTTGTACCCTCACTCCCACCTTTAATGTGCTACCTCCTCCAGTTAATTAAATTTTTTTTAAACAGTCAGCCTGGACTGATGAGCTTTATATCACAGCAGGATTTCTGCACGTATTTGACTCAGCGCTGATTCAGATAAGCTCACGGTCTCCATAATGACTTAACACATTTTGCAGGCTGCATCACATTTATTCTTGCCTTAGCAAACAATATACTTGATTTATATGTGATGACACAATGTCGCCATCTTGTGTTGAGAAGTGAGCTACTACCTCTTAAAATGTAGAATTTTAGCTGCAGTTTGGCCAAAGAAAGAAAGGCATCTTTGAGGTTGAAAATAAGAATTTGGGGAAATAAGACATGCTTCTTTGTGTATCACATCAAACAGAAATCATTTCCAATGTTCCCTGTGAGCTCATGAAGGATTATATTCTGGTGGCAATAACAGTACCTGCTAAGGTCATACAGAGGGCACATGATTGTTCACCCTGTTGTTCAGCTAGCTCACAGTGATCAGCCAGCATCATCTTCAGTGACCCACAGCTTCTGCTACACCAGATGTGATCACACAGCGCTGGCACTTTTCCTGAGATTAGCAGTGAATGCATTAGAAAACACTGCTAAATCATTTTAACAAGTCACATAGTCTAGGTTTGAATTGAAGTGCTAAAATGTTTTAGATGTGTAACTGATAATTTATTAGTTGAATAATTCAGTTCTACCTGCTAACAGGATGAGGCACTAACTTTGTTCCAGCTTGTTCCAGACATTTGCTTGAGTCAAGTTTCACCGTCTTGACACTGTTAGCTGAATGTTCCTTTAATCACTCACAATAAATCCAGATACATCACTCGATTGTTTACAATTTTATTATTGTTATTGTTTTCTCATTGTCAGATAAAAGCAGAGAGAGAGGAGCATATTCATCAGAAACAGCGCGCAGCTTTGGGGTTCCTGTCCAAAGCCGGACAAGTGAACTGTCTGAGGTGAGTATACGTTAACAATACAGGGCAGACCCCACCATCATAAATGCTACATAACACTGTCCATATCATAAACAGTCACAATAATGGCCGTTGTCAGTCAGCCTGTAACACATTCATGACACACAGTTATTCTGAGGTAAGCTAGAGTTGGCTAGTGTTGTACTGAGCAAATAAACATCTATTACGTACTGTATATCTATAATGTTGTGACTGTGTCATATCCTGTTCCTGTAAGCACAGGTTACTGTAGCTCATCTCTACCTTGGCATAGCTTTGGCAATAGGAGGTAACACGGTAGCGCCCTGATGGGGCCATTTGAGAACAAGCGTCTTTGTCCATTTCATGAACATATAGGGAGTAACTCCCAAAGGCCTTGGGCCAGTAAATATGGGGGACTACATAATGCAGAGTCAGCTATTCATATTTCAAGTTTGACAAATAACAGTTTCTACATACTGCTACTTTAATTTGAAGGAAAGCACCCATAGACGTGTATATGTTCTGGGTTATGTACATGTCTAGGCCCAAATGCAGGTAGAGTCTGTATTGCTCCCCTATTTCAATTATAGTGAGTTCCACTTTGAAGTGCAGCTTTGCAGTCATACAAACTTACATGAGCTTAAGCTTTAGCTTATTCCAATAGGAGAGAAGGTGCTTGCTGCATGTAGGCCAACGCATTATGAGATTTGATCACATTTGTTTTAGCGTTCTTTCAAACGTTAAAAAAAAAAAGAAAAAAATCTGAGTAGACTTATGAAACTAGTCTAGCTTCACTGGCTGAGTTGAGGTTTGAGACAGATTTTGAAATGAGGGTAAGACTACAAAAATGACCAGAGAGCAGCATTCAGTATAACAAAGAAGACAGATGACAAAGAGATACTGTGATATATACTGTCCTAGGCTTGTTTTGCTAATATAAAAAGGTATAAATAACACATCCTGTTTTGGTTAAATACAGTTAAAGATGAAGAAAACAAAGCATATGTTAAGACACAAAAAGAAACCTGGTGCAATTCTTCACTGTCTTTATCCACCATTTTTGGGATTTACCTGAGATTCCAGTTGTCCCTCAGGGCTTTACGGATTTGATAGCAACAGCACTTGCTGACTGATCGACCGATTTAATCAATCGATTGATTGAGGTTAGAGTCCTACGAGCCAGATGGGGTTAAAGACATTCAAGCAAGCAGAGGGCGTTCGTGTCACCACAAACCAGATCCTTGATACCGTAACTTTTCTCCCCACCGAGCACAACCTGACCTGCAGGCTCAGCACGTTCACGTCACCACAGTCCATCAAACAACCACTCTGAAAAAGCTAAAAGAAGGCATGTAGCAAAGAAAACTGAAAAGGCTTAGCTTAAAATGGGCGAGGTATCCTTTACATAATTCTCCCTCTAAGGAATTTAGGCTTTTTAATACCATCTTGGAATGCACTATATATTGATATATATATTTATATATATACTGTATATTGCCGTTAATATAAGCAGGATTACTGTTGATAAATACAGTGGCCTCCTTACCATCAGAGGCACCTCCGCGGGCTTCAGCACCCTTCTCCCTTTGATTTTTGGGTGTCATAGGCCCCAAAGGACCTACCCCTGGGTGGTGGAGGAGACACTTATTGTTTTCCTATTTCATCTGATTAAAATTCAAATATGATGATCCAAACTACACTGGCTTTGGTCACTCCTCATCCACAGTCTCCCTTTTTGAATCATCCTCTTTCTGTTCCAGGACCTGAGGGGTGGGGCTTGGCAGGGCTGCCACCTCTGTAGTAGCCAGTGAGGAGGGGTCTTGTTGGTCAATGATCCTCTGGGAAGATGCGTCTTCCTGTGGAAAGATAAACAGTAGATATATGAGCAAATTACATAGATGTTGGTATCCCTTTTATTAAAAAATCTCTTGTTGACATCAAGTGGGATCCTTCTTGCGAATATAGCAGTTGGGATTGTTTATGGTCTCACAACAGCCTTAAGGTAGTGGCAGTTTTTGGCTCGGGCAGCCCTAAGATTAGTGAAGCGGCTAGAGAAGCTCTACAGACTGTGTTTATGTCCTCATGCCTGCTGTGACCAGCTAACAGCTGGCTGGAGTTTCTGCTGTGGCCCCCTGTGACTTCTGGCAATTTCTCAATTTGTACCCAGTGTGGTAAACACTGGCTCTTAAGACCACCTACCTCTGACTTGGCTAAAACATAACATGTGTGTAGTGATGCCAGTAATCACTGGCAACACACCCTCAACAGACTCTCAACAGAAATAAAGAAGCAATCTATGTGTTCTGGTTACTAACAGACCATTCTTCGTAGCAGACACTCCCAGTTACAGGTGATCAAACACACGTATAACTGCTGACAGTTATAACAACTGCACTGTATTTCTGTCTACCACTGTAAATGTGTCACACCAAAGACATCATTTCACTGTGTAAAAAAGGGGACTCCACAGTCCATTTTTCTAACTTTGCTGGGAATGCAACTGAACAATCACGACACAGCTTGCTGAAATGTCACACAAAAATACTGAACATGGTGGATTGTCTAGTTGTTTTTGTTTCACAAAATGCTAGATTATACAACAAAAAAGGCACCATCAAACCATTTCTTGATGTTTGATGGTGACTTTTCTTCCCCAGAACGTTTTTTTAGAACATACACTTGAAAATTTGCCTATTTTGTGTGGTTAATCCTTATCATTCCTGATGTGTAAAGGCCATTATACCAGTACTTTTCCTTATATGACAAGTCAAAATATCCATTGTGATAAAGGCTTATGGAGCACAACTACTACAGCAATAATGTTTCAAATTACATGTTTGTGTTCAAATGATAGAAACACTACCAAAATTTCAGGTGAGCCAATTCTCTGTGCCAAAAAATACCATGATGAGGGTCTATGGACTGCGCTACTAGTCATCTGTTTTTTGTTTCTCCTTCAATGGTGACTCTGTGTGGACTTACTTGCTCTGAGAATCGATGATTCACCTGATCGGCAAACTCTTGCATCTCCCCCTCCTCACCATTTGAGTGGCAGCTTGGACTTGGCACCTCAATTCCATGGCTTTCCAAAATGGCAGCCTCTAGTTGTGTTAGACAAGAAAGTGGAAATTGGAAACACAGGAAGCATAAACGTGCATGTAAATTGTCCAGTGTCCGCAGATGGAAATAAACATGACTAAAGGCTTCCTCATATGAATCCACCTGGTGTGTGTAAAGGAAGTTATCAGGTCCTCACCAATATTTGCTCTTCTCTTCATCTCCTTCCGGCGGTTGGCAAACCAGTTGTACACCTTCAATGCCGTCACACGCTCAAACTCAGACAGCTTACAACCTGAGGAATTAAAGAAAGAATCCATCTGTCATAAAACCAAATACTCCACACCACGTCATCAGGGCTCAACTTAACAAGAATTATGGTTCAAAAACTGCAGTTTGCATATATATATATATTCACTGCCACTAGATGTTGCACTAGAGTGCTAGCATCTCAGACCAAAACAAAACAACTGTGGTCTCAAAACAGTGTATCAAACAATACATTTTGCATACCAATGTGAAAGAAAATAACTTATGTCCAAATCCCAGAGACTAATATGGTCACACTGTTCAACAGTCTGAAAGCACGATATTTACAATATAAGCCAAGAAGTGTAGCAAACAGCAAGCCTATTTTTATAATATATAAATAAATGACTGAATGTTCAATCATCAAAACAGTCTAATTATCCACTCAGTGACTAATCAATTAATCAGAATAGAGATCAAGTATGCAGAATGACATTTTAATTTAAAGTGGGAAAGCAGACTATTTTTAGCCGTTGCCTGAGGTGATTTCTGACAGGAGAAGTTTTTAACACTACCTGGTTTCTGAATGACAGAGTTACAGGCACTGGCGATCTCCTCTCTCTTGGCTTCGTCTGGATACTGGTTCTCCATGAAGAAACTGCAAGAGATAAACACCCACAGTATTGGAAACAGTTAAATCATATTGCATCACAGACTCTGCATTTATTAGAAGATGGCACCAGTCTGAACAGCGCTAGTTACGCCCTAATTTTACACCTCATCAACTTTTAGTCTTAGTATTGAACCAGGAGAGAGAAAGGACAATATTTATACAGTGGAGGAGCACGAGGAGAGGGCCTCACTGTAAAGGAATAGATTAATGGATGCACTAAGTGGATTCATTTCTGCAATTCAAGCTTTTACATACTTAAATCTTTCTTCTCTCTCTTAGGGCCTATAAATATGAAGAGTCTTTGGTAGAAACCAAAATTTATATTTACAGGTGAGATCTTTTTTTTTTCATCTCCAAATTTTCCTTACTCATGTCTACCTCCTTTATATCCCTCCATGGCTGAAAAAGAATCATTATCTCGCATTACAAAACACACAGAGATCGATTTCTTCCAGCCCTCTCATCCTCTCACCCTCCGAGTTGCCCTATCCTGTCCACTCCGTCTCACACACACACACACACACACACACACACACACTCCACATCATCTTCACCTCTACTGTATCGTCCTTGGGTCTAAACTAGCTCATAGGGATCAGCACTGCAGTAGAACTGCGTAATCCGCAGGGGCACTGCTGGTGAGTGTTGTCTGAGGGCCTTTGTGGTCTTATTACTGCGAGTGGCCGGTCTGCACCCTATACTTACAGCAACCATGTAATAGAGAAATCAATCGCACACAGAGAGTTAGAGGAATGCCTACTCCTCTTTCTCTGCATCCTTGTGAGAAGACTGTCTGGGACAAATATGTTACAGAGAAGCAGCGACATAATACACCTAATGAAAAACTGCATTATAAACCAAATACTTCTGCGCTGAACAACAAACAGGAGGTCACAACAGTAAGACACTGTTGGATGTTCACCCTGGGAAGGTTATTAATACTGACTCTTTTACCTCAAGCACTGCTGCATTCCTATCATATGGGAACGAATGGTTGAACTTTCAAGTACTGACATGCTCAAATTCATCTGAAGCCATCAAACATAAAAAGTTTGAAGTTTCCTGCTAAGCCTGGCTGCACTCAATTGAGTTTATGCTAGTCTAAATGAGACACTTACAGAAAAAAACATGTAAATGTAAACTATAAGTCCCATCAATTTGATGACAAAGGTACTGTAATGTAAAGTAGAAAATGTCAAACACTGACTAGTTCAAGCTTCTAAGGATTTGCAGCGTTTCTTTGTCTTATGTGATTTAAAACGAATATATAAGGGCCTTTGTACCCTGGGGTTGAACAAAACAAATAATGTGAAAATGTCACATTGGCCTGTGAAAAATTGTGATTCTTCACAAGTGATTAAATAAGCCAATAAACATTAGCTGAATCTATAAGAAAGATAATTGGTGTGTAGGTTCTCAGTCATCCAGATCATGGTAGTCTTAAGTGCTAAAGTTGAAGGCAACTGGACTTCTTTTAGGCTTCTTAAGATGTTTCACCTCTCATCCGAAAGGCTTCTTCAGTTCTAAAAACTGGTTGGGAAGTCCCAGGTATTTAATCTCTGAGAGGTGGTTCTCGGAGTCGTCAACCCACCCTGTCGTTATGCGAGTCGTTAGGGTCACATGAGCCCAGGTGTGACTCGTACAGTTTGAGTAACCTGGCGTATGCTGTGCAATGCAGTGAGAAGTGCTCAGACCTGTACATAGGTGAAACCAAACAACTACTACACAAGCGCATAGCACAACACAGGAGAGCCAGCTCATCAGGACAAGGTTCAGCGGTTCATCTACACCTTAAGGAGAAGGGACACACACATTTTGGATAGAGAGGATAGATGGTTTGAGAGAGGAGTAAAACAGGCCATCTGTGTCCATCTGGAACGTCCATCTTTAAACAGAGGTGGTGGTCTATGACACCAACTTTCAGCCACCTATAATGCAGTCCTGAGATCCTTGCCCAGGAGATTTAACCCCCATTCACACCTTGAGACATGTAGAGACTTAACGACTCACATAACGACAGGGTGGGTTGACGAATCCCAGAACCACCTCCCAGAGGTTAAATACCTGGGACTCCCCAACTAGAACTGAAGAAGCCTTTTGGATGGGAGGTGAAACCTCTTCAAGAAACCTAAAAGAAGTCCAGTTGCCTTCAACTTTAGCACATAAGAACGATAGTGGTTAGTTGCAGCACTAGTTTCATCTCATACACAGTAAACACTGCTTGATTTGACTTAGTTTTTCATTGTTAATGTTGCTTGAATGAAGGAGTCAGTGTAACCTTGAGTTCCTGAGAAGAATTTCCTTTTAAAACTGAGTCAAATGGTTTATTAAACAAGAAATTTCTACTCTCTACTACTTTCCCACATTACATGAATGCAACACATACAGCATGTGTCTCCTTTGTTTTTCAAACTAAGTCCAGTAAAACTCACTCACCTCTCCATGATGGACTGGCACTCCTTCCTCCAGGTGAACCTGCTTCCTCTACGCAGCCTCAGAGGCCCACCCACCATCCCTGCTCTGTCACCAGACATGATCCCCGTCCTCCAATCAGGTTCCTCCTTCACCAAGGACCGCATTGATAAGGTGGCACCTGAAGATGGGAGCACATGCCACAGTTTGACTGTTGAGGGTTTGTGGAAACAAAGATGAAAGTGATTATGTTAAAGCCTCAAGCTGCTCTAGCACCAGCTGTACGGAAGTTCGATCTGAAGTTGGAGTGCGAAGTCAACACTAACTCTGTAACCAGTTAGTTTCATTCTGAGCTCACAACTCTGTCGCACCAGTTTATCATTTATTGATCGCTTTAGTTAGAGGACCATTACTGGTGAAGATAGCACTGTCACACCTAAATATGGTCATAGGTAATAATAAAAAACATTAACAAAGGTCTCTGAAAACCAAACACTGCATTCTGAAATCACACTTCACAATACACAGTGTCAATGTTAGGTTTCATCATAAATGTAAACAACTGTAGTCTGTCACAGGAAATGTGTTATTTGATTGGACTGTACCCGCTGTTGGTAAATACACTACTAAGTCTGTGTGTGAAGTCCTACATTCTCAGCTCTTTTTAAACTAGTGATTTACCATCTTAGGTTGCGTCATTAAATTATAATGAATGAATATCCAATTACATAAATCTAACCAACATTATTCAGCCATTTAGACTAACGTCACTGACATACCATTTGGTAATTTGAGGTATACTGGTATTTTTGGTGGTTAGTTTGCACACCCTTACACATTAACCTCTGTTGCTCTTCACACACTAGCATGCTAACATTAGCTTTGTCACTTGAACCATCAGCTATGCATCACTTACACCAGGCAGTTAGTGTAAATATTTAGTGATACTATTCCCAACACTAGTTTGTGAGGTGCAACCTATTTGAACCTTTGTGATAAATGTTCACTTAGTAAACACTTAATTTATGACTAGGTTAACTTTGAACTCAGGAAAAGCTGGTGCAACTGACTCCTTTAACATCAGTTTCTCCTATCATTCTAACCTTTTTACCATTTACACTTATTAAGGAATGAATTTCGGCTGCTTTGCGTACATTTTAAGTTATATCGTAACTCTGTTGTCATTTTTGAGAAAAATACCAAATATCAATACTGATGAGATATTGTCATATCACACAATCACTGCCACCTTCAAACATTTGCACTCTACACTTTACATTTTCATTATGTATATTTATGTTCCTTGTAAATATATTATTTGCTTTTTGCTCTTTCTGCTCCTTAGCCTTACTTCTACTTCTCTATATCTGTCTTTGTTTACTATCACTGTTCTTTAGCACCGATATACCAAGACAAATTCCTTGTATGCGCAAACTTACTTGGCAATAAAATCTGATTCTGATAAAATCTTATTATTGATAGTAATTTTCTTTACACAACACACAATATAAATGCACATTTTTTATATTTTTGATCCCCTAAAGCTGTTTTTGTTTGTTTGTTTAAACTTTCTGTGCTTCAGTTTTAATAGTATGGACCCACTTCATTTTTAGCATTGGGGTGCAATCTTCTAGTTTATCTCTGCTGGGGGAAGAAAAGCAATCTGTCAGCGTGGGAAGCATTTCAACAGTCTCAAAGTGGCTATGGGTTTAATGGCATGCAGGTTGGCTGATGTTGCATGCGTCCCCTGCTGCAAGCCGCTGAGGCCAGGGAAGGGAGGGACTGGGTTACCTGGCTGGGCCTGGGCGGCTGCGGCAGCAGCAGTGTACCATGGCAGCAAGTGCATCAGCAGCTCTCTCTGCCTGCTCCACACAGGGTTGGGGTTGAGGTTGGTGTTGGGGTTGGGGAGGATGTTGGGGAGGCTGCTGCTCGCCCCTGCTACCGTCCCGTCTCTGTCCCCTCCCCTGGCCCTGGGCATGGGGCTCACGCTGTGCTGGCTTTCACTCCATCTCAGCCCTTCAGTCGGGACAAAACCAATGGTCAGGCAGGCCACAGGCATGGATCAGATTATAGGCAGGTTTGGCTAATGTCATTGGAGATTAAAGAGTTGACTGGGTTTACTGGCACACTCCTGTAGACCTATCTGGCAATTTTCAGTCATCAATAAAAGTCTGCTTTATCGCATAATTCAGTGTATTTGCCAATTAAAAATTTGACTGATAACATTGCTTCTTTGGAGTTTCATGATGGGCAGGTCAATAGGAGCCTACATCAGAAGCAAAGCACTGTGACCACTTTGGTTTTTGAAACATTGCAGAGAAACTCAGTTCATGTTAGTATCATTGTTAATAGCCTGTTTGTTAGCCATGTAGGAATGAAAACCAGCACCAGAGTACCTCCAGCATGAGGGCTGAGAACTACAGAGGAGCTAAGGAAAAGCTTGGGCAGGTGGGGTTAAAAAAAAAAAAATTAAGATGAAGGAAGGCAGCAGGGACAGCAGATGGTCCATCAGTGGCTTTGTTTATTTTGCAGAACTGGTAATGTGAAATTGCGACTTTTGACATGATTTATTGCGAATGCACGCCATCTGACACAAACCAATAAAAGCTGGGAGCATCTTTAGCCGCTACTCATTTGGTACGGTGCAGCTGTTTAAAACCATACCACTTTTTTTTTTTTTAGGTAGTCGTATGCTTGTATCCTAGGACATGGAGAGGTCAATGCCAACCCAAGCTGTTACTCTAGCCTGTACAGACAAACCGCATTCACCCACTTAAGTTTCATTTCCAAACCAGAAGCCTTAATATTATTGATTAGCATCTCCTGTGACAGGACTACCTTTATCATTTGTCTTTTCTCTGAAATTATAGATTTGTCTCGTGTCCTTCCTTGACCTCACAGCCCTCGAGGACCAAGATGGAGTTAGCGTGAGGAATTAGAGGCGTGTGGGTGAGGTTTACCATGCAAGAGGATGGGGAGGGGGAGGAGGAAGAGGAGGGCAGATGGAGGGGGGAGGTTAGCAAGCAGTGGCTCATATTCATGAAACACAAGAAATTTAATCTCTTTTTAATACACGCCTTCCTTCCTACATTATCTTATCTATAACCTATTATCATTAACCTGACATTCAACCTTGAGGCCCTGATCAGCACTCTCATAATTAGTCTTTTTGCATCTGACATCCATCATCCCTGTAACCATCTACATTCTACTCATCTGCTCTACAATAACCATATCCTACACTGCGTCACCCTGCGTCTCACCTGGATTATTCCTCTCCAGCAGGTACCAGCGGTAGAAAGCTCTGCGCTTGGAGTCGCTCATCTCCAGGCCTTGCTGCAGCAGCCACTGGGAGATGTAGCTCTGGCTGATGCCTGCGCGCACGAGGCGAGACATGTTATCTTAACACATTTAAGACATTGATTTATTTCATGGTGCAGCCAGCAGCATTTGTACTACCGAGATCGGCCGTGAGCCAGCTGTGGAATACTCCTGTTAAGCTAATGAAGCCGACCCAATAGCAATACTCTGATTAAGGACATGTGATTTGAAAATTTCCCGGGGGGGGGGGGTTTGCTGCTGTGAACATGGGGCTAGTTGTGAGGTGCACAGTATTGAGGAGGCCCCTGTCTGCTGATTATCTATTACGCTGCTACATCTATTATCATAATAAGTCCATTAATAGGATCTGCTTGAAAACATGTTTTGCTGAGTTGTGTCTATATAAACCCAAACACTCTGCAGTCTGTGCTACTTTATTCATAAAAAAAACAGTTGTTAACAAAAGGTTGTTGTACTATAAGTTGCATATGTATTGTATATTACTGTATGTATATAAACTCAGGCTGCAGCTATGATTCTATCAGTTATTTTATTATAAAATGTCCAAGACGAGATCAAAAATGCCCATTTCCAGAACTCCTGATGCTCCAAATGCAGAGATTTTCTAATTAAAATGATATAAAAACAGGGAAAGGCAGCAAATTGTCACATGAGAGAAACTGGAACCAGAGAATATTTGGATGGAAAGAAAATATCTATTGATCACTTATCAAAACTGCTGCGGATTAATCCTCTTCACAAATTAAAAAAATTGTACTTTTTTACATGCGTTTTGGGTTTAATAACTGAAGCATGAAAAAACAAGCCAGCAAACCACCATGCACTGTATCACTTTACTGATCTCAGATCAGGCAAATAACGCCATCCTGTTTAATTTCAACACAAAGGCTCATACAGCACTGTGGTCGACTATAGGCTCCCCTGGTACCAATGTTGCAGCAGAGGGTATTCACAAGAGTTGAAACAATTAGTCAATCAACCAAATTAGTTGACTGACAGAAAAATAATCAGCAACTATTATAAAGCTATTTAACATTTTAGCCATGTTTCAAGGAAAAATGTTAAACGTTCTATAGATTAACCTTCTCATTTATCCAAGACTAGCTGCTTTTCTCTCTCTCATGTTGTGGTTAGATGAATATCTGGATGGATAAAACAAGAAATCTGAAGATGTCACTTTGGGCTCTGGGAAGGTGTGATGGGCATTTTTCACTATTGTTGGACATTTAAGGGGGCAGGTGATTGATCAGTTAATTGTAAAAAATAATCTGCATGTTGATCAATAATGAAAATAATCGTGAGTTGAAACCCCAGTATTTTCTACTGTAAAGTTACTAAGAGCACAGTGGACTTTTTCTACCTGCTTGCTCCAGAACACAGACATGTTTCTACAAAAGAACCTATAAAAACAGCACTGGTGGTCAGTAAATTACACTGTCATTTCATTATTTTCATATGTGCAGAGGACTGTAACATGTTTCAACATTACTGCAGTTAACGTTTTGAAATAGAGCTGCACACTCCCATTTTGTTAGTCAGGGTCCCTCATCACAACCAGTTAGCTTAGTGGCTGATTACGTGTTTGGCACACTTGAACTGAAGTACGAGCCTGAAAATAGTGCCCCCTATTCTATTTAACAAATTTGTAATCAATTATCTATCTTGTCTGAAATCAAATCAAACTGTAGTATAAGATTCCCACCCCCAGCATCTCAGCACTGTTAATAATTGCCCACAAATGACATCTGGCATGTATCATCTGCTCTTGAAGCAGTTCACTAAGCTGTGCTGACTTTGTAAAAACAGCAGAGAAGGCAGAGTACCTGTAACTTGGCCTACGATTGCCTGAGAGATCCTGCGATTGTTGAGGAAAGTTTTGATCTCTTCTTTCACCAGGTTGCTGTCTCTCCTGTAAAAGCAACAAAACCCCATCATGGTATAAGGACCATTACACTGTGGTTAAAACAGAAGCCTTTGCTCTGACTAACCTTATTCACTGATGATTCTCTTTTTTCAGCTGTCCCTAAACACCTGACCTGAATTAACTCCACTAAAATTCTGGAGAACAAGTCTGCACCTCTGGGGACAGTAGCTGTCATTATCTGATGTTATAATAGTCTCGATTTGTCTCTATTATTCTTTTGGTCTTTCTTCTCAACTCATCCTCACCCATCACTAATTCATCTCTGGGCTCCCTCACAACAATTGGCACCACCCTCCTCCTCTCTCCCTTCTCACCTCATGTACTCCTCCACCTTCTCCTCCAGGTCCCACTCCTCCTCTCCCATCATGTCGTAACTGAACGACCGCTGCACCGCTACGCTAGGAGGGTACAGCGGAGGAGGCGAGGCCTCGTAGCTATGGCTGGGTGACAGCGCAGCGCCGTCCAGCCCGGAGGTCTGCGTGGTGGCAGAGGCCAGGGAGAGCGAGGAGGAGGAGGATGACGAGGAGGACGGGGCCGGGGCAGCTGTGGTGGGGGTGTTGTTGGACGGGGCCGGGTGAGAGTCACAGTGCGACGGGCGGTGGTCTGGGTCGAGCCTCTCCAGGGACTCCAAAGCGTGGATGATCTGAGGTTTGGTCATGCCGGACAGGCGCAGGCGCTGCAGGAGGTCGATTTGTTCGATGGTGTAGCGTGGCTCCACCTCACAGCACTCCATTCTGGCATCTGCATACATAACGAGGGGTGTACATTTTACCAAAGCGAACTTGAGACTAGCTTTTTGAATGAAACACTAGACTAATTATGCAAGTGAATAGGAACCAACTGTAGCTCTATAAATATACCAAAGGCCTGCAAGGCTCGGTTGATTTCTCACCAGATAAACAGCACCCCAAGACTTCACAAAGTGTTACCAAGACATATACTGCTATATTTATCTCTACTCTGCACCTTTGATAGACCTTAAATTTAGATAATATGTTGCAGGCTTTTTCAGAACCTGCAGACAAACTGATAAAAATGATGAAAGGATTATTATTAGATGAAAAAACAAATAAAAAAAGACATGAAAAGCTGAATTCAAACACTACACTTCCTTTGTTGGGGTTCATTTATCTTGAGTACAGCACTTTTACTGCAAATGACTAAATAATTTCATTTACATTAATACCAAATAACTTTGAGCTGACACAAGACTGGTTTATAAAACTCAACTTAGGGAAAGGAACAGACTGCATTCTCCTCTGAAGAACCCTTGGGTCATTCAAAAAATTTGGCAACCTTTCAAAACACTTGGCACAGACACTTGGGGCTAACCTTGCTCCATTTGTCCAGGGTGGAATTAAAGAAAGATCACCCTGGCATACATATCCTAACATCAGGTCCCCTCAGCCTAGTCATATTCACCTTTCTTTTTACTTTCTGGTCCTAACATGCTCTATTAACTGTACAGACTACAGAGTAAATATGTAACTCAATTAGAAACTCTAGCAATTTAACATGACCTTGCTTAATTGAAAGGGAAGACACCTGAGACAAATTATCTTGATATATTCTTCAAATCTGTTAAAACCCACTCTTCAATTCGGCTTAGGTGCACTGTCATAATTTTGCATAGGCATACCTCCACCAAAACACACAGTGGTGAGCAAAAACAAGCAGAGTCAACTACCTATAAAAAGTTGATTTTGTCAAATGGGATGTATGCCGAACTACTTGAGATGCTTCAAGTCTAAAACTGTCACAGATGCATCTTAGTTAATAAGCAGAACAGAGATAACTTGCCAATTTGTTTTGCAAATAATTCTGTTTCAAATTTTGTGTTGATGGGACAGCCTGGCACCCATCAGAGCTAAAGTAATTTAAGTCCGCCAATGTTCTCTCAGTTGGATTCTAGGTTACTTCTGTGCAAACCCAAAAGATTAAGAACAAAGCAGGAAGCTGACTTTGGCTTAAAAAGTGAGTAAAACCGTGTCCCGTCATTGAGGTGATCTTACCTGATGGAGGGGGTGACACAGACAGGCGCCCCGGGAGTGGTTCAGTGCGTGGGGTCGCAGCGGGGACACACCACTGTCGCATGGCTCAGCGGAGTTCAGCTCGGCTGGACCTCTACAGAGTAAAAGACAAGAGACTTGCTGCAGTGTGCTGCGGTTAAGCTGCCTCTATTAGCATGCTGGCAAACCCACAGCAGCAGATAACTCGCTAGCAGGATGCGTTGGCTAAGCTAACGCCGTCAACTCCGCTCGGTTCCCCTGAGCACCAGCCTCCCATCGATAGCTACTTGCTATTTTGTTGTATTAAGTTCGCCAGTACGAATGAAGTTCAAAGCGGAAGTGTTGCAATGTTACATTCAAAATAAAAGCATTTTGTAACGTCCCTACAAAGAGATGTTTTGGAACGTTGCATGCTTTCTATTAATAGATAAATGAATAAGTAACCACTTTTTTGTGCGTTGGATTATACTCTCAAAGTAGCAGTTATGGTTCATACAAGCACAAATTCCCTTTAATCAATGCATAAGCATTTACTTATTACTGATTTAGACTGAGAAAGAAACCTATGGGCGTTTTGCTCTCCATGATTGTTACAATTAAAATCATTATATAAAGTTATTAAGAAGACTACTATATCAGTTGCCCATAGACTTAGAAACACAGTTATTTCCATTTAGTTTAGTTTACTGATTGTTTAACTCAATTTACTGTTTAGCCTTTTACGCCGAAAATAGTAGGGAATAATGAACAATCCAGTTTTACATCATTACCTGATATGGCAAGCACTGCGAACTTCACAGATAATCAACTCATAATTCTTTTACAATTTGGATGCAATTAAAAAAAAAAAAGTTATTAAAATACTATGTAAAACGTTCAGAGGTACAACCATTACATGCTGCTGCTAAGCTTCCTTTCGATAGAATTACCCGTCTATGCGATACGCGATTTTATTTTGAAGGACACAGGAAACAACTATCCAGTCTGGTTAACTTGACCGTACAGTCTGTACAGTCTTGGTTATCAACTTACCTAAAACTTGAACCTTGGTGGTTACGTTAACAGTATGACAGTATTTCAGATGAGCTGCTATGTACGAAATCTTTACAGTTAAACATAGCTGCAAGTAAACATTTGATGAATTAGGTCGAGGAACTGGGACTAACAGTAGCTAACGACTTAGCTCGCTAGCTAGCAAAGTTAGCAGATAGCTAGCACCGGATTGTCCCACCGCGGAGCACCTCTCTTACCTCCCGTCGGGGTGGAGAGATAGCTGCAGCCGGCTGGACGGAGAGGGAAGATGGTGAAAACTGTGGAGGAAGTGTCGGTCCACCCGACCCCAACCAAAGAAAGTAACTCGTCGGTCCGGAGCTGACGGTTAACTAGCGACCAGAGGGTGAACGGTGCAGGGTCATATTGTCTTTCAGCTATGCAGTAGGGAAATAGTGTATGCAAATGTGGGGAGTCTGTCTCAATTTATGACCCTTCACCCGACACCAGTCAAGCTAGCAAGAATTCTAATTATGATTTCCGGTTGCACTTTACCTACTATAAATTACCATAGCTCAGTTTAAACACCGCAGCGTGCCAAAATGACAGTAAAAGTTACATTTTATCGAGGGAAGTTAATTAAAATACCATCAATGCTCATACATATATCTAGTTTACGCAGCTTAAGCGGTAATGCTTTGGTAACAGTTCAGTGGTTTATCCTTTTATTTTGTGTGCTACAGGAAAATAACTCACTAAATATGTCTGCCTTGACGCAGCACCACCCACCACGTACAGTAAGCGGCTTTGTCTCTTTATATACAGTCTATGGCAGGGGTCTCCAAAACACTGCTCTAGAGGGTCAAAAGAGACGTTGATGTGATGTCTGACGTGATGTGAGTTATGGATATTGATATTCAATACCTGGTTACACACACAAAAAAATACTAATTTTACTGATGGTATTATAATGACGTACTATAATAATGATAATGATAATATTAATAGATTTGGATTCCCTAAAGGGATCTAAGCTCCAGCTGGATGACATGAAGCTGGATAATATCATAGTCGTTAACAAAGACGACCAGTCCTTAAAGCTATTATTGACTGATTTTGATGTGGCCCCCTGAGTCTCTGAAGTCTACAATGGGATGAACATTCAGTCTCTCTGTAACAGTTTTGTTCAACCTGCAAAACTCATAGCTCTGTCTTTCTGTTGGAAGTGATGCAGTAGTTCTCTGTTGTCTGAGTAGTATTATGTCAGATGTTTTCTCAGTCCTTAAATCTTGGCAGCATTTGGCTCTCAGGGCCCTGGAGGATACTCTGGGCCTCCCCTTTTCCAAGGCTGTTGACATGGACTCCTCAGTTGCGTCCTCATATTTTTGTGCCTCAAAGACAGCCCGTTTGCTGGAGAGAGAGAATATCCATTGCTGAGTAATGTAATATACTTAGCTTTGATTGCCCAACTTCAGTCAGACAGCCACAGCTAGAATGGCCAAACCATATTATTCAGTCTATGGTCCAAACCCAAAGGAATACTGGACTCTGGCTGGTGTGAATTGTAAATATTCTCTTGTCCTTCCCAGAGATGATGGACCAGCCCAGGGACCAACAAAGACTTTCATCATTGAGAACCAGCACTTTGAGGCTTACGGATTTACAATACTGGAAACATGGGGAAAAAGAGCCTGGCTCTGTCCAAAGTCAAAAAAAAATATCTGCCTGCAAGCACCTCTAAGGCTCACTGGGAGGCAGATTTTCTTCTTATCTTTGGACAGAGCCACACTCTTCTCATCTAACTGAGTGTATTTATGAAAATGGCGAACTATTTCTTCAAATATCTAACTTGTAGTATCCTGAACAGCTCTGGGCTCACATGTGAATTAGTGTCTAGCAATCTCTTTGCCTCTCTATATCTCTCCTGCCTGTTAGTCAAGGTGTTTGCTATCACCAGTTCCACTAGTGACAGTCGCTGAAGAATGAGGCGATGTTTGCTTTGCTCAATATTCCTCCCTCCCCTGCAACCTGTGCCAAGAAGGCAGCAGTAATAAGTACTATATTAAAGAGCCCTTGTGTCTGATATGCTCAGTTCAGTGAGTCCAAGCCATCTGTATTTGAGCACTCAGCAGAGTGCTGTTGGGTTGTTTTAGGGTGTTTTTTTCTTTCTTCTTGGGAGTTCAGTCTAATATCTAAGACAACACCATGAACTGGGCCTTCCTCGAGGGCCTCCTCAGCGGGGTGAACAAGTACTCAACAGCGTTTGGTCGCATCTGGCTTGCCATTGTTTTCATTTTCAGGCTTTTGGTTTTCCTGGTGGCTTGCGAGAAGGTATGGGGGGATGAGCAGAAGGACTTTGACTGCAACACCCGCCAGCCCGGTTGCCACAACGTCTGCTACGACCACTACTTCCCGATCTCCTACACCCGACTCTGGGCTCTCCAGCTGATCTTTGTCACCTGCCCATCCCTTCTCGTGACTCTCCATGTGGGCTACAGAGAAGAGCGGGAGCGCAAACACCGGCTGAAGCACGGAGAAGACTGCGCCCCTCTGTACGATAACACGGGGAAGAAACGAGGGGGTCTCTGGTGGACCTACTTCTTCAGCCTGCTCTTCAAGATAGCAGTGGATGCAGTGTTTGTCTTCTTGCTGTTCTACATCTACGAGGCCACCTTCTTCCCTCCACTGGTCAAATGCAATGAAGAACCATGTCCGAATGTGGTGGACTGCTACATTGCCAGGTAAGTGCACCTCTGAAGTTCTAAATGATGAAGGTCCTGGAATCTCAATGGCTGATCTTGGACTCTGACTTCCACTTAAAAACGCTAACTTATTTAAGTGTCTTAATGGTATGCTATCTCTCATCTTTGACCATGTGTTCCCCAGGCCCACAGAGAAGAAAATATTCACCGTTTTCATGGTGGTGACCAGCTTTGTGTGCATCTTCCTAACCCTCTGTGAGATCCTCTACCTGTGTGGGAAGAGGTTCTGGGAGTGCTGCGGAGGAGGACCACGTTCCGCGAGAGAAAACTCTTTCATGATGACCAGAACCCCTCTGACTGGGAAGGAAAACTCGGCCTACAACGAGCCTGTCTCAGACAAGGCCAGGATGGTCAATGACAGCAACGGAGAAATGGGCAAAGAGAGTTCAGCTCCAGCGTACAGCATAGCCATCTCATGAGAGACATCATGGGTGTGACTGAGGAGAATAAAGTAAAAATCATGGGTAGATTTTGTACTGTTGGCCAGAGTTACGGGCAGAAACTTATCAGTTTTCAGGCATTGCTGTTTACAGAGGTCATATCATTTTTGCACAGCAGTTTTACATCAAAGATATGTAGTGTTTTTGTCCCTTAATATTGTTGAGCAGAAAATATATGTAATACTTTTTTATACACTTCTAAAATGTAGTAGACAGTATAGGTAGTAGCGGTGATTTATTTTGTCTGTTTATATGATTATGTTATTATTTTGTTATGTGTTTCTAGAATATTATGGCCACAAAATGAATTTGCTGGACGTGCAGTGTGTGCATTAACATAAAGTGGACGTGAGGAAAATATCTATGTAAGAGCATACACAATATAATCATTACCCTTGAAATAAAGACAGATGCCAGTTATTGTTTCTTAAAATAAACGACTATCCTGTGAAATTTACTGTTGCCCTTTTTTTTTATCCCTGTATTTCATACAGGTTTTGGAAATCTTTGGTATTAAACTGATGACCTGTGTATTTCCCAGCTGATTTTTTCTTTCAAGAAAGACATCTTTAATTTCTCTACAATATGCAAGGTTGTTAAAATGGATGCAGAGGTATAGAACCAACAGAGTGTGAAGTAAAACATGTTCAAATGTAATCAGAAAAACCACAACATGAAACACCAAAACGACTTGGGTACAGAATGGTTAGTGTTGGGAGTAGCATTATTGACAGAAGTTGATAAAACGACCACTCCTACAGTAAGTTTCAGGACGCCTTAATGACAATTAAACACATCCTGCATTCCTTCCGGAGAAAAACAGTATCAGGAGACAGCATGTGCTTAATAAGGCAGTGACTGTTGTACATTCTTACCCAGGAAAATGAACAAGCAAAGGCTTGTTATATCTGATTTTGTGACATTGGCTCTCCATATCTCAGGTCTTGTTTAATGGTCCCAGAGTGCTTGCTCAAACAAATGTTAGGTGGTGGCCCTGTTTAATCCTGATTAATCAAAGGCTACAAAGGTGCATATCTCCACATTGCAGATACTAATGGAACTGATATGAAGTCACCTGTTAAGAAACAATGAGAGTAGACAAACACACCTAAGTGGGGTCTACTGAGGTCCACCTGTTGTATTATTATTATTATGTATATTATGCACAGTCACACTTGGTTATGAATTCCTTGTTCTATATTAGTCTATTTGTCTGTTTAAGTGAAATGTGAAATTTTTACCATACAACTGCTATAGTAAACATGAGTTAAACATTCATTGTTCCTGGAGCTCTTGGCTTAGCTGGGTGTCAGGTCCAAGATAAATTGATGCTGACAATAACCATATATAGGTTTGTCATATGTAGCTGAAGTTTTAAAGGGAAACTCTGGGTGGGTGCCAACAGTGGCCACACCTCCAGATTATGGCCAAGAGTTGATTGTTCAGCTCAGTCAATACTGCAGACCCACTGTAGGAGAGAGGTTGGCAAAACCTAGCTGTGGCACCTATTCCCATAGTAAATCAATTTCCAGGACGGGACATGATTGACTGAGTGGAACACCAGAAGTGTTAAGGTAAGCTAAGAAGATTTCATCATGTTTTGAGAATGAATATTGTTGTTGGAGGCAGAGTGAAAGGATATTAAATAAACTCTACATTCAAGCCTCATACTAAACTTTCCTAAAGGTGTATGAGGCTGAAACCAAGTATTCCTTTGCTCTTTGAAAGGTTTTATGTGCTGAGCAAGCAAGTATTTATCAATTATTTAAGCCATCTCTCTTTGCAGTACCGAACTTTGTAAGAAGTGAAAACATTTTTAACTGTGAAAAGAGGACCAGATCTTTGAGGTTTCGGAGGATCAGTGAAATGTTTGATCAGAAAAGAGAACACCTATCGAAAATACACAGTAAAATATCTGGAACAGATGACAGAATATTTCACTAAATCAAAGCTGACTTTATATATTTTTCATATTATTTCACTAACTTCGCCTTTGTCTCTTTATTGTGTCCTAGATCCACATTTATAAAGCTTCCCTCCTGCAATATTTAAAGACAGACCTCTAAAGAACTGAGTCAAAGCTGAACACATGGATTGGAAGTTTCTCCAGGGTCTTCTTAGTGGAGTCAACAAGTACTCCACTGCCTTTGGACGCATCTGGCTATCAGTGGTCTTTGTCTTCCGGGTGTTGGTCTTCGTGGTGGCTGCTGAGCGCGTCTGGAGCGATGACCAGGGACACTTTGACTGCAATACCCGCCAACCGGGTTGCACCAACATCTGCTATGATTACTTCTTCCCCGTCTCCCACATTCGCCTGTGGGCCCTGCAGCTCATCTTTGTCACCTGCCCCTCATTCATGGTGGTGCTGCACGTGGCCTACCGAGAAGAGCGGGAACGCAAGTACCGGGCCAAGCACGGCGAGAACACAAGGCTGTACGACAACCCGGGCCAAAAGCACGGCGGCCTCTGGTGGACTTACCTGATGAGCCTGTTTATCAAAACCACCTTTGAAGTCACATTTCTCTACGTGCTCCACTACATCTACAACAGCTTCAAGCTGCCCAGGAAGGTCCAATGTGATGTCAGTCCCTGCCCCAATTTGGTGGACTGCTACATTTCCCGGCCCACTGAGAAGACCATTTTCACCTACTTCATGGTGGGGGCGTCTGTCGTGTGTGTGGTGCTCAACATCTGTGAGATTTTCTATCTGATTGCTTCCCGGGTGGTGAATCTCAAACATCGAGGCAGCATTCACACTTCATCCAGAAAGATCCACCCTGGCACGGACTGTGACGGCTGCAAGTCTTCTCTTACATCCTAACTGGAGGCCCAGTGTAGAGAATCAAGATGTCTTCTTATACCTCTGTTTGATTAACTATAGAGTGATTACTTTTTCTCCATCAAAGGATAGATTCACCTTTTTCCAAATCTGACTTAATACAATACTCACATGCTTTTATGTACATTGACAGAGTTGTTGGTCGCTGTAATTGTTTCCCCCTAATTTCTGATTTTCTGCTTTGTCTAATTTACCCTCAGGATTTTGTCCAGTGTGTCCTCACATTATGAAATGATCTCTACATTGCAATCATACAGCAACTAATAACTCTTTCAATGTACCCATTGGCATGTGTGTATTGTTTTAAGATAGATGTGGAAAAGGTGAACCAATCTCTTACAGGTATTTAAAATTTCTATGTAATTTTCTATGTAAATGTGTATATTTTGGCATAAACATTCTACGCCCTACAATGTTATTAGAATTATCCACAACATTTGTAATAAAGAGTTGAATGATACATAATTGACTAAATTGATGATTAAATTAAAAGGGGATGCTCATATTTTTGTGACCATTTATTATTTCTTTTTTTGTATTTCCTGAAAATGTTGGTAAAAGCACTGAAATTTAAGGTTTTTTTTTTTTTTTTTCATTTTGAATTAAGATTAAATCGCAGAAAATACATGTTCATGTCAAAGTGTCTTTCTCCTCCTTTAATGTCGCCAATTCTCCACCTGGTGGCACTGGAGTCATACTACAATATCATGTCATGGTTGGGAAGTCTTGAGAAAGATCCCACTCCTTTAGCGTTATTTTATGGTTGTGCATTACATGTTACACTAAAAAGTTACATTTTAATTCCTACAACGTTCATAAACTGTCTTTTGTGGTACTCATTAGTAACTTCATGGTAGGGTTAAGGGCATAGGTTTTAAATAGTACCTCTGAAATCATGTAGCTATAGACTGCTGTTTTATTATTTTTAACAAATATTTCAGTAACCTATTCTCAAGTATATGATCAGCAGATCGTATGTCAAAATAGCACAGTCTGTCATGTTTTTCCAGACGTTCCAGGTGTTGTCACTGGAACTAACATAATAGATTGATGTCCACTAACCCGGAGCATTTAGTAAAAACAACATTTAATGCTAAAGAAAACCTTTATGAATAAACTCGGTTGACCATAGTGTAGCATATGCTAATGTATGCCATACTTTTTTCCTTCTACCATAAAAACAGGGCCTACCCCCACGTGCACCTGCGTTCACCTGCATCAAAGTTGCCGAAATTCAACAGACAACGGGCAATTAGCAACATTAGTTTCAAAATAAAAGCATAAAATGCCACACCCTGTAAAGTGCAGTTGACTTCTACAGTGTATGTAAGGAAAATTTAGAAAAGTTAAGATAGTATTTACAGTACTGATTTACAACACAATGCTTCTTAAACTCATTCCTTACTTTGCTTGTTTTTGTTCAGCTTTTTAAACTATTACACTATGTTTGCTCTGTTCGTACAATTTATCCAACTCTTATTTTAAAAACTACATTAATTGAGTTGTAGTTGATGAATTTCTGATAAACTGACACGGTTATCATACTGTGATAAGTTCTGAGATAAGGTGAGGTGATTTTATTTTGAAATATTTGAGCAGAAGCGTCGTTTTCAGTCTGTGCCATTGTCTGGCAGGATTGTCACGAAGAGACGAGGGGACACGCTAGTGTAAAGACACGAGACTAGCAGTTAAAGCGAATGGTGACCTGACAGAGATGACCGGTGCAGGTAATAAATGAGGGACGTTTCAAGGCATTTTCTCTATACACATTAAAACGGCTTTATTATCATGGCACGTTCCTTTTACACTTAAAAACAAACGTGTTGGCTTGATGCCGAAACGAGTCGGGGTTTGTTTTTAAGTGTAACATGACAATGCCATGATACCCTGAAGTTTTCTGAGATTTCTTTGTCTACATTTATCCCATACCAAATGCACCTAGCCAAGTATGTTTCAATGTCGGGAAGTCTATTTAAATGTATGTAAATAACAGTGTTTGTTTAAAAGTTTGTTTAAGAGTGTTTGTTTGGGTGTATTAGTGGTGCGGCACACGAGTGGAGATGATGAACTCTGATGCCCTTTGAGGAAAGCTTTGAAATTGCTTTATTATGCTTATATTTTCGTGGTATTTTAGGTCATTTCAAAGGTTCAAAACACGTCTATCAAAGTGATGGTGTTGAATAATGAGTATTTCTTGGTTTAGATAATTTACTCTGATCTAAGTAAGTATATCTGGCCTATTATGGCAGTCACATCCTCTGGCCCACATGGTTTAAGTATCTGAGACGGTGCTAATGCTACCTGAAATGTCCAATTGTCACCTCTTTATGTGGGTTGTGTCAAGGCATGCTGGAATGTGTGAAAATGGTTCATGGGGCCAGGTTAAAATGTGTTGTATATTACACACACACACAAAGCATGTGCATGAACCATGTTTAAATGACCAGATCAAGTACAATAATCAAATTTCGCAAATCATTCAGATGTATCATGTAACATTAGATGTACCTGTTACTGGGGTCGATTACAGTTAAGGCCAGACATCAGTTTTTCCTCTGATTTTCTTAACTTTGTTACTTTTCAGATGCCATTTGTGATGCTCTGTTTCTGTGTTTTAGTTTGAAATGTGATATTTTCACCGGCAAGAGCAACATGTCTCATCTGAAAGTTGCTGTGTTCAGTATAAAAAAGCTCCATGTTACATGATCATCCCCCTTTTCTCATAACCTTACTTTGACATGGACTGAAAACGTTGCTTAAATATGAAATGTTCTAATAATAAAATGATATGATATGTTACTGTTTTCTTTCAATTACTTTTAGAAGCAGCAGTGATTGATTCTGTTTGAGTAAAATCTAGTTTGGTTCTTCTTTCCAGTGTGTGCCAGTGTACACAGCCTGTACTGTAGTTATGTGCTCAGCAGCTAATCATTAATGCGGGTGACATCTCTGTGGTGGTTCTGACTGGGCCTCCTGTGAGTCTCTGATCAATACCACATGGACACCATGGATGATGTAACATTTTCTGAAATCACTGCAACTCCCTCTGCTTTGAGACTCTCTATATGTCACTGCCCCGAGATTTAACCTGCTTCTCCTCCGTCCTCCTCTCTTCAGGACTATGTTGTGCCAGCCTGGAGGAACCAAAGACCCTGATGAAGATGGGTCTGAGCATGGTCCTCGTCGGCCACTTGAACTTCCTGTTGGGAGCTCTGGTACACGGTGTGGTGCTACGACACATCAACCTCCACAAGCAGGCCCGGGCCATGGAGTACGCCATCTCTAACGTGGTGGCTCTGACCTCTGGCCTGGTGGTGAGTGTAGGAAGCCTTGTAGTGATCTTATAGCACGGCTGCCATTTCAAGAGGGGGATCTGATAACATTTCTGGTGATATTATGGAGCATAACAGAATCCTGGAGCTTGCTTTACACATTCTTTCCATTAGATAAAGGAAAAAAAGACTAAAAAACAACACTTTAATGTTTAATCTGCTCAGACTTTTGTTGTGAAAAGTTGTGATTTTCCATCATGGCTGCGGCTGCTTGCTGGTTACAAGTTACAAATGCATCTACTCCTTCAAAACATCTTCCTAGAATGGGTCTTTAAGTGCTGTAGAAACTTTCTCAACAAAAAAAAAATCACATTACATCAAATTTTTTTGCCCATAATGCCTCTCTTTAGAAAAGTAAAATACAGTACATAAGTGTGTGTTAAAATAGCTCCACGTAGCCCCTTAAAAAACCATGCAGAAATCCTGCAAATGATTTTAGAATCTGAGTCAGACAAATCACAGGAATCTTCTAGTCATTGGAGTTAATTGTACCACTCCTCTTTTATATGTAGCGATCTCAAATATATGTGATTTCCATTTTGAAAATACAGGAAATGGCTGTTTGACTCAGCAAGTGATTTAGCTGAAAATATCAAACTGCGAAATCAAATTGAATGGAAAGTTAAAGGGCTATTCCGTGTTGTTTTTCTCAGGCCTGACAAAAACAACGTTCAAAACACACAAAAGGCACTTAAACGCATGTTTGAAATGCTTGTAATGATAGCACGGCTGTGATGTTGAAAGATGCCATGTTTTGACTTTGCCTGTGTTGCTACCTCGAGTGTCTTGACACTGGATGAGAAATATATGATGTGAAATGTTAATTTTCTGGTCATTATGTGTCATTCCTTTCCTCTGTATAAGTGGAATGATATCTGTCTTGTCTCTGCAGGGAGTTGTTGTTGGCATTCTGGCTATTGTCCTGTCTAAAAACAAGAAGAGTAGATGCCTGGTTAGTATCACTTTTTTTTTTCCTACAGTGTTGTAAAGTTCTCAAGAAGCTGCAAAAAATAAAATTTAAAAAAATGCAGACAGGTAATCTGTACAGTTCTTTTGTTTTCACTTTTTCTGGGATCCCTCCCAACTTTGCCAGATCAGTATTTTCATGGCACTTCACTAATTTTGATCTGCACTGCACATAAACTTGCATTCTCTTTGATATTCCCCAGCTTTTCTCTCCGCCTGTCTCGTCAGGAGGGCATTAAAACAAAAAACACTCCTTTGCGCTCCTGCGTGCTGCCTCAGGTGTCTGAATCCAGCCCTGCAGAGCTGGAATAGTCTATGCTTTTTTTCCTTTCTCTCTCTCCCCCTCTGGTCGTGCAGCTCGGCTTCTCCTCTCTGTTTATTCAGTCAGCTGTCGGGCTGCTCAGACGGGACTGACGAGGCAGCGATCTGAACAGAATGACTAAGCCCGAGCAAACCTGCCCATGGTAAACCACTCCCAGGTTCCTTTGTTGGTGAGAGCAACTGTGAACTGGGCATGGCAGGGCTGACAAACAGCAGGTTACCTCCTCATTGGTCTTGTTATCATATTCAATCATCCAAGCATCATACGGCATGAATAACATGTAATCTCAACACTCCCTTTTTTACGTTAACAGTTCTTTATCACATGTGCTGACCGCTACCGTTTCTAATCTCCCAGACAGATTGCGTTATTTCTTATTGTTCTTATCAGGTTTCCATTTAATTTGAAACGTCTAGAGGCTTTCTGTACCCTTGTCTCACCTTCTGTACACTTATCAAAGGATGGGTTTCTCTACGCAGAACATTTATTTATCACTTATTATTGTGCAGAACTGATAGCTTTAGTCTCTAATGGTGAAACTTTTTACTGGGAGTTTGGGGACCAACAGTGTGTGAGTCAGTCTCTCGATATCCACCCCTATCGTGTCTGTGGCAGCCTCAGGCCCATTGGTTCCAGCCGGAGATATCACAAACGTATATATTAAGAGCCCAAATTGATGTCTTTTAAATGTCCTGTTTTGTCTGATCAAGAGGCTCAAACTCAGTGGTATTAAATTTATTATTTTCTTTGACAAAGAGAGGCTGGAACCTGAGAATATTTGGCATTTTTGAAAAATTCCTGAAACAGTGAATCATTTATGAGACCACTTGCAGATTAGTTTTATGTAGACCACAAATTGTTGCAGCTTATGGGATTTGTTGAGAGATGAGAAAATGATCAAATATCCTTTAAACCTAGTCTGATCATTTAGGACATTCACAACCATCGAAAATCTGTCAGGAAATGATGTTCCACCAAAAAAAAGGTTGTAGAGTGTGCTTTCTGTTGCATTTTATCTTCTTTAATTAGCATAAATTGTGGGACCCTGTGTGGATGTTTTCAATATATAGATTTGTCATGCTGTTTAATCTCCCATGATTTGGAAAATTTGACCTATTGGCACCATGTATTCCTTGTTTTTACACATGGTCTCAAACTGAATAGGTTATTTGGTAATTGACATCCAGTCTGTGGGTCTGTGCTATGTGAACTCAGGTGAAGAATGTGGTTACACTGCATGTACTGCATATGGACATAATTTACACCTGGTGACATCATCAGGGTAACATTTAAGACAAATGAAGGGATTTTCGTGAATCAGTGTAGTTGGGTTACACATTACTATGAAGTAAAATCTGCTATATTTGTATGAATCTTGTTTGTATTAATATTGTTTGCTGTGCTTTTATCTATTTACTGCTGCAGGTGCCCCAGTTTCCCAGCTGTCAGCACAACAGTCTCATCATATCAGCCATCATGTTTTCTTTCCTAATTCTTTTGGTCGTGTGTCTCCCACAGACGTGGTCACTTTTCGCTGTCAGTTTGGCAGCAGCAGTGATGGCAGCAGCTTCAGCCGTCGGACTCTTGGTGTCTGTGGTGAGGGCCATCATTCATGGCGGGCGGAGCCTCCTGACTCACTGCCGCTTCCCCGATGCCATAGGCTACTCCAGCATCACTAACGAGTGCCCCTTTGACCCCACACGCATCTATGTGAGTGTACTCGTGTGTAATACAGACGCCGAGATTAAAGCATGAACTGTGACTTTTTTTGCAGCAGCTGGCACTTTGAATAAGCCGGCCATTGTTACCACGGCATGAACTCGACAGAGCAGTGTGGTGGCCGTGTCCACTTTGTGTGTGTGTGTGTGTGTGTGTATATACATAGGGTGTGAGAGAAGGAGGGAGTAGGAGGCAGGGTGTCTGTCTTTTCTGTCACTCAGTCAGTCGCACTCTGCAGTCCATGGGCTGGTGGCAGAAATGCTGACCTGACCCTGTCGGCCCACTTCAGGCTGCGTCCTGTTCCAGTGTACTACAGAGGGACTGTCAGGCCTGCTCAGCCTCACAGCTGCATCCACACATCAGCACCACTCTGGCATTTTAGCACAGCTCGTAGTCTACAATTTGTCAGTTAAGTGACCTTTGTCTTAAGCTGGATTTATACTTGACACAAGGGGTTAATGGCAGTCCCGCTGTAGATACATACAGCGTAGGCTTCGACTTATAGTTCAGTGTCGAATTTCGCCCATTAATAGCGCAGACATGTCGTTAGACAGACGTACAATCCCTACGACAGCTGTGTTTACATTTGTTCATTCACTTCTGTAATACAGCACGACAGTGGGTAAAGCTTGACTTATTTCATTATTAAATATTGTACTCTATATACTGTATATATTATATGTTATATATAGCAGACAGCTGTCATGCAGTTGTCTGTTTACAGTACATTCTGTTACTCACTGTCACAGAAAGCAGTAATTACATGGAGCTGAAGGTTGTCAGATACAGATAAATAGGTAACACTTTCTTGCCTTCATAGGAGAAGTTAAAATTTGATAACTACATTAAAACGCATTAATACGCATCTACAGCTTATAAATTCTAAATATGGGTATTTAAAGTAAAGTGTTATCCTCTATGTAACTACACAGGGGCTATGGCAGCAACCATGCCATACCAAACACTGTTAGCGGTTAGCATAGGCTGCTTGTGTTACTGAAAAATTGCAGAGTCTTTCTATAACTTCCCATGATGTTGTTGTCACTATCAACAGTTTCCACAAATGGAAGCTTGTAGGAGAAAACACAAGCAGCCCATGCTAACCAGTCACAGGTTCTGGTATCTCCGTGGCTGCCATAGCTCATATACTTGTGTGCTTTACGTTTGTGAGGGTGGGTGGCAGACACGATGGCGGCTATCTGTGTTGTTTCCGTGAGATACCCCCTAAGGCACAGCTTTAACAAGTCACTTAATCAACAAGACTATGAAGTATGAAAGTCTGTTCATTTGTTCCCTAAAGTCAAAGTGTAATATAATCAAAACGATATTAGCGTAATAACTCACCATGTGTGTTTTGTTTGGCTAATTTGGTGTAGCAATTATTTGCATATAACTATCATGCTAGTTTTAGCTCATGTGCAGGTAAGAGCACGAGTAGCCATCCAAATAGTGAACCCATTAGCGATCATTAAAGGATAATTTGTTTATGATAACTTGGTTGTGTAGTTTTAACCATTCCATCAGTAATGTTAAACCGTAAGCAAAAATGGCAAGACTAGTATTCAGAATATCAGAGAAGTAAACCAACAGCTTAGTCAGACTTATTTACAAGAAAAATGAACAGTAAAATGTACACCCAAAATGTTCAGTTATCAGTTTTCCTGAAATGAGGGGTAATTACTGTCATTTTAGATGTGCTCATCCTTGGTGTAACTTTTTTAAAACTGAAAGGCTGGAAAATAAGACCTAGAGTCATTGCAAACCAAATTTACCCTTTAATCAGAAAATCAGCCCTGACTCAGAGTCGGCACAGAACTGTCAAGCGAAGCAGGGTCCATAGAGCCTGAGACTTTAAGTGGTTCACCCAGAGCTGCTTGGGGGTGGAGGTGGTGGGGTGTATTATATCACCTAAGTTTGTTTCGCTTGTGGTTTCGAGTAGTTGCTTAGAGGCAGTAATGATGGTTAAGTGCAAGGTTTGTATATATTTTGTGCTTTCTGCATATTTCATCATGAATTCCAAAGACAGCCCCAAACTTCGAACTGTAAAACTTTCGCTTCTAGTCAGTAGGGTTTTGCAAAAGTGCAGCTTTTCTTTTGAATTCTCTGTACACTTTTACTTTATTACATTCTGCTTTGTATTTTATTCACAATGCTGGACTCTCCTGTGCAAACTGAAAGTCCCAGGACTTTGCTGCTGTGGGTTTTTTTTTTTTTTTTTTTTGCAGCACCCATAGCTGTCTGAGAAAAATAATGTTCTGTATCACATCATTACCTACACTGTATTCCCATTTATGTGAAGCTGCTGAGCGCCTCGGCTTGGGCCCACAGTTTCCATGGCCAGCTGGTGTATGGCCAAGCAACACAATCCCTCCATCTTCCCCAGAGTACCACTTGATCCTCTGCGCTCTCCATCTGTGACTTGTGTCATCCAGATGGTGTTTTCTGCAGGTGCTTGGCTGTTCATGCTTCATTCCTGGGTCTGCCATGCTGCCCTTACAGGAAGAGACCCAGAGATTATGGCAGAGCGGGTGAGATTTTGACTCAGATGTTTTAGTAAATCTGAACTTTAGATGGAGTATAAGACTGTTTTTAAACATGGCAACATTTTAAACTGGATTAAGAACCGTCAGCACTTCCTTGTGTTCGTAGATCAATGTGGTGAGGCTGGCGGAGGAAGCTGCTCCTCTGCTACACTATTGATTCACCAAGCATAAACCATAGTCAACCTCCAGCACGCTTATACTGAACCTGCTAAGCAGTCACAACCCAGCACCGCCAACACCACCACCAAAACAGCAGCAGCGACCTCCTCCCTCCGCAGCATCCTCCCGCCAGCACCGGAGTCTTCCTCGAGAGTGTTCTTCACAGTCAGACAGAGAAAGCAATAAAGTGAGAAAAAGGCTGAACGAGGGCTTGTTGTAAAGGCACCGGAGGAACACCAGCTGCTAGGGGTACGATGGAAAGGCCCAGTGCTCTGATTTAGCCGTATTTGACAGGCCAGAGCTGGTCGGGTAGTGGGGCTAGAAGGATGTACTGAGCTGCTTCCAACGTTGCCTACCAACCACGCTTTCCTGCTCTTCAAAGCCAGGACTCCTGAGACTGAGGATGTTTATTAGCAAATACAGGACCTCAGCTGGAACCCAGTGTAAGAAATTTTCGCTATGTAGAGCACGAAGTGTGTGTGTAAAATGCCAGTTATGTAGTGTTTCTGTGTTGACGAGGAGTGGGGATATGGCAGTGCCAGCTAAAGCTAAGTTTAAAGAAATGGTTGATAATTTTGAAAATATGAATTTCCTCTTTAGGAGTTAAGATGTGGTTAGCTTGATGTAGCATAAAGACCTGAAGCGAGAACGCATAAGACATTGCTCCGCGACGCTACACATGGAGGTAAGGAATTAGGAATGTCCTCAGTATATGGAAAATATGTGTGTGGATGCTTAACCCGAATACCTGCTGCTGCCAAGGCTGAAACTCTGGTTTGTATTTTTGAGTAATTGAGGAAAAAGTTTGTGTGCATTTTTTCTGCAGTTTCAGTCACGTAAAAGCTAGTTTCATGAGAAACTTGAGCTGTAAGATTTTGCAGACGACACCCTGGCAAATAAAGTTTTTACGTTGAAATGCATACAACTTCTTTTCTGTGTTTTTATACCTGAACCCCGTCACTGGAAATGTTTCTTTAATATGGGTAAAGGCAGGTTATAGTGACCCATAGGTAAGGATAGTTAGCCCTGCTGCTCGTCGGTTATTAATTGAAAGGTTGGTACGCAAAACATTTCACCCACGCCCTGTCATGTCTACGTTATTAAGGGCCTACATTAAGCTTTTGACAGACTGCAACGCATGACAGCAGTGTTCAACTGTCAGACCAGACATTAGCCATGTCCACAATGAAATGCTGTGGCCATCTCCACACGTATCCTAAATAAGCAGAAATGAGGAAACAGTCCACACGTGCAGCTTTGAAACACTTAGGAGATTTCATCTCAGGTCCAACGGAACAAACATGACATCCTCAATGCGGAGGTTTTCTATGCAACAGAAAAAAATAGTAAAGGTTAAGAGGTTAGGAGGAAGCAGGAAAGGTGTATTATCCCACAGGCGTACCAGTTTCATCGAGGCAGGAGAACAGAAAGGGTTGAACTGTATGGATCACGGGTAGTAACCAGCGTTTCTTTATCCCAGCAGAAGGCAGGTGACACCACAGGATCCTGCAAAGCAGAGGTGCAGCTGGTTAGGAAGCTCCCCAGCAAATGTTTGCTAGTTAACTTGATCAGCGTCTGATGTCATGTGGATGGTGAATGCAGGCATAGACTTCAGGTCGATTGTAATTCATTGTATACACGACAAATACAGCAATTCAGTTTGTGAGGAAGTAAAATGAGCAACACAACACAAATCACAATTAGACTGACATTTCAGACTGATATTGGTCTTGTTTAAATTTGATTTTGGTTAAAGTTAAGTCTGGTACGTGGAGTTTCCTCTGACCCAACAAAAGGTTATTTTATTCTCACTTGGCAGACAGAGAAATCATCCAGGTGTGATGAAGTGTTTAAGTTTAACATTCTCAATTTTCCCACAGTGTAAAAATGTCAATGTCAATGTCCCATTTGAGAGGGATCTCCTAAAACAGTAAGAATAAATACTGAATCCTTGTCCATTGTACAGTAAGGCCATGGCCCGCTTCACTAATTACCAGTGGTGGATGAAGTATTCAGTTAGGTATAAGAAGCAGTACCACACTATAAAAAGACCCCATTACAAGTAAAAGTCCTGCATTCAAAGTGTTTACTTACAGAAGTACAGAAATATCAGCAATAAATATCAAGTACTCAAAAGTACAAGTACTCAATATGCAGAGACCGACCTTAGTCAGTATTACAGTATGACATTATTTGATTATTATTGATGCATTAATATGTAAGCAGGACTTCTAAGTTGTAGTTAGTTCAGGTGGAGCTTATCTTAATTTTTATTACTTTTACTACTTTTGAGTACTTTAATCTATACTAATACATATATTATGAAGTAATCAGGTTTTGTGTGTTAAATCTTAATCTGAAAAATAAACTCAAGTTGTCAGATAAATGCAGTAAAGTACAATATTTGCCTTAATGTGATGGAGAAGAAGTATTAGGTAGCATAAAATTAAAATATTCAAGTAATGTACTGTAGTATTGTTCTGATATGTGTCCAGTACTTGAGAAAATGTACTTAGTTACATTCCACCACTGCTAAATACACACATAGAATTGGTATCAGCCTATAAAATACAGAAATGCCAGTATAACAGTAGTGTTTTATGATAAAAGATTCTACTAGTGCTTTTGGAGTGCTCTTCAGTCAACAGCCTTGAGTTTGTCGTGTGTCATACAAAGACACATTTTTGACTGAAATGAAAATAGTATTTTTGTCCCAAACTGTGTCTTCAGTGATAACATCAAGGCAACAAGTCTACTAAATATGCAGAGTTACTTCAACTGTAATTTTTTTTTTCAGTCTGCCCAATGGTTAGCTACTTCACACACTGAATTTGTGGAGTGTTTGATCACCAAAAACAGAAGATGGCAACAGTGATCTGGCAACAGGGGCCTTAAACAGATGATATGAGAGTGGCGCTGGCACTGCTGCAACCAGTGGCTCTGTTTACATACGTGCACTATTTCAGATGGAGGTTTTTATGTTTTATTTAGTCAAGGCTTTGTTTTAAAAGTCTAATATTATACAGTTTAAAGTAGTTTTAAGTCTTACATTTCATTAGAATCAGAGAAGCTGATTTGATGCCATATCTCCAGGTGTTCTATGTGATCCAAATATGTTAGAATAGGTATCCCAAATATTAAAGATTTCTATGTGCTAATATAAACATGGCCACTGGTTTCTGTCAGATTACTACATAAGTCTGGAAAACCCTGAAAATCCAAATCAGAGCAAGCATCTGAACTTGCTCCTGTCTTGTGAAACATGTCCCTTCATTTTACTGCTCTGTAAGCAGACTAATCCAGGAGGTTATAAAAGCATTCCGGTAGAGAGTGATGAACGAGCCCTTAGTGAGGTTTTTTCCTGTCTGTCAGAGGAAAAGAGAGTGGGGTCAGGGTTTGTCCCAAAGCAAGACAAATTTTCAGTCATTTCTGCCTGGTACGGTGCTGAGGAGGCTGCAGAGCTACAAAAAGATATACTGCTGTGCGTTAACTGTTTTTGTGGATTTTTTTCTCGTCATCTGGTTCATAGGATCATGCAGTATAGTGACAGGTTACGACTATCTTAAGTTTACTGCTCATTGATAGAAGAACTTTAAAATACTTACAAATTAAGAAACAACACAACATGGTAATACTGTAAAAGTTAGCCTCAAGCATACAGTGCATATCCACATGCACACACACACTTTCAGACCAAATGCACAGCCATACTTTATAAACACATGGCGGCTCAAACGATATGTGCTACTGGTGTCATTGATCAAATGCATTATGGGAACTCCTTATTTCACTAAAGTTTCATATTCTTCCACTTAAACGAAACCACAAATCCCAAAGAGATCCGCCTTAACTCACATTTTCTCTCTCTCTCTGTCACTGTAAACTGGAATATGGTCATCTTAAACAACATATCAAAGTAAAAGCACAATAATAAGAATAAAAATGAATAAATAAAACAACATAAAGGAGAAAAACAATATGTACAAATGAAAAAAAAAACATTTAAAATTTTAAAATCAACAAAATGCCAGTAGATATCCATAAAAATCTAATGGGATCTTAGGCCTTCTTTTTCTCAATGAAATATCATATAGCAGTAAAATCCCAATAATCCCCCCACCCACCTCCAACCCCTCCGACCACCCATTCAGATCAGACCAGGAAGCTACGCTACATAATACTGCCTTTCAATGCCAGAGAGTGTGCACCATACATAAAGATGAATGTACTTCATCTTATGATATACATAGACGTACAGTATATACATGATATACATGAGTATTGGAGGAGAAACTGCACAATCCCCACCCTGCAAAAAAAAAAAAAAAAAAAAAAAAAACAACGTTGTCACGAGCTCCCTGGAAATCCGACGTTCCAGAGAGAGAGAGAGATATTCGGGAACATTAGCGGACACCTCTGTCGACTGATCATTAAATGTATGCGTGTCCCTTCATTTTTCCCAAATATAAAAACAATAGTAAACTGACAGTGATGACTTTCCTTATCCTCCTTCAAATCCCTCCTCCATCCTTGCACACAACAACAAAAAAATATGATGATATGAGAGACGAGAACCATCATGCATTGATTTGAGTGACTGGTTCGATAGCAACAGAAAGGGTGAGGAAGAAAGGGTCGTTGCCGGGCAGGAGTTCAGAACTGGGAGGCCGAGCTGGGGTCGCATTGGAGTAGCCGGACGATGGAGGGATCGCTTTTGGCACCTTTGATAAACTCCTCCAGGGACAATTTGCCTGCAGGACAGAGGGAGAGAGAGAAAACTGCTGTTATTTTGCAGGACTATGTTGCATCTTTCTCATGTTAAATGGAGAAAACAAAAATGCCTGAATGAATAAATCAATGTGGTGTCAAAAGACATAATCTCAGCTATGCGGATTCCTGTAAATATCTAGGACTCGTCACTGATGAAGAGATGAATTTTATATATTAATGTTCTTTCTGAATCAGCAGGTTCAGTAAGAACCTGAGGGATGTAAGTTTCCAAACATAATCCAAAGCTTGTGTGTTTCCTGTGCTTGATCTTTTTGCTACTGTAAATTCTTGGGCACAAAATGCAGCAAACTTGGTTATAGTGGGAGGTTCATTGGAAGATACTGTGCGTATAGCTTAGTTATGGAATCGACTACTTGAGATAGAAGAAAAAGGCTGGCCAAAAAGATATTTATTTGGGATAAACAACTTATTGGTCAAAAGATGTGTCCACTTTGTTTTGTTTATGTGTTTGATGCCATGGATCTATGAATGGCAATACTGGTCGGTTGGTTGGTTGGTCCACCACTTTGGTCTGGACTGAAATATCTCAACAACTATTGGATGAAGTTCATCTTAAAATGGTTTCCCAGAGGATGAGTCTTTACTGAATTTGGTGAGCCCAACTTTTCATCTAGCACCAACACAAGGTTAACAGTTTTGGTTTTTAGAGACATCTTTACAACTACTAGGTGGATTTGGTACACATATTCATGGTCCCTGGTAGATGAATCCTTATGACTAGTGAAGCCCTGACTTTACATATCGCTCCACCAGCAGGTAAAAGTTGATAATTATCCAGTGAAATATCTCAACATCTACTTGATAGATTAGCACAAAAGTTTATACAGACATTCATGGTCCCCAAAGGACGTTGCCTATTGACTTTGGTGAATCTCTGACTTTTCCTGTAGTGCCACCATCCATCCAGCTATTGCAATGAGTTTTGGTACAGACATTCATGTTCCCCACAGGAAGAATTAGAATACCTTGATCCCTAAACTTTTCATCAAGTGCCATTACCAATTATCATCCAAAACTTTATATATTAAACCAAATACCTGCAAAACTGCTGACATTCCCATCAGCCTCAGCTGTACTTTGCAGCTTTTGCTAATTAGAAAATGTTAGTATGCTGACATGCTAAACTAAGGTGGTGAACATACAACATACCTGCTAATATCAGCATGTTAGCATTGTTATTGTGGACATGTTACTATTCTGGCTTTCACTGTACCACCGCACAACAGTGTGGTACAGCCTCATAGGGAAGTTAGCATGGCTGTAGACTCTCAAGGCTTGTTAAATAATGAAAAGGTCAACATTCATCCTCATTAATTTTGTAAATATGGATGATGCACAAAGACTAACTTGGCTGTTCACATGTGAAAGATTTAAATTAGCCAGTTACTTGGAGAAAGCCTGAAAGATGAGAAAGAAAAGCTCTTTATCAGGATAAGCTTTTAACAGTTCCCTTTCTTCCTTCTGCTATTCATTCTGGAAGTATACAGAAGACTTTTTATTTTTGGTTTTGCATTATCAGAAGATGCATGTGATAGTTTCATGATTGATGTATAGCAGTGTTATGTAATCCCCTGAGGGATGGGCCAAATGTTTGGCATGACATGAAATAAAGAATCCTACAATACGCAATCTCTTGTTTCCAGTAGAAATGAGCACATTTCAAAAATGATCTTCAATAAACTGTCACATTCATCTGCCGCTCCTTTCCCTCTCTGCAGCATACTCATCCCTCCACGTTGTCATTTCCTCCACTCACCATCATTATTGAGGTCCATTTGTCTGAAGATCTTATCTGTCCTCTTCTCTGGCGTGGATTCATCCTCTGGCATCTTCATCACAGATGACACCATCTTGTAGATGGCCTGAGAGACAGAGCAGCGGAGCAAGCAAGAGAGAGGGAGACGATGAGAGAGACAGGGTGGGTGGGTGGTATGGGTGGGGGCGAGAGAAAAAGAAAGATAAGTGAATTCAAGCCAGCAGGGACCCATTAAGGAGACTCAGCAGGAGAGAACGAAAACACAACTGAACTGAAAAATAAAGTCACTGCAGCTTTCAAGATGCTGATATGCACGCTTTCTAAAGTCCACATGATTCACTGACATTTGTTACTCCCGATGCTAAGAGCTGCTCCTTGGGCAGCTTTTCCAGAAATACCCACGCAGGGTCTGTATGCCTGTAGAACCACACCATCATACCACAGTGACAGAGACTGCATGTACCAGCAGGGTGGGGGATGGGGGGCTTACGAGCAGAGCTTACTGTATTGATCTGATACATCTTTATCTGTTGACTGATACAAGTGCCTCCCGTCCCCTGATAGCATTAAATTAACCTCTGCAAGTGAGCACCTAGAAACTCGGAGTATCAGCTGGCCTCAGGCATGGATCTACAATCAGCTTATGTGCTCATTAAATCTCCTGCATTGGGAATATAGGGTGTAAAACTGACTGTAGATCAGTGTCACAGCAGAAGGGGAGGTAGTTCAGTAAGACATATCAGCTTTAAAAATTTTGGACTATAAAATGAGAGTTTATGTCTTCCTACAATAACGGATGTAGAGCTGATTATATGTAGAGAAATATCAAAAATCCATACTAAAAGGACAATGAGGCTGACTGATTCTGATGAGGGTGTGTGGGGTAAAGATACGATCTGTTGTCCGATAATGCTGTGTAAACCAAATTTGACTTGTTCCATATGACACTCTCTGTGTCTACATTGGTGTACAATAACACAATGGGCCCCGCCTCTCTCATCCAGCGGTGCGTAACCTTAATGAGCTTGAGGATAATCCCAGTATTCTGCACACTCAGGGATAAACTCTGGTTAAATTTAACTCACTAATCCATGAGAACCCAGAAGCACACGCACACGCATGCACTACAAACACAGACACACACACAGAACATACAGCGAGATCTTCAGTCCAATATTTTGACATATGAGTCTCTCTATTTCTTCTTTTTAACAGTGAAAGGATTACATGCAGCGCTAATGTAGCACTGAACTTAACAGTCTTCATAGAAATTGTTGCCTGTGCCAATATTGCAGGCAGCACATTAAGTATGCCTATTAAAGTCTTTGCGTATCAGTGCTTTAGCCTACCCATACATACTTAAACGAATGTATTAACTTACATAATTGAACTAAGCACTTATCATAAGCACTCTGTCTATTTCTGTCGATGCAAAAGTCTTTATGATTGGCTGGTTCAAATAAAATGTACAGTAGTGGGCTTCTGAGAAATCTGAGGGCACAATGGAAATGCTGCAGTGGAAAAAAAAAACATATTTAACCTCTTGGTGAGGACAAATTTGAAAAGCAAACTTAGGTTTGGTGATTAAGAGATTTATGACATTATTTTGGCATTTCCTGTTTTGCTTAAGTACCCCATGTGACTAATATTCGTGATCCTCTTGTTTGTGATTTGTGCCTTTTATCTTGATCTTAAAGGACATTTAATCTCCAGTCTTTAAAGGGGAACTCCACCAATTTTACGCATAAAGGTCAACTTTAGTGTCATGAGGGGTAGGACTCAGCATGTGAAAACATTTGTAATTCCTTCTACGGCTCTGGGGAGGCCCATGAAGTCTGAGAAAATAACCCTGATGATGTCACCGAGGTTATCTCATCTAGGGATGGAAACTAAAGATTTATCACGGCAAGTCTGTGTTCCAGACTTGGACATGGAGTTTGAAAGACATGGGCATTTAGCAGACAGAGTTTAACAAAAATATATAATTGGTTAAAATCTGGGAAACATAGGATCTAGTTCTTTTGGTGGTTGACACATGTTAGGGACTAAAAACCAAGACATGTCAGCCTTTGCTGATTAAGTTTTGGCCATTTTTAGTCATGCTAGCAGTATGGTCTGTCAGTTGACCACTTGGTCCACACTAAAATATCTCAGCAGCTATTGAATGTATTTCTATGAAATTTTGTTCAGACATTCTTGGTCCCAAGGGGATGTATCCTGCTGACTTTTCCTTTGGCATCACAATGAATGTGACATTTGTGTTTTTGAGTGATATTTCTTGATTACATACAACCAGGTGGTAAATTTGATCCACACATTCATGTTCCCTTCAGGATGAATTGTAGCAACTTTTGTGATGCCATAACATTTTGTAGTTCCATCATCAGGTAAATGCTCTCAATTTTGTTAAGGGCAATGTAGGGTCCAGTGTTTCTGGTGTTTGACCCAACACATGGGACCCTGAAAAGTCAGGGTATATGAGCTTATTTTCATTCTGTGCCCTGTTTTCTTGTGGATCCCCCAAGTACAGCACTAAATTGCGCTAAAAGTGGCCCTTTACAAATGTCCTACTGATATTATTTCCAAGAGTGTCTTTTCAAAACATACATCCAACAAACATCCTTACATTCTTTTCATAGTCCATATGGCTCAACTCCTACTCTAACTTTGCCCCTAACCAGACTACATTACCCTGTGTCCCTTGCTCACCTGTACAATCTCCAGCATCTCCTCGCGGCTGATGTATCCGTTTCCATCGAGGTCGTACATGCTGAAGGCCCATTTCAGCTTCTGCTCCAGCTTGCCCCGTGACGTGACGCTCAAGGCAATGATGAACTCCCGGAAGTCTATCGTCCCGTCTCCGTTGGTGTCAAAAGTTCGGAAGACATGCTCAGCGAACTTGGAGGCGTCACCATAGGGGAAGAAATTGGCATAAATCTTCTTGAACTCCTCCACATTCAGGGTTCCACTGGGGCAATCCTTCAAGAAACCCTGAGGAAAAGAAAGGAGACCACATGAGGAAAGACAAGGGTGAAAAGAAGTCTGTTAATGCTCTCTTTCAGTCTCCAGGACAATACAATACATCTCTTTGATATCATTTTTACATCAGCAGACACTCCTATTATAACTAACAGATAAAACCTTTTCATGGGAAGTTGGAAGAATCAGGAACCACATTTCTGTGACAAAACTTTGACCAGTAAATGTTTCATTCATGTAATGCTCCATTCTGAACAGACTGAAGAAGTATTTTCTCAAAAAGAAGTTAGTCATGGATAGTTGAGCGCAGTTCTATCTTCTTTTCAAGGAGTCACATTTGATAAAGCAGCATTGTGCCTGAGAAGAAAAGGGAGGTAAAAGTCACGTCAGTCTTGGTCTTTGTTCGGCGAAAATAAAGCTCTTTAAAGGCTGTTAAGATAGAGGCAGCGAGGTGACAAAGTCATTGTCCTGATTTGAAGGCTAGAATTACTTTTTGATCATCATATTAAATATTCTCATAAGTGAGTGTGGAAAGCCAACATACTTCTAATAAAAAAATTTCATTGCCAGTGTTTTTGACATTTTCAGCAAGAGCGTCACAAATCTTAGGGAGGCTTTCTGACTCAAAGCTCAGATTTATTGCCTATAAATCCCCAAAAAAGACAAACTGGATACATTTTCCAAGACCTCAGCACCTTAACATCATGTGGAATATATTATACAATTTATATGATAACCCCAGCATCCAGGAGCTGTTAATCTGCTGAGAGCAAACGCCATCATGACCAGTGTCAATGTGAGGAGACCTGGGGTCAGTCAGGCTTAAGTCACAGGTTAAGGAGGTGACGGTTTAACATGTACAGCTCTTATTCGGGACAGCTCGCACAGCTGTTCCATAGGTCTAATCCATGCAAAACGCCATATAGCCATTACACAAACACATCCATGCGCCGAGATCTAATCCGGTCTCCCCAGTGGATTAACAGACTGGGAGCGGGTGGCACGCTGCCTTGGATGGACACATTCAAGACAGCTGTTGGAATTACTTATTACTTTACTGAGAAAGGGAGGCTTTAGATTAATTGTTATGTAGGGGCACTGTGCTATGCGTATTTCTCCAAAACATCATTTTAAACACAAAGGTAGTGCATGACTTATTACAACTTGGAATACTGCCCACTTAGGACATTGTTTTATACTTGCTTTGTTACAGACAATGTTTTCAGTGTTGATCTGTGTTGACATGTGTTGACCAAAGTGATGGCTTGACCATTAAATTAACTCTGGCAGGTGTAATTTTAACAATCAAATGACTATATATAATGTGAGAGGTAACCCATAGATAATTATCACCCAGCTATGCAGTTAGCTTAGCTTTTTTTTTCTTTACAGCCCTCAACTTAAATATTTTGGCTCACTCTCACTGCTCTCATCAACCAAATCACTGCACACTACATGACCAGGCTCAAACAATAAACAGACAGTTAGTGATTAGCTGACAAGCATAATTTAGCATTCAGACGCTAAAGAGGCAGAGAGCAAAACAGAGCGAAAAGCAAAGTGAATATAGAACTCACATTCATCAGGTGGTCTCAAACATGACTCAAAATGAATGATAATGTTGCTACATGAGGTGACATAAAGTTGGTGTTTTCTTTATAGTGCCCAAAAAAAATCAGTTAATAGAGGTTTAAGTAGCTGTAACAACACCACAATGAAATACACTCAGTAGTAAAAGCCTTCCAAATTTTTCTCAATCCAAATTTTTCTTAATCCAAATTTTAATTTAAAGTACACAGCCTAAACATTATTGGCAAAATGTACATTGGTTTAAATGTATTGGAAAATGGAAATACTCATGTAAAGTACTTAACAAAATTAGTTACTTTCAACTTCTAATTTTGTAGCACCAGTAGTAGTACCATTACAGGACTTGGTGCTACATGTGCTACTGTATACAATGTGTCTACATACCTTGTACCACTCCTGCAGCTCATGGTCAGAGAACTCAGTATTCTCCCGGAGGTCCTGCAGCATCTCTGGCCGCAGCTTGCTGTTCTGTTTCCCCATAGTAACGGGACACGACTCTCGGTTTCCTTGACAACAACAGCAACTATAGCTCTAGCCAGGCCGCTTTTCACACCTGTCAATCAGAGATAGATAGAAGAAACAGCAGGTCAGCAACAATTAAGCAGAGAGGAGGATGAACTCTGGCAACGAGTGAGAGCAGAAAACAGGTTGGGCAGCAAGCGTGTCACTGGAGACACAACAAAAGTTCACAAAATATTAAAGGAAACAGAAAGTAGGAATTATAAAGCAAGACCAGGGACAGTTGATTGTCAGCTACAGTTCTATTCTATTACTGTAATAGACAGAACTGAGTTGGTACAAATTAAATCACCAAGAAAACAATGGAAAAGTAACAGAAATCTGTTCTATACAAGAAAATGACAAACTGACAACATGTCTACTCACATGATGACTTTCTGCCTCTTTTTAATGAAATCAAAGCGAACCTGTCACAGTATGTCCCCTTGACACGAGATGTTATGCAACTCAGCAAGTCTTTTAACTGCTGCTTCACATTTGCAAAACATTAAATAATCCCGAACACACCCCTGTGACGTAAAGCGCTAGCCCACTGATCACATTTATGGGTTTATCTGGACAGCTGTGTGTCTGTGTGTCAAATCAGCTGTGTGGCATGAGTGTGTGTGTGTGTATGTGTCCAGATCTCCTAATCTTCATCTCGGCTCAACCTGCCTGACAAAACACGATTTCAGTGACGCAACTATGTACTGAGACTGTTACTAGGAAACCACATTTTTTACCTCGAAATTCCATTAATTTACCAATTAATGATGATCATTAATGTATTTTAATTTTCAGATTATAGTTAACAGATTGATAGATTATAGGGATAACATTTTTAAAGGAAATGTTAATATGCCTATTTGATCGATTGATCGATACCATTCTTATATTTGTAAACAAATACGAGGCTACAGCCAGCACCCAGTTACCTTATCTTAGCACAGAACAACAGGAAAAAGCTAGCTAAACGGGTAAGTGTTAATGGGTAAAAACCTCAAAATTGAAAATCATGAAAACCATTCCTTAATTTAGACATTAGAAGACCTGAATTTTTCAGGTATTTATTAGTTATTGTTTTGTTTTGTTTTTTCCACAAGTATTTTAATATGACATTATTAGTAATATGTTGATATGACACTAAGTAAGTGTAGGCTACAGCTTTGTGTAAAAAAAAGAGGCAAAAAACTTGTGCTTGTTAACTTTGCTACCTTGCACTAGTCAGCTAATTAGCCTGTGTTCAACCATCAAAGTGTTTGCTTCTGTGTGTGTGTGTGTGTGAATGCTGATTTAAATTACAGTATCACTGGGGTTCTGATGAGACTCGTCTGACCTTTCTGACCTCCAGTCTCTTCTCAGTCACGCTGGGTAATTACACCAACAACTTTGCGTGTTTATGTGCATTCTGTGTGTGTGTGTGTGTGTGTGTGTGTGTGTGTGTGAGCGAGAAGTGAGAACAAGCACAGGCCTGTTTGTGTTTATATGAACTTGGGAAAGTCTAAGGGTGTATGTGTGATGCATATGAAGTGGTCGGTGTGGGTGATGCAGGTGTTTATTGCTGCCCAGTGAGAGTGTCACGTACGCAGAGACAAAACCCACACGCCCGAACATCTCTTTACTCAGCTAATAAAATTAGACTCATATTAAGTCCCTCATCCTGAAGGCATTAGAGCAAATGCTTGTACATTGACAGCAATGCTTACAGCCAATTCCCAGGCTACTGAAGGGAGAACTGTAGCCATCAATTATGCTTCTCTCTTTTCTGTTTGGAGACTGAAGAATGCTGCACACACCGAGGATTAGGAAACAATATAATGGCCCTTTGCCACCTGGCACAAATAGTTCATATGCGAAATGTGCCTTGGTATGATTTGCTAGACTGCATTTCCACCTGTCGATAAAAATCTCAAGCTTCTTCTTTTCCCAAAAAAACAACAAAATGGTTTCTCTATATTTCCCCACCTCAGATACCACTAAGCCACCCAGCTTAGTGGGTCACTCTTGAGCCATGTACACACACTATAGATAAAGATACACACAAATTAATTTCTCTCTCAGGAGTAAGTGAATGGTGCCTGCAGCGCTGAAAGCTACAGCATACGTGAAGTCAGTAGGTCTCGCTATAAAGCAGTAATTTGTGTTTTAGGCGAGCGGGCTGAGAGCAGACTGAGCGCGCCGCCATGCCTCAGATGAATGTTTGGAAAACACAGACCTGTCACACACGCACTGACGCACACACTTTTTAGTACCTGCAGAAAATTAATAATAGCCGCCAACGCTGTCCAATTGTCAGGTGGAGAACACAGCCGCAAAACAAACAGTCTGTAATTCTCTCTCTCTCTGTGTGTCAGTGTGGGCTGTGTTGGGAGTGTGGAAGAAAGCTTGAGGAGAGGATGAGATTTAATTGGAGAGATAAAGATGCCTTAATTACAGCTACTAATGTTTCCTGATGGCACATGGACAGACAGAACAGAGCAAACCTTCACCTTAATTATTTGTAGTAAAAGTGAATAGAAGTAAGTGAATAAAAAGAAAGTATCTCAGCCTGAGACAATACATATATATACTGTATATAGGATCATTGACATGTCTATAGTTTTGGTTGAATGAGCACATTAAACAGTCAGACCAAGTAGCCATTTGAATTTGTATTTCAAAGGGGCGACCTGGACCATTATTGAAGTCACTTTGCATTATATATAGATATAACCAATGCCAGGAGGTGAAAATATCCCCATTGGGACCACACATATGGAGTCTTTAACGTCACAAAACAATTTCAGTGACACCTAACACCATCATTACTAATGTTACACTTTAGCCAATTTTGCCAAATGCTGTCTAGTTGTTAATTATAAAAACTGTTATCAAATAGGGTTTACAAGTTCACCTCTCTGAGGTGAAGGAAGCCTATTAAGTAATTGTAAAAGTACCATGAATAACGTAACAGCTAGCTTGCATGTCAACAGACTGAGCCACATTACAAACTGATAAATGGCACATCACAAGACCATGTGTTATGGCGAAAGCTCTGGGAAAAACACAATGTCCAGAATGAACTTTTTCTCCGATGCAAGTTCTCAGGTATCATTCATGAGTACAATATGCAAAATTCAACAGTTAAGATTTTTTTGTAAAGTGAATAGTTTTACGGTGATTGTTGCTAAATTTATTTGTTAATTGAAGTTTAAAACTTGGTAACAGACTTTTTACCTAAATTTCACCTGTCTTGTGTTAAGAATTGCGCTTTTTTACAGACACAGCTCTAGACTAAGAAGAGCTAGCACTAGCTTTTTTGGCTAATTTGTCCAAGTAACCAATGCTAATTTGCGCCACTGCTACTGCTAACTTTATGTGTAGCTATGCACAACACAAAGTGGAAACGACAGTTAACAAAATGGAATAATTAAGATACAGAACTGACCACAATATACAATGGAAAATAGTTCTTTTGTATCATTCAGGGAATTTACTGTGCCTGTTCAGTGTTGCTAGCTTGGCTGGAAACATAGTTGGGCCAAGGACCTCCAACATGGCCGCCAGAGGTGGTGTTAGATCATTGCTACAGGTTTGATAAAGTTTTGGGACCAAATTACAGAAGTGATTTGCATAAATTGACAGATAGGCTGCCAATTTCTACAAGCACACGATAAATCAGATTCTAACACACTGACCTTTTCAACATTACACACACTCACCCGATCGCTTGTTTTTTTTTTCTGTCTTTGACCCAGTTGTGATCTGTGAAACACAGCATGCCTCCCTGTTGGTCTGAGGGTCACAACATAGTAAAAATGTTTCTGTTCTCACTAGCCACAGTTGTTTTAACTCTCAGGCCCCTAAAACCCAAACCCCAGTTCAATCCTTCAAACTATCCTTTATCGCTCATCCCTCCATCCTGAGGCATAAAACACTAATCCATCTCTCTAGTCTATGCCCAGTGCTTAGTTGTTGTTGTCCAGCCCTCACGTGAGTCGACGCACACACACACATGACCAAACACACGTTATTACGTCCTGCCTTGAACATCTGTTCGAGGCTACTAAGCGGGTCACCAACCTCTAGGGCTGATATCCTGTACAGAGGAGGAAGGAGAGAGAAAGACGAGAGAGACAAAGACATGCAGAGAAATGGGATGTAACACCACAGAGAGGATCATAGAGAGAACAGGAGCTGAGGTGAGAGAAAATCACAGATCCCAAGATTGAGGTACCAATGAAAAACGTGTTATTAGACGGTAGTGTTTTGGGAAGGCGAGGTCAAACCCTTATGTGGAGAATATCTGTCTATTGACCCTGTGTTTGTCTTCTTATGTGTTATCATCACATTTGAGTCATGGAGCTGCTGTAAGAAACCACAGGACAATCATTTCACCAAACATTCATTTTAAACAACAAACATTTCAACATGGACATTGGACAATAAAAATATGTTTCAGACTGTTTCAAGTTACATAAAACAGTTTGGTTAATCGCGAATTACACTTCATTACTCACTAATCAGTTTTGTCTCTGTGAGTTAAATGGACAGACTGTTCCAGTGCATGTTAGCTTGGTGAAGGGATTGAGGTGTGGGAGGCAGTTAGCCTCTATTTCCTATTCATGAAAAAGGACCAGTGCACCAGTCTCCATTACCCCTCCCTTTCCATGCATGTCAGAGAGTCTACGGTGGCTGTCAGGTGACAAATGGCGTTTACTACCGCCGTGGTCTGCCAAGCGGAGAGGTTCATTTAGAGAGTTATATTTAGAAGCTATATTTAGTTGTTAGTCTGTAAAACCATAGGTAATAGTTGACATAGCTGACTGTCCTCCCTCCTTTCTACCTCTTTGTCTTCTTCATCTTTTGTATACAAGCTGCAGTGTCAACGTAAAAAAAAGGCGACAGACGTTCGGTTTGTCCAGTCAGGCTACTGTAGAAACATGGCGACGCAACATGGCGAATATCTGTGGAAGAGGACCCGCTCCATATGTAGACATAAATAGCTCAGTTTAAGCAAATGAAAACACAATAATTATTTGTTTTGATTATACATAGAACATACTATGTATATTATATTTTGCGCTAACAGATCCCTGTAAATGTTACACAATTTATCTTTTAATACAGAATATATTTTTTATGGGTGTGAAGGATTTGATTAATTACTTTTGTAACTGAGTAATTACTAATGTAATTTTTAACACTCATGTTATACAGATTACATTAACTTGCCCAAACTGGCCAGAAATAACTTTGCTCTTTTGTATGACATGAGAATGGAGCTAAAATGAGATGCTACCCCTGGCTCCCAGGGTTAGACTAGGAAATAAGAGTCACATGTGGGACAAAATAGGACACATATCTTTTTTTTCTTTTTTTTTTAATCATGCAGCAGAAAGACTATTTTGTCACCCTGATGGAGCTTTTGATGAGTCTATACACAATAAATTTACATGATAATCTTATTTGTACAGCACTTTTCAAAATAAAAGTTACAAAAGTGCTCTTACAGGCAACTGATGACTAAAAAAGATTATAATGAACAGGAGTGAAACATTCAAATGGACAAAGAGTTTTTTGTTTTTTTAAAAATGTGGCACAATAAATATAAAGTAACCAAATGTCAAATAAACACAAATCTCTAGTAAACTCTAGGGTCAGAATCCTTTTTGAAAGACGCCCAGGTTTATCTTCAGTAAACAGATGTTTAGGTCTGTGAGTTGAGTTGCAATAATAAGTGAGAGCTGAGAAACTACACAGTGAAAACTTTAAACCTATGAAGGCTGATTCTTGAATTTATTTTTCATTTAAGCTGCTGCAGCTGGTATTTTGTGCCAACATTGCACTGGATTCTTTTTATAGATGCCATTTTATTGCCCCCTAAACCCCTTAGAAGCACCTTACAGCACATCAGTGGACACTAAAAGTAATTTAATTCTTCGAGTTGGGCTTCCCTTAAGGAGGACTGCTTATTTCACTGCAGATTTTGTTAGACCGTTGAGTAAAACTTCCCACTCAGGCTGGAATGACTTCTCTGGCAGTCATGGAATAAAAATATTAAAAGCATATTGACTTGTTACATTGGACAAAGGCCACACCATCATTATTGGTGGGGGTGGGATGATACTGGCTGGCCAATATCAGGTTTTTAATAAAGGCCCACACAGTACATCAGCGAAACTTTACCTGCAATAAACTGGAAAGGAGAAAGTAGAGAGCAGATCGATGAAGTGAGGAAACGTGAAAACAGGCAAAGTGGAATGTGAAAAGAGAAAGTCATAGACAGTTAGAGAGATAAACTGAAAGTCCAGTCTAAAATTTTAGAGAGCTGGGGACTTTTTCTCTGGACTGTTTAATGTGCTTATGAGATGGGAAAATAAGCTGCCTTTCACTTCGCCTGCCAACAGCTCAGTCATTATTAGGGAGGAGGAGGGATGGGGAGAGAGTGAGAGAAAGAAGAGAAGGAGGTAGAGATGCAGAGGAGGGGGTGTTGGAGTGGCAGCACTACACTAGAAGCAAAGGCATAGAGTCGTGCCATGTAGGAAAAAGGCATAAATCAAAAAACTGACAGGCACTATTGATTTTTTTTTCTTCACTCTGAGTGTTTCAGTATCCCGCCAAGGCCTTCTCAAAGCAAGTATAATCTGAGAGCCCACCTGAGACGCCAGGCAGCTCATACCTTTCATCCATATTTTTCTTTCTTTTTCTCCTTCCGTCATCATGTTTTATCTCCCTTGCACTCTGGCCATAATTTCCCTGCCTTCCAACAATTTGCTTTTTCTCCTCTGGAACTTCCACCCCTGATCATGCTGCAGAGAAAGTGATTGCCCTGCTTGTCTGGCATCTCTCAACAGATTGTGCTCAAGAAGATTTGTAGCCTTATTTTTTCCTCTTTCTTGTCACTTATGGTGATGATGACTGTAAGAACTGGACTGGTGTGTATTGCATTCCAGTGACGCTTTGGAAAATTGCTGGTGCATTCAGGGACGAGCAGAGCCCGATGTTGTTAACCCAAGTGTTTCTAAAGACCTTTAATCTGCCAATGACTGATTAACAAACTAATAATAAAGTACAAATGTCAACAGGAAAATACCATCACAAGCCTAGACTCCGAGGTGAGGTCTTCAGATCTCTTGTCCAGTCAACAGTTACAAATATTCGCTCAACTATCTGCAGAGATTATGAAAACCACAGAATATTATTTCTATTTTTATTGAGTATTAACTAAGCGATTATTTGACTAATTGTTGCTTACAGCTCTAAAAACAACTTTCTCAAACTTCGCTCTGACATCATCATTATCGGCCCTAAACCTCTCCTTCACCTTAGAGTGATTTTTGACTATTGATTTGGTGAACTTTTGTCAAACACAGCAGACACAGCAACATTAGCATTCATATAGAAATCATGTAGAGCTCTGCATGTTTGGTGTTTTTTTTTGGGGTGGGGGTGGGGGGGTTCAATCTGGTTCCCACCAACACCTGAGAAAACATATCTGACTGTAGGGCTGCCAAATACTAAGTACAGCTACACTATGATCACCAGTTAGCTGCTAACTTTGTCTGTTTGTAGTGCTGGGCAGGTACAGTGGAAACATTTGCCTGCTTTGTTGGAAAACAATATTACTACCTTTTACTACCATCGATCCTGTTCCTCCATACTCCACTTGCTCCATTTTGTTCTCTTACTGCCACTGTTAGTCTGGGAGAGGCTGCTGATCACGCAAATTCAATTCAAGTCTCAAATTCATGTTTCCATCTTAAGAGGCAGTGAGAGAAAAAAATAGACACAGAGGATCAGAGAGGGCGAGGAGGGACAAGCGTGGAAGGATTGATGAAGATACGGAGAGTTATTGAAGGAAAAGACATTAATGGAGTGGTTAAAAATAAGAATGAGGGCTGGTCCTCAGTGTGGAGCTCTCTCTCTCCTGCTGCACTCAGAGAGTTTTCAGAGCATGTCCAAATCCTGATAATAACTCTTTGTCAAAGAGGGAGCAAGCACATACACGTGTGTTCACACACGTACGCACACACACCTTACAGAACCAGGTGATCCACAATATTCTTCCATTTAAAATGACTAATGTACAAAGCATACAGCCACTGATGATTTGGGAAGGGGGAATAGGGGAGGATGTGATGAAGTCAAATTTAAGGTCACATAAGTGCAGAAGGCAAAAGCTTAAAAGGCTTATGTGGTATTCACTTCAGAGAGAGAGGATGAGAGACAGACAGAAAAACAGACAGACAGAAGGGAGAGTTGGGGTAAATCAGTCTTTTTTGATGTTACCGTGGTGAAATAACTACTAATGGAAAAAAATCATACTCCGGAGATTATTATAATCAAATTCAGAGAACTGCAAAAGGATTTACTCCTTCCTATTTGCCTGAATTCTCCACTTATGACCACACTGAATATTGGATACCCACTTAGTGTGAGTGCATGCAAAACAAACATGCTCAACAAGTTAGTCTCACGTACACCAGGGCTGCAACTAAAATGCAAATCTGTTGTTTTATCTGACAAACTGTCCAAAACCCAAAGACATTCAGTTTACATGTCACGTAGGACCCCCAAAACAGGAAGCAAATGATCATACTTGACATTTTTGCTTAAAAATAAGTGACCGCAAGCAAAGAGTTAGGGAGGTCACTTCCCAATTAACTAAATAAGAAAGTTTTACATGTGTCCAGAAAACTGTAAGACCTTAAGATGCAATGCTAGAGATAATTACTTTGTATCTTCTAAACATATATTTAGTATTAGTCCTTAATCACAAATCAAAACAAAGACAATCCCATTCCCACCTCCCCTGGTTTGCCCCGATGGAGAATCAGATCAGGGGGTTTGGTTTATGGTAGGAAGTCTTATGGAGTGAAAATAAGGATCAAAATATAATCTGTCTCTCAAGCACTTTCTCAAGCAAATTGGTCTCATCAGTGTTGGCTGAATGTCTTCATCACTTCCACCCACCAGCCAGACGTTTAGCTAACCGAAGTCACCTCACATGACTGGGTGATACTGAGGAAGAGAGTCAACTTACGCCATCTGCTGGCTGCATTTCCAATAATAAATTTGAAGAGGCTTTTAAATATGATATAAATTACTGACAGAATGACAATTTGCAACATTGCGTACGTATCACTTTGTAGTACTGACAGTGAGCCAAATTTCCTGATAGTGCTTTAACACACACTTCCCTCTGGCCCTGCCGAACAACAGCAGTAGACCTCTTTTCAGGAACTCAGACCTCCATCTGGGAGGAGGCTGACCTCATTTATAAGGCGTCCATTGGAGGGCAATGCTATTTCCATCTAGGTCACAAAGACAAGAAATAATGTCTCCCATCCGAGGAGCAACTATCTGGATTACGTGACTGAAAACTTCAAGCAGCCTGAGTGCCACCACGTATCCATTACTTGGTTCTCAAGCAAACAAATACAGATCAATTCTCTGCTATGAAATCTGGGACTATTTCAGCGCCCTTAAGTCATGCAGGTAAATCTATTCCTGCATACACCTCTGTGGAGAATAAGGTGGATCGTGATAATAGCTTTCTTGGCACTAGAAAACAATTACATTTTCCAGAAACAGAGACACTTTGTTCGTGTTCCTGTTCAGCATGGGGCAACGTTTCCAAATGGCAGCATCTCAATATAGACACATCTTAAGACTCGGATCACGTCTTCGAAAGCACTTTATCGCTGCTTTCCAATCATCCAAAGCACACAGCTTTCTTCTTCTAATGATGTCCACTGAAAAAATCCGCTCCGGCTGTTTAATTTTTAATCGGAAAGAGAAATAAATCAAACAAGCGCATGCACAAATATGTCAGCATGCGGGAATGAACGTACACATGTTTTTTACTCTTTCCTTTCAGGGTAGAAATGTGAGCCAGTTGATACCACAATAAGAAAGAGGATATTCATTTATATAATATTTATATAATATTTTTCAAGAGGAGGGAGTTGTGGAAAGCCTCCTCGCAGCAGCTCCTTATGAAATATTTACACTGGGAGGCTCATCTTCGCAGTAGGTAACACAAAATTTACTGTGTAGCCATCACACATTTATTAAGCAATCTTATGCCATGTCTGCTACACTCTTCCCTCTCACTACATGTATGAGACATCCTTGTATATAAATGCTTTAAAAAAATGGCATTTGGCATCTAATGATAGCAAATGCATACTGTGAACTTGGACATGAATGAAATTTGTTTTGCTGAGTCGAAGACAAAAGCAACTGTACTGTAATTACACAGCCTGAACAACATTTTTGTTGCCTCTTTGGAGCTGGACACAAAATCGTCAGTGCAACCCCTTTAAAAGGCAATCCCCTGTATTTACACCTGTGTTTTTGTATGCAAATGAATAACCTGCACAGCAATAGAGCAAGGTGAGTATTCACACAGAGAACTGCATGGGCAGCCATTACAGCCCTATATTTTTGTTGAATTTCGGCGCAGCAGCCTCGTAAGTCACTGTAAACACATTCAGCGGAGGCAGAAAACCAAAACGGTTGTTTCGGCGCTGAGAACACTCGGAGCTGTTGCTTTGAGAAAGACTTGTCTTCACTAGACATACGGCTCAGGTCAGTGCTGCATCTGTCTGTGCATTTGCAGCGGGGGGTGGGGGGTGGTGCTGTAGCTGTAGCTTCCCGGCTGTAGCGCACCATGTGTATGTGTGGGAAGGGCCAGGTTCAAGGAGACGGCGAGCTGAGTGTCTGCACAGTTGGTGCATCAAAGGGAGTCAAGCTATAACATTTGCTGATTACGCCGTATGTGAGACTAAGAGAGAGTAAGGGTGAAATGTGCTTGTTAAGTTAGGTTGGATTTAGTGAAGGTGGAGCACTGAGAGAAGGGAAAGAAAGAGAGAGAAAGAAAGAAAGAAAAAAAGAGGAGAGCAGGTTCAAAAAAGATTTGACAAAACAAGGGAACACTGATGGAGCATTAATACCCCCCCTTTTTTTTCTTCCTCCCTCCATCTGTTTTTGTCATGGTATCTGCTCCGTGCAGTGCTGTGACCTTTAGCGAGTGTGTAATTCTAGCACAGGGCCTGGGCATAATAATATATGAAAATCCATAGCGTCTGCTGCATGCTGAGCTAACTGTAGACAGGAGGCTCAGCTGCTGACAGGCCGAATCGTGGCCCTCCACCGGGACAGCCTATTATATCAGCAGCCGCCTCACTCCCACTGGGGGGCGGGGGGATGCACAGCCACAAGTTAGCTCGTTTTCCTCTCTGAGACAACTTGACCTCAGCAGCTGAGCTAGTCACAGTTCATGAGCCAGGTTCCAAATCTTCAAGCACACGCTGGTATTTTTAGATGCAATTTAAGACATTTGTACTGTTCTCTTTTCTAAAATAACCCGACACATTGTCAGGGAGATATGACAGATATTCATGCTCTAATAAAGTGCAGACTAATATTAAAATCCCTGCATTTTCAGACAAATATTTACCACTATCAAACCTTTCAGTCCAACAAAAAAAGACCAAAAAGAGAAACCTTTCACAGTCTTTCTTTACCACTGGACTGCAATGAAGACATAAAGAGTGGTCACATAATTTTTTTGAAAACCAACATACTAACCATACTAAAATCCCATCCCTCCTTATTCCCACCCAAACCATAATTTGAATCCTAATACTAGTATTGCTCGCTCCAAGCTAACATCCATGCTAACCTAAAGCAGCCATATAGTACAGCTAACAGGGTAATCCTGTGGATGAACACCAGGATTATGGGCAGATTATTGGAGCAGCTCTCACCAATGATATGACATGCACAAGCACACACTGTACATGAGGTAGCGGTGAACATGTGTCACTTGGCTGATTTGAATAGTTCATTCAGGTCAGTTCATTCAGTTCACACTGTCTATACAGTTTTTTTGTTTTTTTTTTTACATTGAGTGATGCATAATCTATTCTGTTATTAACTGTTCATAAATTCAAACTCGGGCAGCACGGTGGTGCAGTGGTTAGCACTGTCGCCTCACAGCAAGAAGGTTCCGTTTGCATGTTCTTCCTGTGTCTGTGTGGGTACCCCAGGTACTCCGGCTTCCTCCTACTGTCCAAAGACATGTGTATTAGGTTAATTGATAACTCTAAATTGGCCGTAGATGTAAATGTGAGTGTGAGTGGTCGTTTGTCTGTATATGTCGGCCCTGCGATGGACTGGTGATCCGTACAGGGTGTACCCTGCCTTTCGCCCAATGACAGCTGGGATAGGCTCCAGCCCGCGCGCGACCCTTAACGGATAAGCAGTATAGATAATGGATGGATGGAAATCCAAACTCTTTGACCAGTCCTTTGCTGAGTAACCACCTATCTACAACAGAGATTTCCCATCAGATTGTGGATGTTGCTATCTTCACTAAGCTTTTACCAGTGAAGTAACATGCTGTATACTACAGCAACAATGTTGAAAGCTACTGATTCTAACATCAGTAGTTTGGAAACCTTTTTTAGCTTAGTGATGTATTTAGTACTCAAGGTTATAAAGGCTTTAAAGAGAGGTCAGAAGGTCACTGTGTTTTCACAAAAAACAAACTATAGAAACATTTTCTATCAAAGACATTCATTTAGTCTATTCTTGGACCAAAATGATATTCCAAGATTCACACTGAAGATATAATTGACATTATGTCTGTGAAACTGACCTCTAAACAAATCTATAACACCCACATATTCCCTCCAGGGTCACAAGTACAGCTATTCTTGCTGCTGAGGTGAAGGAGAATCCTGATATAGTTCTATCCTTAGCTGCAATCGATCTGCTGACATACAACACCCGTCTTCCCTATCCTCTCATTTAGCCTCTCCTTTTTCTTTTTGTCCCTTCTCAAGCCCCCCCCCCCCCCTACCCCCCCCCCCCCCCCCCCCACCCCCCCCCCCCCCCCCCATCTCCAATGTCAGTTTGTCGTTTTTTAACAGCTCTTGATCTATGCTAAATGCCTTGGGCCTAGCTTGCTGCTGCTTGAGCTCCCCTGGTATCGTTGCTCTAGATCTTTCCGTCCTGCTCCTGCCAAGGCAAACTGGCAACAGGACCGCTACAACCCGGCCCTCTGGCCTGTCTTCTTGTCACTAAACTACCCAAAAGTGGGTTCAGATGCATTGAGCTGTGCTGGGATTCATGAGCACCGTCGCGGTGTCCTGGTCTAGCCACTCTGGCTACATGGACAAGAAATGGGAGGAGGGGTGAAGGCTGATAGCAGTCAGTCTCTAACCTTGCACACCTGACGTAGTAGCACTCAGGTTTAATGAGATTCTAGATTTCCTACCCATTAACTACAATGCTGTCATTCAAAAAGTTGATAGAAGTACAAACCTGTCTGCATCAGAAGAGAAATCTTATTCTGTGAATGTCTGTTCAGCAGCTTGGGACAGTTGGAAGAGCCTGCGGTTAGATTTAGTTGTAGCTCCCGTGTACATGATATTGTGAGGGCAAGTTAAACAGGACACTGAATCAAACCTCTCTGCTTTCAACCTGCCGGTAGTATCATGTTGCCTGGGAAGTGAACTGTCCCACATGCGCTGCGTACTTAAAGAGTTACTGCGCTGTTTTTTAGGCTCTCAAAGGGCACTAAAAAAGGGGACATCCCTTACTGAGAGAGGCCTCCAGGGTGAAGGGCTTTCGAGGCACCAGAGTGTATTTTAGCTCATGTCCCAGAGCAGCACACTGCACTGGCACAGCGGCAAGAGCCCCAAAGACACACTCACAGCCACGTGCGGGAATCGCACGCACCCGTCTGCACGCAGTTACAAAAACACACACTATGAGGACACGCACTTCCTAAGATGAGGATGGTAATTATTCTCCCAGCATCAACTTCCTTTGTTGCTGGAGGCAATTATTCGCTTATTGAGGTCAAGGATTCTTCTATGATGAGAAATGAGTTGTAAAACAAAAAAAGAGGCAGTTATATGGGCATCAGTAGAGATTGGCAAGCTGTAGCACTTCACACAGTTCAGCTTAAAGGAGTCCAATTTTGATACTTAAAATATCAGTAGTTTCATTTGCTATGATCAAGACCAAAGATTTAGCAAAAAACCTGGACCTTGGAGGAACACCCAGGAACAGCAGTTTGTGAGATCAAACTTAGCTTAGTTATAATGCTGTTACTGTGTTTACTGATTTATACATCACTAAATAAGTAAAATTAAATTAAGTTATAAATACGTTGTACTGCACAAATTCTTACATGAAGATTAGTTGTTACTAAATATTTACACACAGTAACTGCTACATAGCTAACTGATAAAACTATCATTAGCTTACCGTTTCGATTCAAATGTTAAACAGATCCTAGGGACAAAAAAAATGATGTTTTGAAAAGATGTAAACTGTGAAAAATTTCAATTACATTTTACAAAATAACACAATATACCTAAAATTTCAAAATGTTATGCTAATATTAGCATAATTGAAGTAAGCGATACAGGACTTTTCCCCATATTTAAAACCTCATGACTTTTAGTAAATCACAAAACAAATGAAACATTTAAAAAATCAAAACAAAAACAAACAAACAAAAAAACTCAAACCAAAATTTACAATATATTGGCTTCATTCCAAAGTCATTTTCAGATAATTCACCTTCTTGCTGGGAGTGAAATGTTAAGACTGTCTCATGTCTGTATGCTAAATTATGTAGCTGCAGCCAGTAGCCACTTAGCTTAGCACAAAGCCAAGCCTGGTTCTTTCGGAATGTAATGAGTGACATGCAATGTGTTAGTGAGTTTTAGAGGTGCTTGTACTTTTGTTACCTTTGCACTGAGCTACACTAATTCTTTCCTCATTTCCAGTATTTGTGCTAAGCTAGGTGGCTGCTAGCTATAGCTTCATGTTAAGCATATTTCCCAAAATGTCAAACTATTCCTTCAAGTTTATTACATAGATTGACCCCTTTGGAAGTTATTTTATAACCTATGATGCTTGCTAGAATGACTTGTTGTTTACGTAGTTGATTGCTTTTGATGCAACAGAATGGCAGATGTTTCCTTAACGCGTTACTAAAGACATTCCTTTAGTTTTAATAGTGCAACCTGTTAATCACATGTTTGAAATGATCTAGTTATTAGATAACTTGAAAAAAGAAGTAAAATTAGAAATAGATTTAGTGCAACCAAGTTCCCTCTCTGAGCTGACACTGCAGTGACGTGGCTCAGATATTTCATTACACTGACCAAATCATTTCTCATCAGCAATTATTCTTTCCTTCATGTTGTTCCCAGAAATGAAGTCAGCATGAGTGGATTCTGCAGTATTTTACAGTAACTCCTACTACTTGCAGGGATTTTGCCAAAGCTTTGGATTTAATGAACTGACCCAGGACAACTATCAGGATTTTTTAAGAAGAAGTGGAATGGAGTGTGAGAAATGAGGAAGTGCCATGTGAACATGCAAAAAGAAAAAAGAGAGATATATAGAGAAAGAAAGTGATGCTATGGTGAGAAAAACAAAGGAGAAAGCTCTGATCATGTGAAGCTGATGAAGGGTGGGGTGTGAGAGGCAGATGGAAAAGACAGGGGCATCAGTCTTTTCCAGCTGCTTGCTGGCACACACACTGACGACAAGGTTACAACCCTTCTGGCTCTCACTTTTTGTCTTCCTCTCTCTGTCTTTCCACTTCATTTTCCCCTTCTCTCTCTCTGTATCTTGCTCTCTCCTCTCAGCATATCACATCTATCCTGCAGGCATTCTGCAGTATGTACTGTATGACATTTTCTAATCACCTTGTGAAAAACACCCACCCCCCCACTCACACACACATTTACTCCTTGGCTGACAATCCACCACACAACGATCACACTTCCCTCGAAATGTGTGACTCCTGTGACAAATGTATTGAATTAATCTATATAAATAACTACAATTTTGGCAGCGTTTGTGTTTACAGATCGTATGTGTGTAGGTGAACTGTGGGTGTGTGTTTGCCATATTGCTTCATCTTCACATAGCAGAAGGATATATCATGGATATTGAATAAAGATATTTAGTTCTTTTTCTAGTCTGCTCTTTTGCTCTCTGTACTGTAAATCCTGTTATCTTTACATAATGCAAAGTTGTCCTGAGAAGATCCACAAATCCCCTCGGTGCGTTACATTTGGCGATTATGCTGATTGGGGCTCTGATGTGTGTCCCTCCAGCAGAAGTGGTGGGTGTGGTTAGAAAAACAGGAAGAGTGGAGGGGGCGTGGGGGGCTCTTGCCTAAAAGTCATCACATTAATATAAGGGAACAGACATTGCTCTCTAATATACTTACATAAAGGGGATTTAGTCTTGACTTCGCGTTCTCACAACCATAATCTAACTCTCACTCAGCCTTGCTTATTTCGTGCGACTTCTCTGTGGCCTGGGAAGATTTGATCTAACATAGTTGATGACACTGCATCTGCAGCGGGTCTCATTTCAGAAGGCTTTACGATATTTTTATTTGTTTTTTTTGTTTGTTTTTTTTTTTGAGAGAAATGTCAGACAGTGTGACGGTATTTAAACAGTGGAGCTGGAGTAATGTTATGTCAGTGTCTGGAACATATGGAAAAAGGTCCCTGAATTCCCAAATAAGGCAGAGGCATGTGGTGTATGATATGCAGCGAGGTGAGGAAAGCTTGGGAAACAACTTCCATGTCATGCTTCAGTGACGGGTTACGAGAGGTGACTGAAAAAGTATGCCATACCACTGTGCCGTATTATAGCTGTCACACTTCCTGCACTGGTAACAAAAAGAAAGAAAGCATCTAAAAATACCAGCCCACTCCGACTTCTGTCAGGACAGCGAACGGCCAACTCAGCGAGAATTTCCCCTTCAAAAGTGATCATGTCGTAACGACAGAGGCCCGCGAGCTGTTTGATGGAGATATCCCACAATGCAGTGCCGTGACTTGTACAGCACTGGCAGGCAGGGCTCGCTCTGGGCTCCAATGGAAAGATCACACGTTCAGACAACTCCTCGTCTTGCTCACAGAGTCTCTTATGCTCCTGCTCTACATCCTCCCTCCTCGTCTCCTGCAGGCTCAGCTGTGAAATTCACACATCAGTCTGCTGATACCGAGCAAAGAATCACATCACCCCCAGTTTCTCATTTTTATCACAGAGCTGTGGGTTACAACTGCTGGAAATGTGATTCTTTACTACACCTGGGTGATAAGAAATTCTGTCACAGCTTAATGAAAAACAACTCTAGTTCTTATTTTAGCACTGTATAATTAGCATGTTCAACAGTCAAATTCTAGAGGGGATCCTCAGGAAAAGATGTTTAAAAAAATAATGCACCAGACATCCAGAAGTTCATTAAATGATTTAATGCCTGACCGTCCCTTAGAATATTTCACTAGGGAAGCATTATATACCTTCACCTGTGTGTTAATTGTGTATCTCGTATACTCATTACATTTAATTGCCTACTGACGGCACATCCTACAAAACACTGCAATAATATTTGTGCCATAATAAACTCTGTAAATCCTGCATGAACTCAAAACAGTCCTGTTTTTAAACGAAACTAAGTGAAGCTTATGCTTTTGTTTATAATCTATTAAATAACAATATTTAGTAGCCCAGAGGTGACAACACCAGTGTACAACCTGGGTTAATGTGCTTGGAGACAGAAATGAGTAACACCACACTGTATATCACAGTATCATAGCAGTTAAAATATAAAATATATAACAGCATTTTTTCTAGATTAATTTGCCAAAAGCTTCAGTCATTGTCGCTTTTATAATAAAAAAGAAAAGGTTAGAATACACCCTTTGAGCTGCGCTACTTCTCCAGGGCAGTCTGGATGCTACAGTGCTTTGCTATCGGAAAGTGATGAGATGGGTTTTAGGCAGGTTACAGCTAACTGGTTAGCATGCTAACTTCAGTAGAAACGGCAAACAGCAAAACATTGCCGTTGCTCTCTACCACTGGCGACAGCCCTTGGCAAGTAAAGGAGTCAAGTTTGATGCTGAACTCACATTTCTTCTAGACTGGTAAGGAAACAGCTCTTAATGCTAATGCAATGGCAATGGCAACAGCAAAACTTATAAATACCTGCTTTAAGGGGAATTTTGTTCTTTATAATTTACATAGGAAAGTAACAACACATGAAACAGGATATTGGTTGATCAACTAATCAGTGAGAATTAGTGCTCCATGAGGCTGTACAAAATCTGTAGTTTCAGCCATAGTTCTCTCTCACCTACTGTCTATATCACTTTCTCCTTGCATCTCCCTTTCTTAACTTTTTTCCACCCTTCTCTTTTACTCCATCTGATTTCTTCCCTGTCTCTGGTTAATGTGTAAACAACACTCTCCACCGAGTCACAGCTTGCACAGCAGCACAGCACTCTGATCAGTGACAGCCTGGTACGCTGCAAGGCCGTCACTGTCACTGCTTCCATTTAAGTCCACATCTACTCTTTTGCGATCTACTAAAAGTACTCTGCTGAGGATCTGCCATATGCAAAGGACACAGGCTGTTTACAGCTGACAACCAACCCTGTTATCCCAGACTGTGAGAAACAGGGGGAAAAAAAGGAGTCTGGATTCTTGAGATGAATGCACAATTCTGACACATGCCAACATGTTATCCTGTTGAATATTACGTAGTAGAAAACTCTGTTATGTCAAGGTTTTTTCCAAAACTGGAAGGATTATTATAATATTGTTCTCAACTGTGTGGATGATAAAAAGAATGGGAATATATTTTCTTCTGAGTGCTGATCAGGTCATCGCAGACAGTTCTGTACAGATCAGTTAAGATTAAAAAATGCATGATGAACATCCAAGCCCATTCAGCTGAGCGTTACTTCTTGATTAGAATGGAGAATTCTTATTCATTTAATCACTGTTAAATAGATACCAGAACCATTCATAACAGACTCTTTAAGTTGCATATTAGTATTTAAATAGAATAAAAGCCCCTGTAATTGCCCTTACCAATAAGGGCTGAACTAGAATATAGTAGATCTAAGTACTTTACTGTGGCCTGATCACACCATCATTAACTGTATAACAGCAATGGACCAAAATCTATTCATTTCATTGGAATCTCAGTGACCAGCTGATTTGCTGTAGTGAATTCTGACTCAGATTCACAACATAGACCAACTGGCAAATTGCCTTGACAGTACTGACCTTTGAGGGAATGGAAACCCATAGTGTATAAACCGGAGGAAGCTCCCATGTTATATATTTGGGTTTTGGACTATTGGTCAGACAAAACATCTGAAGACGTCACCTTGGACTCTCAGAAACTGTGATGGATATTTTTCATTGTTTTCTGACTTTTCTGTTTTCCTGACTAAACAATTAAATTAGTTAAGCAAGGAGACAACCGTTTAATCAGTGATGAAAAGAACTTGCAGTCACAGCCCCAAAACCAGCAGATTCAAGCATGTGCAGTGATGCAATACACAGTCATGTGTAACAAATGTTTTATGAGGAAGGAAATACATTAAACATGTTTGTTGGACCAAAGAGATACATATAATGCTTTTTGGTTGGAAACACTGAATGTAAGCATGTTTACAAGAAAACTCCTTTATGTACCATTTTAATGCAGGACTTTTAATGGAGCATTTTCTCTGCTACCAAAATGCATGCTGCTAGAAATTAGGGCCCCTCAAAAACAGTACATGTCTGTGTAATATCTGGCATGTTCCACAGCGCCAATAGATGAGCACCTGTTCAGCCCTGTCAGTCAGGTCACCCCTGGCAACCACTAATTCAAATCAACAGCAAAGAAACAGCAGCTTTAACAATAATTCCAAAACAATACAACACAAAGTTAGTGTGACTGCCATTTGATGAATCAGTATGAATGCAGAGTCATATTCACTGTTCACAGTAGAGGTGAAAAAGAATGTCCATAAACAAACAACGTCTGAGAGAAAAGAAAAAAATATAATCATTACAGCAGTACACATCATAAGAGTATCACGGTGCGCCCTGTTAATTGAACAGGCTCTACAGAATAATACTGCTCTCTTACTCACAGCTCCCCAGAAAGAGGTTGCTACGTGATTGCACCAGCAGCCGGAGAAATGAGTGTGCAGTCATTACAGCTGCTTGTAAATGCATCCAAGCCAGCCGGCGCCAGATCGATTTTTCTATTTCTGATTGGCCCTCTGTTATTGCCCAGAGAGCCCTGTGAGAGGCTGAGGTTAATTGATGCTGTCATGGCATGAAACAGGTTATAATTTTTCACCCGGAACATTTTATCTCACTCCTCTCACTCCTCATTTTATATATATATAATATATAATACAGGCACAATATCCACCACTCTGTTTATATTTATGAGGTAGAGACACAGCTGGTGGTTATTCCTCCGTAAAATTCCTCAAATTCTGCTCAAGGGTGAGCGAGGTATCTAAATCCAGAGAGGCACCCTTGAGGAGCTGAGAGTCAGGGGAGAGCCACGAGAACAGAAAATATTTTTGTTATGCCTACTGTACAGCTTCTTAGAGTAAAGGGACTAATTAAACTAGGCTTTTATTTCTCAGGGAGCCGTTTAAAATGGACCGAGAGAGACACGATGGACTAAAAAAAACTGCACTGAAAGAAGATGAAAGACAACTTGTGGAGAGACAGGAAGGAGATCTGATGATTGAGTGGGAGAGATGCGGAGAAAAAATCAAGTCAAGAAGTGAAGGAAGGGAGAGAAATAGTCTTGTGGTCTGGGAGAGAAGTGATAAAGGGCAGAAGAGGAGGACAGATAGATAGAGGCAAGAGAGGAAGAGGCCGCTTTGAGATATGATCTCAGCAGAGGTATTGGTGAAGTGTTTGGCGAGTGTGTGTTCTCCACCACGCCTTATCTGTTGGCGCTTTTATGCTAAAAAACACACACACAGGCACACTCACCCCCCCCCCACCCCCACTCCCGACTTCATTAGCCAAACCACATGCCGAGCTCTGGGAGTAATTGGCTGCCCTTTCAGCCTCCTAATGGCTAGAGGAGAGGAAAGGAGAGGAGAGAACAGGAGGTGAACTAGCAGACTTACTGTCATTTATTAAAAATCTCCGCTCTGTAGTTGCTCTGATACTTGTGATTCCTTTTGCTCTTTTTTCCCTCTTGTTTTAACCCGCTGCTCTTTTGTCATGCTTCCCTGTTCCTACTTCATTTGTTTTTCTGCTTTAATTAGAAGACAAGAGGAGGAATCACATACCAGTTCAGTCAAATTATTCCACACCAGTGTCTTTTGATTGGATTCACTGGAGACAGAGCGGCTAGACCTCCCTACAACAAGGGATTTAAACAATCCTCTTGCTTAACCTTCACATCTTATTTGTTCATACTCATTTAAAAGCAAGTAACCCCAGTCCATTCATAACAACCACTATTCCCAAGATAATTCATACAGCAGGGATTCTCTGACGAAGAACACACTCGTCATCATCGACTGAGCTCTAGGCAACATCCAGCGTCACCTCGGATTAATTGGTAAAAATCTTTTGCGGTTGCGTTTTTACGGCCACGCTGTGTTTTGCTGCCACGCCGTCCACCTCCAGCAGAGCAGCTGCTCTCTCAGCCTTTATCACAGGCATTATCAGACTGCGTGTCTGACGGGAGGGAGACGCCCCTCCCCAGTAGGATCACGGCAGATTATAGGGCCCGACGGCGTGCACGGGGGAACACGCCCATGCCCCACTCATGCCGCTCCACATAGAGAGAAGGCTCGTCAGAAAACATTACTCATCAAAGTAGCCGTTCAAGTCTGTTCTGATTCTCACTGGTTTTGTGATAAAGTTGTAACGTGTAGCAATTTCCTAAAGTGTACATCCTCAAGCTGTATGTGACTTTCTTCTGCAGCCTCCCAGGTAAAATGAAGTTTGGCTGCTGTGGTATATTAAAGAGGTACGCTGCTGATTTTTAAGTTAAGTTTACTTGTCGTGAGGAGTACTATTCAGCCTGTGAAAACCGTTGAATAATGTTCTGGAGGTGCATTGTCAAGTCTGAGAAATAACCCCGATGATGTCATAGTGATGTCACCAGGGTTTTTCTGGATCATGCTTGAGACTTTAATTTTTTGTTGTTTTATTTTTTTCATAGAGCCTGTGCTACAAACCAGAGGTGTGGAGTTTGAAAGCCATGATCATTCAGGAGTCAGAGAGAGTCTGATGAAAGATTCTATTGACGTGCATTATGGGAAATGTAGTATCCAGTGTTTTTTGAGCTTGGCCCATACTGAGGATTAAAAGTCAGACTATCAGGCTTAAATTTAGACTGTTCCTTTTAAAAATGCCTTATCACTTGTGAGACCCCCAAGTTTACAGGAGTGCAAATCACTTGTATCCCTTTAAAGTGTTATCTGTGTTTTTGAAAACACCATTAGTCAGAAATGTCAGCTTCAAACACTGGTGTAATGCCTCATAGTGCTCAAAACTAACATTTATGCAGGTGGCTGTTGATTTACTTGGGCAGGCTGTCCTTACATTATACAAATGCATAGGCAACAGTAAACTGAGTGCATTTTGCAAATACAGCACTGTAAATCAAGAAGACAGGCCCTGTGTCTGTCCGCACTGCAGAAGTTTTCATGCCTAAACAACAAAATTGATAATTTGTTGCCTTCTAGAACAACCAGTATGACTGTGACAAAGCGTTTTTTCATCTACAAACCTATATCATTGAGGTTTACGCAACTACAACTATTTGGTTAAGATTATTGTGGTCTTGGCTGAAGAACCTCAAAACCTCTTTTCTCAATCAGATTTCTAGTATGAGCAAAGCAGTCCCACACACGTAGACAATTGTCCGTTTTGGGGTTTTTTATGAGAAATTTTGAGATTTTTCTGTTTTTGTTGTTACTTCCCTCACTGGTTTGAAGTGGGCGGGGCTTATTTTGAATACGATGATGTCACATTTCTGCGTCCCAGTATGAGTTTAGAATCAACTGAATTAACATGTGTTATTCATCAGTGTTTGCAGCACCACACCCACACAATCTTAATATGCAGATTATTACTTAAGTCCAGGAAATTTCCATTAAATGCATATCAACAGAAAGACTGGAAAGTTCTGAGGGGCTTTAAAATAAGCCACAGTAAACTGTTGGTAGGAAATGGGATGTGACCCATGGTCTCTGCTGTCAATGTCAAACACTACAACAACAGCGGCAGTGAAATAGCATTGCACTACCTTCACAACTGTCATATTTTGTACAAATACAAAAGGTCGCATGTAAGACTGTTCTAAGTGTAGGATATTTGTAAGCATTTGAACATAAAACCAATGCTGTCTGCTTTCTAGTGAGGAAACTCTCTTGTATAAAGTACATTAATACCTAATGGCAATCATCACCATTACAATCATGGTGATAATGGTTCATGGGAAAGTGTTTCCTATTAGCAGCAGAGTGCTAAAGAGAAAAAGTAATATAACTCTTATAAAGGATAAACAGAACCATTTCCTCCCCATTACTTTGTTTTACCACCAAACCACAGAGCGATTTTACACTGAGCCTTTTAAGTCCATCTCTTTGCTTTTCTCTTAATGATTATGCTCTTTTCTCCATAAAGCCCTCAGAGTTGTGCTCCGAGAGAATACCACTGGCCTTCAACATCCATCATGCTGCCAGAAGATGCACAAACATCAAGATTCTGCAGCCACTCTGGCTCCAACAAGGCTTCCAGGCATCGCAAGCAGTGAAAGGTTTTACTTGTTTCTCTGGAAGAAGAAAGACAGAGCTCCAATATGCTGAGCCTGGGTGTTTGTATCCCATGATCCACTACTGACTTAGGTTCACATGGCAAGACAGAAACCTTAATTCAAAGTGACTTTCAGGCTGCGTATTTATGTTTTCCATGCATACATGTGGTCGGGGCATCTTGTCAAGAATTCTAGAAGCGTCATATAAGAGCAAGGTCACCTATATGAGCAACACTGGATTGTTCCTGTGAAAGCCTGCAGTGTAGCATAAGGAGAGAAATGTATTGTACACAGAGGAGAGAGCCATTGAAGAGAGTAAGAGATGATAATGAAACCATTTCCCTCCCTCTCTGTCTGCATCGCAAATCACCTGCCACAAGGATACACACCTTGAATATGATATCTATCATTTACAAGGTGCTTTACAACGCCTCAGGGTTAAAACCTCTGCTGATGTGTATGTATACAAGTTATGAGTGTGTGTGTGTGTGTGTGCAGGCGAGTGTGTTTATGAGTCTGACTGACTGAGAGAGTAGTGCTCCAGTACACATTTATCTTCTTATGTAACAACTAGACTAGCATTAGCAGCATGCGGGCTAAACACTGCCTCTACCCACCAAAACATCAGCAGCAGGATTCTGCTCGTTTCACAAGCAGAGCAAACGGAGGTGAGCAGGTGTTTTTTCTTGGGCCACGATCCCCAAATACAGATCAATTTGTTAAGGGCCGTGCACCACATTCCCATTAACCTGAGGTCAGGCCCAATAACGGCCTCATTATCAGCCCCTCGCATCATTCTTTTCATTATTAGCCACCCTAAATGACAACTAAAGATTGACCACGGTGCCTTTCGACCCGATAACTGCCGCTCATGTGACTTCCTGTGCAAATTTCACTTCTCTGTGTCTAATGCCAAGCCTGACAGAAACCAGTTAAATCTTAAAGGATTATACTGAAGGCATGCAACAGCTGTGTGGCTGCTGGGAGCGAAGACGCAGAGGCAAATGTATCTTATCAGCCCACAGTACAACACAGGCTGAATAAGACATAAGCGTGCTTGTCGTTTGTTATCTCAAAGAAAAGGAGAGCACAGGTCCTAAACACCTTGGTGACGGATGATAATTATAGATGGTGTGTTGCACACCCCTGAGGGGCCACCAAGCACCGGCCTCTTATTTTATTCATGCCATCCACAACACTGCTGTCGATCAGGATAAGAGGCTCAACTCTGTCTGTATGGATAAAATGATAAATCACATGTTTTACATGATACATGAGATGCAGATATAGCAGCTATAAGAGGGCGGGGGCTAACTGAGACCACAAGCTGCATTATGGCCACTGACTGGTAGATTAGGGCGGCTGTTATCAACCTATTACAAAGCAGTGAGACAGTCCTGAACATAACAGAGAAAAGAACTTTAATGCCTTGGATCAATTCATTGATACTGTAGTATTCTGTAGATATTTGCAACACAGAAACAAAAGGATATGATTGCAATTGCTATAAACATACTACTGAAAGACAACAATTCAGAAGCTCATTTGCTGTATCACTTTATAATACTGCTATGTGACAAAATACTGCCACACAGTTCTGCGGCACAGTCAGTGTAATTCATTACACAGGACTCAGCAGTCTCATCAGCAGAGTATTAGAGCCTGGGTAATTATCAGAAGGGAAGAAATAAAGCAGGAAATAAGAGGGTGCAATCTCTCTTTTTTTTCTTCTTCTTTTTCTTCCCATCCCCTGCTTTAGAGTTGAATGCACCTTATGGCTGAGAGACTGAGGAGGAGACCTGGAAGCTCCATGCGCATCCATCCTCTCCCCTTGTCCCGCGTTGAGATCATTCATAAAATAAAAAAAAACATGGCCGGCCCTGTATTGCTATCATCCCATTGGCTGTGCAAAAATATGTTTTTCCTGCCTTTAATAGCAGTGAGTTGGTCGGTTAAAACACTCACCCGATAAAGCATCGTGACACTCAACCTGAGGTTTTGCACTGAAGTACAAAGCATCTGTCTTAATGCGAAGAATCAAACTACAGGGGGGGGGTACGCGGGAATGTTTTCAACTCACATACTCTTGGTTATGCTACAGGCGCTTTATTGTCACCACACAGCCGGAATTCGCGCTGTTTCCGCGGGTAAACAAAACCGTCTGTCGCTATTCCACAAGCCGAAATCATCACCAGCGATAACATTACAGAAAAAGAACCATGTGTTTAGGGTAGGTAAGATAAACATCTGCGATGCATATGACTGTCGACCCCCTTTCCCTTACCCGATAAAGCCGAGGTAGTGTCGGTGCAGCTGGGGAGGGAGGGGGTTATCCCTGCTCCGGTTCAGCGGGGCTGGAGTGCAGGACAGCCGGGAAGAGATGCGGGGATGCTGGGCCTTTCTCCGGAGCTCCTGGACGACAGTGAGATGCTGGACCGCTCGAGTTCGAGATCTCCGTCTGGTTACCGCTGTGTCTTACTGCACACTCACACACATCCACACACGCCGACTGACTGGCTGAGTGACTGACTAAAGTGGCCCTTGGCTACAGCAGCCGAGCCCTGCAAACCATGTTACAGTGCAGGCGAGAGGCAGCAGTGATGGTGCTGCGGTGCGGAGCTGGTTCTGGCTGCTGCTGCTGCTGCTGGCGTTCTCCTCTCCTCCAGGGGCCGGGACGGGATAGCAGCGGAGGACAGTGTGTTTAAGTGGTGTGAGCCGGTGGAGTGGATTTAAACGGGGGGATGGTGTCGTTGGGATTACGTGGTAGGGGTTTAATTAGATAGCGCTGCGCCTATTGGCACCGACGTTGCGCACAGCCCTCCTCCTACTTTCCTCCCCGCTCTGTCGCTCCCTCTGTCTTCTCTCTCTCACTCTCCCTCTCTCTCCCAGTAAAACAGATAGATGTGTATGTGTGTGTGCGTGTGTGTATGTGTATGTGTGTGTCACAACACAGAGTGATTGCGCGCCATGCTGTGTGTATAATAATGCAATTCACTGCGCCACATTTTTGTTCTCGTGACTAGAGATGAGGACTGCACAGGGGTCACAACCAAGCGACTACTCTATGAAATATAAATACACAACGAATCACTGTAATGTTCCCAAAAAGATTCAGTGAGGAAAACAGTCTACCTTACTATGGTCATGCATTTTTAATCCCCACAGTAGCCTCCTTTTGATTATACCGTGATATGGTATCCTGATCTATTATATAACTGTTGGTCATTATGAAAGCTAGTGAAAAACAATTTAATATCCTCATCTACATCATCTCTCATAAAATGGCACCAAACTGGAAAAATATAGCAAGGTAAATAAAGTGTATATACATATATATATATATATATATATATATATATATATATATATATATATATATATATATATATATAATAAAAGCAGGGAATGGAAGCAGGGAATGGAAATGCACATGCAAAAGGAACAGAAATTTAAATGTCTGATTAAAATCTGTATTAATACAATTTGTGAATCCCGTTATTTATTTTTCTTTTAAACAGAATTTGCAAAAAGATTTTTTAATGCCATAATTTATGATGAATTTTTGAATGGATTTTTAAATGATGTACCCTAACCCTGTTTTATGTTGTTTGAGCAATTCTATTGATGGATTATTAATTTGATTTGTAGATTATTTAATTTGTAAATGTAAATTGTAATGTTTAAATCAGAAAATAATTAAGTAATATGTTGTTGTTTATTTCTTCATATATTGATAAATTATTTTGCAAACAAATTCATTAATGCTTTATTACTATTTCTGTCACTTGTGGTCCTCCATACACAGGGGCCCAGAGAGTATTTTTCCTTAGACACAAATATTAGAAAAGGAGCGGTTGTTTTAGAGCATTATAAACCCCCCAAAATGATCAGAATTTAATCCATCTGATCTTTCACTCATGGTCAGTTCTCCTTAACACATTCAGGGAAAAATGTGATGGAAAGATGGCATTTATGTCTCCTCATCGCTCAACACAGATCTGATATTTTCATCTGCTGCTTTTTTTGTCAGGGAAGCATAAAAACTTTTTTTCTCAAATTTCTGATGTTTGCTCCCCTGTTTTTTAAATGCCAAAATTGAAACTGCACCCTAAACAGGCAGATTGAAATCCACATACTGCTCCTCCACACACAAACACACACATATATCAGAAGAAGAAGCTTCAGATCTGACACATTCATTGGATATTCTGTGGTTATCAATGTTGATGGGACAGGCCAAGTACCAGCCCCTCACACACATACGTTCCAAGATTCATACATACACTCCGAAGTTTGCCATCTGAGCCAGACATCAGCCGTACTTTGTCACACCTCACAGAACTAGCGAGAGCTGTGGGAAGGCTTCTTTTTTATTAACTCCAAAGGTTGGAGATGAGTCACAGTCGGTGGTCTCTCTCTGGACTAAGTTTGGCTGCTCATTGAAGGGACAGCTGGCCTGTGTAACCAGCACTAACCCAACAGGAAAATCAAAAACGACACATACCTAAAGGGAATACGTAAGCACTTGAAGCAGCAACAATTTCCGGAGATGGTCTCTGCCATAATATATTTCAGACGAGGAATGTGAGGCATAGGGGTTTCAAGGATGGTCAGCTTCTTAATTAGCCACTGTAGCGTGTGATGATCATGTTTCATTAGCTCTTAGTCATTAAGGTAACACGTATTCTGTTGACGTGTGCTCTCTGCTCACCACATACACTTCTGCTGTGTAATGAATCCTTCATGTCAGTCACAACTAGCATTTCAAAGTATGATCTGGCATCGCCATTAATTTTACAATGGTAAGACTGACGAAGATGTGGTGAATGAAGTGATTGTGAACAAAAGGAGGCTGATGCAAATCAGAAGTTGAAAGTAATGTCTCTAATTAGAAGGAATAATTTATAGATGATGTTATTGCCAGGATATCATACACTGGCATATAAATGAAGGAGCGGAGAAGGAATCACAGCAGGGTCGAGCAAATCAAATGCAGAATGAGATGCGACTGTAGGATGGCAGGAGTGGAATTACAATTTCCATGCATAGCATGTGCAAAGGGGAGATGTAGTCTACAGCATTCAGAGTCTCTGTCCAGATGACAGGGAGGAGATGCTGTGCTTGTGGATGCAGGGAGCTTCTTATTTAGTCCAAGACAAAGTGAAGGAGCAACCACAACCTTGAATGCCTTTAATTTGCCTCCTCCTCTTAGTGACCTTCTTTGTGGATGCTAAGTATTTGGGTCTATTGTAAAACCTTGAAGACAGCGAGCCAAAGTCAAACCAGAACATCCAGGTACTGTCCCTGAGGTAATAATCACATTGACACTTGACTACCTGTATGTGAAAGGGATTGCTCCCACACAGAATTATCACCCAACTTTTCAGTTCCCATCAGCTTCACTGAGCTTCATAGCCTCTTTCAGCTTGTTGTTGTTGCAGCTAATAACCCAGATATTTTCTTCAGGAATTGGCAGAAACCAAAACCAGAGCCAGAAGAGAGTGAAAATTAGACTTATATTCATCAAGTGGACAAAAACACAACTCCATATAAACTCTAATGCTGCTTGATGCCTGCTGGATGTGTGAATATTACTGTTTGCTTGCAAACCAACTTAAAAGGTGGTTATAGAGTGTAGAGTATATGTCAGTATTGTTTTCATTTTCCATCATTGTAGGGTTTAAGTTGCTCTTTTAGCTGATTTTAGTTAACATCATTTCCCAAGATCATTGCAGATTGACTGACTGAGGTGAGTTGAGTAGAGAGCTAAGAATGAACATAGAGGATGGACAGGAGAGCTTAGTACACACGATGCTGTGCTGAAAGAACGTCGTGGGAGCAGTGGGTCTTTGAATGTTAAAAAAAAAAAAACAGCTGCATTAACTGCAACATTAACTACATGTTTAGTTACCTTCCCCCAATCATAGTTTATTTGCATTTACCACAACCTTTCATTAACCTCACACAAATCATAGTTGCTATGTACAGATAAAAAAGTGACATTAGCATTAAAGGTCATGCAGAGTTTTGCAGAATTATCCTGTACTCACATTCGTGTTGATGGGGTTGCTGGAATACACACGGTACATTATGACCGATAGCCCTCCATTATTTGCTCATCACAGGGTTGGTGGTTTGATCAGATCTCGGCAGTGGATCTTCATTATAACTGCATTTATCTGAAGTGTCAGTGGTTGGATGGGTGATCATCAATGCTGCTGCATCTCAAGGAGGAGAGAGGCCTCAGACTGGAGATAAACCAGAAACGGGGGGGGTGATCATGGAAGTGTGGATGATAGGGAGAACGTTTGAGGCATGGATGGGGGAGCTATGTGTGTGAGATATGTGCATGCACTCCTCAGCTTAGAGGGATTAGGGTGGATGGGAAATTGCATGAGTTTTTCTCTTGTCTGTTACTCACGACCTTTTGACCTGAAGAAATGGGAGGAGTTACTGTTGCAGAGTTCTGCTCTTGTGTGTCCGGCTTTGTTCCTGGCGTTATCACTGCCCACACCTTCATCCCTCTCTTTGTCTTACCTCTCTGTTGTTTCCCTGAGAGTAAGACAGGGACAAATGTCTGACTCAGCTTTTGCTTATTTCATTAGTTGTTCATAACTCCGGCTCTCTGTCTCTCTGTCCTGTGAATGAGGACGCTGATGTGATTGAATTACCCCCTCTTCCTCTCATTCCCTCTCTTTCCCCTCTCTCTCTCCTCTGTGTTTTGTGTACTGTTGGCACTTTCCCTCCTCTGAGCCAAGGGTTCAATGCTGTTGTTGCACTTTCTCTGGTCTTGCGTAACCATGCAGCGGTCGTGTTGCGTTGCATCCTCCATCTCCTCTTCCCCAGGCGGGATGGTCACTGTGGGAAACAGCGGCCCAGAAAACTGACCTTCATTTCAGTATTCTAGAAAGACTTTCCTTGCTGCGTGCGGGAGCTCGACTCCCCAAAGGAGAGCGTCATTAGACCTGTTTGACCTTTGTTGAAGTAGGATAAAGCATCGGCAACTGCTTTAGACAAAGACTCACACTCTTAAATGACAGAAGCCACAATCAGTTTATTTCATTATTTATTGATGGGAGTGTTTCAGCTTTCTGCTGCTCTCAATGTCATTCACCACTAAAGGACACAGGTGTTTAAATACAGGAATTCACAGGATGGCAACAATGCAATGTTTCTCTGTAATTAAAGTAAAATAAGTAGTAAGATAAATAAAATTCACTTTAAAAAAAAGGCTTTGATACTGTGCTTAGCCACACAGTTATTCTCTATACATACTCACTAAAAGACAGAAAACTTATTCTTTTAGTCAATTTTAAAATCATAACAGGTACTACATGGGGTTGAATTTGTCACTGCACATCAAGGTCTGTTTACAGGTCTGTGGGAGTCTGATAAATTTGACAAATACAAGTTTGAAAATGAAAGAAATCAGTGGGTGTGAGATGAGAAAGTTTTGATCTTAGCAGACCTCTGCTGGGAACCTTCAAAGAATCTGAGCAGCAATGAGGATTCTGCTGGGACAATTAATCCCCCACCTTAACAAACACACGTGAACATTAGCTCTGAGTTAAATCGATAAAGGAGGATGTTGGGGCAGTGGAAGGAGCTGCAGCAGCAAATAATGTTAAAAGGTGTATATCAGCAGAGTGATAGTGAGAAGTGTCAGGTTATAATGGCCAGACAGTACAAATGTATTAATATGACTGGATGTTACCTGTCAGTTGATAGGCACACACTCTGAATGACCCAATGATAGTGAAGCATGAATGAAATGACTGAATGGCAACTACTCCAAGCACAACGTCATGCCTGGACTAATGCTGTGCTCCATTTTAACAACTGAAGCACATAAAAACAAAAGCAAGAGTCAAAAGAAACATAAAATACAGTGGTAACATCACAGCTATATTTGCAAACTAATAAATCTAGTTGTATATATATATATTTTAAGTAGGGCTGTCAACATTACTGCTCGCGACTAATCGGAAAAAAAAAAACAACAAAAAATAAAAAATAAAAATAAATATAATTAACCAACTTCCTCCCATAATTCCAGCGCGAGTGTCGGGGTGAAAGGTGAAAGGCTAACACAGCTACTGCGATGAGTGAGGAGATATGCACTGGTGTGCTTAACGGTGCTTAAATGTGTGCTTAATTTCCTTTTTAAAAAGCTTCAGAATGGAAATTTACATAAAACCAAAGCTGTGTGTACACGGTGCAGTGGTGTACTGTCTTTCCACCGAAGCACAACGAGTCTGAAGCACCCTCTTCGAGCGAGGCACATCTTTGCTGATGTTAGCAAAGGTGCTAGCACCGAGACTGGATGAAGCCGCGCGCGTGTCAAACTACACTGGGAGAGTTCAGCCAGGACACCTCTGTCAATAGAACGGCAGCAACTAAGCTAACTAATGCTACCGGAAAATGGATCGTCACAGACTGCAGACCAATCGGCATTGTTGAAGACCATGGGCTTCAGGACATGATCCAGATCGCATCAGGTGACCCATCATACAAGACACCTTCGAGGGGAACTATCGTCATAAGAATTCATCAATACAGGTAAATACTAGTATCTTAAACTTGTATAAATCGTGATTAATCACAGCCTATTATTGTGATTAACTCAATTAAAATGTTAAAGCAGTTGACAGCTCTAGTGTTAAGACATGATTTAAAAGCTGAGACAGTGCCAGTTTATATATTTAAGTAGCACAATTCATGCAGATTAAAATTCTTAAAATGATATTAAAATTACACTTGATTATGTGTTGGCAGCAGATAAAATACAAATAAATGATTGTTGTCTTTAGGTGGTGTTTCGTCATCCTGAACCTTTCATATGCTGGTAAGAATAGCTGTAAACATATTGTTAGGGATCACGAGGTGAGCCCTTGAACAGGGACAAAACCTCCCTGAGGATGTCAGGATCAACAAAGGACAAAGGAATCACAAGTTGAACTAGGATTGGAAAAAAAAAACAGAGGAGGAAGAAGAAGGTCACTCTTTAATTGGCCAGCAATTGATCCAGTCATAGTCATTTTCTCCGCTCCAGTGTGACTCACACTCTTGACTCTTAGGTGTGAAAAACAGGGGTAAAGACGGTCTATAGATGGAAAAGGGCTTTAGAACTGATGTGGGTTATTAATCTACAGGATAAATGTGACTGTCAGGAATTTCTAATGGCTTGATTGGGAGGAAGTAGATGTTTGTGAAAATGTCACAGTGGGTATGCTCTCTGGTTGTAATTTTTACTGGTCAGTCTACAGTTCCTCGGGTCTCCTAGTTTCATCGGAATTCCGGATGTTTCTGTTTGGAGGTGACCTTTCATAGTTTGACTCTGACCGCAGCATGAATAGTTATTTATTAAAATCACCTACCAGGTTATCATATGAGGTTGTGTGGGTGGAAATAATTGGAGGGTGAGACCACTGTAAGAGTAGAGGACCTGTCAGTGCCAAGTCAAGTTTTAGTTCAAAGTAAATCATACAGATTATGCCATGAGTAATTAGCTCAGAAATAAGGAACATCTTACACGTTAGTGGTGTGTAATTTGATGCAGTTGAGGAATAGATTGATTTGACTGGTTCCTACTGATAATTTGTCATGTTTCAAACCTTCAGGGACAACCTGTACATTGCTTCTAAAAATCGTCATCATAAACTGACACATTTACAACTCTTACATTGAATTTATTAAATTAAAATATTGCAATTCTTCTCTACTTTGTGATTTCTGTATATAACCACACCGGTAGGTTTGTTGCTCAAATTATTGCTATTGAATGATGATTCACTCTTGACATTATCTACCAGCCACAATTCATTTTGTTTGCTGGTTTGACTGCAGCAGAAAAAGCTGTTAGCAGTGCGATGGAAACAGTCTCTCAAGTGTCTTCAGTGGCCATAGGCTAAGCTATATACTGTCAATGTGTGGACCTATGTATTTGATAATTTGGAGAAATCAATTGGTCAAAATAACTTCAGTGTTTTGACAGCTGGACTTAGTTTATTTGCCCGAAGCAATCAATGTACCAACTGTATGTCAGCTGTAAGCTAGCTGGGATATGCTTGGGGATGGAGGTAGCCAGTAAAAATGAATGAGGTTTATGCTCTTTACAGCTATTGCAACTGCTGTTTCATCAAGAAAAAGACAGGGGTTAGACATCGTATTCATAAACTGATTTCAGCCAAAAGAAAAAACTGTCACAAGGTCATTCCAGTTCAACTGTTGTTGTTAGTGAGCTTGGCATTCTCCCCCTTCACAGCCGACATCATTAGTAACAAGTGTCCCAGTTAACTACATCTTAAGTAATGCAGGTCAGTTTCAGCTAGTTAGCGAGTTAGTCTCAATTGTTTACCTAGTTTGTGGGTATGACGGTATTTGCATTGCTCATATAAGTAAACACCAGGGACTGATGTTAAGTTGACACATTGGTTCAACTTATATTTTTAATCATCAGCAAAATGGTAATGATAAACAAGTCCTTAACGTCAGTAACGTTGGTTGACATCGGACTAGGCATGGGCTGTTTATCGGTTTCAAGGTATACCATGGTTTGAAAAAGTCAAGGTTTCAAAGCCACTAATATTTTCCATCATATCATTTCTGTAATATAAGCAGATATATTTGTTTTATTTGTTTGTTTATTTGTTTTTAACAGACAAGAATTCTATTATTTATGTTCTGAGATTCTTGAGCTGCAGGTTTAGGCTCACTTAAGGGACTGCATTTATTATTATATATATATATTATTATTATATATATATATGCCGTAATTTCCGGACTATAAGCCGCTACTTTTTTCACACGCTTTGAACCTTGCGGCTTAAACAATGATGCAGCTAATTTATAGATTTTTACGGGCTAATGAGCTTCATGCCGCAAAAACATTTAGACACCTGCGGCTTATAGACAAGTGCGGCCTGTATATGTACTTTTTTTTTTCTTTTTAAATTTAGTGGGTGCGGCTTATATTCAGGTGCGCTCAATAGTCCGGAAATTACGGTGTATATATATATATATATATATACAATTTTAAAAAAAACTAAATGTATTATTTTAGCTTGACACACACATTTACTAATGTTCCAAATATCATGTGTTGTTTCAAAATAAAATAGATTGTGATCAATGACAAAAAAAGGAGTTGTTTTTCTTACCAGGCATGTCAGAATAACTCTTAAAGACACAAGCTAGGAGAAGGCGCGTAACAGGATATTTCATTCCCCATGACCGTGTCCTTGCAGACCCAGAAGTCCTCCCTAACCCACCCCCACCTAACCGACCCATGTCAAAACTCTTAGATCTCACAAATGATCTATGTTAGATGTTAGATTCAAAACAGATTGCTGAAAGGTGACAAGTTTACACCCCTGACGAAATAATGAACTGTTGGGATGATGGCTTTTTTTTTTTCCAAATAAATAATAGATAATTATTCAATTAACAAACTAATTTGTGGACATTACTGACAAAGAAAAACTCAATAATGAACCATATCTAAGGCTCAATCTGGCAGATTCCTAGGGAAACAAGTGGGTGGGCAAAAGCCATGGGAAGAATGTTGCTGGCATCAGCAATGGAACAACATACAGTAGTTATGAGCCTGGATCTATCAAAGGCTACATCATTGCCAAAAGCAAAAACAAAGGCAAAACACAACAAACACAATAAAAAAAACAACTAGCCACTAGCCTGCAAGTAATACTTTTATTGTGCTCTTAAGGTGAGTTTTTGCCAACACAAACATAATGTGCCTTCAAACATAATATTTGTTGCATCCCGCTCCCTGTGCCAATTCAAAAGATGTTATATTAGCCAGAGGATGTTTTTTCCACTGGAGGAGTGAATCTGACTAACTCAACAACTCCCTACACTCCCTCCACACATCATACACCTCAAGCTGCAGGTTTGTGTCTATAGGAGTTCTGCATATTGTCAAAACCTGATATTCCTCCTGTGAATTACTATCAGTTACTTCAGAATGTACATGATCAGCCCAGCAGGCATCACTCGCAGAGTAAACTTTTTATTACCAAGCTGAAGTTCTTGGGGTCTGTTTTCCTTCACCCACTGCACTGCTGCAGTCAGCAGTAAACCAAAAATCGCACACCAAATAAACAAAGCTATGGTGCATTCAAGGACCTGCATCCAGTTTATGGACCGTTTCACTGTAATTGTGTTGCTAGGTAACAGCTTGGGATCATGCTTATTCCTGCCAGCTATTGATACAGAAAAACACAGCAACAGGAAATTGAAAGAACTTGGACCCATTTAGTTTTTGCAGCACAAATTATTCAAATAAATTACCTGGCACTAACCTTTCTTTATCACAGGTGGTAACAGTTAAAAAAAAATCATTCTTGGTACCTGTCAGAGCATTTTCCACTGCTTCATTTGACCCAAGCTCCATGACATGTGGAAAATCCATGAATAGAGCTGGACATGTAACAGGATATTTGTCTTACACAATGAAACACAATGGCAGCAGTGTTGCCCTGAACCTCACCTGCATCTGCAGCAGAGATACTAGCTCTGCAGGGGAGCTCTGCCACAGAGAGCTGAGTATTCAGTACAGAGCAGATCATTTCAAGAGAGAGGAGGTTGTCCACAAATAGCCATACTACTATAGGTGGGTTTCCATCCAAATGTAGCTGTATCTTTCTTCATTTAGAGTCATTCTGCAAAAGAAAATTGAAATCCAGGCAGGTGTTATTAAGACCGTAGTAGAAGAAGAGGATGCAAAGGGATGATGCAATAGCAAGAGTGCCAGTCAAACCTCAAATGGTGAAAAACGGTGTGGAAACCGTGATGGAGATTTGTGTTTGTTTCATGGACCAACTCACAGAATGTAACAGTCGTCTTATTGCTCCAAACAGATCTGATGTTTTCGTCTGTTTCCACATACATTATTGTTTAGGTCATAAATAATCTGAGTCATGAATGTTATCAAAATACGAATGCAAAACTGTCACAGAATATTACTACATTAAAAAAGCTTCCTGACCCTGCTTGGACTTAGGTGCCTGATAAACTAGACTACAATTCTTGATCAAGGTCCGAAGAATATATTACTATGTTCAGATTTTGGGCAGAAGTTCCACGTTTCAAGGTAATGTGGTCAGAAATCACTCATTGTTGCTTCTGCTCATGTCATGGTTTATTATCCGAGGACAGGTTCATATAGCTGTTGCATTAATTTAGAGCTGCAAGACCTGCTGAAACTCACCTTTGTCCAGTTGGCTTATTACTTGGAATGTTTCTGGCTCACTGTGTGACATGTTGATGTTCAGCAGAAATAAATCTGTCTGGGTCAGTGTGGTTGTGGGTGGAATTGTGCAGCAGCAGCTGTCCATGCTGACAGTGAGGCCACTGTGAATCCACCTGATGGTTAGTGGCAATATAAATTTAACTGAATGTTAAAAAATATATATAGTTTTCTAAAACATATGATCATATGCTTGATAAAGTTTTTGGGAAAAGAAAACTGTGAAAATAGAAAACTTTTTTTTTTTCTAAATTCCATGACAACAACTCAACATTTAAGTCAACCTGAAAGGGACTTTTTTTTAAAGTCTTCAGAAGAAGAAAAATATTGTAACACATAGGCTACAATTGACCGTTTGCCAGGTTAATCACAGTTGCCAGCTTCAACCTTCAACCAAACATACAGATTACAACTGAAGCAAATTCACCAATTACATTTTTAATAATGTTTATTTACTTATTTACTTACTTTATTTCAGTCAGAAGTAGCCACAAGATTCCAATTTCTGGTGGCAGCTCTTGATTTTCCTGTCAGATTTTATGTACTGTAGCTAGGTAGCTAAGTAAGCTAACGTTAGCTCCACAAGCTGAGCGAAAACAGGGTCTCAGGAAGAGTTTTTGATGTTTGCAGCTAACTTGTTTAAAATTTCTAACAGGGATCTAATACCAAAGGCTAAAAGAGGCTAAAGCTAACACATCCCATGCGGTTAGTCAACATCCACATCAGTTGATGGTCCACAGCATGGTAGAGCTAGTTGGTATTTTATAAGGAAATACTTCCCTGCAGAGAGGAAATCCTACAGCCGATGTGTTAGTTGTGAAAAGAGAGTTCTGTAATGTAATCTGCCACCTCAATGTAATGTAACCCAGTTACTTGTAGATGTGCTCTGTGGCCTTGGAAGGTGGTAATAAGCTAGCCAGATATGCTAACCCTTGCACTTTAGCACATCAGTGCTGTGACAATGGAGCTAAACTTATCTACTAATGAAGATTGACCTTGAACCTTAAGCATGTGTTTTGCAAGTGAAAATACTGTAATTTTTCTTCTAGAATATACACTATTACTGCAATTATAACTTGACTCCACATAATGGATGTACTGTATACATATGATTATCTTAGAATATTAAGATACTGTATATAAGGCAAGGACAAATTATACACTTTGCAGTAAATGTAAAGCAGAACTGACTATGACACAATTACATAATTAAATACAGTTATCAAAAAAGTAGATTACAATTCCATTATACAATTACTTCATTCAGAATATTGCACAACATTTGATATTCATTTTCAATAACTAGATCCCCAAATACAGACAATGCATTTTTCACTAGGATATAAGCAGATGCAACTTTCCAAAGGCGGTTACAATTTCACAATTTGAATAATTAAAAACTAATGTTGGATTATGTAATGTCTGTGTAATGTCAGTTTAGTATTTTCATCAAAGGATGATCATGTGATGAGAATGTGGATTTAAAACTTCACTGACCAGATGATTTGTCAGGAGGAAACCAGGTTTCCCTCAACACCTGTCCGCTGTGTGACAGTTAATCCTGCAGCAGCTGATATCACCTGTGTTCAGACAGAAGGATTATACCGGAGCTATTTCTGAGAGGAGAAGAGGGACTTTCTTTTTTGTAATCCCAGTGAAAATCATCCCTCAAAGCTATTTCATGCAATGTGTTTTAAATATGCAAGCACTTCCTGTAGTGAGTCGTGACTGTGTGAAACACAATACTGCTGTTTAAAAAAAAAAAAAAAAAAAAAAACAGGTCCCAGTCTAAACGTTACAGACAATTAGGAGAAACAGTGAATACATAATACCCAGTGGGCTGCGAATCTAAAATGGCTTCAGTGGTTCCCATTTAAGCGAATTCTTTTGGCCTTGGTTTCACAGACTGAAACACTGGAGTCCAGCCAGACTGAGACGGCTAGTTTTAATGCACCTACCAACTCTTGCTAATGCTTTGACTGCACACTGTAATGCCTCCACTTAATCTCCTTTGGCTGTGAGGAGAGGATGTTCTCACCTGTAAGATCAACGCAGTAGGACTCAATGAATGTGTGAGAGGGCAGGGAGCTGATGATGATGAATGACTATCCCTGACAAGCTCCTCAGCTACACAATTTCTACTTGAAATTCAGACTCATAAACATACAAGATAGCTGAGATAGCGCCACTTCTAACAAACTATTTTGAGATATTTGACCTCAGGAAATTATGGAGGTAAAATTCTCTCAGTTTATAAAATAACTGTGGCTTTTTTGTTTTACAGGTCAGTATCAACTGTTCTGAGTAGAACTGTGCATATTTTGCATTCTTCAAATGTGTTTTTTTAAATCCCAGGGAATTACATTCTTGGAAAAAGCCACTCTATAGAAGCGTGCTATCCTCCCCCACAACAGCCTGTGCATCATAACCTAATCGTGAAATTGGCAGATGTTCCAAGGTCTTGTAGACCAAGGTGAAAAGCTTCTGTGTTTTGCTTTCCGCTAATGAAGCAGAGCAGTAGTGTCTTTGGTGCTGAGATGAAGAGTGTCATCTTTCAGATAAAGGGGAGTGACTGTGCATAAAGCTGCAAATAGGATTGCAAGAGTGTTCATTTGCTAGTGCATCGCCCATCGCCCCCATCCTGATGAAAGTTTCCTGTTATAATGAGGCTTTTCACTGTGAATGTCTTTGGCTTTCTTGCTTTGAAAGCACTCTCTTCATACTTTACACTTGGCTCATCGGTTTACTTTCTTCAGTTTTGCATTTGAAATGTGGAGCACCAAATAAAAATGAGTAAATGCATAAACAAAGCTACTTCACCATATGTATGGTTTAGTCTGACTGTTTTCAAAAATGTATACATGGGAATGCTAAGTGATGCTGGTAGATACTCAGCTTGTTAAACCTTCCTTTATGCTTGTGAATTTTGTATATTTGCATCCTCCAGTGATGGAAAATAACTAAGTACATGTTCACAAGTACAATTTTGAGGTACTTGTCACAAGCATTTATATTTTACGTAACGTGCAGTACTTCTACTCCAATACATTTCAGAGGGAAATATTGTAGTTTTTTTTATTATTATTTTTTTTAAGCTATAGTCATTAGTTACTTTAAAACACGCAATTTTACATCCAAAACATATAAATAAGTTAACAAAGAGGACATTGTTTAGATTGATTAAAAGCTGCCCCTGGGCCAGAACCAGTAAATGCATCAGTAGATTTGAGTAAAACATAGCCAATGCTAGGCGCCAATGCAAGATGGACCCTGTCCATATATCCTTGTACCATCATAACCCAGAATGCCGTTTTGCACATTTTTGAACTTCAGCTCATCCATTTATCCTTATTTCAACTTAAGTTAGAAATGTAACAAAGAGGTATGAGTCAATAAACGACATGGTTGTGTGTAAAACTGTTATTGTTATTTATTTGGTGAATGAATGACATCAAGGACACCGTGGTGACCTAGCTCACAGAGTACTATAAATACTTGCTGTTTACTGTTGAAATGTAGTTTCCCCATGTATACTACAGACTCAGTGATAGAGATGCTTGAACTGTTTTGTTACAATAGTGGCAAGATAAAGTGAAATGATAAAAAATGGCCTGTTTGTGCACATCCTGGTGCAGCTGCATTACCTGCATATATGGTTACACACCTTCATCAGACAAAATAAGTAAATTAAGACATTAAGGTAGTTTAGGATTAAAATGCACTCAGAATCATCCATTCAGAGGAAAAATTTGTAAAAAGATAATAAAATATGTTTATATCATCACAATTGGATTTCACTAAATAGTCACTCAGCTATATTTTTTACTGACAATAATCACCAATAATCAGAACACAACTTAATATATATAATTTGTCAGTCTTAATGGGACCATTTTCCATGAGTAATTTTGCTTTCAAAACCTTAAGTACATGTTGCTTATAATACTGACCAAGGGCTGGGATAATCAGCAGTGGGAAAAGGGGGCACCCCTGCCTAACCCCTCTCTGCAAATCACAGAAAACCTGGGGGATGCCTGGCCACTTGTGATAACTCAAGCGTTTGTCAGTGAATATTAACTCATGATGCAACCAGTAAGAGGAAAAAAAGAGCAACACTGTATGCGTTCAGAATATTAAACAATTTCCCTCAAACTGCTGTGTGAAAAGCCTTCACAGCCTCCAGTGACTGGTTGAGATACCTGAAGACTATACATACTATATAATTTACTGTCCATTTCATAATTTATAATGGTGTACTATGACGTGATGGGTAGAACTTGATGCAGCTGTTGCTCACTCACAAGCTCCACCATTTGTATGAGAGGATTAGATCTGGCTAAATGCCCAGGGCTAGTTAATGACGTCTAGTGGAGAACACACACACACACACACACATACACAACTATTGCTAGAAACTCACTTGTCAAAAGTATTGCATTTCCTGGCTTTTCAATAGAAAAAAACCCCCCACAACCAAACTAATCAATACAAACTAGCCATAGTGATCAATATTCCTTCACTGGACTGTTACTATGGAGTTTTCATCTTCTCAGGGAGTGGCCTTGAAATACCTGCCCAGCCTCGTGCTTCAGCTGGCAGTTAAGGATGCAAAATACAGGATCAATGTCCAATCACACCCTGGCTGTCAAAGCATGATGAGACCAATGAGGTGAGACTGAGTGACCTTTGAGGTTGTTAGAGTGATAAATCTCACTACACTGGGGATGTTGACACAAATATTCCTTTTAAACGTCCTTTCAGTAATTCAGCTTTTACTTGAATTTAAATATCCCACATGGCTGTCTTACATGTGAACTAGCTTTTTTTTTTTTTTTAACACAGACAGTGTTATTGGTACACTAAATCAATGGCTCAACAGCAAAGTTTGGATCTCCTGTAGCTACCAGGGACCGTCAGCTCATCACTCTGCTCCCTCTAACCTCCTTGAGTCATCTCAGCAGGCAGAGGTGAGGCAGGCAGAGAAAACAGAAAAATAAAAGTTAAATTAGTAATGTGGCCTGGGCCCGCTGGCATGAGGAGGGAGGGTTTTGTAATATTGATGAGTTGAGTGCAGCAGGAATGACTCATCTGGAGCTGGAGATGAAGAAGGAGCGCATAAAACCTACAGTACAAGTCATGACTTTATGTTTTAACCCCAGATTTCTCAACCAGAACAACATTTTCTGAATGTATGTGGATTGCAGAGTTTGTAATACAGCAATACAGTGTGTGTGGAAGTATACATTAGACACTGCAGTGCATATTACAATGGCAAATAAAGTGTAATACAGAGCTGTGAAGAGAGAGGGTGCTGTCGAACTCTTCACCTCCACACACACCCGCCTCGACCACGTTAGATCAGGAGGAAGACGACAAAGGTAAAATGAATAAAGCAGACCTCAACCACATTCTTAAAAAATGTAAATTAAGTTTTTGTCAACTGTAAGCCACACACTTTCAACAACTGCTCTGATAGCTACCCACAACGGTCAAGTGTGGGTTTATCTGATGGATGGGATTAGTCACCCCAAATGGCATTTGACTGGATAAATTTGTGATGAGTCATCTGAAATATTTTCCTGTAATGTTTTGCATGTAGCAAAAAGAGGAATGTTGACATGAGAATACTCAAAGCTGATTTTTTTTGACACATGTAACAAGAGATAAATGAATAATTAACACAGCAATATAGACCATGAAAATTAGTCTTTTATCTCTTTTACATTTATTTCTTTAAGGTTGCAATCGACTCAAATAGCTGAACTAGCAAACTAAGATAGGCAAACCAGCTACCATTCTGAATGAAGTGTCAGCCTAGTTTACTAATATTAGTTTTTTTATATCTCCACACCAGCAGCAGACTTTATTTTATTTTTTATTTTTATTTTTATTTTTTTTCAAAAAAGCAACTAGCAATGAATCTCACGACATTTGGGCAGACCTTACCTGCTTTCCCTTGAGGAGAGTTGCTAATATTTTGCATTGGGTGTGCTGTCGTGTCTGTGGCTCGCTGAAGTCGGGCAGTAGCACGTTTAGTCCACCAATCGGCAGCCAGAAACCAACTCTAAAATGTGCCTAAACGACCAATCACTGAGCTTTGCGCGTGCAAGTGCAAGCTTTATTTTAGCTTTATTTCATCACGTCACACACATCACTACACTCACAAAAAATCTTCATAACCATTAGAGGAAAACTTGAATGTGCTGCAAAGATGAAAGCCTTCTGGGTTTAGTTCATCCTCAGAGAGCTGGTGACTTAATGGGAAAACTGGTTACTTGAAAATCATTATATTGAAAATCTGTGTCCAGCAGCTATGGGCTCAGTTTAAGCCTTCAGATAAATGATCGTTGTCTAAATCTATATCGATGATGAATAAGCATGTTCGGAGCACGTTCTTAGACATGGTTTTGTGGACGTCAGAAAGGAGCACTTGTAGTACTACATGACTGAATGAGTACATCATGCATACTGTATCATTGAGCTAACAAGGCTGCTTGTGACTCATGTTGAAAATCTGCTGCTGAAACCGTTGATTAAACTGTCCCCAAGCCTGGGGACTTACCAACAGATAATACTATCACACACTGTTCTAAAGTGTGCACATAACACAAATGGTTGAAAATGATTACAGATTATGCTGCAGGCATTGTCATACATTTACAATAACATGGTTTTGTCCCCCACACTAGGATAGGATACACTATTGGCTAGTTGATGGGCATTATCTGCTGTGACGTAGCTTCCTCATCACTGCTCTAAATTAATACGAGACTAATGATTTCAGTTGTTCCTAGGCTATAGACTCTCCTACATGTTGTACACAGAGCCAGAGTTTAGGCCCAAAAAAAAGCACTTTGCTAAGGCTGTGGAATAACAGCTTTGGTTAAATACTGAGAAAGTCAACACACACGTCTATCTTGTGCTTCAAGTCTTCAATTATATTTTAAATCTTTAACCAAGACTACTGCATATGTGAAAAAAATAATCAATACAAGCTTGAAGAGGGGATCTCTATGAAGTTAGAACACTTATAAATCTCAGATGGGACTGTCTGTGGTCAGATTGCATTGTGGGTAATGTAAATGTAGGCACCATATTTTGACAAGAGAGAACAAAGCTTTGAATGAAGAAATACAATATCTCTGGTTCTGCTGCACTGATTTTGATTAACTGTCCATCGTGAGTCAGACAGTGTGATAGGAATATCATGGTGAATTGGAGGAGTACATTTTTTAAAATAACTATAAAAAAATAATCATGTTTTTGTGAGCATCAGTAGATACTCCAGGGAAAAAAAATGAAATACAGTATTCTGATAGTGAATGTTTTGCAGATATGATCAGTGTGAATATTTTATATTACCAGTAAACAGTTTGCAGATGAACATTTGCTCTTTGTGTTGATAAAAAAACATAGATTTAAGAAGAGTTCTTTGCTTTTTAACCTGACAAAAAGTTTTACCACCTGTTTACAGAGTATTTTTCAGCACACAGTCCTGTTTACAGCCTGTCTGATCACCTGACTGCTCATGAGTCAGACTTGTTCACCATTCTAAGATCTCAGTGATTTCTTTGGTGAGAACAAAGTTATTGTAACTGACAGAACAGGTGGCAAGAACTACAAGAATAAAAACAATGTTGTTAACTGTAGTTATTAAAATGAAGTTCTTTCATGAGGAGAAATAAATTAAGGCTTTTCTATCAATACAAGCAATCATTAACTGATTCACAGTTTTATATCATCTATTGTAAAGATATATAAAAAGAAGATATATCATTCCTTGGAACTGGAGTACCAATTGATTACTCTGTGTATACGTGTGCCCTTGTGTGTTGGCTTCCAGTATCACACCCATATTCCCTCAGTCCACACTCATACACTCTGGTTTGATGCCCACACTCAAACATCTGCAACCTCTGTAGGCCTCAGCTATGGATCCTGAAATATTGGATTTCCACCTCATTAGCATGCTACAGCGCAGCAGCCATTTTGTAGCCAGCCCCAGGACATCAGAGCAGCACGGGAACCAACAAGAAATGACAGAAGACAAATGGCTGTTGACAAATGTGATAACTGATGGTAATCATCCCAACAATTCAGATTTTATGGTTTGAGATTTTTCCTCCCTGAGCTGTTTGAATTCTGCAGCAGCGCATTAACTTTATACTTGAATTAGACACATACACACAAAGGTTATTGTGTGTACTTTAAGCACTATTGTTAATCAGTTACCAACACAGTATAGATGATATTAAAGTTTACTGAGGTAGATCAGTCTATTATTATGTATAGAAATCTCACCATGGGTTTTTCTGTGCAGTAGCCTCTTCGCACAGAGAGAGTAATGGTCAATTTATCCTCTGCTGTGCACCACATGATTCAAACCTCAAAAATAACCCAAAACATCATTATGTATATACATGTGAATGGTTGTTTGTCTCCATTTGTTGGCTCTGGGATAGACTGGTGATCTGTCGAGGGTGTACCCCGCCTCTTGCCCAATGTCAGCTGGGACTGGCTCCAGCCCTCTCACGGCCTTCAAAGGATAAATGGTATAGCTAATGGATGGATGGATAGATGTTAGTGGAGACTGTCCTCCCAAGACGAACAACAGCATCAGTGGCCATGTGAATTAGGACTTTCAGGAGCTATGGATGTCACTTAATATGGTCATAGAAATGGTCCAAGGAGTGTTGGACTTCCTGTTTTTTACAGGCAGTCAGTGTTTTTTTGTTGTTGTTGTTGTTGTTTGTTTTGACCAGGATGATGATCATTCCATAACTTTAACAAAATACTAATTTCAACCAAAACCCCGATCTCTCCCTAACTGTAAAAAAGCTCTTTTAGTGAGTAAACCTATAACCAAACCATAACCATACAGTGTATGTCAGATCAGAAAATGCTCATATGAATTATTTTTGTAACTTGTATCTGTGTACCTGGCTTTGACAAATAATATTATCCTGCTGACAGGGGCACCAGATCACAAAACACTGTATATATTATTCTCATTTGAGTGTATATTTTCATTTGATCTGGAGGACTTGTTGGATGAAATATGTGGTTAGATGTTTCTGCCCTGAAATAAAATTTAAAAAAAAAACCAATTTGGGGCATCATTTACAATCTGACATTTCAAAATCGTGTTAACACTTCTGAAACCCAAACATCCCCTCAGCAAGTATTTTCTTCACATGTCCCCCAGTGTGTAATAACAGTATCACAATAAATGAAGTGTGGAAGGAATGTGAATACATCTTTTGTATTTATTGATAGTGGAGGTTTTTTATTTATTTTTATTTTTTATAATTTATAGAGGGTGATTTATTTCTGGTAGTAGTGGACGAATAAAAGTATACAGCACAAGAATTGATTTTTGACTTGGGTAAGTTTGATTACTGTGGTGTTGCTACTGGGGTGGTGAGATTAAGCGCTTACAGTGAGTCATACCGCCAACTCACCTGTAATACGCCAACAAGGAGAAGCACGCTGATGTCTCATGTAAACCATGGATACCAGCAGCAACCCACTCATTTCATTAAAATTAATGAGGATTGCTTTTTTTTTCATTCATCTGTGTGATTTCACCTTGAGTGCTTGAGTGAGTAACAGTCCTTCAGGGTGGACGGTTGAAGAAACAGATCTCAGACAGAACAGACTAGTTCTCACCCTTTGGCCTTTTTGCCTTAAACACACACACACATATCTTTGTACAACTTTTCTTTATATGGGAGTTACAGTTTACATAATGCATTCCTAGCCCCAACCCTAACCTGGGCTCGGCCTCTGACCCCAGGCCTTAACACTCAACCCATGGCACCAGCATCCACATCCAGCCTCACAGGGAACCATCCCACCAGCCTGACCCCAACCCTGGTTCTAGGCCCCAACCCCCACCCAACCCAAAAACAAAGTATTAACCCTCAAACAGCCATTTAAACTTGTTTGGCCCAGTATTTAAGTCCCCATTAAGCTCTCGGACCCCACAAATGGTGTAAAAGAAAGCCACAAATACACACATGTACACACAGGTACTTCTATATTTCAGAGGACACGCATTGACATAATGCATTCCCCAGCCCCTAACCTTAACCTTAGCCATCACAACTATATGCCTAACCCCAACCCTAACCTGAACAGTAAAACCAAGTCTTAAACATTAAACAGAAAAAAATTATGAGGACCAGCCTAAATGTGTGTGTCACTCCCAAGGTCTAAACCTCAAGCTGGTCCCCACAAAGATAGAAATACAAGTACACACACACAAACCTACATATTACTACATTCATTTTTAGAACTATACTTGAACCACAAGTGAACCACATTAAGGATACTACTACTACATTAATCCTAGCCCCCCAAGAATATTCACTGGGCCTTAACCATAACTCCAAAATAAAAAGAGAGAAGTAATTCTAATCTCTACCTTAAACCCAAACCAATTTTCTCATATTTCCACCCTTGAGAGGACATCAGGATCTTGATGTATAAATACACGCACACACACACTCCCAGTCAAAACAAGATAGGCCAACGTCAATACAGTCAATATCTCCATTACTGTTCCCCCTACTGCTCTATCTTACCTCATGCTTTTACCAACTCAATAAAACAATACCCATATCAGCAACTAACACATTGTGCTATTTTGGCTCAGACTAACGCAATAGAGCCACCAGCAGAAGACCAGCAACATTCCAGATTTGATAAATGCTTCCTATAATGCAGCAGAGCATATTAAAATAACTCACTGTCGTCATATTCTTGTTTTAAGTGAGTGCATTAGCATAATCTGCCTGTAGCTGTGTCGTAGAGAGACGGGGACAGGTCACGCAGCTGCATCTTACAATAGCAACTCATTAGCACTGTTGTGGACAGTTGATCACACATCGCACTCAACACAAGTGATGTCAGCATGTGTGTGTGCGTGTGTGTTTGTTTATGAGTGTGTTAGGATGAAGGGATTACTTTGTGTGGTTGTGTCAGTGTGTGATTGTGCGTGTGTACAAGACAAGTCCCTTAATGAATTTTCCTCATTTAGAAAGTGTGTGTGTATCTTTGTGTGTGTGTGTGTCGTTGGGTGGATGCAGTTGTCTGTTGCCAGGGCAACGTTTGGCCCTCCCATAAGCCCCTGCCAAAATATGCCTGCGCTTAACAATCGCTTCAACCAGACCAGACATGCAGGGACTTTACTCTCACACTTTCTGGGATTCTTGAAGGATTAAATGTTCCTGAAATTCAGTAACGGGTGCATCTGGTCTTTATACATTTATTTCTAGACTAACCAAAAAGCTCTTCCATAGATGACTAGGAGTTAATTTAGGTTCTGAGCCAGGTACGTCATCGGTCTGCAGGCATTTGAAACGACAGCTACAATATTCACTATTTGTTAGCTGAATTGTAATAGATAGCTCAAAATGTATTTTCAAAGTAACTGGAAATACATATTAATCACACTATGGTAGGAGTTTGCAACATGCTGCTACTATTAATGGTATAATCCTTACACTTGTAGTCTACTTGTTGCCATATTGTGAAGCATCAGAGGAGTTAATGTTCAGTACTCCTAATGCATCCTTCGTTATATCATAAACTCATCCAAAAGGCTTATATTTACCTTAGTGTCAGTTTTTGGTAGGTATGGGAAACTTCCACCCTTCTGAAGTGCTAACATATGGCTCATTGTCTTGGGTTCAAATCCAGTCTGGGTCCTTCGCATTACATCCCTTTCTCTCTGACATATTTTGCAATGCTGGATGCCCCCAACTATGCAAAGGAAAGTGAGTTTTGAAAGCCAGAAATCTCATTATACAAAGGGTCTGATTATTTGCTGTAGTGGTAAACTCAGTTCCAGTACGCATAGGAGTCTACCGACGGACCGGGACAAGTTCCAGTTATTAGTCGACCCCATGTATTTCCATGGAAACAGGAAAACACTAAGAAAAAACTTTAATTTGAGAGCAAATTGCTTCAACATGGAATTAGATTTTCGCTATACATTTTACTTGTTGGTATTAGTCGTATAATTGTATTGTTACACTGAGAGTAAGACCATTTGAGCACGACAGTGATGTTATACTGCATCACTGAAGTGCTCAATGACGTTAAAGCACACCCTCTCGCTAATATTGCTTAAGCAAACGTTGAGTCATTGAAAATATGTGCAAATGCTCTAGCAGTAGACTTCTATTATGTGCTAAGTGGGCTGTAAAATTGTGACCAAG